>JAVMKO010000002.1:6112988-6781636 GCA_032164245.1 Sternotherus odoratus
TTTAGGTCCTAAATGCCTAAATACCTTTTGGAAGTGAGATGTAAACACCTAAATCAGTTCAGTGGTTCAATGCTGAGCAGGACAATGCCTAAATAACATTACAAATCTGGCCCTTCAGTTTAAACCAAAAGATAGAATGGTGAACTTCCAGGGACACATTGGCCTCTAACACTGTGAGGACAAAGCTGCCCTCTCCTGAATCAATGATACTGCTTCCCAGCAACACCCTGGATTTTCCTTGGCGATCTCCCATCAAACTCCTGTCAGTAGTTTATCCTCCTTCACGTGTGTGGTTTGCCAAAAATCATAGCCACAGGTGGAGCGGTTGCTGATTTAGCTGAAAAATGCAGCTGTCGGTATCTGGCATGTGGGCGAAAGATTTTGTGTTCACTGACTGGATTATTTTTTTTTGAGAGAGAGAGACAGAGAGCTCAAAAGGGAATAGGTCATTTGTAGGAGGAGGGGTGAGAGAGAGTGATTCTCTTGTAGGAAGCCTCCACAATAGTCTGTGTGCTTTGATGTTTAAGCCAGCATATTCAGCTGCTCTCCTCCCCAACCCCAGTCTCTGAGTCATTATCAGAGTCTTCACACATGCTGAATGACAGGTTGTTTTGTCTGAAACGAGTACCCCAAGACCCACTGCCTTCCTGTGTCAGCACTTGCATCTGTATTCTTTAATCCGGCGGCTATTCTCTCCACGCCGAACCTGTAGAGCACATAGAATGAGTGTGGGAAACGATGACGCCAGGGGTGTGTGGGTGGCTTGTGAGGTACGGAAATGAAACGCCTGCCTGCATGTGCCTTGTTAATTGGAAGACTTTATATTAGCAAGCTAGGCTCAGTCACATAACATAGCTCCAGCCAATGTCCACTTTAGTGAGCCTCCCTAGTCAGCGATTGCTCTATATCACTTTTAAACTGACCTAATTACCTAAATATTTACAGTCTTCACGTGTTATTTCTGATGCTAAGTATAAGGCAGAGTGCAAACACTGACACTTTGTTATTTAAGGCCTGACTGGAAAGATTTTACAGGGGACCACTGTGCATAAAAGTGTAGACAGGCAGTCATTGCCCAAACCTTATACAGTCCTTCCTTAGAGGTTGTTAAGGCCCAGCTTGACAAAGCCCTGTCTGGGATGATTTAGTTGGAGATTGGTCCTGCTTTGAGCAGGGGGTTGGACTAGGTGACCACCTGGGGTCCCTTCCAACTCTGATATTCTATGATCTTACTGGACTCTCGGACAGTGCTTTTGCCTATGTCCCTGCTAATGCCTATCTCCTTGCCCAGTGCACAGAGTACACATAGAGATGATGGTGTACTATGCAGCCACAGCCAGTGCTGCTGACTATGCACTGACAGAAGCCAGAGATTCCTTGCCCAGTCCCCAAACTATACAGACTGTTGTGAAGTCACAGCCAGCGCCGCCGCCCGTAGGCTGACCCAGAGCGGCGATTCCCTGTCCAACACACAGCCTGTTTGGGACATGGATGCAGCTTTCTTCCCTCCCTCTCCCTCTCCCCCCCCTCCCCCCCCCCCCCGCAGTTGGCTCTGTGCAGGCTGCAGTGTTAGAGTTAAAACAAATATAGGCTAAATCTCTGAACTGATTAACGGTCGTATTGATCTGTAGCAAATGTAACGTCTCAGTAGCAATAAAATAAAAACAAAAATCAAGTGAATTCCTGGACGGGTTGTATGTGGTTGGATTTTGTTCTCTGCACAATTTTGTTTTTCTTATTTTTCTTCCTTGAGCAGGAAACTGCTGATGTAATAGGCATGTCGTTTATGCTCAGTGGAAAGGTGGGTGGGTTTCTCCTGGGTGATGGAGACGCTTCATCATTTCGATGACCTCATCCATTTCCCCCTCCCCCTTCAGAAATTACATTGCAAGAGTTGAAATCGACTCTTGCCCTGGCAAAAGTCATGCAGTTACCAGGAAACAAATGTGAAACCTTACCCAGTACGTCACCTTGTTCCAAAGTGAATGCAGCATTATTTAATGCATTTAAATCCCCGAGGAGATGGATTATTGAAAGGAAGAAAATTTTATTCTTCCAAACCCTCTTTGACAGTGGCATTTATAACATGATTAAAGGTGAATGGCAGTGGTATTTTCTGCAGAAGGATACATTTAAAAATAGATTAACCCTTGCATTACTAGGATGAAGATACAAGTCCCTCGTAAATTGTGTTAATGAACGGAGACAGATATCCCCTTTTCAGCTTTGCCTCTCTAAGATACAGCACACAATGGAGTGGCCAGGAAGATTGAAGTGTTCTCCTACTGTTTTTTTATATATGCCATTATGTGCCAGCAATGCCCCTCTGCTATGTACATTGGCCAAACCGGCCAGTCTCTACGCAAAAGAATAAATGGACACAAATCTGACATCAGGAATCATAACATTCAAAAACCAGTAGGAGAACACTTCAGTCTTCCTGGCCATTCCATTAAAGACTTGATGGTGTCAGTTTTGAAACAGAAAAACTTCCAAAACAGACTCCAATGAGAAACTGAGGAACTGGAATTCATTTTCAAATTGGACACTATTAACCAGGGGCTTAACAGAAGTTCAGATTGGTTCTCTCATTACAGTAATTAATTGCATTTCCTGAGTTATTGACAACAGATCTCCATTTCAAAAGGTGTATTTTTCTCCTAGTGATAATGGACCATCTACATTTAACAGCCCTCTTAGAATTGGTATGCTAATGTACATTTTTTTTTCTTTTCTTTTTCTTTCTGTGTGTATAAATGCATCTTACTTCTGTTCCATTCTGTGCATCCGACGAAGTGAGCTATAGCTCACGAAAGCTTATGCTGAAATAAACTAGTTAGTCTCTAAGGTGCTACAAGTATTCCTCGCTTTCTTTACGGAAACAGACTAACACAGCTGCTATTCTTGAACCTGTTTTTCCCATGTTTCCCTAGCGGAGGATTTCTTCCAGGGGTTGCTGAAAACACCTGTTGTTAGTGGACACTTGGAACCTTGAGCACCTGTCTTGGCTGGGGGCCAGAAAGGAAGTTTTTTGCTCTATTATTATTTTGTTTGAAAATGTATATGCATATTTTCAGTCTGAATTGGAATCTGAGAATTGAATTTAAAGAAAAGATTTGCAATTTTAAGAAAAAATGGGACAAATTCTTCTGTGAGTTGTGAGGGGGAATTTGGTTGGAGTCGGTGTTTTGTATTTATACTTGTCAGCTGTTTTCAGGCCTACCCTCTCTGGGTGTGTCCACACTGCAAAGGAAGGCCTGCGGCTGGCCTGTGCCAGTCTGCTCACACTTTCTGGGCTTGAGATGCAGAGCTGTTTCATTGCTGTGTAGACGACTGTGTTTGGGTTGGAGGCTGAGCTCTGTGACCCTCCCACCCACTAGGGTCCAAGCTCATGGGCTCCAGCCTAAGCCTAGAAGTCTACACAGGGTGAAAGAAGCCTGCAGCCTGAACCCTGCAAGCCTGAGTTGGCTAGCATGGGCCAGCCATCGGTGTCTGTCAGGGTTCCCTCCCCACCCTGAACTCGGGTACAGAGGTGGGGACCCACATTAAAGACCCCCTAAGCTTATTTTTACCAGCTTAGGTTAAAAACTTTCCAAAGGCACAAATTATTTCCTTGTCCTTGGACAGGATTGCTGCCATCGCCAAGTGATTTAGACAAAAAATCAGGAAAAGGGTCACTTGGAGTCTCTTGTTCCCCAAAATATTCCCCCAAGTCCTTTCACCCCCTTTCCTGTGGAGGCTTGACAATAATGTGAGTACTGACCAGACCGTTTGTCCCTGAGACACTGAAAATCAAACAGGTTCTTAAAGGAAGAACTTTATTTAAAGAAAAAAGTAAAAGAATCACATCTGCAAAGTCAGGATGGGAGGTAACTTTACAGGGTAATAAAAAGGTTTTAAACACAGAGGATTCCCCTTTAGGCTCAACTTCAAAATTACAAAAAACAGGAATAAAACTCTCTCTTAGCATAGGGAAAATTCATAAGTTAAAACAAAAGGTAATATAACACATTTCCTTTCCTTTACTTACAACTTCTGTAATTTTAGATGTATTATTTCAGGTATGTTTTCAGGAGATGTTTTACCTGCTTTTTGGTCTCTCTCTCCATCCAAAGAGGGAACAAACAAAGAGCACAAACAAAACCTCTTCCCCCACCCCAAGATTTGAAAGTATTTTCTTTCTTTATTGGTCCTTTTGGTCAGGTGCCAAACAGATTATTTGAGCTTCTTAACCCCTTACAGGTAAAGTGATTCTGTACAGCTGGCCAGGAGGGATTTTATGTTACTGCATGCATAAAGGATGTTACCCTTACCTTTATATTTATGACAATGTCTAGCTGCTGTGCAGATATACCTTCTGCTTGAGAAAGCAATCAACAAGGGTTTCTGCAATCTATTGTATGAGTGAGCGAGGGTGATGTCTCCCCTCCCCTAGTGACCAGCCCAGAGAGGATCAGGAACCTATTGCTGTAGCAATCAAAATGAGTTTGCTGTTGAGTAACTTGGTAGAGGCCTGGGTTTGGAGTGAAAGAACAGGCGTTCGCTGCTCTGCATGTGTACACTATATGTGATTTATCTGTTTTAGCAGCCATACATCAAGTCCAGCCTAAGACAATACTCCATCCATTGAACTGTGGACCAGTACACAGGCTAATGAGGTCTTTGCAGTACCAAATGTCAACATCCAGAGTGTTTTTAACTTAATGTAGTGACTAAATCAAGGAACTGGGAGTTAGAGCTCCTGGGTTCTGTTCACAACTCTTCCGCAGACTTCCCTGACTTCCTGAGCAAATTATTTTGGCTTTTTTTTTTCTGCAAAAGTGCCCACTAACAGCACCTTCATTATTGGATGTCTAACCTGCAATGACTTGGATCTGATTTGAGCACTCACAGCCATATTCAAAGGGTTATGTTGTGAGTATTTAGCACCTCTAAAAATCAGGTCTCATTTGGGCATCTCCATATCCTGAACATTATAGCCTCTTGAAAAAGGGCTATAATGTTATTGCCAGTATGACCCAGTGGTTGGGGCACTAACCTACTGGGCTTAATTCCCTGCTGTGCCACAGACTTCCTGTGTGATCTTAGGTAAGTCACTTAGCCTCTGTGTGTCTTGTCTGTTTAGACTGTAAACTCTTCAGAGCATGGACACTTCTTCAGTATGCATATATACAGTGCCTAGCACATTGGGCCCTGATTCCAGTTGGGGCCTCTAGGCATCACTGTAATACAAATAATAAATAATCTGGGAATGGGTGACAAGGGATGGATCACTTGATGTTTGCCTATTCTGTTCATTCCCTCTCGGGCACCTGGCCTTGGCCAGTATTGGAAGACAGGATACTGGGCTAGATGGACCTTTGGTCTGATCCAGTGTGGGCGTTCTTATGTTCTGTAAAATAGACACTATTTAAATTCAAATTTTAACATAATTTATTTAAGCAATTTACATTCCCTAGTCCAAAGAGCTTGCATCAAACTAATGGGTCTGATTCTGATCTCAGTTACGTCCATTTTAAAAGTGGTGTAATTCCAGTGTCGTCGGTACAGTTACTCCTAATTTACACAAGTGCAAATAAGAACACGATCAAGCCCATAATTTTGCCTCTTTTGCTAATAACTGAAATGTTACTTATCATTGGTGTCCTGTTGAAAATGTCATTGTGAATTATATTGTGCTGCAAAATTATGCTCCTGCTGTAGTTTCACCTGGACACAGTATTTTTCCTCCCTTCTTGCTAAGCTCAGTTAAGCAGCATTTGGATTCCACAACAGAAGTGGCCTCATTTCAATTATGTGTATTTTATATAATTTCTTTGCAAGGTACTTTGGGATCTATTGGGATGAAAGGTTTTCTATAGATGATACATGAAGGTGTTATTACACCAGACCCTTGTTCTAGCCCATGTCACTATAGCGCAGGTTCACCTACAGCATGGTTGTCATGGATCCCAAATTTAAATATTTAAATTGGGATCCATGGGAATGTGTCCCCCATGTTAATGTGGGCCCCACGTTAGTGCACAACTGCGCATGGATCCCGAATCCCGGGCTATAGCATGGGTCCAGTGTGTATTATTAAGTTGACAACAAAATCTTGTAACAATGGGGAGAAAGAAGGAACACTAAAAACGCATTATATAAATATTGGTTGCTCCTTGTAGCTTTTGTCCTAATGTGCAATGACTTGTTGGCAAGAACATATAGCAGAAGTGTGTCCATAACCGCCGCCTTCGCTTCAAGAGACTGTGCCAGATGTGTGGCCACTGATCCTGAAATTAGGGGAGCAATCCAAAAAGGGTGGCAGCAAATAGTGGTGAGAATGCCACACTTGTGCATGTACACACAGACAGAGGCAGAAATGGAAAGGTGGCCATGCCCCGACTAACCTGTTGAACAGCTGTGTTGGTAGCTATCGCCCTAATGCAGATGATGTTTCCTTACCAGCATTATACTGACACTTCACTCTCCAAAATGGTTAAGGAAGTTGGAGTTGAGTGATTCATGTAAAGCATCATGTATGCTCCCCGCTTGTGGGTGTTACTAGGTGCGATATGGCATTGTGATGACAAGCTGTCAAGAATGCCTCTTATGGCTTCCTCTGAGGTAAAACACTGTAACACTTTGCAGTGTCCCATTCTTCCAGCCTCCTTTAATTAAAGCCATATTACAATAGCGCTCTCATGAACAGCATTCGGCAGCTTGTGCTGCCGTGCAAACACGTTCATTCAGACTGGCAGATATGGGTAAAAAACAAAGGTGTGTTGTTCTCCTTCCTGCCTACAATGAACTCTCATCCTGGCCCCCATCTCTCATGCTCACGTAGGGTACTGCGCTCACTGCTCGCAGCACGAGTGAGATCAGGATAAGATTGTGTCCAGCCCCCTGCATGACTGAGCAAAATAGAAAGATGGTGCAACGAGTCGTACCCCGTTCACTCCCAGCACCCACTGGGCACAGAGGCAGCTCTTGACTAGGGAGTGTAAGAGGAGCTTTGGGCTACTGTCACAGATCCCAGACAAACGCCTGCTTCTGTTCACTCACTTGAGAGAGCCCAGCTGCTCAATCCCTGGGTGTTTTAAGCTTCCCAGAGCCTGACTAGAGCCCAGTCACTGCCCAAGTCTTCAGGGTCCCTGGGCACACTCTTGACATGCAAACCCTCTTTCTTTGCACATGTCCTGAGAGCTGGAACCTCCTGTCAAGCTCACTAGACCCTGGTCTCAGTGCTGACCCTTCATTCTTTCCAATGTCTTAAACACCCCCTCTCCCAGAACTTCACCCAAAGGCATGAGTCTGCTGGGTGACAGTTTCTCATGTGGCAAGTGTTGCATATAACACACAAAGGCAATTTACCCAGGATTCTGATGCCATTGTTCTTGTACTTAACAGATGAAGCCCAAATAGGAACAGATCATATAGAAGACCGACATTATCAATACAATGCCCCTCACTAGCTCACCCTTTCCTTGGAAGCCCTCCAGGGACCATCTGTGTTCAGGAAGGTAGGCAGGATCCCCTGTCTCATCATGCTGCTACATACTGGGTTGTTTCTCTCTCCTCATGAGCTGGAGAAAAATGGCTCCTGAATAAAGCGGCTCCTCCCCTGGTATAACTTTTAGCCCTCTGTGCCCCCATCCTGCTCATCCGCCACAGGTGATCACAGACTCCTGCCAAGTGATTTCATTGCCAGCACCACCTCTCCCCAACAAACCAGTTCTGAGGAAAAGCCAGCCTTTTGTCTAGGGTGGTTCCTTTTTTAATAAGGGACCTGTGACATTACCCAGTGTGTAATCTGGACCAATGAACAGCTGTGTTCCCTCAGTTCTCCAGCCTGAGGTGCCATTTACACTGCTTTGCTGTGAGAGCTACCATTCCTGGTCTGTTCACCCACAGGCTCCAGCAGATAAGTTACTCCCAGTTATATTGTCTGAGTGTTATAGTCAGCCCCTCAGAAATTACATTGCAGGGCAACCCCAGCAAATTCCCTGTCCCAGATTTTCCCCAGAAATGTACGCCTTGTGCTGCCCAGCTCTCTCCTGGGCAATACAAGTTCATATAAAGTCTGTCATTTTACTACTAGACAACAATATGCACAAATCCTGTTATTCCATGTGAAGGTTCCCAAACACATCAGTCCACACACACTGGTTTAGATAAAACAATAAAAGAATTAACTACAAAAGGATAGATTTTCCGTGATTACAACTAGTGAGGCATAAGAGTCAGAACTGGTTACAAGAAACTAAAAGTACAACACAACTAATGTCTAATTTAACGAGCTAAGTGAATTCAAAGCAAAGGTCTCTCACCATATGTTCGAGCAGTCTTACTGGCTCAAGTCTTTCAGTGATGATTCCTTCCCCAGTCCAGTGCTTCTTCCTTTGTTCTTCAAGTATTATGGATGTTGTAGGTAGGGGAATAATTTGGGTCATCTGCTCTCCCTTCCTAAAGTTATTTCTCTTCTTTGAGAATCATCTCCAACTGAGGTTCAGGATACAGAAAGTCTGTGCGGATGGAAACTCCCAGCTGTTTCTTTGTCAAACTTTTCTTTTCGTCCACATCCTCTTTCCTGCCAAAGAATGGCCACTTAACCAGGTGATGGTCCATGTGATTTTGTTGACCCCAGGCTCAGGCATCGCCCTGCCTTTTGCCTCTGGAGAACAGGTTTGTGACTGCTGTCCAGACATGGAACATGTCTTAGTAATATCATACAATAGAATCGTATAACTTTGCCTACAATGTTGCCACACATATTTTACCAGGACAATAATCATCAGCATATTATGAGTTTTCAAATGATATCTCACAAGGAATACTCTGTATGAGTTTTATTATAGTATAGGCATACTTTGTACAAGCTGTAAAGGGGGTGAACATAAGGACACAGTCTGTCATAGGACCACCATGGTTTAACTATCCTCTGTTGCTGCCTAGGACTTTGCCAGTACCCCTGTTGGAATTTTGATCCAAAATGGAGGTGAAAGGACAACAGAGAAGAAAGAAGGCTTCACCTTCAAAATGGAGTTTGCTGCTGGATAGAGATTCATACAGAGAGTTCATAATTTTATGCAGAACTCATTACCTGTACAGACAAATTCCCCCAAATGGTCACAGCTGGCACTCGTGTGCTTTGTCTAACCTCTGTAAAGGAGGTATTGCTGAATCTGTCCCCCATGATTTCTCCCCCACACCAAGAAAAGTAAGCAGTTTTGGTTGAGTGTCACTTCATTTTTTTCCCCCTCATTCAAACCTGGATCTTACAGTGAAACTAAGTCACTGAACCCCAGCAAACCAAAACATCCCTTTCTGCACCTTTCCAGGGGTCTAGCTGTGGAAGTCCCCGTTGCAGCAAGGCATATTTAAATATAAGGACTGAATTTTTAAAAGTCTGGATAATCTCATGATCAGCTGCACTGATAATTTTTCTGCAAAATGAAGTAATTATGGCTTATGATTCTGGACATAACAGTTCACAGAAAGTCAGGAAGGCAATTTCTCCCCTCTTGTGCAATCGCGAGGTGATTTATAGGAAAAGATGAGAATTGGTTTCCTGTGCAGCATGTGTTATTGGTCTCTACTTGAAGCTGGATACAGAAGACTCGATGGCCTAATGTGTGATTCCATCCAACAGCTTGTATGTGATTAAACACTCCATGTAAAGAGCTGCACACCAGAAGCCATTTGCAGTACACAACAAGAAAAGCTTTTATTGGTCCTAGGAAACCAATCAACAATGCTGCATCATCTTGAGTGCCATCTACAGGCACATAATATCTTAGCTAACTACATACACGTATACAGGCATCCATTTTGTAGAACACTGATAACAGTGATGGAGGAGAGCATTTGATGAATCAACACTTTCAGATTGTTTATTGTATGACAGTTCTCTCCAGAGGACATAGTTAAGCTCAGATCCCCATTTTGCTGGATGCTGGGCAGAAATATAGTAAGAGAAAGTGTGACCCACTGGCCAGTGTGTGTGTGTTACATGCTCCCTTCTCTGACCAATCCACAGAGGATAAGGGTCTGTTACCACCCAGCTACACAGCCTGCTCATCAGCTGAAACAACAGAGATTCAGACTTTTAGCTCAGGAGTTCTCTGGGTCAATCTCCAGTGTCGGCCAGATGGCAGCTCTCACGGGTAGTCTCTATTCCAAAGATGTATTGTCTAAGGCCCCAGTCCCGCAGTGCCCTGTGCCTCGGCTGACCGTTGTTAACTTCAGTAGGACTCTGCATGGATAGGCCCAGGTGTCTGCCTGCATGAAGGATCAGGGCCTAACTACTGCAAGGTGTAATAGACAAATGTAAGGGGTGGAAGAGAGAGGGCTAGGATAACAGTGACAGGAGCAAGTGATTACAGAGACCAGCTAACTGCAAAGTTAGATTTTTTTTGTTCGTTTTAAGATACAAGTTAGCATGAAATATTAATGATATCAGTTACCCCATATCTGTAGAAACATTAGTGATATCAAGTAACGTTAATGGTCCTGATTGTCATAGGTATCCTGGTAGAAATGGGCCGTGAGAATGGATTTTTAAAAAAGGACAGAGAGGAGGTTGCAGTGGCCAAGAGGAGAGAGTAGGGCCTGGAAAACGGGCAGGCTCATCAATTTTCCTTCCTGAATGCTGAATTGCAAGAATGGATAAAAGTGTTTTTCTGTGTTTTTTTTCCCCCCACTATTTGGTCCCTCACGTTTCTTGAGAGTTTATCTTATCTTGCAAATATGTGTCTGTTGCATTTGGGAATATCTGTGTGTGCTCCTGTTTTATGTAAGATCTGCTCATTTGGGATTATTTTTTAAATTTATTTTGTGCCCAGTGATATCAATCAATATAAAATCTGCTGTACCCCTCTCCAGCTTTGTTTACTGCTTTCCAGTCTCCTCGTACTGGTCCCCTACAGAGATCCAAGTTTACTCGCAATCATCTTAATCGCTGCTTTATTTTCCACAATCTCACTGGAGGTAAAATCTGCCCTTTTTTTTTCTCTTTTCAGATCCAGGGGCCTTGAAAACATTTAGAATGTAAAGTAGCTGGGGAGAAAAATACACAGGCACCATTGGAGACCCACCAGTGTTCTAAGGTCGACACTCCACAGCACGCTGTGCGGCACCTGGGTCTCTGGGGGCTTTTTGGCTCCTCAGTCTGTGGCAGGCAGCCTTGGGAGCCATGAGTGAAGCCAAGTCTTCGAGCTTCCAGGCCCCCTGCTCAAGCTGAGGCTCTCAGGGCTGACAAGGCCCTTGCCACAAAGCTAGGAGACTGGAAGTCCTTGGATTGGACACTAGGATTGGACACTTCCAGGATCTCAGGCCATCTGGCTCCCATGCTTCCCACTCAGGAGTAGTGAATAGCAGCTGCCAAACAGACTAGAACACTGGTTCCCCATGTTTCGTTTCTGAAACACCATATTTTGGTGTTTCCAAAATGAAATGTTCAGGCGTAACTTTGCTTTCATTCTGAATCAGAACAACAGCAAATGTGGAATGACTGAAACTTCTTGTAATCGACCCCGTCTCAGCCAGCTCTCCTTGTCACCACAACTTCATCTTCAAAGTGAAGGGCGAGGAGAAGGTCATGTGGTGTGTTGCATGGTGGGAGATGTTGATACAGATGGACATCCAGAAAAGCACTGTCCTGAGTCGTTGCACAGATGGCACATGTCTTGTTGAAGTCTCCAAGACTCAGAAGAGGATTGGCCTCTTGTAGACATTCTCTACTTTTAGATAATCTCGTTCCATTTTAACAGTTAATTTAACCCTGAATTATCCTAACAATGCAGTCGGTTAACCCCGAACATCGCATCATGAAATAAATCAATTCTCTCATTTACTTTCACTGGTGTTTGGGACTGGGTCATCCATAAAGCATAAATTAGCTATGACAGGTCTCCTATACTAACATGTACGGTAGTCGCCATCACGAACAATGGCATCTGGTTCCTTTCGGCGTGTTCTTCCACTAACTACTGTGAAGATATCTTTGGTTCTGTCATAGGGCCTGTGACACAATAGTGGAGCTCGTCAGCAGTATCTTTTCTGTCTTGGAATTGTTTTCCTCTATGATTCACTCTCATTGTATGTGTGAAAATTAGGCTCTGGGTGAAATGCATGCAGGAAATCCCCACAAGAAAGATGACTTGGCAGGTTGTTCTGTAAAACTCTTCCCATCAGCTCTGAAGGAAACAGTAATGCCAGCAAGGGCCTTTTATTGATCTGGGCTTGGTTCATTTGCTACAATACAAGAGAAAAACAAAAGAAATCATTGAATTTCATTATTGCACTGGTGTGAAATAAGATTAGTAAGGATCTACCTTGCATTTATTTAGAACCTTTCATCCTGATGGAGTCTAATGTGTCTCACAAACATCACTAATTGACTATTTACTCTGTGAGCCCATTTCTGAAGATGGTACTCTGGTTTTACTAATCTCTTATTCAGGCAAAATTCCCTTTGATCATCCTGACTGAGGACTCTTTTTTTTCAGGATTTATTTCTCTATATAGAGTACTCACTTCAGCTCCACAAAAGTGCAACCACCTCTGGATAGATCATGTCTTCCATTGTAACGGTTCGATCCTGCTGACCCTGAGAATGTTGCCATTATCTTCAGTAGGAGCAAGACTGGACACTGAAACACTAGACAGAAGTTTAGGATGGAAATGCAGAATCCCACCATGTTCATTTGAATCTGTAGGATCTATTTTGATAGATGGAAAGTAATTACTGGAACATACATTTGGCGAGGACATTGGGACTAACATTGTTAATCTTTAAAAAAGCCATGGAATCTTTCATGATCACCAGCGGTTAGAACCTCACTTTTACATCACAGCCAAAAGCTGTTTCTCCAAAATCAAAACACACCTAACAGCACAGTGGGACATCAGTTTGCCAAAGCCTTGGGAGGATCATGCTTTTTGAAGTGGCTCCAAGTGCCTACTTCAGGGCACACCGCAAACTAGTGGTGTATTCTGTAATTAGATTTCACCAAGCCAGTAACAAATGTGACCCCCTGGATCACTGGAACAGTCTTACCATGCAGTCACTGAAAGTCCCCTTAGACTCTCTAGTCTATCTTGACACACAGACAAACTGGACTTAGTGATAAATGGTGGCTTACACCAAATATCACACCACATTCAGGTTGCTTCAACTCCCAAGAGACCAGTCACCTACCCAAGATCAATTGGTGCCCTTGATCTTACACCGAAGACAACACCTTTAGATAATATAGTAGTAAACTAGGTAAAGGTTTATTAACCAAGAAAAAGGTTAAAGCAAGCAAAGTTATACACACCAATGAGTTACCATCTAAATCCTAAGAGTACAGAGTTGTAGTGAGCTGTCAATTCAAAGAGTTTTTCAGAGCAGACCCAGGAGGCAGTCCTTGGGGTCATCTGGCTTCTGTTTAGAGTCTGTGACCCTTTAGATTTCAAACAGCCAAAAAGATGGAAACTTGTCCTATGGGTTTATTTTATTTCCTTCATTCAGCTTCCAGTCCCCCAGGGTGAGCTTCTTGCAGGTAGCATTTCCCAGGTGCAGTAGGGTCATTAACCAGTCCTTGGTATTGCAATGGCCCTTGATGACACATCTGATTTTGATAGTCCCTGTGGATGGGCTGGGGGGACGGGGGGGGGGGGGGGGATTGCTGGGCCTGAGCTCACATGTTCAGAGCAAACATTTTCCAAGATGTAAAGCAAAACTTGCATATTTTCTTAGAACATGGGATGCAGACATTGCAAATGAGATTAGTGTATGCAGCAACTTCCCAGCATTTCATAGAGTCTAAATACCTTCTTATAAAACTAAAACCTATTTTGAGTAAAACTGTCATACAGGGGAACTGGTCTGCTTTCCAGCGATACATATGTCAGTTCTTAGATAATGCCTGCAGCCTGGGCAAGAGCCGGCATTTGGCCTGCCAGCCTCACAACTCCTAACAGCACACTTGGGCATTGGCTTACCAGAGCCGTGGAGGAATTACTTGGTTTACTGAGTCATGCACACCATGGAAGTATCCCATCCAAGTATCCCACCCAACCAAGCCCAACCAATTACCGAGAAATGTATGGATCAGGTCTATGTCTGCAGGCTATTACAACTAAGCTATGTTTGATCTGAGCAGCATCAGGGGGAAAAAAACCAAGGACACTTGAGACAAATGGAAAAGAAAAATCCAACATACATATAGGTTAAATACTCCATAGAAAAAACTGTGGGCAAAATTCTGACACCTTTACTCACATTGAGTAACATCTCACTCAACACATTGGATTGAATAGGATTTAGTGTAAGGCACTTTTCAGCATGAGTAAAGATGACAAAAGCTGGCCTAGTTTTATGAGATCTTTCAAGTAGCACAGTCGAGCACAGGAAATGTGCATGCAACATTTTACTCTGTCCCCTTCTGCATGTGTATTATAACACCGGGCAAGATTCTGGTCTGAATCACTAGTGTAACTTCAGAGAATCAATGCAGTTGCTCTGTAACAGAGAGTCTTTAATTACCGACACCCCTCTATAGTAAATAAGATTTGAGTGTGTCTGCCAGGAGGTGCTGGCAAAAACGACCTTACGAGTGGTGTAAGAGACAAATGACCAATTGGTTCGTTTTTCTGTCTTCACTAGGGGGGTAGATCGGCTGTAGATTAATACATTAATAACGTAGCTGAATTAGGCGTATCTACAGCCGACTTACCTGCCATCCTCACAGCGGCGGCAGTCGACAGCGCGGTCCCCCGTCAACTCCAGCTTGCGCCTTTTGGCGAGCTGGAGTTCCGGAGTCGACAGGGGTGCTGCTGGCGATCGATTTATTGCGTCTTGACGAGATGCGATAAATCGATCGCCAAAAGATCGATCCCTCCCCAGCGTAGTGAAGACAAACCCTAAATGAGATGGGCCACTTAACTGCAGCATTCTTATTCACAAATGGACACATTTGGTGATGCGTGCAAATAACAGTATTTGAAAGGGTTAATCTAAGGGCTGTATTTTGGATTGGGAAGGACTGCTACCTTGCTCCCTCCTCCCCTCCCCCACACCCTAGAAGTATACTGGGGATGTTGGGAATCCCCCCTTCCTCAGTTGAATTGATCCAGTAGGGTCAGGTGACAATTTATTTTTTTGCGTGTGTGATTGTGAGGAGTTGGCCTTACATTTGAGATGGGCACCATGGTCTATAAATTATAATAATCTGAAACTGGGAATCAGATTTACTCTTGGCTCTGCTTCTGACTCACCACATGTCTCTATCAGAGGGGTGGTAGCCATGTTAGTCTGGATCTGCAAAAGCGACAAAGAGTCTTGTAGCACGTTATAGACTAATGTGTCTCTAGCAACTCCCTCTTCTCTTCCCTCTCGTCTCCCACTTCCCTCTCCTCAGCACCTCTCCTCTGTCCTTCATTCATTCTTGTCCGGTTACTGTCCTCTCTTCTTCATCTGTTCTCCCTCTCACTGTCTCCCCACCGCCCTTCCTCGCCGCGTAGAACTTTTGGCAAAGATAAAATTCCAGAACAAAGAACAGTTAAGCCAATTCTGTGACATATGTTTTCCTTTTAGTAGCATGTGATACGATCAGTTGCATTTCTGTCCATAACCATGCTATTAATGTTTAAATGCTCCTATTGACATAATGATACCTATTGTGAAACTGACAATGTAAATATGCTTGAGGAACAGCTAGGAAAACAAGATAAGAATATCTCAATGCCCAGGGGAAGCACACAAGATGGAGACTAATAAAGAACATTATACATTTTGCTCATCACCAATTTTTCAATAAAAGCAGATTTAAAAACTGCAGCAGCTTTCAGCATATTAAGTGTGTCGCTCTGAAACGAATTGGGATTAGCAGGCAGCCTCGTCTAGTTATTCCTTGTCATGCTGGGTTCTGTAGCAATCAGCCCTTGACTGAAGCTTAGCTTGACAAAGTTTTCACCCAGATTGATTGTTGGTCTGGAGACTTTCGATGTTCTCTTCATGTCTGTCCCTTTCAGGAAGGCCAATAGTCATAATATCTGGATGATTTTTAAACAAATATTAATGATCATCTTTTTATTTCACATATCAACAAAAGTGTTCTAGTAATGTGTCAGACAGATAGGTCAGTGCTTTAAAGATCTTACCCACTAATGAACTAATCCCACAAGGCATTCAGCCCCTTCTCAAAGGAACTGAGTACCCAGTTTGAGGCACTTAGCACCTTGCAGAATAAAGCCTTACATAGCAGGGTGGGACTAATCTTCATAACCTACAAGCACAGGCTGGGGAAGGGGGGCAAAGGAGGGGGAAGGGAGAGGAACCGGGAAGGTAGTGAGTAGGACCAGAATTGAAATAACAGCCTCCCTGTTTTGGCATACAGTACTCTTCCCTTGGCTGTCATGGGTGCCTTATCTAATTTAAATTGACCTTCCAGTTTCTTCTCATCTATCGTGTCATTTGAGCCTTACAGTGTGGAGAAACAAAGACTTTTTGTGTGGGCAATACAAATTCCATAATCTGTGTCTGCACAGTAGACTCTATTTCTTCTTCACAGGACACGACATCAAGGATTTTACTTTCTATTTCCTCCACCCCCCCAATTTGTTTCTAATGCAGTGTTTATTAGGAAAAATGATATCTGCAGTCAGAGAAGGAAATAATTCATGTGAGCAATCAGTGCTGGGTTAACTGGAGAATGAAAATGTCTTGGACTGTAGCAGAAACGCACATACTGAAAGGGCTCTCTGGCTATCCATCAAACAATCAATTACTGTAGCCATTAGTCCCCTTTAACCACACATTATATCAATTTACCGGATGCTCTAGTGTCCAGGTCATAACCCATTAAAGATGAACAAATACAGGAGGAATCTTTCAGCGTTTTGACGCAGTGTGGTCTTGAAAGGTACCAATATATAGCTTTGATCACTCCATGTCCTTAAGGTATCTTTAGCATACTAGGGGCCCAATCCTTGGGGGGTGCTGAGTGCCCTCCAGTGTCAGTGACTGCAGTAGGAATTGATGGCCTTCGGCAGAAGTCGCTCGGCACTTCTCAAGGTGGAGCCCTGTCTCTGGTAGGAAGGGAGAGAAGGTCATTCAACTGAAAACATGAATAAAGAAAGTGAGTTTGTTTTTTGTCATTGCCTTGGTAACTCGTACAAACAATTGTCCTCCTACTGTAAAAGCACCAGAGAAGCGATTTGGCTTAAAAAAGGAAACGTGGGTTGGTGGTTAGCGCAGCAAGCTGGCACTCAGTCCCAGGTTTTCCACTGCCTCCTTGGCCATGTCCGCCAGTGGATAAATTCAGTGTGCTAACCACCATTGGGATCCATGAGCACATGCAACACAGCGCATGGCCACATGGGAGATTCCTGGCAATAGTGCAAGCTGCCACTTCTGTTTGGAATAGCCTTGTTCCAAGCAAGTGTAACCATCTAACCACCATGTTATCCTCAACTGTGCCGTCACCCCCTGGTGCAGTGCCAGGATAGGTAGCAATTGGTACTGCAATCCCAGAATGGCCCTGCTCTACTCCTCCTCCCAAGCTGGTAGGATATAGGGCTGAGGCAGTATCTGCTCTGTCCAGTTGCCTGTCTCGGAACCCACACCCCGCATAGCAGCATTGATGAACACGAACACAGTGAAGTCCCTGGCCCCCACAATGCATACATGGCTCTTCATGCGGAACAGAACCATTTACAGGAGCTAACAAAAATGTGAGCAGGTACAAATATCCATTATACCATAGTCATTTTGCATCTGCTGTAGGGGGCTGTGCCAGGCATTATGGGATAAGTGCAGAAATGTATGTGCTCTTCAGTGTTTGCAGACACTGTTCTGTGTGCATGCAGCCCATTGTGTGCTCGAAATAGGATGCCTAAGAGGGATGCTCTGAACCGATGCAAGCTGCAAGGGTACAGTTCTCTAATGTAGACACAGTTACTGTGTGACTTCGAGCAAGTAGCTTCTCAATGCCACATTCTCATCTGTAAAAAGGTAGAATTTAATGCTTATCCACCTCAGAGGGTATTGTGAGGCCTGAATGCCATTCTAGGCTTAGAAGTGGCTGTGTAATTACAAAAGAGACCTTCCTCCTGTGTGTTTGTTCAGAGGTAGATTTGCTGGTTTTAGTGACTAAAATGAGGTTTTAGTTCTGTGTCCTCCTGCTAGCTGTGCAGAGCCAATGCAGGCAACTACAGGAAAGTGAGCAGGATTCTGTTCCATCTGGTGGATCAACAGTGAAATTGTTTGCCAAGTTTCAGTCAGTTACACCGGTCTAATCCCATTGTTGACAGTGGAGTTGCTTGTGTCTGACTCTGGTAGAACCTTTCTTAGTAATAAGGATGCGTGAGATGGAAAGGATGCAAATATGATTCTCTTTGACACTAGCAATAAGGGAAGGGAGGTGGGAATCAACTTTTTTGTAGCTTGTAAATTGAGCCCATCAGCTAAGAAAATTATTGACAGACAATAAGCATGTAATCCCTGGCTGCTGTATTTGCAGTGGTTTTTCAGAATACATTTCAGCATTTGCAAAATCATTGGATTTTTTAAATGAAAGGTGCTAATACAAAGTATAGAAACTGATATAAGCTACAGAGCACTGGAATGATCAACCCAGGTTATTACTTAGAGTCCTGGTCTTGACTATTCAGGAAAGATATTTAAAAAATTGAATACAAAAAAGGACAACAGAAATAACACAAGGACTGGAATATAACACATCAGCTGAGAAAATGAGGGAGCTAAATGTATGTAGTCTAGGAAAGAAGACCCAGAAGAGACATGATTACAGTCTATAAATATCTTCAAGGTGACAATATACATGAAGAATGGGTAATTTATTTACAATGTTAGATGATCTGATGCTAGGGCTGATGGCCTAAAGCTAAAGAAGGAAACATTTAGAGTAAGTATTAAGGGGGAAAAGTTCTTACATTAAGAACAATTGGAATAGGTGTGCTTAGAGGAGGTCCAGACACTATAACTGCAGAAATTCAACAATATCACTAAGACAACATAAGGACTAAGAATAGTATGTGTGTCTATAAAAAGGCAATAAAGTCACGATCCCATGGCTAGCTGTGGACCATCTACACTACCGTTAACTAAACCAGTATCCTGATGTTCTTTGGAGAATGTACACATTTTGAACATTTACGCTGTGGTGATAAGTTCCTGAGGGGCTGAACAATTTTTATACTGCACAATTTATTATACTTTATACTTTATTATATTATAATTATATATATTGTAATTTATTATACTGCAAATATTTTTATAGGTTTTCAAGCCTAATAGAAACCATTGGGATGTTTGCTTGCTAATCACATATTATGGATCTGCTGGGCTGAACAGTTTAGTTCATGAAAGGTCACCATCTTGATGAACATATAACACAAATAAAATATGGAATATTCCCATGTACTCACTTCCTGCTTCTTGCCACCATTTGAAAAATTACGTTAACAACTTCTTGCCCTATAAAGAACTTACATCGAATAAATTAGGCAAGAAGCAAAATGTTTTCCACTTATTTCTCCATGGCAAACAGTCTCAGATATGCTGTTTTGAATAATATTTATGCTACCCTTTTTATTTCACTTTGCATTCATTTTGGTTGCAAATACACATTTATGAGAGAATTTGCCTATAATCTTCAGCTCCTCTTTCTTGAAATCTCCAGTGTATCAGTAATGACTATACTGTTGTTATTCATGAAAATGAGGTTTGTATATTTGTTCTTTCTTTTTTTGTTTTTTGTTTTTGTTTTGTTAAACTTTGTTGATCTTGTACTGAGAGTTGCCACCCACCTTGTTTGTCTG
The DNA here is from genome assembly GCA_032164245.1 of Sternotherus odoratus. Lineage (NCBI taxonomy): Eukaryota > Metazoa > Chordata > Testudines > Kinosternidae > Sternotherus > Sternotherus odoratus. The sequence continues at coordinate 6,132,798 of JAVMKO010000002.1, forward strand.
GATGGAAATCCACCCTGTTGTCATGTGTGACATGTCTCTGGTGCCACTAAGGCCTGGTCTACACTGGGGGGGGGGGGGATCAATCTAAGTTACGCAACTTCAGTTACATGAATAACGTTGCTGAAGTCACCATACTTAGATCTACTTACTGCAGTGTCTTCACTGCAGTAGGTCGACTGCTGGTGCTCCCCCATCGATTCTGCCTGCGCTTCTCGCTCCAGAGAAGTACTGGAGTCGATTGGAGAGCTCTCGGCAGTTCATTTATTGCATCTTCACTAGATGCGATTAATCGACCCCTGCTGGATCTGAGCCATGTCTCATCTGAACAGGTGTAAAACAAGGTTGTGTACTTGCACCTGTTCTTTTCTCCATTTTCTTAGCAGCTATGAAAACAATAACCCAAGACCATCTACCACAGGAGATTGACATCCAATATTGGATTGACGGCCACCTCTTCAACCTTTCTCGTCTCCATCAGAACTCCGTCAGAACTAAAGTAATATTGGCAACAATAACCAAACTCCAGTATGCAGATGATTGTGCTGTAGTTGCACACTCAAAGGAGGATCTACAAACAACCCTTAATTGCTTCTCTGAAACTTACAAAAGCCTAGGGCTAACTCTGAACATCTGCAAAACAAACGTTCTCCACCAGCCAGTCCCTGATCGATCATCGGACCCAGCAAAGAAGATCTACATTGACAAAGAAGAATGGGAAAATGTAGAATACTTTACCTATCTCGGCAGTCATCTCTCACGGAGGGCAGACATAGATATTGAGATTCAGCACAGAATTCGCCGTGCCAGCCTTGCCTTTGGCAGACTGTCTCGCTGGGTGTTCAACATTCACAACATCAGAACACAACTAGACTTTAGTTTAAAAAGCGGTGGTAACCCCAACTCTCCTTTATGGCTGTGAGGCTTGGGTGGGGTACAGAAAACACCTGAAAAACCTGGAATGCCAGCACCAGCTCTTTCTTTGGAAGACTGTCAACAGAAAGTGGGAGAATTGTCACACTAATGTCAGTGTCTCTTAAGTGTTGAGGCCCTGATTATCCAGCACCAGCTGAGATGGAGCAGGCAGTGTGCGCATGCCTGATGTACGATTACCAAAAGAACTGTTCTACGCACAACTCACCAAAGGAGTGAGGTAACGGGGAGGCCAAAAGAAACACCTCAAGATAAACATCAAGAGATGTGGCATCAACATCACACCCCGGGAGATAGAAGCCCAGGGCAGGCACAACTTGTCGGAGGGAACATCTTCTTTTGAGGGAAACCGCCTTGCCCTGCTTGCATAAAAATGCCAGAAAAGAAAGGAAAGACAACAGTCATGCAGCAATCATGGCCCACCTGTCTTCCAACACCACCTGCCATGTCTGCCAACAAGCCTGTGGCTTAAGGATCAGACTCCTCGATCACCAAAGGATCCATGAAAAATAAAACCTGTGAAAGGGATCATCCTTGATCCCGAGAAATGGGTTGTGTTCTAGAACTCTGAATAGGTCGATGTCTAGTGAAGGCTCTTAGATATTTCCAAATTAAATTTCCGGTATGTTCAGTTCAATTGGTGTCTGTTGTTTTTCTGGAGGTATCTGTAATTTGGTTACCATTTTTAAAATTTTTATATTACGTTTGTTTCTATTTTAATTAAAAATAAAAATGTCCTGAAGAAAAACAATTATGGTTTTGTGTGTTGTATTAGTGTAATACTTAACAAACAGCTGTATGCAATCAGACTTGGATCAAGAGACTTTAATGTTGCAAATTTATGGTTACATTAAAAAATATATTTTACGTGATGTGTGAGAGCCTTGAATATACTCCCCCTCCCTGCCCTCCACACCTGTTCCCACTGTGCTCATGTGGAGGATTTTGCTTCTACCATGGAGACATTCCTTGTACAGCTTTGCCACTTCAGTCTCTAATCTAATAACTTTCTACATATTAAGCTGAGCTGAGTTAGACCCTGATGGAAAACCTGGGTTCTACTGAAACTAATGTCAGTAATTCAAGAATATCTGCAGTGTGGCCGAGTGGATATAGCACTCAGGAGAATGCATTCCTGGCTCTACACTGGCCTCCTGAGTGACCTAGAGCAAATCATTTTAACCTCTCTGTGTTTCAGTTTCTCCATCTGTAAAATGGAGATAAAGTTAGTGACCTCTTTTTTAAAGCACTTTGAGATCTATTGATGAAAAGAGTTATTTAAGAGCCAGGTGTTGGTTGTTGTTGTAACTTTATTATGTTATTGTTAATGATCATTCCTTGGAGAAGCATCCACTGTGACACAGAGTAAATCATTTAAGTTCTCTATGCTTCAATTTCCCCATCTGTAAAATGGGGATAGTAGTTTTCTCTACCTCACAGGGATGCTGTGGCCCATAGTTCATTAACATTTGAGGTGTTCAAATACAAGACTCATACATGACAAGAAAAGCCTATAAATAATAGCTGGGTTTGGGGGGGGGGAGTGGTTGTATGTGTCAGTGTCAGTATCCCTATGTGGTGTGAAGCCTTGTTGTGTTGTTAGAGGTAGATGAGACCTAAAACTGACACTGTTGGTCACACTGGCTAGTGAAAGGAATGAAAGTGTTTTGATGTATAGGCCAGGAGAAGGGTGAACCTTTCCTTATGCTTCTACAACTTTGTTGTGGTTTGGATGTTGGGCTGGGGATCCAGGAAACTCGTGTTCTGTTACTGACAGGAAGTAAAGAATCCCATACCAACTGAAATTGCAGCAGGCATGAAGGTAGATGAAATGTGATTACCCAAGTTGGAATCTGGCTAGTAGTCCAAAATTGACGTAGTTACCCTAATGTGGGATCAACTTACGGTAAATTCATTGTTACTCAATGAAGTTGAACAATAGAGAGGCTGTGAAATGGGCAGACTTTTCTCATGGATCAGTCACGTTAGCATGGCACTCAACCCTTTACAATAGTTAAATATTTACAACATAAGAATCTATCTAAAGTATGGAAACCATTCACATAACTATGTAAAGAATGAAAACATACATCAAACGTTAGGGCAGTGAAGCTGTGGCAGCAGTCAGCAGAAAAAAACATTAAAGGTCTTTGTTCCCAACGAGGTCAAAATTGTTCCTAGATGAAGGTAACTGAGAACTCTGACCATCTGAAAAAGCAGTTAATGACTAATAATTATGAATTCCTTCACTGTGCACCACAGAGAATACAGCCCACCAATGTATTTATTTGGTGTTGATATATAATGCCTTGTGCATACTCCATTTTGCACAAATGCCATTAGCATGCAACACATCTTGTCTTGATCATATGTCACTTGGAAGACGGGGACTTGTTTCCCTTTGCTTTCCCATCAGCTTCCTTCTGTTCTGTTTCGATCCTCCCCCCACCCACCCACCCACCCACATTCACTCCAACTATACTATGATCAGCAGGGTTTTTGTGGCTCTTCTGAAGGTGAATCTCTCAAGGGCAGAGCATTTTCATTTTGAACTTCCTGCCACTGGAAATCCGGCTGCGTTTGGTTCTTGTCTCTGTCAGAAACCAAAGAATGATTTTCCTCTTCCCATAATGAAGAATGGTACCAAAGGAACCAGTGGCATTCTTCCTTTTTTCATTTTATTCTATAGTCAGTGTCCAAACTAACCACCCAAAAGCATGACTGTCCATTGGGAGGTGCATAGAATGTGGTGGTTCTTAGACAATCATGATGCTCCTTCTAATCCTTGCAATTCGTACTTAGATACAGAAGTAATGGCTGTATGAGAAATCCAGAGAGGGAGCTGTAAGTGGAGTGGCTTTCCGCCTGTTCTCAGGTTATAGAAGAGACGTATTGTACAGTTTTCAGCTGTGGCAGCTGGAAAACTTTGCCAGCGGGCAGAATGCTGTGGAGTCTAAGAATTATGAGGCTATAATTCAGACGGCCAGGAAAGGGCAGAAGCAGCTTAAAAAAAATGTGATGCTGTGCAATAAAAATACCAGCCAACACACATTTATGCCAAACCTAGGAAACATTTGTCTGCGTTGTGTTGCATATATACATATGCCGTCTGAAGCTGGTGACAGCACAGTATGTGAGTCTGGGTGTGCATGGATGTTTGTGATCAAAACTTTGCTTGCTAAATGAAATGGGTTCTTTGAAAATTACTATGAGATTGTGGAGAAGGGACTGTCTATGCCTCTGCTCATCATTATTATTCCACTTCACTCACATTGCTGCAGGACCATCTGTTGGCACTGTAGATAAAAGCCCTCAAATAAAGAGAGAGTGAAGACTGGAAGTAGCAGCGGGCAAAGCTTTTTTCTTACAGAGCATGCTTAAGAATGTAGTGATAGTTACAGGTAGGTACAGATAGGCAGGTAATAGTTACAGTGAAAGGTTGTGCTGAAGACTCAGCTCTCTCAATATCTGACACAGGTGTATGCCATCATTTCAAGGAGCCAACACATGTTGGTGTGAGGGTGAGAACAAGTAAGGCTATTCTTTGAGGGGGTTCTCTCAGAAGAACTTTCCTTTTAGATTTAGGCTGACCTGGGTTGCCTAGGGCTGCAAAGACACGCTATCTGTGAAGAGCCCTTTTGATTAAGATGGCTGAGCCTCAAAGCTGTGGTTTATTTCTCCTCCACCTGAGCTCTCACAGGCACATAATTTAATTCATCCAAGCTCAAAGTATAGTAAGCTCAGCTAGGGACTGGAAGAACCCTGTGAGGTCAAGATGACTAGGGATGGGTTAGGAGACGTAATAAGCTCTTGCAACAAGAGAGAAGAAAACAGTAGGGGAGATGAACTAGCTGCTCTGTTACCAAGTCTCTTCCAGTGCCAGCAGTTCCATGAGACTAATAAGCCTTTCTTTAGGCTCCCACGAGACTAAGGGTATGTCTATACTACTACTCGCTGGATCGGGTGGGTCTTGTTCGATGTATCGGGGATCAATTTATCCTGTCTCGTCTAGACAGGATAAATCGATCCCCGAACGTGCTCTTCGTCAGCTTTGGAACTCCAGCTCTGCAAGAGGAGTAAGCGGAGTTGACTTGCCGCCGTGATGACGGCCAGGTGAGTCGAACTAAGATACTTCAACTCCAGCTATGTGAATAGAGTAGCTGAAGTTGTGTATCTTAGTTTGTCCCACCTCCCCAGTGTAGCCCAGGCCTAATAAGCCTTTCTTTAGGGTTCATGACTTCAGTAGTTGCCTTATCAAGTGGGGAGTCAGTGCTAACGAGACAATTGAATTAGCACTGACCCCCCCACACACACACACAGTTGATAAGGCAACTCCCATCTTTTCATGTGCTGTGTATTTATACCTGCCTACTGTATTTTTCACTTCATGCATCTGATAAAATAGGTTTTAGCCCAAAAAAGCCTACACCCAAATAAATGTGTTAATTTCTAAGGTGCCATAAGGACTCCTTGTTGTTTTTGCTGATACAGACTAACACGGATAACCCCATGAAACCTGTCCCACTATTTCACTGCCCTGATAGCTGCAAGCACTGGCATAGAACAGAAAATCAGTAGAACTGATGGTTTATTTCTTGCTTGGCTTTGGTGCGATCTTATTCCAGTTGAAACTTGACCAAGTGTTGATAAGAAAAACAGCAACATAAGAAAGATCCTAGTCACAATAAATGTAAAGGCACTACAAACACAGACACAAATACAGTCAGAGTCTCTCTCTCCCTCTCTCTCTCTCTCTCTCTCTCTCTCTCTCTCTCTCTCACACACACACACACACAGTTTATTCTCAGACTACAGTGGTGCATCATAATCATATTTAAATAGTTTAAAAAGTTGGAGTGATTTCTATAATTGTGCATGTTGAAGCTGCAAGTGCTATGGATAGAAAATATATTATTTAAAGCAACTGTAGTTTAGGAGCTGAAATTAATGTCTCTAACAGTGTCTAATAAAGGTCACACTGAGTGGGAGAAGAGGGCATGGAATAGATGGATTCCCCTCCCCCCCACACACACATTGATATGGTAAAGTACCTCTCCTAAGATAACGGAGCTCTGGTTACCAATCACTGCTACTCTCTTCTGTGTGAAAGATAATGCAAAGTTGTAATATCACTATTTCACTTCTCTAAAAGATTTAGAAGTCCCAGGCCACTTGTTCTGCGGCTGCCTGCGGTTTTTCTACCTGTAATTGCTTCGGGCTTCTGCTTGACGAGATATGTCTATAAATCTTTCTGAGTCTGCAAGGATAGTTGTTTTGGAAGGATGGTTTGGGAAAGATTATCTAATCTAATTTGTGTCTTTTTAATCTAGCTATCTGTTGCAGCTGGGAAGACCGAGCTGGCTATTTCATGTCATTTTTGTTCATGCCAACATATGTACTAAAAAGTCACCAGTAACGTTCTAACTGTGACGGGTTGGATCACAGAAACCCCCTTAGAATCTGCCACCTGATATGCCAAGGCTACTCCTGCCTCTGTTTTCCTGCCCAAACAGCTTAGGACCTCAGTACCCTACCAGGTCTGAGCCACGTCCCCCAACAGCTGTGAGCTTGCCTGGAAACAGGAAGAAAGTATTCTTGCCTCTGGCACTCAGATGCTCAACTCCCAATGGGGTCAAACCCTGAATAAATTTATTTTGCCGTGTATAAAGCTTATACAGGGCAAACTCATAGATTGTTCGCCCCCTATAACAATGATAGAGAGATATGCACAGCTGTTTGCCCCCCCAGGTACCAACACGTATTTCAGGTTAATTAATAAGTAAAAAGTGTTTTTAATAAAGACAGGAAGTAGTATTTAAGTGGTTCCAAGTAGTAACAGACAGAACAAAGTGAATTACTAAATAAACTTACTAAAACAGAATACGCAGATCTAACTCTAATACAGTAAAAAGCCTCACCCTCAGATGTTTCAGTGAATTTCTTTTTTCAGACTAATCTCCCTGTTAGCCTGGGTCCAGCTGTCACTCACACACACCCTGCAGTCACTGTCCTTTGTTTTGGTTTCCTCTAAGTACCCTTGGGGGGTGGAGAAGCTGTTCTTTGAGCCAGCTGGAGACCAATATGGAGGGGTCTCTCCAGCGTTTATATAGACATCTCCTCTGGGTGGAGACCACCCTCTTCCTTCCCATGTAGAGTCCGCTTGTAAAATGGAGTTTCCGAGCCACATGGTCCAGTCACATGTTTGAGCCGGACTCCATTCATTACTAGCCAGGCCACATTCCTGGGGAAGCTCGGGTGTGGATGGGCATCTACAAAGTTCATTGTTAGCTTGATTGGTTCTTGATTGGGATTCACTGAGAATAGTTTTTTTCTCAGAGAGCTGTTCAGCTGCTTTCCAAAGTCTACTTACAACTAACCAAGCACATAGCAAATATTCATAACTTTGAATAAAAACTGACACATACATACAAATAGGATGAACAGATCCAGTGGATCATTACCTTTACATATATATGTTACATGGTATATGTAGCAAAAGCATATTCCAGTTGTAGCATACACACATCTATAGGCACCCCCCCATAAAGCCCTTATGGGGAACACCATCCCACTAACATTGTAACTAACGATATTGCAAACAATGGTCTTTTGGGCCATTATTGTAGAGTATTTGAGTGTTTTTTAAGGTAGGCATTCTGGCTTCATTATTCCAACTACAACCAAATGTTAATCTTCATGCATGCTACTGAGAGTGGGGTTATCCTCATGAAAGTTGGTCTGACTCTATAGGTATACACCTATTGTAAAATAAGAGATACTATCTCTTCATTGGTGTGTTTGCAGCTTGTGCATATGCTACAACCAAAAAGTTCCCTAGCTGAGCTGACATGAAGAAAGGCAAGTGTGTGGTCGTATCCCTTATTGTGGTTGTAATCCTGGTGAGTAAAGAAAGGAAGGAGAGCACCCCAGTTTGGTTTGTAACCTGGTATGCGTGAAGTTTCCAGTACATTACAGATTTATGTGACTGTGAATGGTTGTCATGGACCAACTTGCCATTTGTAGAATACAGTTTGATTATGAGCAAATTGTCCTCTTCGTTACATGGCTATAAATCCAGAGGGACTCTGTTGAAATCTTACAACTATAGCATGCACAACAAGGCTAGGAATTGTTATTATTATGTACAGGGCCGTCCTTAGGATTTATGGGGCCCTATGCAGTATTATTAAAGTGGTGCCCCTATGCCCAACGGCAGCCCGGGTTTGCACGTGTATTTTAGGTGAGGGTGGTCTTTTGAAAGATTTATTTTAAAAACAATGTCTGAAGAGCCAAGCATTTAAGGCTGAAGATGAATATTGAGATTGTGCATCTAAAAATCTATGCAAGGATTGTTTAGAGATGTTGTTTGATAATCTTCAGCAACACACTAATGAAATATTTTAAAGCAATTATTAAATGAAGGTCCTGTAGCCTAAGATGTTCTGAGTAAATATTACAGTAATGCACTGTTTTTGTCAGTAAATTCAGAAAGTGACAATATATAGTGGGGGCTGGCAAGCGCCTGTTAAATGCCTTCTTTACCACATGAATGGCTCTTTAACAGTTTCAGTGTTGTGCTAATAGGTCTGGTAGGCTTATTCACTTTTAAGAACTAGATCCCCTCTGGAGGAAGACTCACTTGGCTGCAGCAGCCAGCTGTGGTGGGGGCCTTCAAGAAGGACACTAAGAACCAGGAGTGTCCCAAATTTCCAGATGCCCCATGCAGCCGCATATGCTGCGTATGCCTAAGGATGGCCCTGAGTACGTAACTTGGGTTGGGTTTGAACTGACAATCTAGAAATGAAATGACTCTGTGTATCATTAGTTAGGCCACTAGTGCCACTGGATGTCAAACTAATGACATGGGATGGCGTGGATCATAGTGGTGTGATCTGGGATAGAAAAGGCATTTTCCAACTTCCTATGGAACTCTAATACACTTGATTGTGAGGCCAGCTTTAATTATATAAAGTGTGTGTGTGGATGGTGAAGCAGTTGTGTAAATGTTATGTGTGCTTCCCCTTGTCTTCTAGAATTAGGTTGCCACTCCAGTTGTAAGACCTGCTTCCCATGAGTTCTGAGGACACTGGCAGCTTTGTCGTAGCCACTGTAATAAAAGAAAGTGAAGCAAGTGACAGGGTTTGGCATGCAAAACCTCTTCTAGAATCTCCATGTATTCTCCCACATAGTCAAAAAAGAAAGCTGTAAAAGACAGCAGCCAGGTGTTGAGATCATGTGGACAAGGGAGCCATGATATTTCAAAGATCCCATGTTCTGGTGACAGCCCATGGAGAAGACTGTGTTCACCACTGACAGAATGGAATATGATAAACTGAATTCACATTAGGCCTAGTTAGGGATGAAAAATCTGGAAAATATCAGCATTCTATAATAATATGTGTGTCTTAGCTTCATCCCCTGCATCAGCATTTCCTGGCCTGTCCCCTCTCATACCTGCCAAAACTGTTTCTTTTAATTTCCAGAAGCAGCACAACTTGTAATGAGCATCAGTAAGAGTGTCTTGAAAGTTAGATGTGTAAAAGGGTTATAGTTTTGGGTCACAGACAGAGCAAAGGTTCTTTGTATGGGACATTCTCTAGTCCTCTAAAGATATGCTGTGCTGGATCTCTGGTATACAGTAGATAGGGTAGCTGTAAGGTTGTACTTGTGGGTGAAAAAAGAGAGGGCATATAATGTTGGGTGGTTTAACTTTTCATTTCCTTGCTTCGTTATTTTTATCATTTGCCTTGTGTGTGGCAACTTTAACCATTTCACAATTAAGTTTTTGTGTATTAATTTCCTACGCTTTTCCCCTTAGTAAAATGTTTAAGCAGCTGGATGGGGGTGGGACTCCATGGAGGTAATTTCTGGGGCTGTGTCACAGAAGTGCAGCCATAGATGCTGGAACTAGAGGCGCTGGGGGGCTGCCACACCCCATAGCTTGAAGTGGTTTTCATATACAGGGTTTACAGTTTGGGTCAATGGCTCTCAGCACCCCCATTATACAAATTGTTCCAGCGCGCTGCTGAAGTGGAGATTTTATCTGTTAGAGAAGTACAGCTACTGACAGATTTTTTTATCCATGCCGCCAGATACAACTTTTTCTATCAAGAACTGCACATAAAACCTTATTTGTAGGATAAAATCAGATAAAACGGTAGCTTCAGGCAGAAAAGATTTTATCCTACAGAGAAGATTTTTTATCCAACGGAGAAGAATGTGCCTTGGCTACTATTTGTTCATTAGTTTTCACATATGGTGAATAACAACAAAAAATGACCCTTAGTCCTAAAAAATTGTTTTCGAAAAATATCCAGCACCTCACAAGTACTGAACTTCTTCACTTCTCTACCAATACCTTTGCAAATACAGTGTTTGTTTTAAAGACACACACTGACAGAAGTCTGCCACCGGCAAATTTCAAGAACAGACCAACTTCAAATGCTTCCTATTAAAAAAAATATAACAAAAATCCAAACAACGATTACATATAAAATTCAAATAGCATAAAATCTAGCACCAGGATAAATTTCATACTGAAAAGCCACAAATGTATAGAGGAAACCAGGAAATTATACCTCACTTTAAGCCCATCTCAGATTGCAACTTTAACTATGGAAGATCAACGAGTGCCTCCGTTATAACTTTGTTGATTATAAGTGTTACATTTGCAAATACAGTGACAAACAAAATTCAAGATGTAAAGGAAATACAAGTAAACCGCAATTAAAATATAATTTATAGTCCAATATCGAATTAGGTTTCTTTACACATTTAAATCAAAGTCTTTGTTAGCTGAGAGTTTCCATTTGGTGCTGGTTGAAAACAGGGGTTTGTTCGTTCAACCCATTGTATAAGGGCCTGTAGTGGTGTGATGATGCACCGCTGCAGCGCCTCCCGCTGGCCATCTGGGAATAAGCTCTTTTTCCAGTCAAAGCGCTCTCGGCAAGCGGGACATCAGCCTGCAGCTGGTCCCCATTTCCCTCCTGGACCATGGTGCCCTCTGACCTGGGGTTCTTCCCTCTGGCAATAACCCCACACTCTACCTCTGGGTCTCCCCTCCCTGGGGAACCCCCAACCCTCTAATCCCCACCTTGCCTCAGTCTAGGGCTACTGCCAGTCACTATCAAGTCCCTGCTCCCTGGGGCAGACTGCAGTGTAAAAGCCACTCATCATGGGAAAGGGATTTTTTGGACCTGCTGCCTTTCCCTGCAGCCCAGTACCCTTTCAGGCCTTTCGATCAGGCCGCAGCCTGGGAGGTCACCAGGCCTGAGCTCCCCAGCACTGCTCCACCCTCAGTACCCTTCACTCCTTCAGGCAACTGGGTCCATCTCCCTCTAACATCGGCGGGGGACTGTCCCAGCTTCAGGCCCCAGCACTCCTATAAGGGCAAGCAGGGCCTAATTGAGCTGGCCACACCTGTGGCTGCTTCCCTAATTAGCCTGCTTTGACTGTTTTCCCCAGGGACAGGCCTCTGCTGGGCTCTTTTAACCCCATCTCTGCAGGAATGGGGCAGCCGCCTGGCTGCCAAACCTGCTGGGTGCTCTGCTCCTGGCTCGGTGCTGAGGTCCTGGCTGCTTCCTGGCCTCACACAGCCATATTTGGGGTCAGGCTGCCTGGCCCATGCCCAGGGCTCCACTCCTGCCCCACTTCTCAGGACCTGGCTGCCAGCCCCACTGGGTGCTCTTCTCCTGGCCTGACTGCTGCCCAGTGCCACGCAGCAGGGCCCAGGTCCTGGCTGCTGCCTGGCCTCATGAGGGCGTATTTAGGGTCTGGCTGCCTGGCCCATGCCCAGGGCTCCACTCCTGGTCCCGCTCTGGGCATTGGTGCTAGGCATAGGGGACTGTAGACAGTTTTTGGGTGGGGGCTGCTGCGATTCTCAACCTACAGCCCATGTATATGCGGCTCACAATGATAAACAGGTTGAGAATTTAAACCGCAACAAGAGCATGGTGGCTTGGGAAGCCAGGAGAGGAGTGATTTCCACACATGTGGTACATTCCAAAGGTACATATCTGATACATGGAGCTTGTTTTGCATAATGTGCCTGGTAGAAAAGGCAGCAGCCATACTGTTAACTCTAACCCTTTTCTGCTTCCTTTCTCTGATCTCAGCAGAGTCCCAAGACCCCCTTCTCTGACCTGGCTGATGATGAGAAGATTTTTAATGGAGGAGATGGCATGTGGCAGAATCAGAATCAGGATCAAGCCCTGCTTTCGGAAATCACAGAAGAGGACCTGGAGGCCATCCGTCTGCGGGAAGAAGCCATTCAGCAGATTGAGGTCAGTAGCCTTTACTACCAGCTGGCTTGGAAGTGGGAGTGGGCATTAGCTTAGCCACACTTTGAAGGAAGAGAAGAAAATATTGGTTTGATATTGTTGGTGTTGTGACGTCTCCATTAGGAGTTGGGAGTATTTACAGGTGTATATTACAGTTGGAACATGTAGAGTAAGGAAGAATTCCAGTGTCATATAGTCACTGATGGAAGTTAAAGGAATTGGTGTTTAGGATTAAATGTTTTTAAACATATTTTGTCTCATAGTCTATAGTGCTATAGAGTCATAGGGCTCAGTGCTGCAGGGCTGGTGCAGGAAGAGCTCTCTTGTGATCAGTGATAGCTTTGTGTGCATAAAGATCAGAGGATCAGACCCAGTGTGTGTGAGACAAGGAATAGATGCAGTTTACTGGCATTCTTTCTGCTATTGGCTGGTTGTCACTACAGCCGAGGTACAGGAACTCCTCACTTAACGTTGTAGTTATGTTCCTGAAAAATGCAGCTTTAAGTGAAACAATGTTAAGCGAACCCAATTTCCCATAATAATTAATGTAAATGCGGGGAGGAGGGTTAGGTTCCAGGGAATTTTTTTTCACCAGACAAAAGACTACACACACACACACACACACACACACACACACACACACACACACACACACACACACACACACACACACACACACTTTTAAACAATTTAATGCTGTGCACAGCAATGATGATTGTGAAGCTTGATTGAGGTGTGAAGTCATAAGGTGGGATATTTCCCAGGGAATGCCTTACTGCTAACTGATGAACTAGCACTCAGCTGAGCCCTCAAGGTTAACACATTGTTGTAGCCTCACACTCTGCAAGGCAGCACGGTTGGAGGAAGGAGACACAGCATGAAAGTGGCTGCAAACATTCCCTGTGGAAACTGAACATGATGATGAACCCAGGCTATCCCACTGGAGCACACCACTCCCTCCGCTTTCCAAAGTGCTAGGGAGGGGGTGCATGTGTGTGTATGAGAGAGAGATGTATGTTGCCCCTTTAAGTACACTGACCCCACTCTAAGTACACTGCCTTTTATGTAGATCAGCAAGTTGAGGCAGCAGCTGCTTTGAGCAAGCCCACTCTGTCCTAAGCCCTGTCCTGCTCCCCGCCCCCCAGTTCCACTCTGTGGAGATGGGGTACAGGAGCAGGGGGACAGAAGCAGGGAGAGCAGGAGACCCTAACATCAGCACCCCTCTTTCACCCCACCCCCTGCACAGCAAGCAGGAGGCTCCCGGGAGCAGCCCCAAGGCAGAGGGCAGGAGCAGCACACAACACTGGGGGGAGAGATACCTGAACTGTCCGGCAATTGATAGCCTGCTGGGCAGCTGCCACACAGGGAACTTAGGGGAGCTGCTGGTCCACTCTAGTTCCAAGTCCCCACCAGCTAGCTCCTACGGGCTGCTCTTTCTGCAAGCAGTGAACAAAGCAGTCGGCTGCCAAATATGGTTATAAGGAAGCACTGCGCAACTTTAAACAAGCATGTTTTCTAATTGATCAGCGACATAACAATGAAACAACGTTAACCAGGACGACGTTACCTGAGGAGTTACTGTACCCAGATATGTTGTTGGATCCTAGGTTGAACAATCCACCTTACTCTATACATCAGGGGTAGGTAACCTATGGCACGAGAGCTGGTTTTCAGTGGCACTCACACTGCCCGGGTCCTGTTCACCGGTTTGGGGGGGCTCTGCATTTTAATTTAATTTTAAATGAAGCTTCTTAAACATTTTAAAACCCTTATTTACTTTACATACAACAGTAGTTTAGTTACATATCGTATCATACATATACATACATATCATAGACTTATAGAAAGAGACCTTCTAAAACCTTAAAATGTATTACTGGCACGGGAGACCTTAAATTAGAGTGAATAAATGAAAACTCGGCACACCGCTTCTGAAAGGTTGCTGACCCCTGCTATATATACATCTCCTTCTTCTATTTCCATCAGCACTCTGTGCCTAATACCAGTGATCATGCAAAAGAAAATACTGTAACCCTCCTACCTTAATCATTAAATATTTTGCTCTTTTATCTAAGAATAACATAGGTTCTTAATGTATTAATGGTGAAGGAAAGGAATTAAATTACAATATTATAGTTTGTTTGTTTTTTACTAAAAGGCAGCACAAAGATTTATAAATATAAACATATGAGTCAAAAGCTTTTTTTAAAAAAAGAGAAATGATTGAGTTATGTATACATTTTTTTTCTTTTAAAAAATTCACTTTGCACTCTGAAAAACAATTGCCTGACTTTAACCAATAAATGAATGAGAACAGAGAACATTTTCAATCATAAACTTAAGCACACTTAAACTAAAGATGAACCTAAAGATAGGACTTCAGAATAAATCAGAACATTTGATTAAGAAATACACTTTATTCTCTAATTGAAGTCAGCAAATTTTATCAGAATGCATTTGGATATTAGTGTATCAAAAAGTGTGATGCAGTCGATAGTGCAAGAAGAGGACAAAAGTTCAAACTGTGGTCTGGTACACTGTGTCACTGAGAAGGAAATATAAGCTGTTTTTAGAGATAAGAATTAAATATGATTCAATGTTTTAAATGGGAGACTTAGTTTGTCTTCTAGGGTATCTCTCCCCTTATGCACACAGAACCTCTGCTCAAGTTGGTTGAATGGTAGTGCTGATGTCCAAGGTGCATTGAATATTTTTGTTTCCAGAGGTGAAACTGTGAAAGGTTATCCTCCATTTTAGCATCTGTACCTGCCTGTGAGTTTGACAGTAATATCCAGTGAAAATCTCTGCTGGAATCTCTCATGGCTGAACCTCCTGCAGAGCCATCTATAATGTGGTTCACTGCAGTATGTCGCATATATTAGTACTTTGGGATATTGCTGCTCATAAGTATACTTAGGTGTTTATTTTAGGTTGATCTGGTAAACCCATCTTGGGTATTGTGTACAAGTAAACACAAATTAAAATATCCCCAGTGCAATAACCTGGATATTCCCTCTGTTTGTACAATTTACAATAATATCAATGAACGGAGGGGATAAAAATTATCCAGGATGAACTCACCTGAACAAGATAAATGTACAATGTCTGGAAGATAGTACAATCCTAGTACAATCCTGCAGGGTAGGGTGAGGTGGGGGAACCACAGACATCTGATATCCAAGAAGCATGGATGTAATAGTATTTTCCCAGGAAGTGGTGGAGATGGACCATATTCTTGTGACATTATTGAAAGAATGTAGCAGCTGCCTTTCCCTATGCATGTTCCTCCCGTCCCCTGCCCAGCGCAGAATACATTGTCACTTCCCTGTAACTGAAAAGGCTAGATGAAAGTTCCCGTGCTGAACAGATGGAAGATGTCCAGCAGGTGTGGAAGACTTCATTCCAGGTGCTACAAGGTTGCTAAAAGTACACAGCCATAACACACCTTTATTTTTCAATAAGAATCTTATTGATTTTGTGGGCTTTCCAAGTAATGTTAATTCCCCATTAGCTAAGTGTTAGATAATTTCACTCAGCCACTTTGCGTATTGTAGGCGGTCGTCTGTCCGCCCACTTCAGAAACAGGCAGGAGACTCCTTTGCGGCAACCAACAGTGTCCTTTATTCGTACAGTGCAAACCCCACCACCTATGTACACCAATCTACACGTTAGCTCAGGTTTAGCTCAGCCCCAGCCCTCAGCTGGGCTGGCCTCAGGAACGGTTAGCTCTGGCAGGCACCTAGCCTCAGCTACCTTCTTCCAGCTCTACTTCCTTCCCTGCACCTTCTCTCTCTGTCTCCTTCCTCCCTCCCTGGCTTCCTTCCTCCCAGGCTTTATATCCACCTGGAGGCTGCCAAGTGTAACAGCTTCGGCCCTAATTAGACCCGGGCCCTACCCTGCTAGGCAATCAGCTCCCTAGCTTAGGGAGCTGCCAGCAGAGGCTTTTCTGATTTTAAAGGGGCAGCAGGGCTGGCTCAGTCGCTCCTGGCCAGCACCCTGCCACAGTATGGTGACAGGGATTCAGGTTTCTATTCTTAAGAATTTGTTTTTTTCCACTGGCATCACAACCGAAACCCGCTTTGCATTGATAAAACTGGTACTGTACATTCTTTAAGTGACCTTGAGAGGGCTACACAACATATCCATTCTTGCATAGAGAGCTTCAGTGATTCTTTCATTAATATGAAGAGGATAAAATATATGAAAATTAGCATCATGTATTATGTCTCTCCATCATTATGTGCATTAAGCAGGAGTTAAGCAATCCTTCTGCAATCAATAGTACTAATTTAAAACCTATTTTGAAATAAATGTGATGAGAATGATATGGACATTTTGGATTGTGCCACACATCTCCCCAGCTTTAGCTGGATATATTTCATTATTGTTTGCAAACCTCACATGCTCAGCCCTGGATGACAGGCACTATTATTCCTGGGCAAGTCACCAGGAGCTGATTCTCTGGCCTCTTCTCAGCCAGGGCCGGGGAGACACATGCTCCCTGCTCCTGTGGCCCCAGCTTTTTAGGAGTCAGCAGGATTGGCTGCTCTGGCCCAGGGAGGTGGGGCTGGAAGTTCCTCCAAGGGAAGACATCTGAGGTAGTCATGTGTCCCTCCATTTACATTATGTCAAGAATCAGCGAGGTAGCCGTGTTAGTCTGAATTTGCAGAAGTGACAAAGAGTCCCGTGGCACCTTAAAGACTAACGAAAGTATTGAAGCATAAGCTTTCGTGGGCTAGTACCCACTTTGTCGGATGCATGCAGTGGAAGTACTAGCCCACGAAAGCTTATGCTTCAATATTTTTGTTAGTCTTTAAGATGCCATAGGACTCTTTGTCGCTTCCATTTACATTGTGTGCCACTGCTATCAGGAGGCACAAGTCGTCTATGAACTGGAGGTTCTTTGAGATGTGTGGTCCCTATTTGTATTCCACTACTGCTCTCCATCCCCTTTGCTGTGGACTGGACTACACAGCGGTAAGAGGGACCCTGGAGAGGCATCGACCTGCACAACCTCATTTCAAAGAACCTCTATTTACAGGTAAGTAACCTCCTGAAATTGCAGCAAGGGAGATTTAGGTTAGATGCTAGGAAAAACTTCTTAACTGTAAGGGGGTAGTTAAACACTGGAACAAATTACATAGGGAGGCTGTGGGATCTCTGACAGTAGAGGTTTTTAAGAACAGGCTAGACAAACACCTATCATGGAGGGTCTAGATAATACTCAGTCCTGCCTCAGTGCAATGGATTGGACTAAATGACCTATTGAGGTCCATTCCAGTCCTACATTTCTACGATTCTATGAAACATCCAATTTGTTTAAATGCCCCAATTCACTGTAGTATATTGGAAACTCATAGCCATTAGAGATAGAAACTACCTATTAGCTTGATATGTCCATCCCCTGGGAGTCAGTATTGGATTGTTCCCTCCAGAATATGCTTGAATATATTGTCCATTTAATTTTAAATGACCCATGCTGTAGGACTGCCTCCATTTATTTTGGGAGACTATTTCATGGTCCGGTAGACTTCACTCTTGATGAAATTCTTCCCTCTATTCTTCTTAAATATCCCTGTCCTCTTTCTCAGTCCTCTACACCTAGTAAAACTCTATTGGGCTCTTTCAATAATTCTTCTTCCTCCTTGACATTTACATTCTTCAAATACCAACAGACAGTTATTGTCCGCCTCACAAGTCCATCTCCCTTGCTCTTCAATCACTTTATTTCTGTTCTCTGTTTTCCATCTAATTTTCACAGTTCAGGGCACCCTGCTTGTAGTCCACCAAGGGCACCTAATCTAGGCCCCTTGCTCCTCAGCTGTCACCTCTTTTGGGTGGAGACATATGCCTCTCTCCCTCTTGACCAGGGTTTTTTCCAGACTGCACAGTTCCCGGCTTACACTGTGATGTCCACAACAAGACAGACCACCTCAAAAGTCAGTGTCTCTGCTTTGCTTCCTTTCCGAAGGCTATGAACAGATGTAATTGCCAGCAGTCACAATTTACCCCACAACTCTTTATAAGCAAGCACGTGTATTCTTCAGATGAAAGCTTTACAGAGAAAACGTTAAAAACAATTAAAGTTCCTATATGTCTGTTAAAAAATTACCAGAGGTCACCCAACGGTCTTATTGGACCTCAGTAATCCTTCTACTCACCCCAGGAAAGATTGTGGGGACCTTTGCACAGAAGGTCCTCTCCATTTTGTAGATCAGAAAGAATCTCTGTGTTAGTTTAAACTTGGGCTATTTATCCAAAAATAATTTCTTTTTCTGTTGGTCTTTGGAGAATCCAGTCTGAACTAGTAGGTGTGAGCCTTTCCAGGTGGTGGCATTCCTTTGCAGGTTTACAGCCTGGGTGAATTTGTGTAATCACTCCTACACACATGCACACACATGTGGATACTCCTTAATTCCTGGAGGAGCTGTGGTCACCTTTCCCCATAAAACTACCTTCCATCCCTGGCCTGCAATGATACATAAACTTAATACAGCCTAGTTGTGGTCACACCACAGCCATTTAGAACAGACCTGTAAATTCCCCACGCCTGAGCCAGTGACCATTGAAGTCAAAGACTTCCACTAACTTCAGAGGGCTTTGGATCAGGCCCCTAGTGTGTATCACGATGACACATGTGTTTACGTCCCAAAATGACTGTATTTTCTGCACCCCTGTGTTGTATTACAAGCTTATAACCAATGAGCTGATCATGGTACTCTCCCTTAGGTTTCTTGGGTATTATTGCTTGGGAGAAGGTAAGTCAAGAGTACGTTTTGAGGAAAATATATATACAAGTCTGAAAGTAAAATGGTGGAAGCACAGAAATAACAGAGGAGGCTTCGGGAAATAGGGAGATTCTTTAGCAAGTGATGATATGAACGAGCAAAGCTAGCTACGCCAAAAGACTGTTGTGAAGATCCTTTCTCTTGCTCATCACATTGATCATATCATGAGTATTCCTCCATTGGCTCCCCTTTCTCCATCACGTTAAACATAAGCTATTTGTCTTTACTTCCAAGGCCCTATACTATTTTGGGGTTAGAATGGAAATAATGTAGTCTGGAGACATTGTAGAGCAAAAAAACAGAGCAAAGACGTTGCAAAATTGCACTGGATCATGTTATCGTCATCATGACATGAACTGGGTGCCTTAGTAAGCTTATTTGGGGAGAGTTTTTAAATGCTATGCAAGTGAGCATTGTAGGAGGTGTGAAAATATGGATTGTGATGGAAAATTGGGATTGGGGTGGCTCTTGATGAGATCAAAATGCTAATCAGTACTGTTGGGAGATTTATAAACTCCCTTTATTCTGAGATATTGGATTTGCTCCTCGGTTCCAGGGAGAATTCAAAGCATTTTTATAGCTTCTAGTCTCTGGAGTTAAGCTCTCTTATTGTAGAACACGGTGGACCAGGTGTTAAAAGACAGATATATCTTCCAGTCGGTTGTCTTCCAGTTGCTTTTTGTATTTCTGAACGCAGGCCTTGCAGTTTTGTTTTTGCTAAATTCACTTTTCCCAGGGGAAAAATAAAATCCATAAATAAAAAACAAACAAACCAATGCTAAGCAGAGTCCCTGCTAACTTATTTAATTATTTATGTGTTTATTTTCTTTCCCACTGTCTGCCGAATGGTTGACATCCGCATATATATATCTGTCTGTCTGACCCATCATTTAAATGCAGTCCATCCACACTGGAGGAGGTGGATATGTGATAATATACCATATGGTACTATGTTGTGGTATTTTCATTTGTCATGAACCTTTGACCACTTCACCAGCAGTCTGACTCTAATACATTTCTCCCAGGGCCAAGGCATACTTCAGACATTCCAAATGTCTGTGCAGCCTCAAGCAGCTGTCATTAATCATTATCATCATCTTCCTCATTATCACCAACCAGAAAAATGTTTCCATCTTCCTCCCAGACATGATTCTGGTTTGAGTCTTAGGATCAGCCGTGTTCAGTATTTGACCCTAAGGTCTAGCATCTCATGTTTCTCCAGGAAAGAGATCAGCTTCTCAATGGGACACACAGCACTTATTTCTGTCCCTGCAAGGTCCTGAGATATCAGACGTTACAACTGTGACAGTGTTGTGTATGGGAAAGTTATTTAATGTAAATTTTAGAGATTTCTAATAGCCACTAATTATAGTTTTCCTCTTCCGTATTAGAATCATAGTACTGAATCCAAACCCCATTGAAGATGGTGGGAGTTCTTTCCATTGACTTCAGTGGGCTTAGTTCAGACTCATACCCTGTTTCCCCGAAAATAAGACCGTGTCTTATATTAATTTTTGCTCCCAAAGATGCGCTACGTCTTATTTTCAGGGGATGTCTTATTTTTCCATGAAGAAGAATACGGTACACATTTATTGTTGAACAAAAAAAAAGGAAGTTTATTACCTGTATACGGTACGGTAGTAGTTGTCATCACAAACCAGCATAACCAGACAAACATAACCAGCATAATCAGATAAATCAGCATAACCAGACAAACTAGGGTGACCAGATGACAAGAAAAAAATATCGGGACACATGGGTGGGGGGGACTGGAGGGGGGGGGGGGAAGTAGAGGGAAGTAGAGGGGATGGGGAGGGGAAGTAGAGGCTTCCCCCCCCCCCACTGGAGCCATGGGGGCAGGGTCTGAGGAAGCCAGGGGCCCGGCTCCAGGTGCTTACCCCCAGGAACTGTTCTCAGCTGGGCCGGGGGGCAGCCAGCAGGTGGGTCAGGGGCTGGTTGGGGGGAGGGGGGCGGCTGGGCGCTGTCTGTAGCCACCCTCCTGCTCCTAGGCAAGCAGCCCTCCTTCCCCCGCCCCTGACTCTTGATGAGGGGGGGGGAGTGGGAGGGGGGGGCTGATGAGGGGCCGGACTCGGAGCCGGGTGGGGGGAGGGGGGGCGGCCGGGGGCTCTCTGCCCCTCCCCCTCTGCCGGTGCAGGCTGCAAGCAGCCTCCTTCCCCCTCCTTGCACCACGTGCAGTGGCAGAGAGCCTCTGCCTGGGGCAGTGAGACTTGCTGCCTGCTCCTGCCGGCAGGAGGGTGCTGCGGCCCCCCGGAAGGAGCGGTTAGTGAGGTTAGTGTTCCAAGACTGGGGGGGGGGGCGCGGGCGGCAGGAGACCGGGGGAGGGGGCCCCCAGGCGGCGGGAGACCGGGGGAGGGGGCCCCGTACGATCTGCCGTACGGGGCCCCAAAATTCCTGTCGCCGGACCTGCGTGAGTCTGTGAGTCAGTCAGACTCCGTCAGGGCAGAGTGAGCAGCAGGCGGCAGCTTGTCCTGGCGGCGCGCGGGCTCTCTGATTTAAAGAACAGCTCCGGCTGCGCTGCGGCCAATCAGTGAGCTGCGCAGCGGCGCCCGCCTCTACGGTGACTCCTTACGGCACCGGTAGCTTCGGGGGGGGGGACGCCTTATTTTCGGGGGGATGCCTTATTTTCGGGGGGATGCCTTATATTAATGCGGGAGGCAAAACTGGAGGTACGTCTTATTTTCGGGGTACGTCTTATTTTCGGGGAAACACGGTAGTAACCAAGACACAGATATTCACCTACATGGGGATGGATTTTAAGCATGTGCTAAAGTGTAAGCATTTCCTTCACAGAAGGAAATAAAATAATAAGAATAATAATTACTACACACACGTTGTACATAAAACCATCTACATTATTTATGCATATATAAATATACATCCCTCCACCTCCATCTCTCTCTCTTTGTCACCAAACAACCACAAGTAATGATTCTGCTATTGCAAATGTCTATATCTATCCACCTTCTGTCACATCTGCATGTACCACTATGTAGATGCAAAGATATGGGACTTTAAATCATCCACATTATCAAGAATATAGATATTTTTAGTTTTTTATATGTTTATATACACACATTATGTAATGTGTGTGTGTATGCGTGCATATATACATACAGTATATATAGTGCAAATGTGTGTGTAAATATATATATGTGTGTGTGCACACATAATGTTTGTGATTTAAAAAAAAATCTTTATCTGCATACATAATAATGTGGATGATTTAAAGTCCTATATCTTGTCATCTGGTAGTGATAGATAAAGATGTGACAGAAGGATGGATAGATATAGACATGTGTAGCAGCAAAAGTTATGCTTGTGGTTGAAGTATTGTTTGGTGACAAAGAGTAACGATAGAATCTGATGTTAATGCTGCCTGTGCTGGAAAAGATGCCTTTCCTCTTCATGATTTACTGCCCCTTTTTGTCCTAATTTTCCATTACCAGATGATGACTCTCACAAAAGTCATACCTTACACAGGTAATATTTCAGAAGTGAAGTGTAGAGTAG
Organism: Sternotherus odoratus; assembly: GCA_032164245.1. Classification (NCBI taxonomy): domain Eukaryota; kingdom Metazoa; phylum Chordata; order Testudines; family Kinosternidae; genus Sternotherus; species Sternotherus odoratus. Next base: position 6,155,326 of record JAVMKO010000002.1, read on the forward strand.
AAACACTATGTGCTGCATTAATATGGCTATTTTCTATTTTCTCTGTTGTAATTGGCTGGTGTAAGGGACTTAGAATTGCAAATTGCCCATCAAACAAAGGCCAGTTCACTCCCAGTTGCTAATTAATAATATGCTAATCAATGTGTCATAAGCCAGCCAAGATATTTTACCCATGTGCTCTGGAGTTGTGCTGTAGTTCTGACTCTTTGTGCTCTTGGGTTGTGTTCTTTGTTCTGCCATTGATTTGTGTGTCCGATCTTGGGGCAATCATTTCTTGTAAGAACTCTGTACCTCAGTTTACCCATTTGTAAAATTGGGATACTATTTGTCTATCTTGCTGACGTATTGTGTGGCTTAACTAATGCATGTAAAGTGCTTTGATCCATGGAAAAAGAGTGTTATAGAAGAGCAAAGTATTATTGTTACTGGCATATCTGTCCATCTCTCGTTTTCTGTAGTATGTTGGAAACATACCCCTCTCCTCCATCTTTGATGGATACGGCATGTAAAAATTCAGTACTGATGGGTGCACCTCTGTCATTTTCCTCCAACCCTGTCCTCTGAGTAGTAGTTAGTGAACGTTCTCTTAAAGTAACTCTTGAGCAACCTACCCTCCAACCCAGCCTAAAATAGCTTAATTTGCTTCAGAGGGAAACCTGATCTTCCTTCTTTTGGCCCATGTTGGGTGGTTGAAGAGATTGAGAGTGAGGGGGTGTGAAAGAACACCTATGGGTCCCTGAAAGGAAAGGGATCATTGGCATTATGATGAAGGGGTCACTGAAAAGTTAATTAAAATTAGCATAAAGGAGAGAAGCATTTTATGGTTAGGTGTAGTTTGTGTTCCACCCTGTTTAGCAACGGGAGGTCCCTGGCTCTTCATAAATTAGCCGTGACAGGGATGTTCTCACAGAAAACAGAGTAAATGTAGCAGGCAATTTTAAGCATATAAATTGAGTTTTGAACGCTGACACTGAGGACTCTTATTAATTTAATTTTCCTTGTCCCCTGCAGACCTGTAGTGAACTGTTTTTTTGGTTTTTTGTGGGTTTTTTTCAACTGCTCCTTCAAGTTGTGGGGTATTTTTTATTAGTAGTAGTTTATGGAGTAAGACAAGATTTTATGTTCCAGTATTTGCCTACCCCATGGGCCAGTTATAACAAGTCAGAACACAGAACAAAGCATTGTTTATGAGCACACAATCTTAATGGAAAAGCACAGGCAAAATCTCCTTTGTAATGAAGGAACAAGACACAGCAAGCAATGTACTTTTCTTTTGACTTCGGTGGGCCCAGGATTTAGCCAGAGAGGAGTAGCCTGAATACAGGACTAAGAACCAGGAACTGATGAGTTCTTATTCTGAAATTGACACTCTCCTTGGCTTTTGGGAAGATGCTGAACCTCTCTGCCACAATTTTTCTCACACGTAAAAGTGCCTGAGAGAGAATCTAATGCAAGTTCATTTGTCTAGCTGTCATCTGTGATGAAACTCATGTCACGTGTACTAACCCTGCCCATGAAGCACCACTTTGAGTGCAGACTAGGAGCAGATTACAGGAGCTGAGGCTAGTGGAATGCTGGGTTTTTTTTACTCACTGTTCATCTATTAATATTAGATTGATTTCTCCATTAACTCATCACTGTCAATGAGAGAGAGCACAGGGCAGGTTTTAAAAAATCCATTTTGAAGACTGTAAAATGACTGCATTATCAGATGGTACAAATGATGAATACTGTAAGAAACATATATGCTGCTCACCTTAGTTGAAAATATTCAGTGTCACTTGCAGAACTCCCGGAGGAGCTTCTCAGCCCCTGAGTTATGCAGGATACCCTAAATTGCCCCAACAAAAACTTTATAACACCACAGGCAATCACCCATTCTATATCACACATGCAAATAAGTTTGAATCAATGTGATATCATCAGCTGTGTGTTGAATGACTGTTCAAGGTGTGCCATTCATTTAAAAAGAATGTTTGTCTAGATTTTCAAAAATGTTTAAACACACACAATTGGGACCACATTTTCAGAAGAGCTCAGCTCCTGTGTAGGCACCATATTTTCAAAACTGCTCAGTCCCCAGCCATTCCAGTGACAATAATGAGCATGGCTGGTTGCTGTCCACTTTTATGGAAATTTAGCCACTTCATTTAGGTGCCTAAGTGGGAAGTGACCTTGTTGGAAACGCCAGTCACTTGAGTTAGTGCCTAAATGGAAAATGCTGGATGCTGAACACTTCTGAAATCTTGGCCAGTCGTGGATAAAAGGAGAGGGTTGAATTACGAGCCAGAGAGAATAATAGACATACTGTATCAGGCTGGAAGGGACCTCAAAAAGTCATCCAGTCCAGCCCCCTGCATGGATGAAAGGAGAGGGTTAACATGAAGTCATCCGCTCAATCTGCAGCAAGGGAGATTTAAGTTAGGTACAGGAGACTCTAGATTATCCGGGCTCGGGTTAACCGGGCTGTGGATTTACCGAGCTGTCTAAAACGAGTCTGCAACCTATGGCATACTGCTTTGGGGCTTCCCCTGCAGGCTCCTGCCAGCCGGGGTCCCGCCACCTGCCCCAGTCATCTCCCGCTGCTAGCCTGGGTGTAGGGAAGCCAGCCATACTTCTCCCACCTATACCAAGTTCACACCCAGGCTCCTTCCCTCAGCTTTTCCATTACCTTGACTCCCCGAAGCCTTTGCTCTGCTTCTGAGTGGTGTAGGGAATACTGGTTCTGTATTGTACTTTAAATGAATTATTACTCAAGTTCTATATTAATATGCCTAGTAAGGAGCCTATTTGTCAAAAAAAAAAATCCTGAATCTTTTTCATTGTCTGTATTGTTGCAGACATACTTGCTAACAGGTATTTTGAAATAAATTACCAAAATCATTGAAACTGGCAGGATTATATTGTGTTATTCTGACAAATAATATATGCAGAATTTTGCAGAATTTCAAAATATTTTGCACAGAATTTTTAATTTTTTTGGTGCAGAATTATTTTTTTTCCCTGCAGAATTCCCCCAGGAGTACATATTCTCAATCCCATTTTGCATCCGGGGAAGCTGAGACATACTGGGCCTCATTCATTGCCATGCTTCTGTAACTTTGGGCCAGTGTGGCTCTATACTATGTAAGTGATCTTCCTAAAACCAGAGAGTCAGAGCCAGGATTAAAGTTGTATACTGAATTGCTAGGCAGTTGGAAAATACTGTTGCCAACAAAAGATGATTGTAATCTATCCAGTTTGGAAGAAGCTCAGGGAAAGTGCTAATAGTCATTTGTAACTGAAGGCAGATCTTCCCTACAGGCGGAGTTTGCTGTGCTTTGAAGTTTAGCCCATGATGTCATGACTTTATCAAGTGAAGCTAAATAGCAGCCTGTCTCTCTGAGGGCACATAACAGATTGCACTGTCAAGGAGAAAGATAACTTACTGCCTTGTGAAGACTCTTGGAATATAATGTTGGGGATAGAGCGGAACAGGGAGGAAAGGAGCAACTAAGACGTGTATACTTTAAACCGATCTGGAGGCAATACTACAGGTGTGTCAGTTGTGTTGGATGAAAATATGTTGAACTCTTAAAATAAAATTCATCTCTTTCAATGCCCTGGGATGGGCTGGCTGATGTTCTCCTAACAGAAGCGGATACACTGCTCAAAGGTCACGTGCAGAGCTCTGCATCAGAGACGTTGATTTCCATGTGCTGATTTTAAAGCTGAGGTTCACTACTAGCCACACTGTTTAAGGAGGCTTGTGCTCTAAGTGCTATTGTACAGTGGCATTCGGCATATATCAAGCTTCTCAGCAAAATCTTTCTCCGAGGCTGGTAAAAGGGACAAATTGTATACTGCCACTTGCGTTGGCAAAACGTTTGTGTCTTGCAGTGGGGCTTTTTTAAGTACCCATGAAAGACAAAAGTTTTGTTGACAACGTTGCACTATAGGCAAGACCTGTGAAGTAGCGTATGTGTCTAGAGAGCTGTGCTGAGTCAGCCAAGTGTCATATTTAGTACCTTTTAGGTGGACACTCTAAATGTATTGTTATGCAAATTTTAGCTAATAGCCTGATTTGATTAGCAAATCGTGCCATATCCAGAGCCCCAAGATCACGCAGTTAGTATGATTTCCTGGGTCTTGCTGCTTTCTTTATATTAAATATCCCTAAAATAAATCCACTGGAACACCTCCGTCTGCACTGAATACATTCCGTCTTCTCCTTCCCTCCCTGCTGCACTCCTTCCTCACTGTGAATAAAAAAGGAAGCAAACAAAATGATAACCGAACGCTATTTATTGCTGGTAAATTAATCCTCTCAAGTGGAACAAATCAGCATCCAACATCCCCATTCCTGTGTCTGATAAGAGGGCTGTGTTAAAACAGAATCAAGACGGGCTACCTTCACTTTGGGTTAGAGCTTTCTGCACATGAAGAACTCATTTGGGAGCCTGGCCTGGGGGCTAAAGGAGCTCAGCACCTGACAGGATTGGGCCCTCAAGGAAATGAAGGTCTGAGGGCGATTTTCAGCCCTCGCGTAATATGAAGACCCTCCATGGATCAGCATCAGCAAGGTGGTGGTAGAGAAGTATTCTCCGTCTGTAATGTGGGGTACTTGGAAGGGGCAAAGGACAAATCCCAAGCCTTATCATTCAGATGGCCTTCCCAAGTCTGTTCTTATTGTTAAAGAGGGAGAAATAATTCAGCACTGGCAGATGGTGATAAGCCAAGCTCCTCCAATCAGGTATCAGGCTTCTATTCTACACCACTATGAAGGATTAAGGGAGGTGACTTCATGCACTGTAGTCATAAAGTCATGTTACAAAAATCAAACAGAATAAAAAAGAGGACTGAGGAATTGCTGAGCCAGTGAATACAGAGCTTCACATGCACATGGTGGGGGCAGGCAAGGAAACAGTCATGCATTTCTTTCCCAGTCATCTGTCACCCCATTTGAGGATTAAGGGCTTTGAATCTTTTAGTCCTGAGTCTTTACATTTAACTCCAGGTGCTGCTAAATGTCACACAATTTTACAACTCGCCTGTTAAGATTTAAGGGAACTCTCCTCCGTTTGTGGTTTTTATGCAGACCACAAAACAAAGATTGTAATTTTTCTGAGTCCGTCACCAGGTAGAAAGCAGACCCAGGAAATATGCTGTCAGTCAGTGGGTTTTAAAGATAAGTAATCTTCCTCCCCTCACCTTTAAGGAGTTTTGGTGAAAGAGGCTAATTTTACTTGACATTGTGGGATAGATCGTCAGCTGTTGTGAACCAATGTAGCAGCCTTCACTTCAATGCTGATTTACACAGGCATTGACTCTGACCCTGTAAACTTATATCTTGGGGGTTTTTTTGTATGGTTTTCACAGTCCTCCGAAACAGCATGATGTACAGCAACTACTCTGTGTATAGTTCTCTTTTCCCCTTAGTGGAGTTCTGGAGTTGACAGGAGAGTGCACGGGGATCGATTTCTCATGGCTAGACTAGATGCAATAAATCGACCCACAATAGATCGATCGCTACCCACTGATCTGGCGGGTAATGTAGAGATACCCTGAGAAGATTGAGACGATCTCCTCTATATACTAGTTAAAGAGACGAGGTGGGCGAGGTAGTATCTTTTATTGGGTCAACTTTTGTCTCTCTCACCAACAGAATTTAGTTCAATAAATATATATTACCTCTCTGACCTTGTTTCTCTCATATTCTGGGACCAACACAGCTACCTCAAAACTGCAATTTACGAGTTAAGCAATATTCAGCTTTATCCTGTGATTAGAGTGCAGGGGACAGAAATGAGTTATATTCCAGCCTCCTCTTAATACAGATTTGCTGTGTTACTCTGAAGGGGGAGGGGAACTTTACTTCTTTATTCCTAAATTCCTGATCACTGAAATGGGGATAATACTGGCCTACACTGAGGTTCTTGTGAGACTTACATAATTAATGTTTGTAAAGCATTTAATAATTTTGTTTAATAGTTTTTGGCCAATATCTGTTGATATGAAATCAAACATTTTATGTAGGGCTGTCAGCTAATGGCAGTTAACTCATGCAGTTAATTCAGAATTAAAAAAATTAACCAGGATTCATCACACTGAGAGGGATGAGGTGCGGTGCACGCCTTCAGAAGTTTTAAAAGAGCAACACTCTGATGTGGAAACTACAGAACCCAAACCACCAAAAAAGAAAATCAACCTTCTGCTAGTGCAGCGGTTCTCAAACTTTTTGAGACCGCGACCCCTTTTTCTGGCTGGGTGGGCGCGGCACGACCCCTCCAGTCCCCGCCGGGGGCAGGCTGCAGGCTGCGCCCCGGACCCCCCTCTCCACCGCGGGCGGGCTGCCGGGTGCGCCCTGCCCCCCCTCCCCGCCGCGGGCGGACTGCCGGGTGCGCCCCGGCCCCCCCTCTCCACCGCGGGCGGGCTGCCGGCTGCACCCGGCCCCCCCTCCCCACTGTGGGTGGGCTGCCGGCTGCGCCCTGCCCCCCCCGGCCCCACTGCGAGCAGGCTGACGGCTGCGCGCCGGCCCCCTGTCCCCGCCGCTAGTTGCGACGGCAGGAGCTCGCAACCCCCCGGGGAGCGCTCGGCGACCCCCCGGGGGGTCGCGACCCCCAGTTAGAGAAACCCTGTGCTAGTGGCATCTGACTCAGATGATGAAAATGAACATATGTCAGTCCGCCCTGCTTTGGGTTGTTATTGAACAGAACCTGTCATCAACATGGACACATATCTTCTGGAATGGTGGTTGAAGCATGAAGGAACATGTGAATTTTTAGCATATCTGGCACGTAAATATCTTGTGACGCCTGCAACAACAATGGCATGCAAGTGCCTGTTCTCACTTTCAGGTGACATTATAACAAGAAGCAGTCAGCATTATCTTCTGCAAGTGTAAACAAACTTGTTTGCCTGAGCTATTGGCTGAACAAGAAGTAGGGCTGGTTTGACCTGTAGGCTCTAAAATTTTACTTTGTTTTATATTTGAATGGAAGGTGTTTTTTTTTTTTTTTATATTACCATGAACGCTCAAATTACAAATGTAGAATTAAGAGATTGCATTACAGTGCTTAGATTCGATTAATTGAAAATAATACTTCTTTTGTTTTTTTACAGTGCAAATATTTGTAATAAAAATAAATATAAAGTGAGCTTTGTACACTTTGTATTCTGTGTTGTAATTGAAATCAGTATATTTGAAATGTAGAAAACATCCAAAATATTTAAATAAGTGGTATTCTATTATTGTTTAACAGCATGATTAATGGTGATTAGTTTTTTTAATCGCTTGACAGCCCTAACTTTATATCATCAAACGGGCAGCAGCAATAGCATTGGAATGACAGTACTTTGAAAGGTGAGAGGTTTTGCTTCACAGGTAGGCTTTTTCTGCGGGTGTTAGAATAACACACTCTTGCAGTAGGTCAAGCTGAAGGTGCAGTTGAGCAGATGGCTTTGTACTCCACATTCTCTGGTGTTTCTTTAACCTTCAGCCAGGTGTGCTGGTGACTCCTCGTCAAATATCAGTGGCACAAGTCCTGCTGAGACGGTTGGTGCCCCTGCAGCATCGGTATAGCCTTAACAGTGATAACAAATATGTTGGGATTGGTAGTGCCATGTTAAATTAGTTAGTTGTTTCTTTTGAAGTGAATTAAGAGCTGGTAAGTGTGCCAGACTGACAAACTTGTATTATTCACCATTCCATTCCTTTTGCATCCTAAGATCTTGTTTACCATTTTTGTCCACAGCTGAACATTGAGCAGAAATTTTAATTGAGCCGTCTACAGTGGTGCCCCTTTCTTGAGTTCATAAAGTTAACTTCGAACCCTGTAACATGTGCAGGTAGCTTATTTTTTCCCTCCAATGTGCATTGCTTTGTATTAATTTAGGTTGAATATCGTGACTTAGTTAGGTATCTGTGAACTTCCTCACAGTCTTCTCTGGCTCTAACTTAAATAATTTTGTGTCAGATTTTGCTACCATACTGCTTAGTCCCTTTTTCAGTTCATTATTGCATATATTAAACAATACATGAGCTGAGAGGCACCCTGGTCTTAACCTTTTGCCATGATGAAAATTGACCTACATTTTCCTTTCTGTCTCCAAGGAAAGCTTTGATCTTTGACAATATTTTGCCTCTCACTGCATAACTACTTAGCTTCTTTAGTAGCCTTTTGTGAGGGATCTTTTCAAAGACCTTTTGGAAGTCTAAAAAATTATGAGACATGCAAGGTAGCTGAGGTAACCTCCTTTATTGGACCAACTTCTGTTGGTAGAAGGTGCTAGCTTTTGATCTTCACAGAGCTCTTCTTCTGTGAAACCTTGAAAGGTTTTCCTTTCCACCAACAGAAGTTGGCCAATAAAAAAGATTACCTCAGCTGCCTTTTCTTTTTCATATCCTGGGACCAACACAGTTATAACACTGCAAAAAAAAATTAAAAAAAATAAAAATTAAGTCAATCAGTACTCTGTATCTACTACATTATTGACATGTTCAAAGAACTCTAAGAGATTAATGAGACACCATTCCCTTTTCAGAAATCATGCTCGTTAGATCTTCTCATATCATATTCTCTATGGTGTTTTGTATTCAGTTGTCATTTCAAACCATTTGCCAAGTACAGATGTTATGCTTACTGGTCTATACTTATTCAGTTAAGGTCTAGAGCTTTTTTAAAAAAATATAGGTACATTTGTTTCCTCATAACGATCTGGAACAGTGGGTATTTTTTTAATGAAAGATTGCCTATTTTTGTTAGCTACTCAGTCATGCCAAACGTAAGCTCCTTCCGAACTCTTGGATGAACTACCTGGGCCTGGTGATTTATGCTTTTTAAATTGTTGGTTTGCTTGGGTACTTTTCTGATGATTCAGCAGACCCACCAAATTGTTCTCAAGCTCCCAGTTTGATATTCTTATACACTCTCTTATTACTTGTTCTTAATTCTTTTGCTATTTGCACTTCAAAATCCATTTGACCATTCTAATTTCCTTCTTACTTATCGCCTGCTTTCATTTGTGCTCCTTTTGTACTATGAAGAAAGAGTGATTGAAGAGAATCCATCTTTTCTGGTCATGGTAGTTCCTCAAAAATGATTTGATATGAATTTTTGATAGAGTCTCAGTACATTCTGGTCCTCCCTTGTAATACTGCATCTTTGGTTATAGGAAAGATGGACTTTAAGGTGCCACAGGACTTTGTTACCTCTGCTATTCCAGACTAACACGGCTACCTCTCTGATTCAGGAAAGATGGAGTTGATCCTGAGAATTGTGGGTAGCTGAGCTGCATGACTAAATGCATTTAGTATAATGTGACTCCATGGAAATGAAAATACAAATAAAAAGTATCTTAGCTTCAGTTTTTCTACAAAACAAACTAAAAATCTTCTGCTCAGGGATTTCCAGGCAAGTATTTTGGCAAGTTGCCCTCTGGCAAAAATCACTGCATGCATTGGAGAGAGAATGGAAAAACACTTTAATCCTCATTATTGAAACTGTTAGGTTTAATTTCATTTTAGGGAGAAAAATCTATTGAGTCATTCTGAAGAAATCATCGATTTTTAGAATTTAAGAGAACCAAATAAAAACATTGAGAGAGCAGACATATTGGCCATCTTTTGAGGGTTGTTCCTCTGTGAGAAACTCATATGCAGCCACTGTATGACTTGTTAGCAAATTGCAGTGCTATCTCTTGGTGCAGTGCCCTCATGTTGTGACATGACCTTATTGTGTGACAACACAATAGTTCAGCTTAGGCCAAGATTTTGAAAATTGACTAGTGATTGGGTGCCTGATTACACACACATACTTTAAAGAGGGCTGATTTTAAGAGGGTGGCTGCTTAGCACTCACTTAAACCCTCTTGACTTTGTCTGAACCTCTGAGATGGTGGTTTAGCTGCAGACCTTGAACCAATAAAGCCACCCTTTCTGAGATAGATGCAGCAGCTGTATATCACCAGTGCCGGTGAGGCTGTGGATGGTCAGTTGGCTTTCTATTCAACTTGAATGTTCCAAGGGGCTCTCTGTACACATGGTCCAAGAGAGAAAGCCACACTCTGTCACCCTGGCTTTAGAATGCAAAACCAGGAAGAAAACGAGGCTGTGGAACCACTGCTGTTTTTCTTTGTTTGTTTGTTTTTTCTTTCTCATTTTCCCAACACATAGGAAAGTCACAGCCATTTCTGGCACTTGGAACCCTTGCAATACGCACCAAAAGTCCCCCCCCCCCTTTTAGAATTGGCTGCTAATGAAGTCTGGCCTCTCATTTTTCTTCTTTCGGACCTCATTGACAAAAAAGGCCAATGTTGACATGAAGCATTTTTCTCCCATTTGTGTCATGGCAGCAATACCTGGGAGATTTACAACCTGGAGAGGATATTGAATCTGCTTCTGCGAACAAAAATTGAATCTGTCCACACGCGCATACGCGGTGTGCTAAAAAGCTTGAAGAAATAGGAGAGAAACAGAGAAATGTGGAGGCGGTTGCCAATTGAAAACCCTTTCTGTGCACAGAAGGAAACTGGATTTCATGGAGATAATTTCATCATCACAACAGCTGCACAAGGTTAGCTATTCAGTCTTCAGTAGCAGGGAAGCCACAGCTATAACGTTCAAGTGGAGACAGGAAGGGCAGCTGTATAGGAATGTATCTAATAGCACTTTACCTTCCCAGTGAAGCTTACTTAATGTGAATTGTTCTGTAGGATCCTTGGATCAGAGACGGTAAATAAAAGTGCATAGCGTTTCAATAACCTTATTTATGGGTTTGAATGGCTTTGTTTGTGGTTTATGGATGTAAGGAAAAGGCAGAGTAGAAAATAAAATAACCCTCTCTCTCTGCTCTCATTCCAGCACCCTGGCAGAACTTCCATGGAGGAAGTTCCCAGTGGTTTGTATTGTCCCTCTCTAAGGGTACATCTACACAGGGATAAAAGACCTGCGACACACCTGGTCAACTGACTGAGGCTCATGGGCCTTGGGCTGAGGAGTTAAAAATCACTGTGTGGACAGGAACGTCTACAGAGCTATTTTTCACCCCCGGAATCTGAGACTTGTGAGCCCAAGTGAGTTGACCCTGGCCAGCCATGGGTTTTTTACCCCTGGGTAGACGTTCCTTTAGTGCATATGGCATGATCCACTAACTTGGGCTCGGTGGGGTCCTGTGGCTATTGGATGTCAAGTACAAGCTCATTTTCCATTCAGTTGTATAACATTCAGTGAAATCACATTGGCCTTGAGTGCATGATCTCCTCTCTACCTGAAAGGTTGCATTCTTTTACCATGTAAGTGTTATACAGGCTCACAGTGGTGATGCTGTCTGGCTACTTAGAAGTCTATTTATTGGGCCATTGAACAAAGTAAACGTTACCATTAAGTCATAAGCAATGCTCACGCTGAGACAACAGAGGAAACACCTACACTGTAAAGTAGCACTTAACCTTTCAAAAACAATGAGGAGTCTAGTGGCATCTTAAAGACTGACAGATTTATTTGGGCATAAGCTTTCATGGGTGAAAAACCCAGTTCTTCCATGTGTCTGAATCTGTCAGTTTTTAAGGTGCTCCCAGACACCTTGTTGTGTTTGTGGGTACAGACTAACACAGCCGCCCCTCTGATACTTAACCTTTCTGTGTCTCTGCTTGGTACCAAGAATCTGAGTCTAAGGCTTTGTCTACACTGGCACTTTTGTTGGTGAAACTTTTGTCCGTCAACGGTATGAAAAAACACCCTCCTGACCGACAAAACTGTTCACTGACAAAAATGCCAGTGAGGACAGATGCTCTCCTGACGACATAACTATCACCGCTCATTGGGGGTGGTTTCAACATGCCGGTCGCATAAGGCAGCTACACAGGAGAACTTGCAGCAGTACAGCTGTGCTGCTGTAAGTCCTTAGTGTAGACATAGCCTTACTGCAGTAAAATCTGAAGTCCCAGTGTTTGAGGGGCTGAGGTTAGCCCCATTCATGATGGGTTAGATGATTTCAAATACACCGGACCCTATCTAGCTATAGCCTCAGGTTCAGAATCCATGCGTGATCCCGCAGGGCATGTGTTGCCATGGATCCCCATTTAAATTTGGGATCCATGGTAATAACTGGGCTGTACACGAACCTGCGCTATAGCGACATGGGCTATAGCAAGAGTCCAGTGTAGTATTGCTAATAGTGGAAAATCTCCTTGTGGTCAATGAAAAATAGGTTCATTTCTGTTCAGTTTCCTCTCTTTGGGTCAAATTGTTTCTACTGAAGTCAGTGGGAGTTTTGCTATTTGCATCAATGAGATCAATTTTTGGCTCTTAATTGTTTAACTAAATAGAATCGTATAGTGTCTCTCACTCACACACACACAAACACACACACACACACACACTTTATGTCTTCGCATTCTAGATTCAAACTCAGGCATTATGGCTACTAAGGAACAGTGACAAGAATGTATAATTCCTTGGGTAAAGTTTCCCTTCCGCAGAAGCTTGAATCAGATTGCAGCCCGTTCTCGTTTGATTTAGGTAATTCTGGGAAGGCGTACGGCTCACAGCAAGCAAGAATGCAGAGGGCCTTCCTGTGAGATGAACAATCCAATTTCTGCTGAGCAAAGGAATAGGGGAATTTAAAATCAGAAGCATTAACAGAGAATTTATCAGGAAAAAGCAAAAAAGGCTATGTGCAAACAGAAATGCAGCCTCAATTTCCTGAAGTTAAACTTTTCCAGTGTTAACGATAACACAACTTCATGTTAAGTGGTTACAGCACCTGTAAGTTAAAGGGAAAAAAAGGAAATAACTGCAGCTCATCGTTTTCATCTTACCCTCCCCCTCCCGTAAGTTAGAAATAAAGGGAAAGATAGAGGAAGGGGAAAGAAAAAGAACAAAATTGCATTTGGAATGAAGCCCTGGAATCGGCAGCTGTTAGCAGCCTCAGGACAAGTGATAAAATGCTACATTAAAGTAGCCACAGTGTGACAGAATAAGCAGGATGGGAAATAGCTTTATAAATGTGCTTACCAGGATAAACAGATGTGATTGAGGGGACCTCCATTCTGTCACTGAACACTATAAAGGGCAGAAATTTATGGCAATCTATTTTCTCATGAAATAACAAGGAGGTTTCAGACAGAGGTGAGGGCTCTGTGCACATGTCAGGGATAGAATTTGAGCAGAAACATCTCTCCTCCTCTAATAAACCATTCTGGTAGTACAATCAATCGAAACATGGGCGTCCTTAATAATTCACAAGCAAGAAAGGGAGGAGGGGTTGAGTGCAAGCACTGATGGTGCTTTTGAAAAATAGGACCCTATTTTCAGACACCCACAGTAACTCTGGGTTTGACACTGGTAAAATATTCAAAGGGTATTGGGCCAGATTCTCCACCCTGATGTGTCCTGTGAGGCACAGGGCATTGATGGGGAACAGCTGGGGGTGGGAAAGGTGGATTAAAGAAACCTCTGTGTTTTTTCTGATCCTGGAGGCTGCTGAAGGATAGCTAAGCCCCTTTAGGGCTTGTCTAATTTATGCCCTCTGATAACAGCTCCTAGGCCCTGTTGCAGAGTCTGGGACTGTTGGACCACAAGTTGCAGTGGTCAGGCTTTGATGCATCCTTTAGGCTGGTGGCAGGGATGCTTAGTGGGTGGGACAGAACAATGCAAAAGGGGGTGTATTACGGATGTGCAAAGGAACTGTCATGTACTTTAGTGTCTCCTTCAGTGAATACAAGAAACAGCTAAAGCCAGACCAGGTTGGTAAAAACCGAAAGTCATTGCCATCCGATGGCTGTTCAGTGAGGTAAGTGTCATGAGATGGTGGGTCTCAGTTCAGTAACGAGTGCATAGATGTCCTCATTATGAATGTTACCATACTGCTGGCATCGCTGTTGGCTTGAATGAGCCAACTTCCCTTTCACCCCCAGAATTGGATGATTTGAGGTCAGGGTTGAGTCTCATGGCCAGGTCTACCAGTTCTGTGCCCATTCTGTAGATAAACGCAGGACTTCAATCCCCAGATCTGTTAATCTGGCCCTTTCTCTGGCAAATAAATACAAATATCTTTTCAAAATAAAAGAAAGGGAAAAGGTTGTGGATGTCTAAAATGTTTCAACAACTGAGGTAGCTGCAGTTCTATCGGATTGTCCACATCTACAGAACCCTCCTGTCCCCGATCTACTGGCAGTGAATGATCAGCTGCCACTAAAAACCAGACGGAGAGACTATTAATTTGTTTCGGAATGGTTACGAACAGTCATCAGATAATTCTAGCCTAATATCACTACCTAAAAACCTGGAATACAAAGCAAACCAGTGACCCAGAGGTCCCTATTTCCTTACAAACCGCTCCAGCCATTCAGTGATTATGAATTGATTTGGTCAAGGGCTCATCTCAACCAATATTTTATGTTAATTAAAATATGATGACAAGAAAAAATGCTCTCTATATATTTTTATTTTGGAATTCTACCATGCTATAAATAATAATAATAATTAATAATTAATGAGAGAGAGACAAGGTAAATGAGGTAATAGGTTTTATTGGACCAACAGAAGTTCCAGTAAAATATATTACCTCACCTATCTTGTCTCTCTGATCTCCTGAGATCAACATGACCACAACAACACTCTGAATAATAATTAATAATACAAATGGTTCCTAGATTCTTCTCTGTCAGATGAGTATGAATTCTACCAGCCAGCCATGAATGGAAGGAGGAATTTTGGCCCATCTTTTATCTGGGAGTCTAGAGATGGGTACAGCAGCACTATGTTGTTGTACAGCACATTGATTTTAGCGGAGCAGATTTCCTCAGGTGTGGTTGTGGTGACCTTCTGCCTCCTGCCCCAGCTATTCCAAATGTTTCTCTCTTCCAACCAGCATCAGCTCTGTGCTGCCAAGAATGAGCCAGGGCCACGTATTCAGTACTAGAGCCTTTCTTGGCCTGTTGACAAAATAGAACTGAGAGTTCAAAACAGTCCACTGAGAGTTTATTTTAATGCTGTGAGCCTCAGCTGAGGAACAGCTGAATAAATGAGTTTAAAAGTTTCTAATAACATTGAATGATGGATCACATTTATTCTGAATTAACATTTTCTTGGCGAAAAAACCTGTCTTACTTCCGTATTGGGTAAATGCTGGCATAAGAGGCATAAAAGAGTGGTCCATCACTACAGACATGCTTGACAGCTTCTAAGTGCAAGATTTTCACAACAGACTTGATTGATGGGCCTTGGGTTGATAACATGCATTACCTACAAATGTTATTGTTCTCTGCTAATGAAGTGAGATCCCACTGTCCGGTTGGTATCTGTAGCTGTGTAATGACCTAAAATATCTTCCTTACTTTTGATAAGTTGGTTAAAGTTTATTGATTGCTGCAGTTTATTTTTGTGGGTAGGGTTGTTGTGTGGAACAGGAGTGACTGTCTAATTTCATTTTGATAGGCAACAATGGGAAAGTTGTGTAATGGGCTGCTTCTTAAATGTACTTCACTATGAGCACCAGAAACTTGAGCTCCAGGTTCTGCATTAGTTGTATGTCATTCTGTTCTATGCAGCTTTACATATCTTGACCTTGTTACCCGAGAAAGCCCCCTCTCTCCCGATGTAACGCGGTCCTACTGAGATCCATAGAGGTGTTTGAACTAGAGTTCCATTGGTAAGAAAGAGACAAAGTTGTTAGTCCAAAGCTTGTGATTGTCATTTCTATTAGTATGCAAGGTTAAACATCACAGTAATATTCTTTTTTAGTAATAAAATATTCCCAATGTGGGAAGCCATGCACCACTGACAGTTGTAATGCTAGGAACTGTTATGCAGATCTGTTATGATTAAACATACATGCCAGAAGCAACTTGACTCTCTTGTAGGAATAGAATGTGTGTAGGGGATACCTACAAATGCAAAAGGGTCTCTTCCTGTCTCCATTTATTCTCATGTTACTGAATTCAGGGACCTGTTAACGAGGAATCAAGTAACCTCCACTCCGTTGTGTGAAAAAGACTACCCAAAATCCTGAGGCTCGCATTGTGCTGTGAAGATGGCAAGACTTTGTCTCAGCCTGATCTCTAGAAGAAGTTCTGCCAAAGCTGTGGGCCTTCTATCAAAAAAGCTCTTTTCCTTACTCCAAGTACGGATGCTCTGAGCTCTGTCACCTTCAGTGACTCTGAACAGGGACCATTAACAGAAGCTTCTACTGAGGTAGCCAAGCCCAGCCCATTCCAGGCTTTGGAAGATGAAGACCGTCAACAACGTTCTGCTCTAGGTAGCTAAACAATGTAACATGCAGGGGACTGGTGTGACATGCTTTTGTCCACTGCTTGGGTGGCTGTGAGGAGGCAGATTACAGTGGCAGGAAGGAGGACATGGGGAAAATCAATTTAAAAAAAACAATCAAAAATATGATAAAAAGGAATATGTATTTATAATTTTGAGCACTATTGTAGTGTAAACAAAATTATAATAATACAGTAAACCCTCGATTTAACGGACCTCGATTTAACGGACTTCGGATGCAACGGACAAAATTTCTGAGCAAGCTGATGCATTCCTGATCCATTTCTGGTGGGCTGGCTGCCGGCTCCCGGCTCCCGCCCGAGTCCCGCCAGCAGGCGGGCTGGATGATGGTTCCCCACTGCCGCCCGGGTCCCAGCAGCTGGGACCCGGGCGGGCTGGCTGACGGCTCCCAGCAGCTGGGCCCTGGGCAGGCTGGCTGCCAGCTCCTGGCTGCCGCCCGGGTCCAGGCAGCGGGCGGGCTGCGGAGCTGCCGCCCCGACCCTGTGGCGGTCGGGCTGCTACTCCGACAGCTCTTTTTTTTTAATTATTAAATAACGGACTTTTTCATTTAACGGACACCCCCTCGCCCGAATTAGTCCGTTAAATGGAGGTTTTACTGTAATAAACATGGCCCGTTGGTGGTTCTTTCTTAGCAAGGGGTGCATTCTCCTAGCCATCCATGGAAATTGACCCAGCAGGACCATGATGTTGTTCCATACACTGAGCTTAGATGCCTGGGCTGTGGATGTGGTTACCATTTCCCCCCAGATCTTCTGAATCTTTGCTCAATCAGTTCCTGTGTTGTCTAACATGAGTCTGAGCCACTGCTTTTCACACATGTCCCTGTTTCATCCAGACACTGGAATATCTGCAATAACATTTGTACTAGGGAGGAGAAAAAAACTGTGAGTCATCAGCGTATCATTGCACACAATATTGCACAGTGGCTCCTGTCAGGCTCACACAGATGTTGAATAAGTGGTATGTGGGGATTAGTCCTTGTGGGCTGTATGGGTGAAGGAGACCTTTTCCCCTTGCTTCCCGTTGGAAACTCCCAGAGAGGAAAGAGCAAATGCAGTGGGAGGTTTAGGCGGGATATTAGGAAAAACTTTTTCACTAGGAGGGTTGTGAAGCATTGGAATGGGTTCCCTAGGGAGGTGGTGGTATCTGCTTCCTAAGAGGTTTTTAAAGTCAGGCTTGACGAAGCCCTGGCTGGGGTGATTTAGTTGGGGATTGGTCCTGCTTTGAGCAGGGGTTTGAACTAGATACCTCCTGAGCTCCCTTCCAACCCTGATATTTTATGAATCTATGAATGCCAATTTATCATTATTCTGTCTACATTTTCTAGAGCCTGCCATACCGCAAAATCTCTGATATCTAAAGCAAGATGTGTGTAAAGGGAGTTGCTGTACCAGCTTCAGTGCTGTAGTGGAGAGGTGTCAGTCATTTAGACTTCTGTAAACTTTAAAAGAAAGGGCTTTAGCCCACGAAAGCTTATGCTGAAATAAACTGGTTAGTCTCTAAGGTGCTACAAAGTCTTCCTCGTTTTATTTTAAAGAAACGTGATTTTAATCTGCAGAATCCTTGGCATACCCTTAACATTTAGATTGGCCTAGCTATGTCACTCTAGAGTGAGAAAAAATCACAGCACTGAGCACAGTAGATAAGCCAACCTAGCCTCAGCTAGGTCAACCGTCTCCTTGGGCAGCTGGATTACATACATTGATGGAAATACCCCCTTTATCTATGTAGGAACCATCTACACTACAGCGGCATAGCTGAAATGCTGAAGTGCCCATAGTGTAAGCATGGCCCAAGCTTCTTTCCACGGACCCTTTTTTGTGCAAAGCTTAAAGAACAAAACATAGTCCCTTCTGCAGCTGCCATCGAGCGATTCATTTCTCTTTCTGCAGTCTGATATGTGGCATTTCAGACAACCCTTGGCTGTGATGGGCCTTCAGCTGGTGAGGCAGACACTGAGCATGCTATTGATCAAATCTTCTCAAGCCTCCGAGGCTAAAGGTGCCAAGATGCATTGGGTTGCTCTGCAACACCGCCTGTTCTCTGATCTTTGGAGACTCTTTGACATTGTTATCTATAAATCTCCATTAAGAGACGCTCACTCTCACTCCATCTATTAGTCTAGAGGCCACAATGCAGCAAAGCAGTACGAGGTAAGAAACATGTGCACTGGGTTCTGATCTTTGTTACAGGGAGTACATACTGAGTCGCTACCTTCGCTTTAATGGATTCACTCTCGCTCTAGAACCATGTGACTAGAATAAAACTCTGCAGTATGCAGGGCCGGCGACAGGGGGGTACTACGGGTAGAGCTGTACCGGGCCCCGCACTTTAGGGGGGCCCCGGTATAGCTCTACCTGTAGTCATCCGGCGCGGCTCTCCCCCGGACGAGCGTGTGTCCCCGGCCGAGCACTGAGCCCGGCCGGCAGCAGCGGCTCAGTCCGGGGAGGGGGGAGGGAGGGAGGGAGCAGCAAGGGCAGCTCACGCTGCTCCTGGGCTCTCGCTCCCACTGCCGCCAGCTGTCAGCTGGGGGGGGGGGGGGGCGCCGGCTGGGCTGGGGGGGGCGGCTGGGCTGGGGACCCCCCAGCCGCTGTCAGCTGGGGGGGAGCGCCGGCTGGGCTGGGGGCCCCCAGCCGCTGTCAGCTGGGGGGGAGCGCCGGCTGGGCTGGGGGGGGCGGCTGGGCTGGGGGGTCCCCAGCCGCTGTCGGCTGGGCTGGGGGGGCCCCGGCTGGGCTGTGGGGGGCCCCCAAACTATCAGAGTAGGGGCCCCCCAAATTTCTGTCGTCGGCCCTGGAAGTATGGGAGGATAATGCAGGAAAAAAACCAGTACTGGCCCCTCCCCGGGCCCCAGAGGATGGATTGGGTGATGCCCTGCAGTCCAGTCTTTCATTTCGTTTGCAACCAAAACTCCCAGAGGGGTCCCCAGTTCAGGAAAACACTGGTGCCCATGTTTAAGTGCCTTTCAGAATCATGGCTCAAGAGATGTGGAGGCATAAAGAGGGTAAGATCAGGGCAGAATGGTGTCTTTTCCTTGTTCTGGTTTCTGTGTTCTTGTAACTAATGAGAAATGTGAATCTAGAGCAGGGGTAGGGAAACTTTTTGGCCCGAGGGCCACACTGGGATGGGGAAATTGCTTGCAGGGCCATGGCTGTAGGGCTGGGGCAGGGGGTTGGGTGCAGGAGGGAGTGCGGGGTATGGGAGGGGGTGTGGTGTGCAGGAAGGGGCTCAGGGCAAGGGGTTGAGGCACAGGAGGGGTGTGGGACATATGAGGGGGCTCAGGGAAGGGGATTGGGGTGCAAAGTGCAGGAGGGGGCTCGGGGAAGTGGTGCAAGGGGGAGTACAAGGTTCAGCAGGGGGCTCAGGGCAGGGGGTTGGGGTGCACTGTGCAGGAAGGGGCTCAGGGCAGGGGATTGGGGTGTGGGGTCCAGGAGGGGTTTGCAATGTGGGCTCTGGCCCGGTGCAGCTTGCCTGGAGTGGCTCTGGGGTGGCAGCGGGATCAGGGCAGTCTCCCTACCTGCCTGACCAGGTTTTGGCCCGGGCCGCTCTGCTCCAGGAAGCTGCCTGCAGCACGTCCCTGCCAGCCCTGGGGGAGGGGGAGCAGAGAGCTCCAGGTGCTGCTTTTGCCTGTGATACCTTCCCCGAAGCTCCTATTGGCCGTAGTTCCCCATTCCCGGTCAATGGGAGCTTCGGGGGAGGCAAGAACAATGCAGGGAGCTCTCTGCTCCCCTTTCCCCAGGTCTGGCAGGGACGTGCTGCCAGCAGGGCCGGCGACGGGGGACAAGGGGGACAACTGTACCGGGCCCCGGACTTCAGGGGGGCCCCCTGAAGTCTGGGGCGGGCCTGGTACGCAGCTGTACCCCCTTGTCGTCGGGCCTGCACAGCAAGGCCCGGATCCGGGCAGCCGCTGCAGCTCTCGTCAGCCCCCTCCCCCGGCCCCCAGCAGCCTCCCCCGCCCCCCTTTGCTTCTCCCGGCCGGGCCATGTGGAGCCCCAGCGCACGGTGGCTCTGCGCCCCCAGAGGGGGAGAGCACATGCGGGGGGAGGGGGGCGTGTCCTGCCTCTGCCTGGGGCGGGGGCTGCCAGGCTCCCTACTCCCCACCCAGCAGCAAAGCCGGTCACGCTGGCGGGGGGCACCGTGCCCCTTGTGCGGTCAGAACAGGGCCGGGGGGGGGCCCGCGGGCGGCAGGAGACTGGCTGGGGGGGGGCGCGGGCGGCGGGGGGGGTGGGGTCCGCGGGCGGCGGGAGACTGGGGGGGGCCCACAAACGATCAGCGTATGGGGCCCCAAAATTTCTGTCGCCGGCCCTGGCTGCCAGCCACTTCCTGGAGTGGAACAGGGCTACAGCACCACAGCGGTGGCAAATCCGTGAGCAGTAGTTTGCCCACGCCAGGTCTAGAAGTATGTTGAAATAGTGACACATGCTTTCCCTGTGTTGTTTGTACAATATACCAGAACACCGATAATAGTTACTGAGCGACTCTGGGTACTTCGATCAGCTAGTGTAAGCAGCTGTTTAATTTGTGCACTATTAGTTCAGGACTTGCTGTATCCCAGTGATGATAACCATTCACTTTAAGCACTGGGATAATTATTCATCTATTTATTTCTGGTGTTGCTTCATTATCAATAAGTTACTTTAGTAAAAGAGCTACTAAGTTCTCATGTGTAAAAACAAATTGCTGTACAAATGCCTCCCCCCATTCTTGTTTAAAATGAACACATACTTGCATTTCTATCAAGATTTTATCACTGATCATTCAAGTTACTAGTTTTTTTTTAATGAAGTACTTTTAATTACTTACTTTAGAAGCAATAAAACCCCCTCAATTCCATTTTACAAAGTTTAAGTAGATTTCCCCCCTACATTTTGGTGCCAAAGACAGCTAGCTAATTTGGTTTAAACAAAAAAGTACAATATGCTTTTCCTGTTAATAACAACCGATTTGCCCCATATATGTGTGTTTTTTGTTCCATTCATTTCCTCCTCCCTCTCCCTGCTCCCTTCACCCGTGGGTCTGCCACTATCATATTTGCATTGTTGTGCATTAGATTCACAGGGGCCCCAAGATTAACAGAGCCAGTTGCTGTAGAAGTGAATATCTTTCTCTTGTTTATTTAGCTCTTGTAATATATGCTCCAACTGCTGTATCTCCATTAGGTCTGTTCTTCGTATGTGGTGTTGTGGTGGGTTTTTTGTTTTGTTGATTTTTTTTTTAATAACATGAGGGAAAGTAAATTTAAAACAAACAGAGCAACAATAATGTTAAAGGTCTGATTTCAAATAGCAGAAGACAAGCAATACTTTGGACTGCACACAGCACTTTTAATGCCAAATCTTGGTTTTACCAGAAGTGCTGAGCAAGTGATGGCATGTTGTTGCTTGGCCTCATTAGCAGACCCAAAAGCCCGTTGTGACTCTAAGGGTATGTCTACCCTGGAGGTGTAATTTCCAGCTTGGGTAGCCATACCTGTGCTAACTCTGATCCCGTCCGAGACATTAGGCACATACTTGGGCAGCTAGCCCCTCATGCCATTCACACTGCCACAGCTACTTTTGTATTTTTAGCACGCTAGCTTGATCATAACTAGCTCAGGTATGTCTACTCAATCTAAAATCACACCTTGCAGCTTCCGTGCAAACATACTTTGAGTCACAGTCCCTCTCTCAGCTTCCCCAGCAGCAGGGGGAAGTGCCCTGTGCCAAGCAGTTACTTGGCATAGTATACTTCTCATGGCATACTGGTGCAGCTATACTGGCTGCCATATTGGGGGGATCAAAGCCAACCCTCTGCCTATTCTCTGCACCATTCCATCTGCTCAGCCGCAAGAGAGGATGTAGAAGCTCTGTGGTGTCTGTCTCCCCTCACGCTGCTACCCACAATGTGGGTTGCCAACACTAGGAAGTATGGTATTGCTTTACGCCTTCTCACTTCTCCACACAACCCTCTACACATGAGCTGGCCCTTAGTCTGAGGCTCTCAAACCACTTTACAAACAGTGGCTAAGTATAACCACTTCTCTGTGAGGCAGTTCAAGCATATATGAGATAATATAACCCTCTTCAGAAATGCAGCCACATCTGAGGTAGAACAAGGCAGCTGTTTTAACAGCACACAGCAACACAGTGCCATAATTTAGGCCAGGAAGTGAAAAGTTAGATATCCAGTTGAAACTGTAGTGTAAATGTAGGTAGTCAGAAAGCATCAAAAATGTCATAGGATCTTTAATGTCCATATAAGTAGTCAAGATCTTTGATTTTACTTTTCACCTAATAGATAATTTCCTTAGAGTTTAGAGCTGTAGTGGCTAATTCTTGTAGTGATAAATTGGAGCATTCCAGAGAAGGGGAGAGGAAAGAGACCAAAGGATTAGGTGTAATTTATGAACAGTGAATCTAAGCATTAACCATATGCAGCCTCAAGAAAATTCAACAAAATTCAATAATTTATGATGGCTAAGGTTGAGCATAGCAGGAAATACCAGCTAGAACTAACGAAGGGAATGTGTAAATTAGACATTAGGGAAAAGGTTGTTACAGTGAAGTCAATTATTTGGGATTTGGTGGCTGATTTCCAAAGGAAGCTGTCAAGTCAGTCACAGAATGTTCAGGTGTTGACTAGGAAAAATCATTGCAGGTTTACGATAGAAGTTCACCATTAAAAAGGTTTTTCAAGCCTTATGTTCTGCAAGTCTATGATGCAATTCTAATAACTCATCCCTTGGATGCCTTGGCCCAGTATTTACATTTTAACGAGCTTAGATATTCACTGAAAATATTACACTGGGTGAGTGACAACAGCAGGATCTTCTAATTGCTGCAGTCCCATTGAATCCATGTCTGGTGTGTCCACAATATGCACTGTTGCCTACTTATCTATACCTGCCCCTGGACACTTCCACTGCTTGCATCCGACGAAGTGGGTATTAGCCCACAAAAGCTTATGCTTCAAAACTTTATAGTTAGTCTTTAAGGTGCCACAGGACTCTTTGTTACCACTGTTGACTAGGGATCACACAGAGGGGATTGTGGGGACAGCCCAGGGGTGGGAAAACATTTTGGCCTGAGGGACACCTCGGGGTTCAAAATTGTACGGAGGACTGGGTGCCTCCCCAAACTGCCTGGCACCGCCCCCTACCCGACCCTCACCCACTTCCCGCCACCTGATTGTCCCTTGAGAATTCCTGACCCACACAATTCCCCTGGCTCCCTATCCCCTGACTGCCCTGACCCCTATCAACATGCCCGCCCCTTGACAGACCCCAGGACTCCCAGGCCCCATCAAATCTCTCCCCTGCTCCCTGACCGCCCCTTCTAGAGTCCCCCCGCCCCTAACCACCCACCGGGACCCCATCCCCATCCAACCCACCTGCTCCCTATCCCCTGACTGCCCTGCCCCTTATCTAGGCCCTCACACCCCCGGGACCAGCCTTCTTACCATGAGGCTCCTGGCAGTGTGCTTGGCAAAGCCGGACACACTGCCCCATGGGAGTGTGCAGTCCCAGCCCCCAGAGCACTGCACATGTGACGGTGGCGTGCCCTGGGGGAGAGGGGAGCGTGTCTACGCTGCCCTGCGGGAGCATGCAACCCTGGACCCCCCCAGAACGCTGCACACTCAGTGGCGTGGCTCCAGGGGAACGGGGAGCGTGTCTGGTTCTGTGTGGAGCCAAACACGCTGCCCTGTCGGAACACGCAGCCTCCGCTCCCAGAATGCTGTGCACGCGGCGGCAGCATGGCTCCAGAGGAGGGGAGGAAGGTGGGGGAGGGGCCGGCGACTTGCTGCACTCGGCCAGGCACTTCGGCCCGAGAGATCTCCGGCCCGGCACTTGGCCCGCTCCCCTGTTCAGAGCTCACGGGCCATAAAAAAACAACCGGCGGGCCGCATATGGACTGTGGGCCATAGTCTGCCCACCCCTGGTATAGCCATGATCTGTGTACTGGTTGTGACAAAGTTTCTTCTCTTTTGGTGAGATCATGCCGTTAAGACATGCATTGCAGCACTATACCAACCCAGGACAAGCCCCAGGAGACATTGTGATTCAAAGAGGCAGATGTCTGACACAGCTCTTGGAGAGCTAGGCTGCTGTGTCACACCTCAGATGAGTGCAACCCCTTCATATTGGCTAGCTCTGCCGGCTGATGTGTAGCGGATTGAGTCTTGCAACCCTGGAGCTGCTAGCAAGGAATATTCCCTGTGCTCAGGAGAGCATTGAGGACTACAACAGTGGCCATCCCCTGCATGAAAGACTGCTTTTAGGGCTGGCTCGGTTTTGCCCTAAATGTCCATTGCTGCACCCAGTTAGCGACAGGAATAGGCACCACGGTCCGTTCATCATTGCCCCTTGCCCTTGAGTGGGTTTATTCACTTCAGCTGTGTCACAGCACAAGGTCTGTGCATCATTAAAAATACCTTGCCAAGAAGGCTATTAGCACCACGGTTTCCCTGAGAATAGTCTAGCACTTGGACATGGTGCATTTATAGTAAATATACTTTGCATGTATTTGGATCCTTATCTCCCAAACCAATTTACAGTCCAATATATAGGAAATACGTCACCAACCAATGAAATGCAGCAACCTCTGGGGAGAAATTTTGAAACTGATTATACACAAGCTGAGCTAGAGCTCATGAGGAAAGATTTTTATCTTCCTACAAAAAGGTGGGGGGGAAAAAGCAGGAAATATTTCTTTTGAAACTTTTCTTCAAAAGTTTTCAGGTGTTCATCCACAAATAAACCACTGAAAATCTACATTTTGGGGGGGCTGATATTTGGATGAAAACTTGGAAAACTTCATGGGAATCACACATTTCCTGTGGGCATTTCCATTTCGCCAAAAGCCATTTTTCATCAAACGTTTAGAATGCAAAATTTAGACAAGTTCTAGGCTTAGCTTCCTCCTGGAAGAGTAATTTCACTCTGCAACCAACACTGGAAGCACTCCAAGTCTTATACTGCTTAGGAGGCTGCAGGTCATATTTTTTTTCAGCTGGCTCAGTCTTTAAAAATGTTTGATTTTCTACTACTGGAAACACAAACTCTTATTTAAAACACACACAATCATTTCCTAGTAAGGTTGTTCAGGGGTTGGTCGTTAATGTGTTTGTTAATTGTAAAGAACATCTCATCTAACCATACAATTAGAGTAGCCAAAGCAGAATTAAACAATGATGCTGAACTGACATAAAATGAGGAATACTTGTAGCACCTTAGAGACTAACTAGTTTATTTCAGCATAAGCATAAGCTTATGCTGAAATAAACTAGTTAGTCTCTAAGGTGCTACAAGTATTCCTCACTTTCTTTACGGATACAGACTAACATGGCTGCTATTCTGGAACCTGATATAAAATGGTTGACATGTAGCAGATTGTCTTTTTGGTGTGTTTTATTTTTCAAGTTATTTTAATTAATTTAGTGCTGGTGAAAATCCCTGAATTGTGACCTGTTCTGGAAACTGGAGTAGTTGTTATTTAGTATTTGTATTACAATAGCACCAGGACCTCATTGGCTAGGTGCTGTACAAACACAGAACAAAAAAGACAGTCCCTCAGTACTTGCTTGCAAACAGTATGATGCAGACTTCACCACCATTGTGCTACAACCCCAGCTTGGATAGCTGCCTCTGTGGTGTGAGGGTGGTTCTTACTTCAGATCCATTCAATCCATGGTGGATGGCTGGAGTTTGTAAATCACCTGGCTTCATTGAATGCCTTATTACACTGCTAGCACAGGTGTCAGTTGGCATTGGGCGATGCAGACCTCACTACGATCTGAACTGAAACCGTAACATTATTTCACTCACATAGGAGCCAGCATTCAACAGATGCTAACGACTTTCAGCTAATTCCATAGTGAGAAGGATCTGAACTGGCAACCTAGCCATGAAAGACTCCTAGTTCTTACATTGCCAGTTCTCTCTCTGATTCTCTCATCGCCCCTTCACCTCTGAATGAACGATGTACTTGATAACTGCAGATCACACTGCATTCAGTATCATATTTACGTAAAATAATTGAATGGCAATTGACAGTTTAAGATTACACTAATTGCTCAGTTCCCAGAACACTCCTAAAAAGAAAATGAATGTATCCTTCATATTTTTCCAGTTAAATGACCCTCATGGAAATAAATCCAGAGTACCGAATTAATAGTGTTGCAAATAAAGTGTATAAAGAGTGGAGACCGCTTAGCTTTTTGTCATAATCTTTGCACAGTTTCTATTTTTTGAAGATAAGAACATACTGCCTGCAATAAACTTCTCTTTCCTGGGGCTGGTATCAGTCAGTTTGATAGATTACTGCTACTTCCCTCAGTACCTGGATTAGTTTACACACCAGAGTCTGAGGTATATAGCAGAAAAAGCAAGTGTGGGTGATATTCAGCTCAGGTTTGGTTATGGATTTCCATGTCCTTGATTACTTAGTACACAGTAGATTTTCTTCTTCTGAGTAGCTACAAAAAAAACTGGACGCTGACAGTTTTAGAAGGTCTTTTCTTTTTTAAATGAGTACATGGTGCCAAGCAGTTCATGATATGTCATCTCACTGATATATCTATTCCCAGTTAAAAGTACTTTTCATAGGATATCACATGAACCCACGTAACTTGCTTTCAGTAATTTGTTGCCTAGCAGGCCCATGGCTCACTGGAGCTGTTCAGAAACCTCTACAAAATAACTAGGCACTATGGTCTAATACTTCCTAGTGCACAGGCATCCACATCATGAACCAACCCATTGCAATTTCAACTAATTGGAGTACTTGTTATTGGGCTCTGTAGAGAGGCTGAGGATTAAATGGGCCATGAAGACCGAGTTACTCGCTTACCCATAGAAATGCTCTTGCAGGTCAGGGATTGTGAATAATTGTGCTGTGAAGTTTGTGTTACAGTTGCGTCTCCTGTAATTTTTCGGTGGATTCAGTCGCCTATCATGAGCTCTAAAGTCTATTTTTTCAATAAGGAAGCGAGGAATACTTGTAGCACCTTAGAGACTAACCAGTTTATTTCAGCCTAAGCTTTCGTGGACTATAGCCCACTTCATCAGATGCATAGAATGGAACAGAACTAAGATGCATTTATACACACAGAAAGAAGAAAAAAAAAGTTGTACATTAGCATACCAATTCTAAGAGGCTGTTAAATCTGGTTGGGCCATTATCAGCAGGAGAAAAATAAACCCTTGAGGAATTCCACCATGATTTCAACAATTTCCATCCCACCATCACCCTCAGCCTGGACCAGTCCATACAAGCGGTCCATTTCCTAGACACAACTGTGCTAATAAATGATGGGCACATACACACCACCCTGTACCGAAAACCTACTGACTGCTACACTTACCTACATGCCTCCAGCTTCCATCCAGAACACACCACTCGATCCATTGTCTACAGCCAGGCTCTAAGATACAACTGCATTTGCTCCAGTCCCTCAGACAGAGACAAACACCTTCAAGATCTCTACCAAGCATTTTTAAAACTACAATACCCACCTGGGGAAGTGAAAAAACAGATTGACAGAGGAAGAAGAGTACCCAGAAGCCACCTACTACAGGACAGGCCCAACAAAGACAAAACAGAACACCACCATCACCTTCAGCCCCCAACTTAAGCCTCTCCAACTCATCATCAAAGACCTACAACCTATCCTGGAAGATGATCCCACACTCTCACAGATCTTGGGAGACAGACCAGTCCTCGCTTACACACAGCCCCCCAACTTGAAACAAATACTCACCAGCAACCGCACACCACACAACAAAAACACTAACCCAGGTACCTATCCTTGTAACAAAGCCCGATGCCAACTCTATCCTCATATCCATTCAACTGACACCATCATAGGACCTAATCACATCAGCCACACCATCAGAGGCTCATTCACCTGCACATTGACCAATGTGATATATGCCATCATGTGCCAGCAATGCCCCTCTGCTACATACATTGGCCAAACCGGACAGTCTCTATGCAAAAGAATAAATGGACACAAATTTGACATCAGGAACCATAACATTCAAAACCCAGTAGGAGAACACTTCAATCTTCCTGACCATTCCATTAAAGATTTGATGGTTTCATTTTTGAAACAGAAAACTTCCAAAACAGACTCCAACAAGAAACTGAGGAACTGGAATTAATTTTCAAATTGGATACAATTAACCAGGAGCTAAATAGGACTTGTGAATGGTTCTCTCATTACACTAATTGATTGCATTTCCTGAGTTAATTTATCTTCAACACTTGCTATCTAGTGCAGACACAGAAATCAATTTCAAAAGGTATTTTTTTCTCCTGTGATAATGGCCCATCCAGATTTAACAGCCTCTTACAATTGGTATACTAATGTACAACTTTTTTTTACTTTTTTTCTTCTTTCTGTTTGTATAAATGCATCTTACTTCTGTTCCATTCTATGCATCCGATGAAGTGAGCTATAGCCCACGAAAGCTTATGCGGAAATAAACTGGTTAGTCTCTAAGGTGCTACAAGTATTCCTTGCTTTCTTTACGGATACAGACTAACACGGCTGCCATTCTTAAATCTATTTTTTCAATGAATCTGCTCCATCGGGGAAATATTTTGTATAAATAACAATTTTGTATCCATACTGCAGATGCTACCATGTTGTGTGCTTGCTTATTTGTGTTTAATTTAATTTCTTGGATTTTTTTTTTCTGTGGCCCTTATCATAACAGCCTCTGAGCATTTTCCAAACATCAATGGATTTTGCCTCACATCAACTCTGACACCTGGAGAGCGGAGAAAGGTGCATTGCCCAAGATCACACAGGAAATCTATGGCAGAGGCGGGAATAGAACCCACATGTCGAGATTTCCAGACCAGTTTCTCAAACACAAGGGCATTCTTCCTTCAAACTCTGTGTGTGGGGGTGAGGAGGTGTTTATTTTGTGGTGGCAAAGTAGCAGAAAACCTCATCTTCAGGGGATCACACCATTCAGTTTGGAGTATGTGTGTGTTTTCCTGCCTTATCACAGGAAAAAAATAAGTACATAAATGAATACATTCTCAAGCTATAAATATTAGGTGTGACCAGCTTAATGCATTTTTGACGTTATTTCTTCCGAATATGAATTGCAAAGTCCCAGAGGCCTCAGTCATTTGGACTAACAAAGTGCGGCAACATCAAATGCTGAGCGAAAGGAAATAAGAATTGTGGCATTATCACTGTCAGAGAGCAGAGCCGACATTATCGCTTGTACTCTGGAGACTAATGAAACACCTTCCTCCGTCGTTTACTTTGTGTACAGATCTTCACCTTTTCCCTCACTGTCACCAACTCCCCATTGTAGGCTGGGTGAGCATTTGGAATTGGGGGGGCGGTGAGTAAGGGATGTTCGTACCTAATTAGGAAACACATGCTCTTCCATGCATCACAGAAGACTTTTGAAACATTATTCAAATCTTTCTACCCTTGACATAGTCGGGTAATTTTTTGGTTCCCTGCGCAAGAATATTGCTTCTCTATTTTCTGATGTGAGCCGTTTCTTGCTCTCCTCTCCCTGCTACCAAACTATCATTCCATTACCTTGAAGATAAATGGAATCAAATGTGGCTTTTGTTGTCAAAAAAGAAGCAAGGAAAACCAATTCTTTTTGTTTATTTGTCTGTTATCTCAGAATATTTTGGTGTTCACGCTTATCTTGAAATGTAGTATTTAGAGGGGAATAGAGGCTGAGATAACTGTTTTGCATTGTGCTGGTTCAGACAGAATTAGACTGCTTTTCTATCTCTGTAATCTGCCAAGCCTCAACCCTTTATCTAACATCTTGGGTCAGGTTCTTTTAGAGGGAGGCGGGGGGGGGGGGAGGGAGGGGGCGGAGGACGACAAGTTACACACACATACACACACACATGCACAACCTCAGTGTATTAGGTGTTGTACATGCTTACAATGAAAGAAAACCCCTGCGCCAAACGGTCTATAAACTAAATAAGGACCAAACACAATAGGGCATACAGAACAACAAAACAAGAGTAAAGGTTGTAGGAACCCAATGTTGCATATAATTTTAGCTAAGGGAACAATTTGGAAACTTCAGTGTTTTTTGTGTGTGTATAAGAAGTAGATAAAATATATTAAATAACTGCTCATAGGGAGAGCTGACTGAATAATGGTTTTTTTGGTTGGGTGTCCAAACTGAAAAATCTAACAAATCAGTTAGTTTAGAACCAAAATGAAATCATTCAGATCAAATGAAATGGTTTGAATGTTGATTCAAAACAAAATGTCAAAATGGTTTGTTTTGAAAAAAATGAGGAAGTAGGGAGGGGGAACTATTCACTGAATTCCACCTGAATTCACAATTTTGGTGTCCTGAAAAAAATGATTATTCGGTGAATTTACTGTTTGCCCAAATTTTTTGCTCAGCTCTACTCACAAACCATCTGCCTAATGAGTTGCTCTTGTTATTGTATCTCTTGCACACTTCTGCTAGTCAGCATCACAAGTAATGACACTTATCATTAGTCCTCAATGTAGAGAAACGCCTGCAAGAACACGTGTCTAGGTGGCTCAAGGGGCGTGGCAATGGCATGGAGAACCCTTCATCTCTAGGGGTACGTCTTCACTACCTGCCAAATCGGCGGGTAGCCATCGATCTTCTGGCGATCGATTTCTCGCGTCTTATGAAGACGCGAGAAATCGATCACGCGCGGCACCCCCATCGACTCCGGAACTACAGCTTGCCGGGAGGCGCAAGCTGGAGTCGACCGGGGAGTGCGCCGCCGACCGCCACCGCCATGAGGACAAGCGGTAAGTCGGCTGCAGATACGCAAACTTCAGCTACGTGATTCACATAGCTGAAGTTGCGTATCTGCAGTCGACACCCCCCCCCGCCCGTAGTGGAGACCAGCCCTAGGTCACTATTCCAAATGCAGCCCAGGTTATTAGTGACTGAAAGACTGGTGGGTGTCTGGCAGCTGATGTGAAGTGAGTTGATGTCTCTTGATCCAGTTCTTAGTGAGCATATGTGTATATCACAAAAAATCCATCACAGCTGATAACCAACTTATGGTCTGCAGCCCTACTGGTCGGGCCAAGAACTGAATAGTCTATGGTGACTACATTGCTTTCTTAGCCTCTACCTCAGTACTGAACTATGTTGCCAAGGAGTAAGGGGAAAGCACATACTGTTCCTTGAATAAATAAAGGGCTTTGGTGTCCCGAGCCAGGACCTTTTACCACATCTGAATTCAGTCCACTGCCTGGACCAGAGATGGGCTGCATACTACTGCATTATTTCTCACCCAGGCCCTAATAAATGAATCATGCTAATAGGGAGAGAGTTCCAGCATCCTTCCTCTCTATCCCTCCCTGTTCAGAGGCCCTACGTAATGGTATCACATTGGTCTGATAAGAGCTAGACACCACGCCATCCGCTCAGCTCCTGCTGTCGAGCACAGTGTCTCTGCAGTGCTCCTGGAGCCTGCTGTCCCCAGTCAGCGTAGGGACTGGGATGATGAAGCTCAACAGAGCTATTTTAATTATTCAGCATGGTGCCATCACTTCCCAAGATGACACTGACCATTAAGACAACAAAAGAGAACGAGAGAAGGAGAAAGAAACCCCCGTGCTGGTTGTTGAGCAGTCCCAGAGGAGGTCTAACTCAGGCTGTAATTGCTGATCTGGATAGCTTCTGCCCTCAAAACAATTTTCTGCTGGTCTGTTGTTGCTTTGCCTGGCTCAGTTTGATTTATAGGATGTCATTTTTTTCTCCCCAGCTGTAGACAAGAGAAAAATATTTCCTCGCAACACTCTGGCGGGTGAGATTTAGTTTTTGTCCATCTCGCATCAAAGAAGCTCTCTGCCTTTCTATGACCCTTCTCCCTGCCCCCACCCCCCCGAAAGGGAATGGGGGATGGGTTTACACAATGTTTGAGTTTAAACACTGAGAAACGTCCATCCTTGTGCTCTTTTCTGGGTGCCACTCAGGCTTGGGCAGTTCGAGGCCTGAGAGTAATGCAAACTGAGCACCATAAACGGTGCTTCCCAATGATGATACATGTTGGGCACCTGGAGTGGGTGTTCCCCCAATGGCTGGCCCAGGGAGGGTGCTGCGGGAGGCTGCCTCAAGGGTAACACATTTTGAAGATTTACTGGGTTGCTTTCCTGTATTGACATGTACAAAGCTATGCCGTGTTTTACCCCTTTGTGATCCTACTCCAATATCTCTGTCTGCTTCCAGTTCATTTTGTAACAGCCCTTGTTGAGCATTCCTAAAATGACTGGCAGGGCGGACCCAGGAGTTTGCATATAGAATCTGTGGCATGGTGCTGGCCAGGAGTGCCTGAGCCAGCCCTGCCGGCCCTTTAAGAGGGAGCAGAAGCCTGCAAACCTCCCTTGCAGAAAGGCTAATCAGCCACCGGGGCTGCAGGGCAATTAGCCTGCAGGGGTTGCACCTGATGGCAGCCTCCTTAGGGGGATAAAAGGCCTGCCAGGAAGCAAACCCAGTGTGGTGGGGATGGTACAGAGTGGTTTGAGCTATTCAGAGCTGTGTGTTTGGAGCTGTTTAGAGCTGTATTTTAAGAACTTTATAGAGTTGTATGCTGTAAGCTGTGGAGCTGGACTATACAGAGTCTGTAGAGCTGTGAGCTGTAGAGCTGTATGCTGAAGGACTGTATAAAGCTGTATATATCGGTGGTGGGGTCTTGCACTGTGAATTAAAGAGCACTGTTTGAAGCAAAGAAGGGTTTCCTGCCTGTGTTCCTGAGAGGGGTGAGAGAGCGATCTGCCACAAATCCTACACTAATAATTTGGTTGTTAATTTAGATTCATCCATCTAATTGTTTTAACATTAGAGGTTCTCCCTATAAAGGGACAAACCCTGAGCTTTTGACTCAGTTTTTTATTCTGTCCCTACTCAGGCAAACTCCCTTTGATATCTGTGGGACACTTCCCTGACAAAGGACTAAGTAAATATTGATCAAGAACTCCAGGATGTGGCCAGAAGTGAATGTGAAGGGACAGTGAGGGTATCCTTGTCCTGTCACCTCTTGTTTATTTAGCATTGTTCTTGTGGCTGGAATTCAGAGTGTACTGAGAGTAAGATTATGTGTGGCCAAATTTAAACAGGGCTTTGGAGCAGTGCTCTGGCTCCGCTCCAGCTCCAGGCAAAAACCTGCAGCTCCACTGCTCATGCTCCAGCTCTGGACTCCGCTCCAAAGCCCTGAATTTAAATGTTTGGTGTGGTGCTAAACTTTGACACCTTTAGGAATGAGAATGGCTGTGGGAGGAGCTAACATTTCCATTGCTGTTTTCATGAATATGTTTGAAATGTATGTTCTGTGCTGAAACCTGAAATGGGCTAATAGGAGTTATAATCCATGCTGTCCTCTCTTATGGCTTTAAGAATGCTGAAATGGTGGGCTTGATAAAATGAGCTTTCTGTGGGAAAAGTAACATTCTAGGTAACCAGGGGAGTTAATAGTTCTTAAAATATTTTGTAAATTATCCCTGTTAAACCATCTGAGCTTGGTGATTTTCTAGGGTGTTTTTGTACTTTGTTCTTTCCTCTCTATATGGGTGATAAATCTAATGCAGATTGTTTGTGTTCCTTGAAATTTGAGCGTGTTAAACAATATTTACAGATCATGCAAATGATGCATACATTATGTTTGCTCTAGTCATCTCCTATCTCGGTTACTGCAACCATCCCTTGGGTGTTCCCCTCCCTCCTCCTTGCCACATCTGTTTGCCTTTTTTCCTCTGTTTAGGCTACACACAGTATAAAGGACCCAGTCATTCAAAGTGCAGAGTGCCCACAATCCCACTGAAATCACGGGACAGATGGCAAGCTCTCACCGCTTTCCAGAGGCACTGAGCACCTTATAGGCTAAAACTCTTCATCTTCTCCCACCAGTCTAAGCATGTAATTCCCTTCTCAGACTCTCCACACTGACTTCCTCTTGCTCACTAAAGCTTAGCATCCTCACCTTCAAGCTATGACACAGTTTCATCTCTGCATACATCTCAGATCTCCTTTTGTCCTCCTCCCTATCCACACAAGTCATTCTGGTTGGCATGTCATCTGTATCCTTCTCCCGGTTTGGCCTCCTTCCACTTTTTGTGCTGGCTTTTTCACCTGGAACTTTCCTTTTGCACGAAGAGCCTGATTCATTGCCAAGTGAAGTCACTGGAAGTCTTTCCATTGACTTCAGTGGACTTTCGATCGGCCATCATTTGGCTATCTTCTCTTCACTTCAATCTCTCCTAAACACATGCTTCCTCTGCAACGTCCTGTAATGTTAATCCACCTAAGAGAGAAGTGTGTATTTAAATAGACATGGACATACATACATGTGTGTGTTGTCTCTGTTTTTTCCTAGTACTCCATTGCTTTGTCTGTACCCATCTGTTTCTCTTGGCTTATACTTAGCTTGTAATCTCTCTGGAGCATGGACTGTCCTTTTGATCTGTTTGTCCAGCATCAAGCACAGTGGAGTCCTGGTTCAAGACCATGACTCCTAGGCACTATAACAAAACAACCACCATCACCATCACCCACCACCGCCACCAAACAACCACCACCAGGCAAGCTCTAGTAAACCATTCTGTGATTCTGTGAAGTGAGACACTGTATTCCATTGTGAAACATGCATGTAGACACTTGGAAAATAGAGTTAACAAAGTCCTGTGGCACCTTAAAGACTAACTATAAAGTTTTGAAGCATGAGCTTTCGTGGGCTAATACCCACTTCGTCCGACGAAGTGGGTATTAGCCCACGAAAGCTCATGCTTCAAAACTTTATAGTTAGTCTTTAAGGTGCCACAGGACTTTGTTAACTCTGCTATTCCAGACTAACACGGCTACCACCCTGATTCTTGGAAAATAGAGGTACTTTTATTTTACAGGCAAACTCCCAGTGACAGGAAGGTTCAGCAGCTCACCATGATGTACTGATTCTGGGCAGAAAGCTCTGAGAATGTAACTCTCAGATACTGTCTGTTCTCAAAGTTGTATTTTGTTTGCTAATATATTTCAGTTACTTGGAAATTTTGTAGTGCCTGGATAAATTATTCAACAAATTCCATGCTGTGGGTTATATTATTCTGTACTCACCACTTCGCAACTTGCTCTGTTTTGCTTTTTAATCCCGTAGTCAACAATTTCTAACTTCATTTCCTCGCTAGCCTTTTACCTTTTGGTGTCCATGGTAGCGTCTCTGCTGCATTGATGTGTAGCAATATCTTCAAACATTGTTATGAACATCTGAAAGGGAGATATTGAACTCACAGGGCAATAGGGGAAGTCTATTTTTCTCTAAATAATTGGGTATGATAGGCAGCAACCAATACATCGTGTGACTAATAATGTATAATACATTATCTCAGTAGTTCTTCTCTTTTTGTTTATATAATAATATCCTAAGATTAATGTGCAAATATCACAACAATATATGCAATTTAATTAGCTTTTGAGG
Source organism: Sternotherus odoratus (assembly GCA_032164245.1). Classification (NCBI taxonomy): domain Eukaryota; kingdom Metazoa; phylum Chordata; order Testudines; family Kinosternidae; genus Sternotherus; species Sternotherus odoratus. The sequence goes on from JAVMKO010000002.1 coordinate 6,191,035, forward strand.
ATCAGTTTGGACAGTATATCATTTGATCCTTCTGAAACAAAGTTTGTTCACTTGTGTGTCATTGACTTCAGTATAATTACTGCAGGGATGTTTTGCATCATAGCCAGATAGTCACCATGAAACCAAATGTAGCTACTGATGCGGACATCAGTACACAGATGCTGTGGTGATTCCATTCCATTGCAGTCCCTTTAGTGGGGACAGACTGAAAAACAGGTGAAATCCTCTCACTGAAACCAAGTTTTAACTGGCATGTATGTAGCCCCAAGAGACCTATGTGAATGTTGCTTAACCCCCACCCCCGCATGCCATCTCTTTCACACTTTTCTAATCCTCACTCCACCCAGAAAAACTACAGTGGCACCTGCCTTCTTGGCAATGATTTACTACCATAGTGTTAGAGTTTGATCTTGTGTTCCTTAAACTTCATTACTTTTATAAAATATTCTGCAGAACATTTACTAGTTATGAATATGCTCATACATAATTAAAGCTAGACTGCATTTGACAAGCAAGCGAGTGCAGTGCATTTTGTGATGCATTACCCTATCCTTTGGGGTTTTAGCTTTTGTTTCTTGTATTTGTTCACTTGCTCGGAAATTTGCCATATTCAGTAATTCACAATGGTTCTCCCAGGCTTCATTACAAATTAATGAGATTTGCCTGCATTATATAATTAAGTACTGTTCTACTCTCAATTACATAATAAACTTCAAAAACAAATGTAGATACACTTGGAACCATTTATAAATTAATCAAAGGGGATAGTTTAGTTGTCTAACCATCAGGTTGGGGACATTTAGATTCCTTTGCACCACAGCTTAAAGTAGGTGAATAGGCTACTGTTCCATTAACTGTATGAGGGAGTCTCTTAAAAGCAGTTTTAAAAGTTGGGGGAGGAAATTATCTCCTATGAGAAGACATGTGGGATGAGTCTGAGGGGAGAGAGAAACTCCACTTCTGCATGAGAGCATACCCACATGTGCTGTGGGGAATATGTATGTGAGTTTTTTCCCCTCGGTGCCCCAGTAGTATCAACAGGGTGCACCTCCCCAAGAACATGTGAACTCCCTGGGATTTACAGACAACTAGGGTTGTTCTCCTACATGCGTTATGTCTATGCACCATCTCTGAAAACACCTGTGTGCGGATCAAAGGAAAGCGAATACTACCAAAACTGGTTACCATGCGCAGATCATGCCCTGAGTGTTTGTCTGCTCCATATGGATATTAATGATCCAGTGACACTTCACACAGGAGTAAGGGTTTGCTCTCGCTTCGGTGCTATGCATTGTATTTGGCACCAATTTGGTTAATTCCTCCCCCACCCCCCGATGTATCTATGTATCTGAAGTGCTGTATTATGGTGGCACCTGTATTAAAATTTTGTGATAGTTATGTTATCCATTGAGCAGCCTCCACTCATACTCAGGATAATGTTTTTGTGTACTGAGATAGATAGTGAAGCAAAGCCGGATCTTTTTGCATGAAAGGCGCTATAAAAATTCAAAAGTCATAGCAACAAGTCCTGTCAGAGTGTCCTTTTCTGTTATGCTAATAGGAGCCTTCTGTCAGTTGGATTCAGTATTATCCCATTTACAGATTAATCATTCTTATTAGTGCCAGAGTTACATGCAACCAGGATTTGATTGTAGATATTCTTACATGCTAAGCTCTTACAGGCTCTAATTTAGAAACAATATTGCAGTTGCTATTTTTTAATTTGAAGAGTTACTGTTGCTTTAGCTAGTTATTTATTTGACACTTTGAAGAGGTGTAAATAGATCTATTCATCACATAGCTTTGCCCTAACTGACCTAAAGATGAAAAGTTTTCAAAATATGACATTCTTTCTATCAGCTTTCCATTCACTTAGTAATGGTATTTCACTGCAGACACGCAACACTGAGAGAACTTGAGTTAGTAAATAAGAATCAGCTGTCCTAGATGAACTGTATCCCTCAAACACAGCTCCTTAGAAATAGGGAGGGCTGGGTTTTTTTTGTTCTTTAGTGCGGCACAGAAGCTGGGTAGTCTAATTTTTCAGCTTCCTCCTTTTACAAGGCAACTCAATTGGTTCAGGTGTGAAATTTGATAACTGAAGTGCAACAAATTATGGGGTTGTTTAAAGACCCTTTTAAGGTATTGTGAAAATATTTGGTCATCAATGTTCTATGCAGAAGAAAAAATATACTTTACCAAGCTTGAGAAACTGGGCAGCTGTTTTGGGTTTTGTGGTATCTGTTGATCATTAACTGTGACTTTTCATCTTTTCAGAGTGACATGTTGGACGTAAACCAGATCATTAAAGACCTGGCCTCCATGGTTTATGAACAAGGAGACACAATAGGTAGGTATCACCATTAGTGTTAAGGTATGTACTGATTTTGCCATTCAGGTCTGAGGTGGCAACTCACCTACAAAAGAGTTTAAGGGGCCAAAATGATCCTAGTTCCATGGCTGCTTAAGACCATTGAGTTACCAGAGACCATTCATCTTGTACTAGAGGGGATTTTGTCCGTGGAAATCTCCTTGGGTTTGAAAAGCTGCCCTCTGTGATATTTGGGATAATTACTGGTGGTGGTAGCATAAAAATAGATTTCACAGGAAGAACAATCCATTGGCTGCAGGCAGGGGAATACATAGCCGTAACTAGAATGGGAAGAAATTGTTATTCTTCCTCTGGAATTGGAATGAAAAATGATTGTAGCTGCAGAAAATTGGATAGCTTGATTCTGCTTAATAAAGCTCCAGCCATAATTTTCTGACACACACACAGTCCAAATGTCTGTCCAGAGCCTGACCCCTCCTTGTCCCCCGTCGTTCCCCCCCCCCCCCCCCCGCTACTGGCAAGATATTGGACCATGGTGAGGCAGCATGTCCATTGGTGGAAGGCAGGGGAACAGAGGAAATGCCTAGTCATTTATTGTTTTTTCTCCAACATCAAGACCATCATTGACGGAGTGGTGACCAGTGGGAGTAGGGGGAAGAAAGGAGGCAAAATATAGGAGATCCACATCTTTTAAAATGTCCTGTCCCCTCAGCTCCTTCATGGCCATCTCCTGTTGCAGCTAAAGAAAGGAAGGGTCAGATATGTTTCTTTCCGTCTTGTTTTACAGTGTGTATGAGATAAAATGAATTAGTGCCTTAAACAATTGCCAGAATTTCCTAAGAACCAGAGTGCCTAAGGTAGACTCTAAAATCCATGTTTAGCTACCTAAATATAAAAGAAGCTTGATTTGCAAAGATACTGAGCACTTGCAGCTCTTATAGAAGTCAGTGGGAGTTGGACCAGACCCTAAGAGAAATCATAAAAGGAGAAATACTTCCAGTCTGACTATCGATCACACTGTTTCCTTGTCTCATGCAGTCTTTGGCAAGCGTCCATCAAGCTGCAGACCTGTCCCTCCAAACAGAAATGTGCAAGTGCCATCACACAGACTGTCCATTCACAGACACAGTGCAAAATCAAGATGACATCTGCAACAATTCATTTTTGATCTTGTGCTTGTTTGGCAGCTCTTTTTGTGCACAGATAACTTCTGAATCCTCTTGGGCTTCAGGAAGTTTTTCAGATGTTAATGCCTCGAGGGACAGGACAACATATATCAGTTAGTTTCATGACCCTTGTCACCAACTTCCTTACGGCTAGATTTATTTTTTAAGCTGTTACCCATGCGGTGGAAGTGGCCCAATATTAACTTGCCTGGGAGAAAACGAAAAGCTGTAGAAAGTAGGACCTTTTGTCTTTAAACCAGCATCCTGCTTTTACTGCTTTTATATAGGGGCATTCTTTTTCCAGTAGCACGGTTAACCTTTTTCTTTCTTTCTGAGTAGCTTTTCAGTCAATCAGCCAGTCAAGATATCTCCCTACTCAGCTGCTGAAAGTTCCCACTGTTTATCTTTTGACGTTTACGTTACACACAAGTGAGAGGAATCAGAAGGTAAAGGGAGTTGAAACACCCTTGCTGAAAATTCAGCATTGATGATAAGGGGAAGTTCTCACCACATCCAGGGTTTTAATTTCTGCCTGTTATAGACATGAGATGAAAGTTCTGCAACTGTCTCCTCATTTAAATAAAAAAAAATACCTACTGGGGGAGTATCAGGCTGGCCAGCAAAACATACTGTTGTGTCCATGATACAAGATCAGATCTCACACTCACTCATGCCTGCCTGCCTGGGGCTCGCTGGGAGCAATAGAAAGGCAATTTGTGCCCACCCCGGGAGGAGACGTGTTTTTCAAGTAATCTTCTGTTGCTCGCCCAGGGCCGGCTCTAACGTTTTTGCTGCCCCAAGCAAAAAAAAAAGAAAGAAAGAAAAAAGTGGCCAGAGCACCGCCAAAATAAAAAAAAGGGGGGGGGGGAGAATGTGCCACCCCAAGATTGGCCAGAATGCTGCCCCTTAAAATGTGCCGCCCCAAGCACATGCTTCTTCAGCTGGTGACTGGAGGCAGCCCTGAGCTCACCTCGCTACCAAGTTGGCTAGCTTCCGAGGCAACATAACCACAGCCCTTCTTTAAGGCAAGAAACTTTGTTGCCATGCAAGGGATGGGCGGAATGAACGAAGGAGGAAAAATGGAGAATCCTAGAGGATGCATCTCTGCCATTTTGTATTTTTGTACCTATATTACCCCATCCCTAAGGATTGTGATCTGTGTTCCCAATAGCAGTATTTTCCTCTGTTTTAGTGGTTCAATGAACGTGTGACTGAGGATTGCAATAGCGATAGGCCTGATTCATTAAAAAATAGTGACACAGTTTGCCATTGCATCAAACACAAGACTCTTTTTAGTCCAGGGCAATAGCAACCCTGATGGTTTCAAATACATATAGATACGGGATCATCTAGTCTGCCTCCCTGTCTCATTGCAGAATATGAGCCATAAATCTATACTGGATCCCCACTAACAGTCCTATGTTACTCAGCATTGGTAATCAGTGAATGATCACTCGTGAGAGGTTGCTCCTTTTTATCATTGACACAAACTCTCATGAAGGAAATGAAGTTCGCTCCTGTAGTTATGCAGACAGCAATTTCAGTGGCATTGGACTTTTCCTATATGTTACATGAGATGTCAACTTACATGCGTAACTCTGAAAGAAAAGCTGACAGGCTTGCATAGCCATGGATCAGCAAGTGGGCGGGAGTTTACAGTTTCAAACAGGATTCAGACATGGGTGTGGGAAACACTGCTTTTTTATTAAATAATATAAGGTAGCTGCACAAATCCTCATTTGGAATTTACACGCTACCTTATTATATAGCATATAAATACCCAGCATTTGGTACCTTTCTAGGAACCAACCTCAACATGTTGACATGCAAGAGAAGTTCCACACCAGAGTCTGCGATTGCTGCTCAGTTGGTTGCTTCTACTTCTGACCCTGCTGCTCGCGGGAATGTTACTATGTTCACACACTATATTGCTGGAACGCCACGTCAAGGACAACACTCACGGACCAAGACAAGGAAACCCAATTTTAGTCCACAGGAGACTGAAGTGCTGGTGCAAAAGGTCACCAAACACTATCAACTACTTTTTGGGGCTTTAAGGGGGACCCCTGCCAAGAAGCACAGAGTGTGGAATAAGATCCTACAAGCTGTCAATGTTCTGGGGTACTGCAGGCGGGACATGGGGGATCTGAAACACAAATGGTGAGATCTCCGTGGGGTAGTGAAGAAAAAACTTGGGGAACATCAGAGAGCTGGAGCTGGGTCACCACAGTCTCTTGTCCTCACTCCAGTGGAGCGAATGGTAGCAGAAACATTCTCCACTCAAACCATCCAAGGAGAGGGTCAAGGAGTTGACACTTTGAGAAGTAAGTTACACTGGTGCAATTGTCAGAGCAACATTTACATATACATAAGCACACACACACAGGCACTCTACAATACTCACCAGCTCAAAATTTACCCATCATTCCGTGTCAAAGAATATTTTGTACACTGTATGGGTTGGTTTCTCCTCTCTCATACACTGGGTTTAAATCAGGAATAACTCCAAAAAGTCAATATGTACGTATCATTAGTGCAAGGAGAATCTAGCCCTGCATCTAGCAGATTTGAAGGAGACATCACTGCCCCCTGGAACCAGCCATTTGCCCAGCATCATTTCCTATAGCTGGGTACTTCCATCTTGACTTGAAGGCTGATGTCTTTTCAAAAGAGTGATGCTTCATTTGCAGAGTCATAGAACTTAAGATGTAGCATGCTTAAAAGAGTTTACACACCGACCTGGGATCTACCACAAAGAGCCATCACTTGTGTCCTCTGCAAGCCTCTGAGGTCCCTTTGGAAGACTCTTCATGTATGTTCCATGACTGATGTCTTAGTGGCACAGGGATTTCTTTGTTATGAAGAGCCCTCTGGAAACTGGATGGAGTCTTCTGTCAAATACAATCAAACAAGAGACGCTGGAAAATCAGACAGCCGGATCGTTAACTAAACTGGCCTGTGGCTCAATTGGGACATCTGAAAAATGAATGCATCCTGAGAATGGTCCCTGAATACCCGGACTTAACATTTCTGGGGTAGCCTTTATACAGCAGAATGGGGTCTTCATAGTCATATCCATTCAGTTTTCCTAAATATCAGAGGAGACAGTTACATGGATGGATATATTTATGGACTTGTAGGTTCTTTGTGCACTGCAGAATCTTCACTTGGCTCTTTCATGTCTAGCTGTTCCTGGGGTAAGACACGGAGTTGTGCGTCAGTGCAGGGCACCACTTCTGCAGAAGTGCACAGTGTCCTCCAAGTCTTTCTGAAGTTGCTACTAATCTATTTCAGGCTCACGTTTTCATTTTATTTTGAAGGCATAAGCCAGAATCTGTTGAACCAAATGTATATCATTTTGGAGCTAGTTTACTCGGTTGTCTTCTCACCACGATGATGACTAACAGCTTTATTATAGTCAGTACCATGCATTGCACATAGCATATCTCTCAGGAGACAGGCACAAGTTAGTTTGATCTGCTCTGTTCTTCTCATTGCACCCATAGTAGTCGGAGGTGCAACCAGTGTATGAGTCCTCCTGTTTTATGTCTCTGTATTTAAAAGTCTATGTCTCCGAGTTTCTGTCTCTTACCTCATTGTTTGCACATTCTTTTTCTATTGCTAATGGTGTTAGGAAGACAGTGTGTATGTTTTGTAAAGAAAAGAGTAATGGGTGATTACAGACTTATATGTTTACTAATGCCTAAAGATGTGTCTGCTGTTCTGTTTTGGAACTTCTTAATGTGACTGGGTTGGTGTAGTTTCAGCTAATGAGCCAGCTAATGTTGTACAAGAAACTAGCTGTGTGGACGGGGGTCTCTTCTTTTTATTTTTTGTCTTCTTGTTGTTGTTTGTTATTTTGCCACCAGTAGAATTTTCTGCTGCTGTGAATATGCAGCCCAGTTCATCTAAAGTTGTTATCAGGAAGCTGTACTGCTATGCTCTAAACTCCCAGAAGTCCTGTGATTGAACTTGTAGGGTTATAAATGTATAACCAGTTGAGTTGTTGCTTTATTTCTGCTGGTAGGCATCACACTCTGTCTTATAAGGGTAGCATGTGGGATGGCATGTTATGAATAGGTTAAATAAATCAAACCAACCATTGCAAGGGTAAGACAAATCATAAATATCATGGATTTTACTTTGGAGGCAAAATTCAGCCTTTCCGAAATAACAAGCAAACATACACACCTTTGTTTTAACTGAATAGGACACATTATCTTGATATTTTCCTTTGACTGGGAAGAGTTGACACTTTTGGATTAGTCCACTAAGTTATAGGCGTAGATAGATTATTCATTTGAGTATCTAAGATTTTATTTTTATATACTTTTGGCATAATTATAGGCTTGAATGGACTTGCAAAATATTCTGAGATTGATAATGCATGTAAAATTAATTTTGCATAAATGATAAGATGTTGATGCAATGATATAATTCTACAATTTGCATAGGTTTAAAATTTCCAAACCACACTTTAAGGGCATCTGTCATTTACAAAGCAGTGCAAATGATTGCTTTGTCTGGGACTAAAGTTAGGTAAAGTAATGTTAATGTTAGTACATTACTTTACACCCACTTCTGCTGATATAAACTAGGGCACAGGGCCCTTCATGAAGGCAAGTTCAGCAAGGAGCAGGTTGTGGCATTTCATGGTGGTTATAACGTCTGCTACACTTTGATCTTTGAGGAGTCAATAGAGAGATTTTTAAAAGGTGCTGTCTGAGTTCACGGTGTTGGCACAACACATTGGAAGGACTCTTTTATGTTCCCTTTGGCGGAAATCAGAGCTGCCATCTCCCATGAGAAACCCTTGGATAGGGTAGAGATGTTGTAGTATGCGGAAGAGATCGTAATGGGCGTTGCTAGGGAAACGCAATCTGCTTCCACCACGTCTCCAGGAAAGTGCACTGTCAGTCAAGTTTATCGGCCCAGGGAACGGCCCTGCCTCCGTGTTATCTCGTGTGTGTGTGTGTCTGAGAAGAGCTTCTCAGCTCCAGCTGGGAGCTGTTTACTCGGCCTGTGTGAGATTCAGCTTGTGTGAAACTAGAAATGTAAACTAAGGCAGTACTACAAAACAAGTGCTTGCTATTCATGAGCTATGTATGAGATGCAAATGTGCATGAGTATTTCTGTGTCAGCAGGCCCCAGCATGTTGGGCTTCATCCCGAGCATTGCGTCGGGGCGTCGGGCTTTCCCCGTCTCTCAGTGACAGCAACGATAGGGGGCCCCCGTTGCGGCTATGTCACTGTCTGCCTTCAATAAACTCACCACTTATATTCAGCTACTGTGTGAGCCTCGTTTCTACGGGACTCAGTGTACCTTGCAACAGATGTGGATGCTGTCTGCCCTCCATTGGGGATTAATACCCCCAGGTCTTGATGGTTTAGGGAGCTACAAATTACACCTCGTTAAGTCAACCTGATTCACTTACTGTAATTTATAAATGGGGAGGGCACATATTTTATATACTCTATAGACCTGATTTTGCAGGTTGACTTAAACACACTTAGATGACCAAGCCCTGTTATTTTAAGCTTTACTCTAGAAGAGCTCCCATATCTGTCAATGAGAGCTAAGTCCCCAATCCAGCACGTGCAAACCAGAATGTGTCCTGTGAAGTGCTCTTTGAGTTAAGGATGCTCAGCACCTCATAGTCATAGGCCCTAAGGAATGACGCAAGACTTGATTTGTACTACGTACAAGTTAGAACAGTTGAAATTTTTCTCACTAAAGCGTTTTCATTGAAAAGTGGCCTTTATTCAAAAAAGGCACATTTTGACTTTATATTCCATTTTTTCACAATGTCTCACAACATATTTTTATGGATATTCATGCCATTTTTTGGATTTTTTTAAAATAAAAATATAGGTAATCATTTTATTTAAAGAAATGTCATGAAAAATGTTTTGGAAAACAGAATGGACCCATTTCAAACCCTGCAAAATAGAAGCAAGTGTAAATGTGTTGCAAAATCCTTCTCCTGTTCTTCAGCCACCCCTAACACAAATACCTGCACAGTGAATCCAATTAATAATGGACACTGTGAGGACCCTGATTTTGTCCTATTATAACCAGTGTATTGCAGGGTGCTTATCTCGTAGCCGGGAGAAACGAGGCTCACACACAGTGGCTAGATGGAAAGTGGTGAGTTTATTGAAGGGTGCGGCATCACCGTGCTGGGGGCCCCGGTCAGCACTGCCGCGATACAGGAGATCTGACACCCAAGCGATGTCCAGAGAAGAAGCCCAACCCATAAGGGTGTGTCAGCACAGGTATACCCATGCTCATTTGCATCTCATACATACTCATATCTCATGAATAGCAAGCAGCAAGCTAATTGGTTGATTACACGCTGTTTAGCACTTGTTGATTACACGCTGTCCTGCCTCAGTTTCCCCATCTAGTTTCCCACACACTCATTCTCACGCAGACAGGGTAAACACTCACACAGCTGAGAAACAGTTCTCAGACACACAAGATAACGAGAATGCAAGGTCATTCTCACAGATAACCTCATTACGCCCTCCCCTGGAGTTGACTCAGAAATGTAACTACGCCCCCTGCTGGTTGCCATCACAATAATCTTCCAGTCACTACACCAGTGACTGTTCAACACAGTGTGACAAAAAAATGAAAAAACCCATCACCTCAAGCACTTTGACTTAGATGCCATTAAGTATGGAATTCACTTCCATTCATGTAATTTCACATAGAAGATTTTGCTGTCCATTAAAATGGGTTGATGATAGACAGCAGGTGACCTTAAGCACAGGTGTGACACTGTCAGGTCTCATTCTGGTCTCTTTTGAAGTTAAAAATAGGTGGAGACCTTTTTCTGGTAAGCACCTCATGTGGTTTATTTTGCAGCATTCTCCCCACCACTTTCATCAAGATGTGCAGCCCCCTGTTTATAATTTCATACAGTCCTTAACTCCCTTAACCAAGGAGGGAATTCCTCTTGGAAGATCTCTCTAGGCTGAGACTCTGAAAGCTTCCCTCTCTCTCCTTTCCCGCCGTCCCCTGCCTTTTCTACCTTCTGCCTAATGGGCTAATTAGCCTTTTAGCTCTCCGCAGCCCAGCCCAATCCATCAGTCAGGCCTAGTTCTTCTTAATCAGTTCTACTCCAGAGCAACTAATTAGAGTTGCAGTGGCCAGAGTGCTGGATCAGCTGTTGTTTCCCAGCTCTCTGTCACAACAGGTTATCACTGTAAAGAAATAAAATGCAAATCACAATGCTTAGCACTTCTGTAATTTTGTTCTCGTCAAAACATTTCATAATCATTGATTAATACCCCTGTGAGGTAGGAAGGATTAAGGCCCATTTGAAAATTACAGTCAAAGTGACGTGGCTGAGGCCACACAATGTGTCATTGTAGCTGGGATTGTCTTATGTGCATGCAGGGTGTCCTATTAATATCAGTGAAGTGGTGGACAGATCATTGACTGGATGATCTGGCACCAGTAATCCTCAGCTACCATGTTTGTGTTTTCACGCCTAGACTACATCTCTCTAACCCTCTCTCCCTTGTGTGTAAATCAGTGGAAATCACTAGTTTTCACAGAACTTGTCTTCACTGCTAAAAAAGGTGCATTTTTTTACCTCAGGGTAACGAACACACATGAGCTGTCCTGAGGTAAAACCACAGAGAAGACCAGGCACTTCAGTTTTACCGCTTGGTAAATCACGTGTTTAACAGCTCTATACTTCTTTCAAGGGCTGACTTCAGCAACTTCACCTTACAGTAACACTAAAGTGCTTGATCTTCACTTTGTTTTTTCCTTGGGTTAACTCATACATGTTAGTATCCATCCCCAGGTAAAAAAGTGCATCTTTTTTAGCAGTGAGGACAAGCTCACGACATTACCTATGTATGCTTCATTTTTCATGCAGTACTAGCTCTGTAGTTTGTTTGTTTGTTTTCCCGGCCCCTTAGGATTGCAAGCTACAGTAGCAAATGTTAATTAGGACTTTTCATCTCAAATCTTTTGTACTCGTGACAAAGCTGGAGTTTTGGACATTAGAGGAACATGCCAGTTGATCAGGCTGTTTGTCCAATTTTTTGTTTTTCCTCTGTAACATCACACCATTATGTATGTAACATTTAGGTCACGATTCAGTATAGATTCCTTGTACTCTGGGTGTTTGCATTGTGGAACAATTTAACAGATAGTGTTTGCAAAGTATGATGCTGGTGGTTGTGAAAAAACCCTCATGGAATCTAAAGAATTTTGTGTTGTGCTTCCTTGCTCAAAAAATTATTTCCCTAGGAAAGGGGCCTGTTAAATTGCAGCTGTTCAGGAGAGAAGTGGTGTAAAGTCCTGGGATCCTAGGTAATGCTAAGGAAGAAAACAACAAGCTCTCTTTTGATTAGACAAATCAGATTACTCAACTTTTTCTGAATTTCTATACAAGGCTGTTCCATTGTCGGACAAAGAGTAACTGTCCTCTTTAAATGTATCTTCTATAAACTGGCAACCTGGCCTTGCTTTATTCTTCTGAAATGAGCGTGTGTCCTATTACTTGCTATGACTTGTTTCTGATTGTTTCCTTTTTACCTCCTTTCATGTCCCCTCTCTTCAACCCAGGTACATGTGTCTCCCTGGGCTTGTCTACATTGGGAGATTATACTGTACTAGAGCATGACCTTGTGGCATTATGGTAGCAGAACATTAGACAGAAGTGATAAAGAGTCCTGTGGCACCTTAGAGACTAACAAAATTATTGAAGCATAAGCTTTCGTGGGCTAATACCCACTTTGTCGGATGCATAAAGTGACATAAAGTGAGCATTAGCCCACGAAAGCTTGTGCTTCAATATTTTTGTTAGTCTTTAAGGTGCCACAGGACTCTTTGTCGCTTCTGCAGATCCAGACTAACACGGCTACCTCTCTGATTCTGAACATTAGACAGTTAGGATTAGCTCATGTAAACTGTTGTAGCTCCATTGACTTCCAAGTAGCTGCACTGATTATACCAGCTGATAATCTCTGCAGACAAGCACTGTCCTGTTTAGCATTGTCCCAGTTGGTTATGATATTCTTAGCATATGCACAGTGTGTTTTACGTGTCACGTGACCAGGATTCATGAAACTTACGGCTAACCACAGCTAGCTGACAAAATGTTACACCTGATGTTCCCTGTCTATGTGCTGTCACATTTACCATCATGTTATCTACCTTGACTCCTCAGAGTTGTGTTCTAGCACAATGTAATTTCCCAGTATAGACAAGCCCATATGGACAACCATGAAAACTGGACACACATGTTAATTGATAAAGAAAGCGAGGAATACTTGTAGCACCTTAGAGATTAGATTAGTCTCTAAGGTGCTACAAGTATTCCTCACTTTCTTTACGGATACAGACTAACACGGCTGCTATTCTTGAACCTGTCGCAATGTTAATTGATATTTACCAAGCACTGATTAAATTCCCATAGTTGTACAGACATAAAGAGAGATACACTCCCAGCCCCATACAGCTTTCCCTGCCCTAAAGAACATGCTCAGGCACCACTCTGCTCTTCCCACCGCAACTGTTTGGCTTCAAATGGAAAGGACATTTTTTCCCCCATTGTCTGTATGATAATCTGCTGCTAGAGACTCCTCAAATACCTAGGCACTGACTTAACCATGTCCAACAGAAGAGAGATCAGAGGTAGCACTGGATGGTAGTGGTTTTGAACATGTGTGAGAGAGTGATTTAATGCCATTATTTTCTGCTAGCACTGAAAACAAAAGGGGGAGAAAAGAATCTGTTATTATTTATACTAGAATTAACATAATACTAAATGAGCCCTCTGGGGTGGGTGGGTAGATAGATAGCTTCATAATAGCTCTCATCTGTCCTCATAAAGGCTAATTTGATAGGCTTCTGGGCCAAATCCTGAGTTCATCATGTAGTCTTCACTCTATTCGCACTGAACATGCAAAAAGAACCATTTGCTCAGAAACCAGCGCAGGCCTCAGTGCAGGGCCAGGCCCTTGGTTAAAAACTTTTTGAGATTCTCAGGGTTTGTCCATTAAATTATGGCATCTCAATCCTTAATAACACTGCCCATAGAGTTTCTGCACTGCTAATACAGATGCACATATTAAAGAATAACAAGAGTAGGACCCTCCACCCCAAGTTGTGATGACTGCTCTTGAGTAGGTTTCTACACGTTAAACTCACTTCATTTCCTTTAATGTATGAAAAGTGCTCAACTGTATTGGCAGCTTTACAAAAAAATTTCATTTACAAAACAGAATAAAACAAATCTTCTGAAAAGTATCTATGAGTGCAGAATATCGGAAAGTTCAGTTTCTCCCACTTCACAGAAATGTCCTTTTTTAAATGTTTTCTGTTTTGAAAATAAAAGAATAAGTTAATTAAACTAATTTTCTGTACCAAGGATCCATTTAGTTTCCTAATGATGTTAAGTAAAGTCTTTCCATTGACTTTATGGAGAGTTGGATCACAGCCTGAAATCTTATTCCCAACTTTCTGCCTCTATTGCTTTCCCCCAGATGATTTGTATATACCCAATGGTCTGCTTTCTCCTCTACAATGCAAACGTGCAACTCCTACTGAGACCAATAGTCGCTGTGTGCACATCTCTGAGGGAACGATTTGGCCAGAACTGGAAACTCGCTCTAACTCTCAATTGCAGCTTTTGCAACATAGATGTTGGTTTCTAAACACAGGACTAGTGTCCATTTAAAACATTGCTTTCTTTGACTGGCATGTATTGATTTTTCCCTGCAACTGGCTGTGGTCTGTAGCTATTAATCCTTCTTTTTTAAAATGTTTTCCCCCACCCCCTTCACTCAGAGAAAAAAAGTGAAGATCTTTGTAGCAGGACAAATCAAGAATCATGAATGTGATATACCTCCTGTATCCCATTTTAGAATACAACTCCCATCCATTGAGATTACCAGTCCTATAGAAGCCCTGATCCATTGGAGTCCATGGGATTCTTTCCAGTGGATCAGACCTATAACTCTCCATTTTATATGATATTCACCAGTTACTCTGCCTCTGACTGTGATAATTTAGGCTCCTTCTTTTTGCCAAATTTTGGGTGGCCCTTATGGGCACCCTCTAGCTTTCCAAACTTGCAAACAAAAGGATGTGTGGATCTTTCCTATTTGTTCATGCGCCACCCCCACCCCCCACCCCCGGTTAAATTTCTGCATTGTTGTTGGTGTGAATTATTCCTTTAGCTTTGTACCATGTAATTACCTTCTATTATCTTAATTTACAGATAGTATTGAAGCCAACATTGAGACTGCATCTTCTAATGTAGAATCAGCCAATGAGCAGTTGGCTAAAGCCAGTCAGCACCAAGTAAGTTGGTCTAAAAAATCCTATAGCTACATTCAGTAACATTATTTAAAATAAAACAGTAGAAAGCTGTTTTATTTTCATGAGCACATGGCACAAACTCTGCTGTGTTCTTGCACTACATGGAAGTATAATAAAGAGTAGTCTAAGTGAAAGCTAAAGTCTTTCATATGATTAAATGACTAGTGTTGGCAACTTGGATTTGGAGTAGTCATTTAGAGATCTGCATATTAAAGAGTCATTTCCCAGTAGGAAACTGAGCAATTAGCCACTGTTGTTCTTGGAAGGATGGCATAAAAAGTGCATCATTTAAGCATATATGTTCTTCTTACTGGAATGTTTCCCTATAATCAAGCAACTCAGTGTTGCCAGCAGACAAGATGCAGTTGGTAAATAATGGGTAAGGAAATGGTGTTCAGCACTTTTTAAGGCAATTTTCATTTTGTTTTAATCAGAGCAAGAGTAAATTACACTAGAAAAAAGTTAGTCTTGTTTGAAAATAGCTGGACCAAAAAGAACAGCTTTACTTTTTGAGCTCAATACTTTCTAGGCATGAAAACAGAGGTGGGGGATCCCAAATCCATTAAATCTTCATTATTATTTACATTGGATTAGACAGACCCAAAGTTGTTAAGGTCAACTTTTGGGTATCTCTTCACTACCTGCCGGATCAGTGAGTAGTGATCAATCTTTTGGCGATCGATTTATCACGTCTTGTTAGACGTGATAAATCGATCACCAATGGTGCCCCCGTCGACTCCGGAACTCCAGCTCATCGAGAGGCGAAAGCTGGAGTCGACGGGGGAGCCCGCTTCCAACCACCGCCACTGTGAGGACGGCAGGTAAGTCGGCCGAAGATGCGCCGACTTCAGCTACGTTATTCACGTAGCTGAAGTTGTGTATCTTCAGTCGATCCCTCCCCCTACTGTAGACCAGCCCTTTGATTTTCTGAAACATTTTTTTAAAGCTCAAGGTTAGTTGCTTGTATCCAAACTTGTAGGCATTTTAATGAAAAATTATAGCTTAGATTACATGTGAGTGAACAGAACCTTCTCTCTGCAAATTAATATAGGGTATAATTCTGAAGATTTTACTCAGCAAAACTCAGTAGTAGTTTTGCCTGCAGGATTCTGTTCACAGGAGATGAAGCAGTATGCTTTTTAAAGTCTGCCTGATTGTCTGATCATAGGTACTGTAGGTGATTGAGCACATAATAATAATGTCTGTTCAGGCAAAAGCATTTTTGTGGAACATTGGCATGACCTAAATCTGTAGAGGGGGAACACTGCATGTATGTTTGGGGCAGAAGCACACATTTATGCACAAATCTCTTAGGCAATAATGTATTATAGGCAATGTTGTGGTTGGAATAAATTGGCTATGTTCATGAATTACCCCACGTGCCTGGAACAACCCAAGATTACTGAACTCTGCTTAACAGAACAAGCTTTAGATACAATCCATGGGATTGTACTCTGGCCTCTTTGTAGGCCTCTATCCCTCAAGTCCATAGCATAGTGAACAGAATATCCTGTATGGATAATACTATGCAAAACTAAGCTACCGTTTTAAGTACTTAGTACTGGATGTTTATAAATACATACTTGACACAGACTGATGAGTTGGATGACTTTGTAGACTACTTGGCTTGTTTTATTAATCTGTTAGTTTGCCATTGTATGTTGCTGTTGCCCACAACCTTCGGCATGTTGGGGTTCTCCTATAAACACAGGCTGGCTTCCATGAATTTATGATGTATCTCTTCTTTATACTCTTTATGAATGTGAGTGTTCAAGCATTGAACAGTAGCTTCAGCAATGCAGCATGGACTGCTGGCCGCAACCCAGACATGAACATAACAAAGCATAAGTAAATAGCTTTCCTTTAACTCTTACAAAATAGTTTTCAGCCTGTGATAAAAATATTTAAACAAACACAAGTATGCTCTGGCTAAGCAACTTTACCTGGTACTTTGCTTTTGTAACTGTCTTCCCCTCAGCCTATCATATCTGTGCTGACAGTAGCATTTTGCTTCTCTGCTGTGACTCCTCTCATCCTCCCTCCTATCTAGCTATCTATATGGAGGAAACTGGAAATTTCTCATTACATAAAACCCATGTGAGATACACACTGTAGCTTATCTTCAATGGCTTTGCGGCCTCCCTTGTTTGAGTTTTGCTTGGAGACTTGTTCAATTTGCCACAGATATACTTGCAGAAGAGGGGCATCTGCTTCATAATGTGTGTATGGACCTAGCCCTGTGTATGTAAGTGTACCTGAATAATAATTTTTCTCTCTAGTAGCCGAAAACAATAGCTGGTCCAGTAGTTAGGGCATTATCTTAAGACTTACGACTGAGGGTTCGAGGTGTGTATTCAAGTTCCCTGCTCCCCAACAGATTTTCTGAGAGACCTTAGGCAAGTCATTTAGGCTGAGGTTTTTAAAGTCTTTAGGCATTTCCTAAATCCTTTTAAAAAACTGGATTTATGCTCCTAAATCAGTTAGGTGTTGTAATGCTGAGTGCTCCAACATCTAAATATCTTTACAAATCTGGGCTTTATACTGTGTTTCTCAGTTCCCCAGGTGCAAAGCAGGGAAAATAGCACTTTCCCACCTCATATTGCGAAGATAAATATTTTAAAATTTTGAAATGGTCACAAATTATGTGACGGGGCCTATATACCGTAGATCTACCATAGAGAGGGGTTAATACACATACTGTCTGTACCTATCGAGGAGTTAAATGAAGATAAATAATATCTGAATAGTGTGTCTTGAATCCTTGGTGACTGCTGTAAATTTGTGTAGCTCTATTAACTTCTGATTTACATCAGTTGAGATCTGGCCTGCCTTATCTGGACTACAAACAGGGGAAGTGGTGGGTGAATTTTTACTGACCATGATATTATGAGAGAAAGAGATGCTACTTTAGCCCAGAGGCAAAACCGAGTTAATTATTTTAGTGAAGTGACAAAGAGTCCTGTGGCACCTTAAAGACTAAATAAAGTATTGAAGCATAAGCTTTCATGGGCTAATACCCACTTCGTCGGATGCACGCAGTGGAAGTATCCAGGGCAAGTATAAATAAGAAGGCAAGAACCAGGTTAGAGATAACAAGGTTAGTCCAATCAGGCTGATCTATCTTGTTATCTCTAATCAGGGAGGGTGAGGTATTCCTCTAGCAGCTGAACTGGAGGTGTGAACAGTGAGAGAATAGAAACTGCTCTTGTGGTTAGCTAGCCACTCATAATCTCTATTCAGTCCTACGATGATTGTGTCAAATTTGCAAATGAATTGCAGCTCTGTAGTTTCTCTTTGCAGTCTGCTCTTGAATTTTAGCGAGGGTGTTCAGTGGCCTGGTATAACTGTGTTCAGCATTGGACAGCCTTAACCTTCATAGTGGGCCACAAACTGAATATGAGTTGTCAATATGATGTATCTGCAAAAAATGCTAATATTATTTTGGGATGTATTAACAAGTGGATTTTATATAAGACACAGGAGGTACTTATCCCACTCTACTAGGAACCGGTGAGGCCCCAGCTGAAATAGTGTATCCAATACACCACACTTTAGGAAAGAAACAGACAAATTTGAAAGAGTCCAGAGGAGAGCAATAAAAATGATCAAAGGTTTAGAAAACCTGTCATGTGAGGAAGGTTACAAAAACTGGGCATGTTTAGTCTTGAGAAAAGAAGACTAAGGGGGGACCTGATGTCAGTCTTTCAGTACGTTAAGGGTTGTTATAAAAAGGACAATGATCAAATGTTCTCCATGTCCACTGAAGGTAGGACAAAAAGTAAGGGGCTTAATCTGCATCAAGGGAGATTTAGGTTAAATATTAGGACAAACTTTCTAACTCTAAGGGTAGTGAAGCTCTGGAATAGGCTTTCAGGGGAAGTCATGGAGTCCCCATCACTGGAAGCTTCTAAAAATAAGTTGAACAAACTCCTTTCAGGGATGTTCTAAGTTTACTTGGTCTTGCAATAGCACAAGGAGCTGGACTTGATGGCCTCTCAAGATCCCTTCCAGCCCGACATTGCTATGAATCTATTATTCTAGAGACACAAAGGGTAACAAGAAAAAAAAACACATTAGAAACAAGGGGAAGCCTAGGACAGGATAATTCCATTACTCAATGAGGGGAGTGGGGGAACAATAAAAGAAAATGTAGAAATGACAGAAGTGATAAATGACTTTTTTGTTTCAATTTTCACCAAAAAGGTTAGTACCAATTGGATATCTAACATAATGAATGCCAGTGAAAATGTGGGAGAATCAGAGGCCAGCATAGGTAAAGAACAAGTTAAAAATGACTAAGACACGTTAGAGGTCTTCAAATCACCAGGATCTCATGAAATACATCCTAGAATATCAAGGAGTTGACTGAAGAGATAGCTGAACCATTAGCGATTATCCTTTAAAGTCATGGAAAATGGGAGAGATTCCGGAGGACTGGAAAAGGGGAAATACAGTGCCCATTTATAAAAAGTGAAATAAGGACAACACAGAGAATTACAGACCAATCAGCTTAAGTTCAGTATTTGGAAAGATAATGGAGCAAATAATTAAGCAATTTGCAAACACCTAGAACAGGGGTCTCAAACTCAAATGACCACGAGGGCCGCATGAGGACTAGTGCACTGGCTCGAGGGCCGCACCACTGACACACACACACACCCTCGCTGCCCCGGCTGTGCACCCACTCCACCCCTTCCATGAGGACTAGTGCACTGGCCTGAGGGCCACACCACTGACACACACCCTGCCCTTGCAGCCCCGGCTCCGCCCCCACTCCACCCCTTCCAAGAGGTCCCACCCCTGCCCCACCTCCTCCTCTGAGCACGCAGCTCCCCATTCCCTCCTGGAAAGCACTAGGCACCACCAACAGCTGTTTGGCAAACAAAGCAAGAGCAATCTAGGAAGTCCAGAGCTAGAAACACATGCGGCCCAGCCATGCAGCAGAGAAGCCTCCACTTCTGGTCCCTCCGTCCTGCAAACTGCTATGGGGGGGCCGGGGGGGGGCGCCAGGAAGCTTGGTGGGCCGCAGGGAAGGGCTTGGCGGGCCGCATGTGGCCCCCGGGCCGCATGTTTGAGACCCCTGACCTAGAAGATAATATGGTGATAAGTAACAGTCAGCACAGATGTGTCAAGAACAAATTATATCAGGCCAACCTAATACCTTTCTTTGAGAGGGTAACAATCCTAGTGGATAGTGGGGAAGTAGCAGATGTGGTATAACTTCACTTTAGTAA
This sequence comes from Sternotherus odoratus, assembly GCA_032164245.1. NCBI lineage: Eukaryota > Metazoa > Chordata > Testudines > Kinosternidae > Sternotherus > Sternotherus odoratus. The sequence goes on from JAVMKO010000002.1 coordinate 6,211,116, forward strand.
GACTTTTGATAGTATCTCGCATGACCTTTTTGTAAACAAACTAGGGAAATGCAACCTAAATGGAGCTACTATAATGGGGGTGGGGGTGCATAACTGGTTGGAAAACCATTTCCAGAGTTATCATCACTGGTTCACAGTCAAGCTGGAAGGGCATATCCAGTGGGGCCCAGGAGAGATCAGTTCTAGGTCTGTTTCTGTTCAATAGGTTCATCAATGGTTTAGATAATAAGCTTATAAAGTTTGCAAACAATACCAAGCTAGGATTGGTCACAAGTGCTTTGGAGGATAAGATTAAAAGTCAAATGATCTGGACAAACTGGAGAAGTGATCTGCAGTAAATAGGATGAAACCCAATAAGACAAATGCTGAGTACTCCACTTAGGAAGGAACAGTCAGTTGAACACATACAAAATGGGAAATGACTGCCTAGGAAGGAGTACTGTGGAAAGGGATCTGGGGGTCTTAGTGGATCAGAAGCTAAATAGGAGTCAACAGTATAACACTTGCAAAAAAGCGAACTTCATTCTGGGCTGTATTAGCAGGAATATTGTAAGCAAAACATGAGAAGTAATTCTTCTGCTCTACTCTGTGCTGATTAACTCTCAGTTGGAGTGTTATGTCCAGTTCTGGACACCACCTTTCAGAAAAGATGTGGACAAATTGGAGAAAGTCAAGAGAAGAGCAACAAACATGATTAAAGGTTTAGAAAACGTGACCTAGGAGAGAAGATAGAAGAAATTGGATTGGTTTAGTCTGAAGAAGAAAAGACTGAGGGGGGACATGATAACAGTTTTCAGGTACATAAAAAGTTATTACAAGGAGGAGGGAGAAAAAATGTTCTCCTTAACCCGTGAGGATAGGACAAGAAGCAATAGGCTTAAATTGCAGCAAGGGAGGTTTAGGTTGGACAATAGGAAAAATGTTCTAACTCTCAGGGTGGTTAAGGACTGGAATAAATTGCCTAGGGAGGATTTGGAGATCATTGAAGATCTTTAAGAACAGGTTAGACAAACACCTGTCAGGAATGGTCTAGGTCAGAGTTTTTCAAACCATGGGTATGTAAGGCACTGAGTTGCCTTGCTATGGTCAGCACCGCCGACCAGGCCAATAAAAGTCCTGTTGGAGGTGTTGCCCAGCTAAGACAGGCTAGTGCCTACCTTTTCTGACCCTAGAAGCAGCCAACAGCAGGTCCAGCTTGTAGGCAGGGGGACCCACAGGGCTCCATGCACTGCCCCCGCTCCAAGCACTGGCTCTGCACTCTGAACTGGGGAGGCAGTGCCTGCGGGCGAGAGTTGCACCTCCACCTAGGAGCCAGACCTGCTTCTGGCCACTTCCAGGATGCAGCATGGTCTACGGTGCATCCCGCCTGCACCGCTGACTGGGAGTTGCCGGAGGTAACCTACCCCATACTCTAATCCCCCGTCCCAGCCCTGAGCCTTCCCAAACTTTGAACCCCTTCCTGCACCCCAAACTCCTCATCCCCAGCCCCACCCCTGAGCCTGCACCTCCAGCCCAGAGCACTGATCTCCTCCTGTACCCCAACCCCCTACCCCAGCCCTAAGCCCCCCCAAATGCAGAGCCCCTCCTGTACACCAAACCCTTCATCCCCAGCCCAGAGCCCTGACCCACTTCCACACTGCAACCCACTGCCCCATCCCAGAGATCCCTCCCACACCCTGAACCCTTCATTCCCAACCCCACCCTTCAGCCCTCACCTCAACCCTCTGCCTCAGCCCTGAGCCCCTCCCATACCCCAAACCCCTAATTCCCAGCTCTGGTGGGTCACGGGCATCAACAATTTTCTTCAACTGGGTCCCCAGAAAAAAAGTTTGAAAGCCGCTGAACTAGATAATACGTAGTCCTGCCTTGAGTTCAGGGGACTGGACTAGAAGACCTCTTGAGGTCCTTTCCAGTCCTAAGATTCTATTATTAATTCTATTTTTATTATGTGCTAATTATCAGTTGCCTTAAATTTATGTTTCTGACAGATGACTAGAGCACAATCTAGGTCATTGAGTTCTGTCATTCTCTGAAGAAAAATGAAGGAAATAAAATGCTGAAGGTGTCATAGGTATTAGTCATATCATCAATGCAACATGGGGTCACATTTCCACATGAGGTACTCATACTTCACTCCTGGTCACCAGAGGCTGGCTTTTCTCATCTTCACTGGTATTAGGAAACTGAGGTGGTTGTGGGACTGAAATGATATTCCAATGCTCTGGACTACCGCCCCATGCTTTTCACTTACAGGAATGTTCTGTATCTTTTGGGGCCTTTTGATATAGGCAGATCTATCAGTGGATCTGAAGGCTACGAATGAAGGGCTGGCTTCAGCATGTGCAAAAATAGTTACCTTGGATTTTTTTATGTTCTCTTTTTTGTCAAACAGAGGTATAGCAGGGTAAATAAAAAAGTTTGTTCTGAGCTTCAGATTTACCTTCGCAGACTCTTGAAGTCCCTTGGCATTTTGGACCTCGCAATGCAATTCAGAGTTACTTGTGTTCTGATAAAGAAGCGCTACTGTTCTGAAATGTGTAGGGCAGTCTTGATTTCTATAGATTTGTCCTTAGAACCTTATTTACCCAGCACATAAATCGTTCCAAATTTATTTTGTGCATACTATGATGATGTAGTGCCAAATGCAGTGAGATTGCATCTTAATACGTGAGACTGCATTACGATATGCTGAGAAGTCACTGGAAATTGATGTCACATCATTGTTGCAATGCAAAGCGAATGTAACACAACACCACAACAGGATTACTTTGTCTCATGCGAATAAAAGAGTGAAAGTGCTTGCAGGTCATAATCCTAACTGAGGAGTAATGGCAGACAAGTGGTAACTAATTTCTTTTGGGTTATTGCTTAGATGTGTCTGGAGAATGATCATGGCTGAATATGCTTCTTGTTTTAGCAATTAGCACTAACTGAAAGTTTTATTAGAGGGATTTTAAAGCTATTCTGTAGCAATTCTGTCTATGAATGTAATGGGAGCTAAATAAAAAGTTTGGATGAGGACTCCAAATATTGCAGAGGTTCTGAGCAAACTACGTTAAAACAGTGATTTAAAAAAAAAATCACAGTTAAACATTTGTTTGATCCCTTTCCCCAGAAGTAGGAACAAAACTTTCCTTCCAGCCAAAATGCCCATGGTCCAAAGTCATGACAGTTCCTTCACAAATAAATAAACCTCCCAAATGGACTGAATCGCTAATTCATGGATTTGTACCTTCATGTCTTGCTTATTCTAACTGCATCCTGTGTGTTCTCCCAGCAGTACTCCCGTCATAACTCCTTTCTCTTCTCCAAACGGAAGCATTACTTTTCTCTACACACTGACACTAACTAGCCCCTTTCAAAAAGCTTACCCCTGCCCCAGCCCACTTCCGTAAGCATACACAACTGATCTCCTCACTTTCCAGGCTCTTTATTCTTCTCACATCTCATTCTCTTGATCTCCTCTCCTTCTGCCATCTCATCTCGCTCTCTGTATCCCTTCTTTCTTCTCCTCTACCAATTCTGGACTTTTCCTCAATCCCTCCCGCCATTTTTTTTTTCCATTTTCAAAGTTGGCCCTTTGCTGCCATCATCACAGTTACCTTGAACTTGTGTTGATCCTACTAATTTTTTTGTCCAATGCAGGTCAAAATCCACCTTGTCAGAATGCCTAAATTCATTCCCTATGGACTACTTCCCCACTTATTCACACAAGTTCTTTCTAACCTTTTATTTTATTTAAAGTGAATTTAGTAATGTTGTATTGCACCACTGTGGGTTCAGCTCTGGTGGCTACAGTTTCCAGTTTAGCAGAGTGAAAGTCACCTCTGCTACTTGCTTCAGATTTAGAGTCTCTAGGAGCACATAAAGCCATATACGTACATTGAGAAGTACAAGGTCTAGTTTGTTTTGCCAATTTTGTTAAAATTACAATTAAGGTTGTGAGTACCCAAGCGTATAGAAATCCTATAAAAACCTATGCACAAGTTAGAAATATAGTCATGCTCACATCCTTAATGATATTCTTAAGGTTTGATGGATGCCTTGCCAGTTGATCATCAGTACAGGGATGGTTCTTGCTGGAGTTTTCCCATAAGGAACTCATTTTACCCAATCTGGCAGCCCTCTTTTATCTTGTGATTCTGACCACACCTAACACTCTGTGCATGTAGCTTGTACTCATAATTACTCTTACAGTTAATTTTTCTCAGTACCACTCATTGGTACATCTTTTCCCATCATCTTGTGGCACAGGATCATTCTTTGGTCCCTTAAGCTAAAACATACAGGCCCGAGCCTGTAGGCTTTGTGTTTCAGCCCTATTTACCTAGATACCTAATGCATACTTATCCCTTCTGACTGCTGATCAATGTGTTATTCTGTAATACTACAATTTAAAATCTGTTTAGTATACAATTAATATATATGACAGAGCACGTTAGTTAATCATAACATCATACAACACAATAAATCTACATATATAAAAATCAAATGGTGTATGTATGTTCCCTTACTCCTTCCACACCGTTTCAGCTAGAGACTTGAAATTTGGTACAGTTATAGGCTTTAGGGTCCTAATCAGGGTAGGAATCGAAAATTTTTAAAATCTCACCTCTTACACCCGCTAGGGGTAAAATTCTTTAAAGCCCATTAACATCAACTACACAGCTCACATAACATCATCTGGGTTGCAGGTTAACACATGCTGTTGTCTGTGACATAGTTATGATGTAATAATACAGATAACCAGAGAGCTTAGTGTTGTGTAGCACAAACCTAACTAAATACACTCTGTTTTTTTTCTTAAAAAGGACCCTATTCGTTATGCCGTGTAAAAAGTGAAACTGTATCGGAGAAACCACCTAAAAGCAAGAGAATGAAATTAATTAGACAAAATGAGACTTCTGAACAAAATTTGTATTAATAAAAAACATTGTAGTCTTTTTACATCCCAGTTTCCAATTACAAATACCCTGAGCAACGCCAGGTATTTCTGCTAGTGAATGATAAAATGAAGTTATGGCCTACACCTTCATGCCACTCCTTGTCCACTGTTCCTGCCTACTCCTATACTTCTTTATTGTAGCAATGTCCTGTGAACTTGCAGGGTATTTTGGTATGAACAATGCCTTTTACAATTAAACTGTATTGTGCTTTAACTTCCAATGACAAATAGGTTGGTGCAGGTGGTTCTGATTAAAAAGTGTGCTTTTTTTTCTGCCTGCTCCAATGTTGTATATGAAAGGTGGGCTGAGATTACAGATTGGAGAGTTTTTTATTTTGAAGCAGTTTCTGTCTGTCTGTGTGTTTTATTTTATTGTAATGCGGCCCATTACAAAACAGCTGCTTACCATTGGAAATGGTATTGAGTCAGCAGCAGTCCTACTAGTGATAAATGAGATGAGTGAATGCAGGAATTCAACCTTAGCAAGGGCTGAGCCATAACATTTGTTTAAAGCCATCTTTTCCTCTAAATAATGGTTTTGTGTGATCAAATATTTATTGGGATAAGGTTTATTTAGGGCTTTCAAATGGATGCTTGTGAGTGGCAAGGGGCAGTTTTTCAGGAGAATTCTGATTGCATCTAAGCATTCAGCCTATCGGGGGAAATGATTTCTGTAACTAGGTGTTAGTTTAATCATCTTATTTTTTTAATCCTGGCCAGTGGTTTGTTTACAAGAAACATACTTTGTCCATCACATGTTTTGGCCCAAATGATTCTATGTTTTCATGAGAGAACTGCAGTGTATAGATTTTATGGCAGGACATGTCAATGAAGTGGAGTCTGTTACCTAAGGCCAAGAGTGAATTCAGCCTAAAAGCATCAGGATGTGATAGCTTTACGTAAACTAGATTTCTCATGGTTGCATATTTACGAACATAACCTCTTGTAAGGGATGGTCATGCCTTAGTAGAGCTAGCAAACCAACCAGACACCTGCAGGAAACAGATGGCTTAGTTAAGTTAGGTGTGTTGACAAGGCCATAGTGAAGTCATTATCTCCTCAGCAAGGGGTGATTCTTTGTTTAAAATATCAGACCACACATTCTTCATTATATTTAGACTGAACCATTTGACTTGAAGGGAATCATAGACAATGTTGTCCAGCTGACTCAGAACTAGAGAATTTGTGGTGTTCATATGAGTGTCCCTGCTGCTGATAGGAGTTCAGAGTTTATGCAATATTATCTCTTACACGTGTGTGAATGGGTGTGTGGTACGTGTCCACATGCATGGGTGAACGTGTTTTTTTTCCCCTTCCCCATGGATATTTATGTTCAATATACTAACTAAGCCCCTGACCTTACTTAGCTTGTTTGATATGCCCAGGTGATATGGGTATAGTGCTCATTAGCTGAGATTACACTGCCAGCTCATCTTTCCTGGCAACCAACTATGACCTGTTGCAATGCTTTCCTAAGCAGCTGAAAGTTTCTTTTTGTTATTGGGCAGCTATAGGATATAGTTTGGAGAGCCCAGTTCTTAAAAATCATCTCAAACTTTCCTGGAAGTGCTTTATTTTAAAAATAAACCCATTCATTATATATCATTACAAATAAATGGTGCTAACTCTTTAAAAATGTCCAATATATGTATGTTTCAGCAACCTGGCCATGAAGTCATATCTCCTAGTTTGTGATATTCTCATATCTTGCAAACTCAGTGGGATTGAGATTCATTACTATTTGGATTCGGGATCTTCAAAAAGCACAGAGCATATTGCAATGAATCATCTTAGAATAGATGCAGACCTTTCAATGACGGTGATCCTACAACCTCCCTAGGCAATTTATTCCAGTCCTTAAACTTCCCCACTTTTTAAGCAGAGGCTGGAACTTGTTTATTAAATTAAAATCAGTGACTGTTTAAGTATATTTGTAACACTCTTAAAATAATACAGAGCCTTTTAAATACTACTAATTTGGGTTACTTAAGGTTTTTTTTTTCCTTTTTGAATGTTGTGTTTTATAAAATTTTCACAGATCCAGAGACAGTTTAGGTCAATTAAACCAGTGTAAATCAACAGTGATTCATTTGGGCCCTATTCTCCTGTCACTTGCACAGGTTTCACACAAGTGTAAATTTAATTGACTTTGGTGCACTATGTTTTGCTCTTATTTACACCATGTGTGTTAGAGGAGGAGCATGCCCTCCACCCCATAATTCACTCTGTCTAACCCATAAAGAACCAGAAATGAATGTAGCTGGACACAAAACTCCTAGAGGGAAGTTTGACACCCTGTAGACCAGAATCAATAGTGATAAAAAGATGGTGCAAGTTACCTGTAATTAGATCAGAAAAAGGTATAATTTGTAAAGTTTTCAAAATGAGTTCCTCACATACAGAGAGGCCCAAAGAGAAAGCTGTGATAGGAAAAGTAGCCAACAAGGAGATTGTAGCTAAATGATCCCATTCCCTTTACCTATCCTACACCCACTTTACCTTGAACTCTTCTATTGCTTTTCTCGCTACGTCCCCTCTCCTCTCTTGTCCCTAATTATACCCCCTTTCCTGTGACTGCCAAAATGGTTTAAATTAGTTACATCCATTCCCTGACCAATTTACACCCCTCTTACTTCATTGCTGAATTTGGCACCAGGACTGCTATGGGAGTTGCACCTGCTGGCTATAGTTCCAACAGTGTAACTGAAGAGTAGATCTCTGGGAATAATTCTGCACTGGCAGAGCAGTTGCAAAACCCTGCGTAACCAGCCAGATAGACTCATAGACTTTAAGGTCAGAAGGGACCATTACGATCATCTAGTCTGACCTCCTGGACAACACAGGCCACAGAATCTCACCCACTCATTTCTGTAGTAAATCCCTAACATATGTCTGAGCTATTGAAGTCCTTAAATCATGGTTTAAAGATTTCAAGGCGCAGAGAATCCTCCAGCAAGTGAATTGTGCCCTATGCTGCAGAGGAAAGTGAAAAACTTCCAGGGCCTCTGCCAATCTGCCTTGGAGGAAAATTCCTTCCTTACCCCAAATATGGTGATCAGCTAAACTCTGAGCATGTGAGCAAGACTCACCAGCCTGAAAACCCAGGAAAGAATTCTCTGTAGTAACTCCGATCCCACCTCATCACTAAATGAGATTCACAGCAATTTTAGCCCACCAGGCTATACTAGAGAATCTGGCCCTAAATATCTTTTCTGTCTCTTGTTTGCATGATTCTTACCACCTGGTGCTGTTAACCTGCCTTTTTAAGCAGCCAAAACTCTAACATGCAGACTCTGTGGGCTTGTTTCTGATATCACAGTCCTCGTTGTAAGTGAGGAGTGGCTCTAGTGAAGTCAAGGGGGTTAAACCATTTTTAAAATGTAAGAGATCAGGGTCAGACTCTAGGAGGGTGATTCTCCTTTTGTGTAATTCAGGAGAAACTCTCCTCAAGTCATTGGAATTGTGCAGTGTAAAACTGCCGCCAGAAAAAAATGGGGTTTCCAGCTGTGTGTGATGTTCTGAGCCTGAGAAATTACAGTGAGTCTGATTCTCCTCAGATCTACACCAGTTTGACTTCACTGGAGATACTCCTCAATACACCTCAATTCTATCAGGGCTAGTGAGTAGAGGATCTGACCCAAAGCTTATTTCAACCTGTTAAATTGTGGCCCAGATCCTCAGCTGGTGTCAATCAGCATAACTCCATTGAAGTCAATAGAGGTACACTAGTTTACACCAGCTGAGGATTTTATCCTTGTGTGTCTCCTCATTTCTGTTCCGGTGACACTCCAGTAACATCAAGCCCCCTCGTATAGTGTTTTGTTAGTCATCGTTATTGTTAGCAATGACACATCTATGTACTTTGCCACATTATGCCCCACTGCATGAACAGGCATTGACCAGCATCAGCGTAGCTTGTGTATTTCATGAGAGTATTTCAATGTGCAGTGGTCCTGATGAGAATCCAGCATCAAATTGCCCCTTCCTGTTTCGTTTTTTGCAAGAGGAGCAGATTTAAAATGGCTGCTGGCCCCCGGAAGAGGAAGGAAAAGTTTTCTCCTATAGAACTCGAGATTTTGGTGGCGGAGGTGACCAAAAATCACGCTAGGCTCTATGGGAATGAGAGAGTCAACCTGAGCCAGCCAGAGAGGGAGAAGATATGGTGCAGCATTGCCAGGAAGATCAATGCTGTCGCCAGGTCTCCCAGGACCACCCGGGACCTCCGGAGGAGATGGGATGATATGAAGAGGCGCACCAAGGAGAAGCTGGCAGAGATGAGTCGCTCAACAGGGGAGCCCAGACCTGATACTGTGCTGGTGCGGATTTTGGAAAGTCCTTTGCTTGGGCAGGAGGAGGCTATTAAAGAGGCTGAGGCCAGAGTGGTGGCAGAGGATGATGGTGGTGGTGATGGTGATGATGTTATGCACACTGGTGGCCCTCACATATCTCTGGAGCTTCAGTCAGGTAAAGAGTCCTAAGCAAAACCATTCATCCTATCCACACACATCAGCAGACTGGGGAAAGCTGGGGGGAAAGGGGAGGGTGAGGAGCCTTTCTCTAGAAGGTTATCTTTGGTAGCTGTGACGTGATTTCCACTTCAATATTAGTTTGCTACAGCCAACCTTATGGCAAGAGAGGACTCTGCAAATGAAATCTGAGATCCAAACAGGCAGAACCTCTCACACAACAACTTTTGATCCTGGAGTCTTACGTGTCACCCCCCCTCCATCAGGACAGGGATGTCTCCTTGTACAGGAGCTTGGAGTTACTCGAAGGAATTAACCCTGCAGAGCAGGAAATCATCTACGGGACATGAGGAATTTTAACGTCCCAGGACCTTATCACCTAATATTCAGATAAAACAATTACATGAGAGAGAGAGAGCCCCGTGGTTCACAAATACAAGGCACGAGACCTATTGAGACATTCACAAGCGCACAGTCAAATAAATGCCCCTTTCCTAGGCTCATATGCACACCCACACAGCATACATCTTTAGCATATTAACCAAAGAGGCTGCTTTCTATGTTGCTAACCTGTAAAGAACTCATGTTTTGATATTTTGATCCCCCACAGATGAGGAGGAAATGCCTGGTTGCACATGGGTGCCTTTGAGGACTATTGAAATGCCTATGACAGCTGAGACAGATGCATTAGAGCAGCGGGGGGCACTGCACACCTCAGTTTCCTCTCCCTCCCCACCTTCCTCCCCACAGATGCAGCAGCGGGCTGCCTATGGGAGGCGGTCATCCCAGACTGCCCAGCATCCTAAGCGGAAGTACAACATCTCAGAGTTTGAGAAGCAGCTGATGGATGCCCATCTCCAGCAAAGCACCCTCTTGTCCTCCTGGTACCAACAGCAGAGCTCCCTCATGATCCAGCAGAACCTCATCTTGGAGAACTTAGTGGAACAGAACAAGAGGCTGGCAGACAACGTTGAGTCACTCAACCGGACGCTGGAGAAGCTGGTCGACTACCAGCATCCATGCCGGGAGACAGTACATTTTGTGCAAGACTGCACCTCTGGGACTTCTGCCCGTCTGCCCTCCCGGATAGCCAGTGGCGAGTCTGTGGGGCAGTCAGGGATCGAGGTGTTCTCAGGAATGATCTTGAAAGTCGAAGAGGAGATCTAAACAGAAACACAGACCCTTCTCAAATGCCATTGCCATGGTTTTTAAGGACAGTTCTCTTAAAGAAACACTTTTTATGGTGGGTAAAATATTCCTCATGTTTTGTAGGTCACGATAAATGCTACAGTAGCTCTTTTTTTAGTAGGGCAAGATTCTTGGGCATATTCTAAATATAGCCTTTTTTGGTTGTCCAGTATGGGACAGGATATCATTCTTTTTTATAACCAGCAGCGCTGTTCATTTATGAGAAAAAAAATTGTATCGGTTCTTTTTATTGTGAAAGATATTTTTCTTACATAAATCCAAAACATCTAAAAATAAACTCTGCTCATATTTATCTTTACTCTTAAGAGTCTGTCCCCCGTGGATATTATTCTTTTCCAGAAACATTTTTAGGAACAGGTTTTTTTTAAAAAAAGAAATTATTGCTAAGGCTGTAGAACGTTTAGGCCTGATCTTGCTTCCATTGATGTCAAAGAGAAATTTGTCATTAACATTGATGGGAGCAGGATGGAGCTCTTATCGCTATTTGGATTATGTCTGCTGATTTAATAATACTGGGGAGAGGTTTTTTTATGAGCAAATAAGACAGTATACAGTACAAACATACGGAATTCCATTCATACTCCCTTCAGTCCATTCCAACTCTCTCACTAGCTTTGTGTTTGAGAGACACATGATGTATCAATGAATGAGACATTTAGGACTGTGGGAATATAATACTCAATAATACAGTTCAGTGTTGCTAGCTTGCACTGATTTTATCATGAATCTCATGATTAATATTTGTGTTTTTCTGAAAGCCTCAACTCGCGGGGAATACATGAGCATCTGAGTTTTCCTTTTAAAAAGCCCTAAATGTCTAATCCACGTGTTTTTAGAGAAAAGCCTGAAAACATAATGTGGCTCCAGAGAAGGAGAACCCTTGAGGTCGGCAATACCACATACCAACTCAGACTCAAGATCCATGTTGTCCAGCACACTGTCTCCAACGGAGACTAGCACCAGATGTTTATAGGAAGGTGCAAGAAACCCCAAAGTGGGGATAATCTGCCCCCCATGGAGGTCTCATTCTGATCCCTAATATTTAGAGAATTCCTTATGCCACAAAACCTGAGATTTAATATCCCTTCCAAGCCTTTTTGTTTGCATTAATATTATAACTCTGGATATTCTTGTTATCCCGATAAATATCCAATCCCTCTTCGAATCTTGCTGCATTTTTGGCTTCAACAACAGCATGTGACAATGAGAACCACAAGCTAATTATATGTTGCTTGGAAAAAAAAAATCTTTTATTGGTTTTGAGTTTGCCGCCTTTCAGTTTCATTGGACATTCCCTTTTTTATGTTTGAATCGGTTTCCTTCCTTTCCAATGCATAATCCACTGTGAGTGTGTGAAACTTCTAGGGCACACCGAATCAGTTTATTAAGAATAATGCCACTCTCTGCCCATGCAAAGGGTAAATTGATCTCCACTGAAGAAATAACCAAATTAATTCTTGGTAAGAATTAACACAGTTCAGTTACCAGAATCTTGCCGATACCCCAGTTGTTTTTCATCTACTGAAAAGAGTTAAATCGAAAACAAATTGTGCTTGGCTATAGATTCTATATCCCAACCCCTCTATTGACCTCAGAATCCATTTTAACATTTGCAAACCAGCAGGCAGTTATTTGAAATAGCTTGATACTTGGAAGGATTCACCTTCACTGGATGACTTTGGCTACATTGTGGCCTTACACACGCTTTAAACCACTCTAATGTTATAAAGGGGCCTTAAAGTAAGCATAAATATAATATATACCCACTTTAAGGTCTGTTTTTGCTATCAGAGTGCTGTAAAGGGGCCTTAGAGTCAAAGACAAGCACCCCTGTGTCTTTTATTCCCTCTTGCTGTAAAGATTATCCCATTTTCTCTGGCATAAGCATCTTTCAGATAGCACTGTAAAACATTTTCTTTCCTTCCCCCCTCTTCCTTGTATTCATAAACCACCCAGTGAACCAAGTAAGTTCCCTCAGAGTGTAATATACTTTAACATCATTGCACAAAACTTAAGTTTACATATTATAATTGATATAAAAAGCTGGAGGTTTGCATTTATTTGTACGTTTGTAATGTATTAAACAGCAAGCACTTAAAATGTGTATAAATGTGATGAATGTGTTTGTGATGATCTTCTATTTCTGATAGTGCCCTTCTTCCCCAAGGTTCACAAAGCATTTTACAAATTGCTCTGTAAACTGGACGTACAGATCATTTCTACCAGCACTGAAATTTCATTCCTCTTGGAGGTGAAACACAGCAACTGCTTCAGGGTAGGTCTCCCACTGGCTCTAATGATGGTGAGATCAGGCTCTATTAGCACACAACACCACTAGAAAACAGTTTAGTAAAGGAAGAAAAGAATCCAGTTGAAACAGCAGGGGGATTTACATTGATGAAATGTAATTACCTATGCTGGACTGAGCCCAAACAGTGGTATCTCCATCAACACAGTGCCCCAGTGGCTGATACAGAAGACTGCCTTTTACTGTTTCTTTCTGAAGTGTTTAGATGTGCCATAGAAATCTCCATTCATGTACCTACAGGCTGCAACCCTGTTTGGCTTGTGAGATCACAGTGCAGCGTGGAACATAAAGTACAGACCATATTCCAACTATGTCACAAGCAAATAATTATCTCATGAAAAAAACTTTGTAGCCAGAAGGTGTTCTGCTTTGGCTAGATTTTTCAGGCTTAGGTAGTTAGGGACCTAAAGTGATATTTAGGATTGGCCTGATGTTCAGATATGCCGAGCACCGTGTTATCCATTGGCAGTGGGAGCAATAGTTGATCAGAACCTCTGGAAATCATTTTGCTGCAGCTTTGTTTTGTCTCTTCGCCCTGCTGGGGCCTGCCTTCACCTGTCTCTCCTTCTCCAGCTTTCTCCACAGTGGATCAGATTACAGTGCAAGCCCCCTGCACTCTTCCAAAGAGCCAAGCATCCGGGGTAGGGGATGGGTTTGGTTAGCCAGACCTGGCGCTTGTAGCTGAGGAACTGTGGAGGAGCCGGAAACCTAAGCTGGCAGGGCATGCTGCCTGGAGAACAGCACAGCAGCTGAGACCAGGACAGCCAGTGCAAAGAACTTCTGAAGTTTTGTTGGAACACATAGGGGAGGGTTAAGAAACTTTATGCTCTAGACGATTCTCATGTAATCAGGGGATCAGGGCTGGAGAGGGGAGTCGGGCTGGCTGAAGAGTACAGGAGGGAGGGAACCCCCCCCCCCTCAAAATAAATCACGGTGTAAAATAATCAACACATTTTACATCAATGAACATTTTCAACTATGAGCAGCCAGCCATAGATGTGTGGGATAATGTGAAAGTGCAGGGATGGGAATATGTGATAAGAGAATACAGTATTGTTGCAGGCAGCTTAGAAGCTACTGCTCCAGCAGTTAGTCCCATTCTACCCTAGAGTGTATGGGGCCCTGGGTGATGGTAATACTAATATCTCATGGGTTTTAATTTGTTAACATTTGTAAAGTATTTGGGGAAATTCACACCTAGGTATTGCTGTGATTGATGCTTTATAGGTACCTTGATAGATTGTTAATGCAAATATATGTAAACACGGCCACAACACTAGCAGTGTTGCAAGTTCTCATGATTTTATCTTGAGTCTAGCGATAGCCAGATATATTCTTAAATCCCCAGCTTCTGGAGTCACAGGATTACATGAGAATCTCAGCTTTCGGTTTAAACAAAAAAAGTAAGTTTCTAGTCCTTATCATTGCAAAGAAAAACTTGAAAACATGACCAAAGTGCTCTCTCTACTTTTCAAAAAATGGAAAGCAAATTAAAAGAAATCATATTTTATTACTCTGAAAAATATCCTATCTCTATAAACCAATTGCATTCAATTGTGCCCACAAACATGGAAACCTTTATTATTGGCTCTGATATGTGTGTTGATTTGAGAATTTTATTCTGTGCCCACTATTTTATCACATGGATGTAAAGTTCGTTTTCTTGCAGTATGACAACTGCATTTCATTCACTTCTTGAGTTCTTTGCGGGATGGAGGGACCTCTCAAACCTGTACTGACCTGTAGATTTTCATATTGTTTTTGCTGACACTTATTCAACAAGGAGACTGATAAGTTGGTAGCCTTGAGAAGTGCCTTTATCACTGCCATTCAGGAAACCTGGATTTGATCCATCAGCCTCTCATTTTCCACAAGCCAACATGGGATGTGGAGCCAGCCCAGGGCATTAAGAGAATGCAATATCTTGTGCCATGCAGGAATGATCCTTCTTCTGTGGATGGCGAGGTGACATTAATTAATGAACACCAGAAACAGAGGAATGGCAACCAAGATGCAGTCCCTCTAAGGGTATACAAGATGAAGAATAGGTGGACATCAGCGGATCATTCAGAGTCCCAAGCCACGTGGAGAACATACTTCTTTGCCCATCTGAATCAGGCTGTGGGAAACAGTTTGCCCATAGGACACTTGTGGGGTTGGAGGAGAGGACAAACAATAGTGGCTCTGTCTACCATGCCGATTTAAATCACTTCCTTCTTAATTTTTCCTGGACTTTCCATTTGGAAACACTTTTGGGGATGTAATATAGATGAGAATAGAGCCATAAAGCCAAATTTAGTTGCGCTGCTGTGAATTTGGACTTTGAACTCCAGTGACGTTACACCAGAAACCTCCTGGTGTCACTGAGAGCAGAATCTGGACCACAGTCTAGCCCTGGAGCTTCCTGTCCAGGGGAGCCTCTCTCGCTTCCTCATCAGTTCTGTGCTTTGGCCTTGCTGAGCGGAGAAGGGATGAAATGCCTGCAGTGCCTGCCTGGCTCAGAGGTACCGTACTGCATGGCACCCACGTGCATTGATAAACATCACCATATGCTCACAGCGGCTGCCAGAAATTCTACTACTCCCACCACATCAATCCACAGTCTCATTCGGCAACACTGCCTACCGAGAGAGAGAGAGAGAATGAGTGCATCCGTTTTTTACTTCACTCGGGCGTCCCTTGCATTTTAGCATCGAAAGCTGATTAGAACTGATCAAACTGTGGAATGGATGTTCTTATGCAGATCATAAACTGCCTGAGCACGCACTTCGTTTGCGTACATAGCGAAAATATCGACTGCATCACTTCTGAAATCCAAGAGCCAATGTTTTGCCCTTACACACACCCACAGAGCTCTCACTGCAGTCAATGGGAAACAACCACGCACCCTTAAGACAGCATTTTGTCTGAAGATTTGACTTCCACTGCTTGCATCCGACGAAGTGGGTATTAGCCCACGAAAGCTTATGCTTCAATACTTTAGTTAGTCTTTAAGGTGCCACAGGACTCTTTGTTACCTCTGCTATTCCAGACTAACATGGCTACCTCTCTGATTCTTGTCTGAAGATTGGACATACAGTGGGCTGTCTACTTAATATAACTCGTCATCACCATAGCATTTGCGCGCCTCATGTGCATTAAGTAAACAGTCCTCACAAGAGCCCTGTGAGGTGGGAAAGGACCATCCCAGTTTTACACCTGGAGAAAATCTGGAGCAGAGTCATAAACTAATGCCCAGATCCTCTATCAGTCTACTGCTTTGAGTGGAAATAAGATGTAAATGTTAATGGTCAGAGTAATTTAACCACTGGAACAGTTTACCCAGGTTGTGGTGGATTCTCCATCACTGACAATACTGATGTGTCATTTAGAATGGAAATCTTAAAAACAAACAATAAAATGCCCATGTGAGTGACTGGATTCTCAGAGTATTGGTAGTGGTAATATAGAGCTTTCTCTCCTCGGTATTGCTTTAGTCCAAATTGCTGGTGGTCCAAGAGTTCTTACCATCTGATTGCAGCTTGTTCATAGGGTGACCAGAGGTCCCAATAAAATTGGGACTGTGTCAATATTTAACCCTTTGTTCCGCATCCCAGCTGATGTACTATTGGGATGCCATTTGTCCTGATATTGTAAAGTTGTCAGGCATCTAGTTGGCGCAGGGCTGGTAGGCTCCCTACCCGATTCCGCATAGTACCCTGGAAATGGCGATCTCTCCCTCTGGGTTCTAGGAGCACGGACGGCCAGGAGGGCTCTGCGTGCTGCCTCCACCGTCTGCAGCTCCCATTGGCCAGGAAATGCGGCCAATGGGAGTTGTGGGGGCGGTTCCTCTGGACAAAGCGGCTCATACAGCCACCTGGCCATGCCTCCGCATATGACCCAGAGGGAGATGTTGACTCTTACAGGCTGCCTGAGGTAAGCGCCCTCGGAGCCCATGCTCCCTTCTGCACCCAAACTCCCTCCCAGAATCAACTCCTTCCCATGCCCCAACCCCCTTCCCCAGCGCTGAAACTTCTCCCTTGTGGTGGGGGTGGGAGCTAGGGCCGCGCACCCCCGACTCATGGCTTGCAGCGGGAGCCGGAGCCATGCACCCCCAACCTGCACCTTGCAGTGGGAGCCAGGACTGTGCACCCCCAACCTGCAGCTTGTGGCGGGGCCAGGGGCTGCTGTTGTGGCCTTACACCCCTGACCTGCAGTTTCCTTGGGCTGTGTGCCTCCCTCCCCATGGGTCTAGTGGGGGCTGTAAGTTTGTGACTATCCCCCCTCCCACATGTCCCGATGTTTTCTTCTTGCCATCTGGCCACATCAATGCAACAACTTTTTCCAAGCATAGCTACACTGGTCAAGGTTGTGAAGAGGAGTGATCACTGACTGACATAGGCGGTGCTGACAAAAGTATAGGCAAAGTTATACTCGCAAAGCAATTTCCTCAGTATAGCTTATTACACCAGGAGTTCGTTGGTCAAAGAAGCAGTACCAGCAAAAGCAGTTTTGCAGGTCTAAGCCCTTATCCACACAGGGAGCTCTGTGGCAGTCTCTCTAACGACTGGTTAGGCTTTGGAGACAGATATACTCCTCCATCCCCCACTCCTTGGAAGGAAGCGGGGTGAGAAGTTAATGCTGCTAGTGCCTGCCATGCTTGTTCGATAGATGGATTACACGTCATCGGGGCTGCAAACCTAGCTGGATCCCTAGAGACATTTATTTGCAAGTGAAAAGCATGTCATTGACAATGGGGAGCTGAAAAAAATGGATAAAAAAATTAAACCAGTACTTAATAGATTCCTTTGTGGAGAGAGAATGGTTACCGCGTAGTATGTGGTAGTGGCACAGGCCCCACTAAACAGAGTTAAACACTGAAGAGAAACAGTTGGGCTTCACACAAATACAGGATTGGATGGGACCTGGGACATCACCTCCAGTCCCCCACCGGCACAGACAATCTAAGCTGAAGCAGGGAGTTGTGTTTGGTTTGTAGATCTTTGTGTTTGTTTTGGTGTGTTTCGATTTGGATTGGGATTCTAGCTAAGCAACTGGGAGAAATCTGCTTTGAATTCTGAGATCCTGTAGCTATTCATATACAGTTTATTCCGTAGCTAGCTGAGAAGCATTGTCTATAGCTCCTAGCACCCACCGCCCTGGAAGAGACTTGGACCAAGCCCCTAGAGTAGGTCATCTAGTCTTATCCCCATTGCATGGAGCTGGCTTGATTTTAATTGTCGCTCGCCAGGCGTGATTGATGGTTATCAGTCGGTTTGAGCACTTTTAGTGGAGACAATCCTTTGTTCTCCTTTGGCAGCTTGATCCATTGCCTGATGTGCTTTTATGACAGTATTTTCTAGGCATTTTTGCTAAGATTTAAACTAAAGTTCCTCTGCTGCAGTTTTAGTCCTGCACTTCTTGTTCTGACCCCACTAATGTCTCCTTTTTTTACATCCTTTCGAATTCATAGGCGATTAACCTGTTTTATCTCCAGTTCTTTTCTGAGCCTGTCCTTATGTCAGCACATCTTATTTTCCAGACCTTTTAGAAATTTGATTTGCTCCCCTCTGAAATCCGTCTGGTTTATCCAGAAGTCACACCCCCAACAGAAGCCTGGCTGGAAGGTAGGAAAGCAAAGGGGAGAAATGCAGGCGATGTGTAACAGTTTTACATAAATATATGAATTGCAGCACCAAAGAACTCCAATGGACCATGTAGACTGACAGTCACTCTCCATAAATGACCAACATCAGATGCTGAAGGGAGAGCAATACAATACGGGGTGTAAATCTCATCTCACTTGCACTGTCATACATTAGGAGTAGCAGCACTGAATTTAGTGGGGTAAAACCAGCATGAGCAGAACTATATTGATTAGATATAACACTATGAACTCTTATAATGCACCTAGTTATAAAATATCCCACTACCAGATTTTGTCCTGAGGTGTATGTGTGTGTGCAACTCCATTTACAGTGAGGATTGTGTGCACACATCCATGACCTGAATTTTTCCCTGTGGAGGAGATATCTTTCTGACCTCAGCTGGTGATCTTCTTGTACCCAGAAGCATGCGGAGTGAGAGAGTACTTATAACTTGTCTTTGTAACATAACTGCAGATGCTGTTCTTAGTTATATGTTCCCAATATTCTATCGAGCCCGGCTATATATATTCTTTTTCCCCAGTAGCATTAAGCCATCGGAGCACATCGGTGGTTCATTTTTATTTTTTGTTCAGTCCCAGGTCTGTGAGGTCTCCTGGGATCCCATCTTACATAGTTTTTCTGGCCACGCAGAAAATTGCTTTTCAGGGTGAAAAGCTGCTTTCCTCGCTTGGTTTTCCACTCTGCTCTACTTCAGATTGGGGACTGAATATGATGAATCGATGTCAACATTTGTCTCTTTGTAATACTCAGTGAGAAGGAAATCCCCTTTACCCACTTCTGTATTGAGACCTGTTCCCCATTCCCATGCCTAACACAGCCTTAATTTTTACACACTAAAGTTTTCCTGATGTTTAAATCCATGGGATTTACACCTAATGGAATGAGAGGGAAAGTGAATGTGCTCTTGCATTTTCGAAATCCCATTACAAATTAGGAAGAAAACTGTTCACAGTAGTCTGCAGTCTCCCGTACAGCCCATGAAAGAGGCCAGACCACTAATGCCAGCCAGACTGCTCCCTCCCAGATGGAGGCTCAGAAATGCCAGTTCTCATTTGGAGATGGGCCCAGTGACACTGTGGAACATTATCTGTTCCTGATGAACAGGAGTTAGATCTGATTCCTGAAGAACAAGCAGTTATGTTCAGCTCCCCCCTCTCCTTGGACAGGTGCTTTGGGGAAGGAGTGTACATTGGCTGATCGGGTGACAGAAGGGGAGAGTGGCTTTGGGAAAGTTGGGCTCCCCAGCCAGGATCAGAGGATTGGGGTCAATCCAAAGTTTTCCGTTTCCTTTTTGGCTTATGCTAATTTATGTTGCTTTCTTGTTCTAAGCCAGTGGTTCTCAAACTTTTTGTACTGGCGACCCCTTTTGAACACTAAGCCTCTGAGTGCGACCCCCCCCCCCCATTGGAAAGTAAAAACACATTTTTGATGCTTAATACTGTTAAATACTAGAACTAAACCCTATTGCTTAAAATGAGTTCTGCCACTGCTTTTCTTGTTACTTTTAAATCAAGAGTGAAACATATTTTTAGAAAAGTTATTTTAAAGTAAATCTTTATTTTAATACTTGACAGTAATTAATGATCTGAAACAATCTGGGGTCAGGGTTCACAGCCTGGTGCAGGGATCGGGGTTGGGGGGTGCAGGGGCTCTCAGCCCAGCGCAGGGCTTGGGGTTAGGGCTTACACTCATCTTGGGGCTCAGGCTCACAGCCGCCTACTGGCACTGGAGTTTGGGGGTCGGACTCCCAGGTCACAGACCTGCAGCCCCGCCCCGGGGTCATGGCTTGCAGCCCCACTCCGCCGTGCTGGGGTCACGGCTTGGGGCTCGCAGCTCCACCGCTCCAGTCTCACAACCCTGCAGCTCCGGCTCAGGGCTCTGGACTCGCTGTTCCACCTGGGCTCGGGGCTCGCGGCTTGTAGCCCTGCTGCTCTGGGTCTGGGCTCACAGCTGGCAGCCCCTGCGCTCCAAGTCGGGGGTCACAGCCCCGCCGCTGTGCCGGGGTGAGGGCTCGCAGCCCCGTTGCCCTGCCACCCCAGTGCCATCCCTGCCGATCTGCCTGGGGGCTGAGGGCGGGGCTCGCAGCCCTGCTGCTCTGGGCTCATAGCCCAGCCGCCCCAAGGTCGGGGCTCGCTGCGTTGCTCTGCCCTGGGGTCGGAGCTCACAGCCCAGCCACCCTGCCACCCCAGGGTCAGGGCTCGCCGTGCCACTCTGCCCTGGGGTCGGGGCTCGCAGCACCACAGCTCTGCCACCCCGGGCTCGCTGCTCCTTCCCGGGGTCAGGGCTTGCCACTCCACTCCACTGCTCCACCCCACAGTCGGCGCTCAGAGCCCCACCGCTCTGCTCGGGGCTCGCCCCTCCGCCCGGTGGCTCGGGGCTGGAGCCGGGTCACGCGCTGCGGGGATTGGGGCTGGAGCCTGCAGCCCACGAGAGGAGTCGAGGCAGGAGCCGGCAGCCTGAACGGGGATCGAGGGCTCGCGACCCCCACATAAGCAGGCTGCGACCCCTCGAGAGGTCGCGACCCCCAGTTTGAGAACCAATGTTCTGAGCATTATTCCTCATGGAGAAGACCCCTCCTCATTGCCTCTCTGTTTCTTTCTGCTGTGTCATGCTACAAGGTCACAGATCTGAAACAAACGATCAGATCTAACCAAACTTCAACTTTAAAGCAATTCAGACGTGGTTTATAATAATGGACTGAACCAACTTCCCTGTGAGATCTTTTGGGACGCTTCACTGAGACATACAAGCACCCTCTGCCTTTCCTTTACGATGGTTATATGCCAGTTGTTTTGTCTTGGCTAGCAGCATGTGGTAGCCCATCTTAGGGGTGATATAGATTCATGTCGACTAACTTGAATTGCCAAGTCTGGTTTATTTTAGCCTTGTAAAGCACTGGAAAGAGAAGGTTGAGGGACATCCTGCAACACCAAAGCACAGGTCCCAGGTGGTTTCATGAACTCATTACCTCACT
The DNA here is from genome assembly GCA_032164245.1 of Sternotherus odoratus. Lineage (NCBI taxonomy): Eukaryota > Metazoa > Chordata > Testudines > Kinosternidae > Sternotherus > Sternotherus odoratus. The sequence continues at coordinate 6,232,666 of JAVMKO010000002.1, forward strand.
TACATTCAGTGATAGAGTCTCTGGGTCTGGGGAACTTGTAAGTTCTCTGAGCTGAAGGCTTGCTTTCTAGCAGGAGACAGAGGACTTGACTTCACTGCAGTATTGTCTCAAGTGATGCCCTGACTTGGGTTCCCTCCAAAAGATGGTTTTACCTGGAGTCGGTAAGCCTGACAGGGAGTCCTGGCTACATCTTAAGTTAGCACAAGTCTCCAATTAGTCACATAATCACTCTGTGTCACCAGTCCGCTCATTCTGTGCCATACAAGTGTTATCTCTCATTACAGCTGCCTTCACTCGGGTCAGGTCAACCTCAGAAGAGTTAACGTGACTGTAGACAACTTGAGTGAACACTGAAGTGAAGACCTAGCCTAAGGGCCCTACTGTGGATGGTGCTGTGCACATTCAACTACCAATGGGAATTGGGGATGCTCCATCTTTGGGGAGATCCCACCCTACAGATGAGTGGGAGAAAGAAGGGGGATGTATGCACTGAAGAAGAGAGAGCAGGTTGCCCAAAGAAGTCCCCAAAATCCCTGTTGCTCACAAAGGAGTAATGCCAGAAAGCTGATAGGTGTTTGTGCCCCAGTTTTGCATCTTTGAGTCCTTTAGGCATAAGTGAAAGGGACCATTACCAGGGAGGTAAAAAATAATGCAAATCAGAACACCAGTGGGGAGAACTGGATTGCAAGTGAAACAGCTTTAAACATAACCTAATTGAAACATGGTTTTCTTTTATTTTATTAATCACCATCTTAATAGGATTAAAACAATTATTTTCTATCCTTGGGCACTTTTTCCTTCTCAGAAGAGTTCCCTATTTATATCTTCTTTTGCTCATTTTCTCTTTTTTGGGAGCATTAATTAAAGGTATCTTTATCTAACTGAGTTCTTCTTCCATTGGATAATACCCCAGACAATGAAAAGCCATGAAGAATTTCTGCCGCTGCCTTATTAGAAGGAGAATTATTTGCTGTTGTCAATCCCCATTCTATGGCCAAGCGAAGCTGATTTGCCTGGTTGTTTTTCCCAGGGTTGGGCTTGGAGAGATGACTTTCATTCATTACATTCATTTTACCCAGTGTAAATCTGGAGTCACTGTTGAAATCAATAGTTACTCTGAAGTTACCCTGGGGAAGATGAAAGCAGAATTTGGTCCCTGTTTTAATTTTCAGGCACATCAGATTAAATGATCAGAAATTGGATTGCATTAAAGTTTACAATGGCCCTTAACAAGTCAGAGCTCCTTTGCAAGCAGAGCTCTTGAAAATGGCATTTAGTTGATCAGGTTTTTATGGATTCTGACTTTAATGGCATTATAAGCCATCCCTACAGTGCTTCTGAGAAATGTAAATTTAATTGTTTTCCCCCACCCCAGTAAAGGGAGAGCATTTATATTTAAAGAGTCCCTTAAAATCTCTGTATTTCCCCTCCAATAGCTTAGCTATTTCTGCTGTCCCAAATGGGATACTCTGCCACATATATGACCTTCTCTTATGTGTTAAAATTAATGCAAAGTAGAAAAAATAACCCTGGGCAAAGATTTAAATCAATCTGTTCTGTGCTGAATATATACAGGGAAGACAGATACCTGTAGGCAGTGGAAAAAAAATCTTTGAGCCATTGCAAAATGTTGAAGGGGGTGGGGGAGAAGGCCATTCCAAGTAAAGTGTTACTGCATTTGAGGTCATATTTCAGCTTTATAACATTCCAGCCTGCCTTTTTTTTTTCCCAGACACCCATTATAACTGGGTAAAGTAATCTCAAGCGACTCACTATCTATTTCTCTGTAAAGTTCCTTCTGCATTCATCCCATCTTGGCATTTCAATAGCCACTCTTTCTTGAGACCTGCCTGGCCTTTGGTTATGCTATGGAAAGTTGTCGGAGAAATGTTTTCAATTCTATCTGTCTGAGGTATTTATATGACTGCTATCAGTTGAATATCTGAGTATCTCAACACCCTTAATGTATCCTCACAGCAAGAGGCGGGAAAGTGCTCTTGTCCCCATTTTACAGAGGAGACACAAGGAGGATAAGTGACTTGCACAAGGTCACTCTGGAAGCTTGTGGCAGAGCTGGTAATTGAGCCCAGTCCTCAAAGGTAGGCACTGGGCCCATGGGGCAATCTTTCTTCTCCCCCCAGAAGGTGGAATTCACCTCAGTACAGAGAGTCCAGGCATGCCATGACCTAGAGCAAGTCTTACTCCTAATGACTTTGCCCTGGAGTTCTCAATCTGGGGATCACGAATAGGTGAAAGGGCATTAGGACCACCCTCCATTTCTTTATGGCTAGATGGGACTATGAGCAGATGGTCCCGGCCCTTTTGTCTCTTTCAGAATGGAGTCACAATATGGTAATGGTTGAGAACCATTGACTTGAATTCACGTTGTTACTTTGGTAGCTTTATTGATAGTCTTGGGGCGAATTTCAAAGATTCTAGTGGTCATAGAAGGCCTCATGGGGCTCCAGTCTTTCATGGATCTCACTCCGGTTGGATACATCTGACCTGTCCCTGTTCTTGAGTGTGAGAATGGCACCTGCAGAGATCAAACTGACTGGGCTGTGAAGGGAAAGGGAATGGATAGGGCATCACATGTTTTTTTATGTGTCCCTACAAACAAGAGGGCTCTGCATTGCTTTGGGTTCATTCGAACTTCAGAGACATATTAAGTATAGATGTGAATTTTACCTCTTATTGCACCTTAGTATCTTATGCCACACTTAGTATCAGCACTCAAATTATCTATTCAGACAGAAGGCTATCACTGAAATTGGATATGTACACACTGCAGCTGAATTGCTCTTCCAGTGATTACATATCTTCAGTGTGATTTTCAGAAGCACCTAAGGGAGTTAGATGCCAATACCCATGGGCCTTTTTTGATGGTCAGTGTGAAATGAGCACCTTACTCCTTTATCAGCTCCTAGCAAGTGCATTAGGCAATGGGAAAGAACCATTTATTTCAGTTTGTCCCAATTTGTATTTAGTTCAGACGGTCTGATTTCGTTACCCAGACTTGAAGAAGAGCATTTTGTAGCTTGGAAGCTTCTACCTTCCACCAAGAGAGGTTTGTCCAGTTAAAGATATTTCCTCGTCTCCCCCATCTCTCTCATTTATTAGGTGTCCATTTAAAATTCCTTCCAAGCACCCGGTGCTCTTAGGGAGTGATGGCCATGTGTGCCTCTTATTGCATCATGGTCTGAGTGGAAAAAGCTGACACACTTGTCTGCTCTGAGGCTCTGTCATTCAGAACAGCTACCAGTCATCAAGTTACCATTACCTGTCTTCACTCTACTGTATTTTTTAGCCAGGTCTATGAGCAGGAGATGAAACATCTATCAAATGAGATTAGATCTTATGCTGGAAATAGAAATGTTTCCAACAAAGCACACCCATAACCAATGTTACTCTGCTGACCTCTGTTTCTTAGAGGCAGTTGTGATCACTGGGGATTGTGCCTTTGGACCATGATACAGGGCATTGCCATATTGATTAAATGCCTTGGACGGTTACAGGAAAAAAAGAGGTATTGAATCAATAGAGCTGCACTTCAGTCACTGTGCTTGTCAGGCTGGAACAGAAAGCGCTCACGGACGGGGTGGCTGTTCACAGCCTTTGAAGGAGTCAATTTTGGATGAAAGCTAACTGTAATGCATTCCAAACCCAGAGAGAGAGAATAATGGACTTAGCAGCCACCACTCCAGTGTCGTTGGAGATACCAAATCAATATGGTTAAGGAAGATCAGGAAGGAATGTGTGCGAACCAGAGAGTTACTTATGGTACAGGTTACAGCTTTGTTGGCATTGAGAACCAGATCCTGTGAGATCTGAGTGCCTCCTCAATAACCAACAACATTTAGCCCTTATACAATGCTTTTGATCCACAGATGTCAACATGATTTACCTGTGTTTTGCCCAAGGTCATGAACCAGGCCATGGCAGAAGTTTGAATTCTGTCCACGATACACCATTGCCCTCCTCTGAATAATAGAGTCTAGTTATTATAAAGTGTATGAATCTGTTATTTATATTCTCAAAATACCATTTTTGAAGAGGGAAAAAGGATCTACAAAGATACTTGTTCACCGTTTGTTTGTTAACCCTTTGTTAAAGTTCTCTAGCCTGGATCTAATGCTAGTTTGGTTTGTGACAGATGAATTTAGTGAGCTGGATCTGCAGACTCTGGGCATTTGTCCATCTTACTCAGTGTTGTAATTATCTCCAAATGTGATTGAGATTGTCTAACATGATTTGTTGTTTACTAAGCTCTGCTGTGCGTTGCTCATGGTTCTGTCCAGTAGCAGATGTGAATGGTCCAGGACTGGAGTAGCAGGGCCATATATTGAAGATCTGGAGTAACTGAGGCATGTGGAGTGCAGATTTGCTCAAATTATGTGTGGTCTCAGCTGTTGCATTTGAAGAGTAAGGAGGTGAATTAGAAATTTAACAACTGTGAAACAGGGCAGGGGGTTTGGGGGCACGTGTGTGCCAGGTACAGCTCTTGGGCCCTTTAAAATTGGAATCTCTAGTTGTGGGGCACTTGTCTGCTTGGGATGGAATTAAAAAAAGGGGACAATGGGTGAAAGAGGAAGGGCATTCCTCCTCCTCTCTGTGCTGGCTAAAGCAGGGGATGATTGTCCAGTATATGTCAGATGACTTGCTTGTTGTTGTCTTTTGTGATTATTTGCCAAATAAGCCCGGAGGAGAGGGCCTCCAAAAGGACTGAGGCTTGGCGCTTTATTTCCATTCTCTTCTTCCTCAGGTACCACCTAGCTTACAAACTGCTTAATCAGGACGCCTAATCCATGAGGAGCATTATTGTTTAGTTTGGATTTTCACAGAAAGTCACATGTATTACCCCTTCCCCTCCCCAACGGTGAGTGACAAATCACTCAGCCAATGAGCTACAAGATAAAAACATTACATCATGAGAACCATTTCCATGGGCTGAATGCACTCTGCAAAAGGGGACACTAATTATCTAATAACTTCTGGAACCTGATTTCACCTATGTCCTACTTATCTTGTAAGCTCTTTGTTCTCTATTTCTATAGTGACTAGCACAATGGAGTCCTGGTGCATGATAGGGTTATTAAGCACTATACCAATACTGATTATTATTATTTTATTTTATTTTATTTTATTTATTAATGTGTATGTACAGCACATCACACAGAGAGGCCCATATTTCTGGCAAGCAGTTTTCTGTACATAGAAAAAACCACGAAAAGAAGTAGATCATACATATAATACTGCTAACAAGAACAATAATTAGCAAGTGTGGTCCCTCAATTTCGATACCGTAGAGTTCAACCAAAAGGGAAAAATAAGGTTTTTGTAATTATAAAGTTTTCAATATTTCATTGCTCAAATGGCAAAATACTACTTTTGAATGATGTTGGTTCTGGGTCTTCCTTGTCTTCCCTCAGTAACAAGGGAACTTCTGAGTAAGTCTCTTCAACAATAGCATGATATGGTTTATGTGAATTAGCTGCAGTACATACATCAGAAAAGTGACATACTGGGGACATTTCAAAAGGCTGGAAGAGTGCTAATGTATCAAATTCAACAAAGGCAAGTAAGATAACCTGGGTAATGCTAGGCCACTTAGCCTGATATCAGTCCTGGGGAAAACAGTGGCATAGCTGATGCAGGATTCAACTGATAAAGTATTAAAGAATATGAATATAATTAATGCTAGTTAATGTGGTTTTATGAAAAATACATCTCATCAAACTCAAGCCTCATTTCATTAGCATAAGAATGGCCATACGGGGTCAGACCAATGATCCATCTAGTCCAGTATGTACGGGGTCAGACCAATGATCCATCTAGTCCAGTATGTACGGGGTCAGACCAATGATCCATCTAGTCCAGTATGCTGTCTTCTAACAGTGGCCAGTGCCACTGGCAATTATCAAGTGATGCGCCCGCCTGTTGTCCAGTCCCAGCTTCTGGATGTCAGAGATTTAGGGACACCCACAGCATGGGGTTTTATTCTGACCACCTTAGCTAATAGCCATGGGTAGACCTATCCTCCAGTAACATATCTAATTCTATTTTTAACCCAGTTATGCTTTTGACTTTCAAAACATCCCCTGGCAATGAGTTCCAGAGGTTGCCTGTGCACTTTTGTTTGCTCTTATCTTCTGTCATATCCCTCGTTAGTGGGGTTTTTTCTATGCTGAAAAGCCCCAGTCTTTTAAATCTATCCTCATGTGGAAGCTGTTTCTAATTCTAATATATTTTTGATATGCGGTGACTAGAACTGCACATAATATTCGCAGTGTGAGTGTAGCATGGATTTCTATAGTGGCATTATGATATTTTCTGTCTTATTACCTTTTCCTTTCCTAACAGTTATTTCATGAGATTACAGATTTGATTGATAAAGATAAATGTAATATCCTTAGACTTTTGTAAGGTATTTGACTGAGTACCCCTCAATGTTCTGATTAAAAATCAGCGCTATCCAATATCAGTGCCACACACATTAAATGGATTAAGAACTGGCTAAATGACAGATCTCAAAAAGTTATCGATAATGGGGAATCATCACAAATGGGGGTGTTTTTAGTAGGGTCCCACAAGGGTCAGTAGCAGGCCTTGATGCTATTCAACAAGTTTTCTCCCAATCAACATTTTTAACTGTGATCTTGCAATAAGTATAAAATCAATGCAGATAGAATTTTTAGTTGACACAACGATTGGTATGTAATGATGAGGACAGGGCAGATGTACGGCACTATCTAGATTGCTTGGTCACCTGGGCCAGTTCACACAAAATTATTTTTGAATACAGTGAAATGCAGAGTTATACATCTAGGAATACAGGCTCCATCTACAGCATGGGGGATTGTATCCTGGAAAGCAGTGAGTGTGAAAGGAATTTAGAGGTCATAGAGGGCAAACAAGTGAATAAGAGTTCCCAGTGCAATGCTGTGGCACAAAGAACTACATGATCCTTAGGTGTATAAACAGGAGAGTAGCAAGAAGAATTAGGGAGGTGATTTTTATCTCTGTGTACTGCACTGGTGAGGCTGTTATTGGAATACTGTGTCCAGTTCTGGTGCCACATTTTTCAAAAGGATGTTGAAAAATTGAAGGGGATACAGAGAAGAACCACACAAAAAATTATCTGAGAGCTGGAGAAAATGCCTTACAATAAGAGAATTTAAGAGCTCCATTTGTTTAGTTTATCAACAAGTAGATTGAGAGGTGACTTGATTACATGGGGAGAAAATACTGGATGCTTAAAAGGTTCAAGAATAGCAGCCGTGTTAGTCTGTATCCGTAAAGAAAGTGAGGAATACTTGTAGCACCTTAGAGACTAACTAGTTTTTAGCAGTGTGGGTGATTTACCCACTGGAAGGAACCACCAAGGGAAGCAGTAAATTCTTTGTGTTTTCATACCTTCAAATCAACGCTGGACACCTTTCTGGAAGATACACCTCAGTCAACCCTCAGTTATTGGGTTCAATACAAGGGTAAGTGTATTAAATGTATTGGACTGTGATATTCAGGAAGTCAGAATGGATGATCTAATGATCCCTTCTGGCCTTAAACTTTATGAATCTATTAAATAATTAAGTTGTTTCCCCTCACGGTTAACCTAGTCTTACATGTCTGCAATGGCTATATTCCTGATTTGCACCAGAACGTTAGAGGAGAAGCAGATTCTGAATGAGAACTGTAGGTTCTGGCTCACTGTAAATCATTTCTCTCCAAGGGAGAAAGGACTGATGTGGATATTCAGGGCAAAACACAGCTGGATAAGGTAGAAGCTGCCAAAGCAACCGCACCTCTGTGTGTCTACCTCATGAACAAAAAGACCAATTGGTCCTGGCTCCGAAAGCATTAAGGCCTTCCTCAGCAGGAACCGTTGTTTTGAAAAGTTAACAAGGGATCTATTGGAAAGACTGCAAGCCCCAGCAAGGAAGGTTGACAAGTTTAATGAGAGTTAAAGATGAATTAGCTCAGTACCCTAAAATCACAATAAATATATTCTGTTCCAGCTAAGAAGTTCAACCTTCTGTAGCCAGCTTGGCTCAGGGTGAATACAAAGCCCTACCTGCGTATGAAATTTGGTTGTCTTGGATTCTGTGCTGATTGGTAGTACAGTTCTCTATGTCAATCAGTAGATGCCTCTAAATAAAGACAAAGGGAACAAGAAGAGTGTGCTGTTTAGGGGTTAGACAGTGGCCTAGGAGTCCAAACATATGAAGTCCGCCAGTGCCTTATCTGACCTTAATCCTCCCAGTTTGCCCCTCTCTGAATGGGTAGAGTTATCCTTCTCTAGCTCCCAGGAGTTGTGGGAGGCCTGCCTACTACCTCTAAATCAATGGGAGGTTGTTGAGTTGAGGTTCTGTGGAAAGGCAAAGTAGCAGTAATGTTTTCAGAGCACTGCTCAGAAGGTGTACCTTGGAAATGTGCTGTTTAAACAGTAGGTTTCCAGAGCTGGGTTTACAAAGTGAGTCACCCAGACATTGGAACATAGTGTTGCTCAAGGGTGGGAGCCCATTGAAAGCTTTAGTGTGACTCCTGTGCAGAGCAAGGATTCTGGCAGGTCAAGGAATTTAGTGTTCATTCATCGCTTCAGTTCGGGCCATCCTGAGTTTGAGCCCATCCCTTTTCTATAAGTCCTAGCTCTGGCTTCGTTTGTGCCTCAACATGACGTAGAACTACTTGGTTTCCCATGTTTTGTTTATCACGGCTCCCCCTCCCCCTTCACTCTGTCATTGGGTGCCAGCCTTCTCAGCCTGTTTGTTCCTTCACCTCACCCTCCTGTTGTGCCTTCCCCTATGCTTGGGACACAATCTCAATGTGCCACAACCCCTCATCCTTACCTCATTCTGTTTCTTCCCAAACCCTCTTCAGCGCACTAAAATCCAAATCATACATTATGTTATCATTATAACAGCCAGGGAACAGAGACATCTGAATTCAAACTCACTCCCTTTCCCTTCCCCTCTGCCTACCTGGCTGATTTTCACCCAGATTTAGGCAATTCCAGTCTGTCTCTACCTTAAAATGTTGCCATGAAAACGGAAAATAAATATGTTTCTTTTAGAATCTGGTAACAAAAGTTCCAAACAGCCTCTTTTATTTCCTTTAAAAACACTGCAGGCTTGAGGATTGTGACTGCCCTCCCCATAAAGCTTCTCCTTGAAAATACATTCTCTCAAATTATTATGCGCCAACTGGTAGCCACTTAAAGCAGCTCAATGCTAGCATCAAAGATGCATCATTTGCTGGAGTACAATGCAATGGTCTGCCAGAGCTGGCTCTCTCTCTCAGTGGGTCAGGCTTTGTGAAAGCCCTTTAATCCTTTCTCTTGTCTCCATCCCTGGGGTCTACAAGCCCTTCAAAGAGGGTTGCCCACTCCATTTCTCATCACAGTTCTACTACAGCGAGCTGGAACAAAATGCAGACATGCAAAGAGAATATGAATCAAAACGGCTCTGATATGCCCATTGTTATTCTCTTGAGGGAGTGATTATTTGGAAAGCACTGAAGTCATTTCACTTGTACTGCCTAATGTATGGAAATAACCAGGTTGGATCCAATTGGATTCCATTTCAGGTGTTGATCAACCACGGAGGAAGTGAAGGGACCCGTTGTATCCTCGATGAATCAAACTGCATGTATTTCAATGCAGCTAAATGTAAGCTTTTTGTGTGGCTAAAAGTAAATGTATACAATGGGAACAAAGAATATAGGCCATACCTACAGGATGTCTATCCTGGGAAGCAGTGATTCTAGAAAAGATATAGGGATCTGTAGCAGTGTGTGGGATTCATCCACATGGCGCCTCCTGCTGGTTGTCCAGGGAATTAGCTCACCAGCCATTGGAGCACCCTCTGCTGGTTGCCGTGCTGCTTGCTGCTGGCCCCCATGTCGCTCCTGGACCCTAGTGCCTCTTTATCCCAGGGTTCTCCCCCACTGTATCCCCACAGTCTCTGGGTCTCCCCTCCCTGGGAACCTCCAATGCACTACCCGCACCTTGCCTCAGAGGCTACTGCCAGTCATCTTCTTGCCCCTGCTCCCTGGAGCAGACTGCAGTTTGTAAACCACTCATCATCGGCACCAGGGGTTTTGAACCAGCTGCCTCTGCCCAATCTCAGTACCTTCCTTAGGCCTCGCTTCAATCCTGCAGCCTGGGGAGTTACTAAGTTAGATCTCCCCAGCTCCCTTGCCTGTTCCCCCTCAGGTACCTCAGGCAGCAAGGTCCTGCTCCCTCCAAGGCTGGAGACAGAGTCCCTAGCTGCTGCCTTTCAACCCTTTTATTAGGGCCAACTGCCTCCTAATTGGGACTGGGCCCAGCTGCAGCTGCCTGCCCAATCAGCCTTTGATTCTAGGCTCTCCAGGGGCAGCCCTTTCCTAGGCTGGTTTTAAACCTTTTAGGGCTGGAGCAGGTAACCACCCCACTACAGGATCGTAGTGGATAATCAGCTGAACATGAGCTCCCAGCGTGATGCTGTGGCCAGAAGAGCTAATGCAATCCTGGGATGCATCAACAAGGGTATCTCAAGTAGGAGTAGAGAGGCTGTTTTACATCGGTGTTTGGCTCTGGTGTGGCCGCTGCTCGAATACTGTGTCCTGTGCTGATGCCCACAATTCCAAAATGGTGTTGATAAATTGGAGAGGGGTCAGTGTAGAACCATGAGAATGATAAAAGCATTAGCAAACATGGTTTATCCTGACAGATTCAAGGAGCGCAATCTATTTAGCTTAGCAAAGGAAAGGTTAAGGCATGACTTGATTACCGTCAGTAAGTATCTACATGGGAAACAAATATTTAACAGTGGGTTCTTCAGTCTAGCAGAGGAAGGTATAACATGATCAAAAGGCTGGAAGTTGAAGCTAGACAAATTCAGACTGGAAATAAGGTGTACATTTTTAACAGTGAGAATGGTTAATCACTGCAACAATTTGCTAAGGGTGGTGGCAGATTTTCCATCACTATTTATTTTTTCTAAAAAAATATGATCTAGGAATTATTTGGGGGAAGCCCTATAGACTGTGCTATGCAGGAGGTCAGACTAGATGATCACCGTGGTCCATTCTGGTTTTATAATCTGTAGATCTATGAGCCAATGCAGGAGGGGAAAGGGACTGAGAGGTAAAATATAAGCATGTAGTGGTTGAACAAATAATTCCACATGGCAAAATGTTTCAGTTTGCTGGGTTAGAAGGAGTGACAGACCTAACTCAACCACTAAAAAGTAAAGGGGAAGGAAGAAAAAAAAAAAACCCTCAAACCTTAACATGTCTTTTATTGATTCAGTCATCCCTCTGCTGTCTTAATATAAAAAATGCTTTAAAAAGTCTACTTTAATAGCTTTTCCAGTGCTCAGAAATGGTGATAATTAACTGATCTGCTCCTGTCTCAGTCAAAAACCTCTTACTGTTTGAAGAGCTGTCAAAATGTGAAATTATATATACACACATATAGATATAAAAATCTGAGGTGCCTGACAATTATTGTGGCTTCTTTGTAAACACAGATGAATCTTTGGTTGACTTCTCCCTAACCTCCCCAGGTTCATGCTGAGAAGGAGTGAATGCTTTTTATTTAAAGCCAGATTTTCTAAAGTATTTACACTTGTACAAGTGCAGTTAGGCGCTCAGTGGAATTAGTCATCTAGACAACTAATTCACATTGATTCCAAGGGGATTTAGGCTCCTAGTGCTTGTCAATTGCACTGGGTGCCCATTGCAACTTTAGGCACCTAAATATCTTGACATTTTGTCCCTTCGTCTTCTTGTATAGAACACTTTAGTGAATTGATTTTGGCAGAACTGTCCTTAGAATCCTGTTTGTTGACTGATCGCCCGGATGCAGGCTAGTCTCAGGTCCAGGGCTTTGGGCTTGGACATAGATACTCAAAAGCAATCTATTAATGACTGCTGTGACCCAAGGCACTGGTGTACTCACACCCTACACTCTACTGCAATAATATTTGTACCAAATGTGCCTTGTGAGGTATCGTATGAATGCTAATAACACACTGACTATTATATCATTGTAAAATTGATGTGTTAATATTATATGTGAAATTATGAATTCCCCCAATATGATGTTACTAAGACATGTTTTAGACCAGGCATCCTAGCCTAGGTAAAGGTGATAAACAGGTCTGTTCTAAACAGAGCAATGTGGGTTTACCTCAAGTTGCATATTAACAGTAAACAAAGCCATCAAGGTAAACAAGTAGGGTTTATCCTGATCCTGACTTAGAATCATAGACTATCAGGGTTGGAAGGGAGCTCAGGAGGTCATCTAGGCCAACCCCCTGCTCAAAGCAGGACCAATCCTCAACTAAATCATCCCAGCCAAGGCTTTGTCAAGCCTGACCTTAAAAACCTCTAAACTTGAGAGATGGAGAATTAACATGGTTCTTGCACCCCAAAGAGAGAAAGGAGACTGAGTCCTCAGGAGACCTTCCTGACTTGTAAGACAAAGACAATCTCTTTGGGGATATAAGGAACAGCGAGACTCCATCTCTATACTCCAACCAGGAGACAAAGAAGTCACGGGATTTGATCTCTGTGAGAGATCCTGGCCAGTTCAGCCAGTAAAAAGCCAGAAAGGAGACTTGAACAAAGACTAGTATTAGGGGTAGCCGTGTTAGTCTGTATCCACAAAAACAACTAGGAGTTTGGTGGCACCTTAAAGATTAACAGATTTATTTGGGCATAAGCTTTTGTGGGTAAGCAACCCATTTCTTCAGTTGCATCTTAAAAAGTGGGTTGTTTACCCACAAACGTTTATGCCCAAATAAATCTGTTAGTCTTTAAGGTGCTGTCACGGTACTGAAATAGTTTGGTACCGTGTAGATCAATGGGTGCACGAAATATTATGGGAAGGGGGTCATAACAGGTGTCTTATGTGTGTATCTATTCCATATGTGTGTATCTATTCCATATGTGTGTATCTATTTTGTAACTAAAGTTAAAGCTTCAAACTGTACTTCAAGCTTAGGCGTGGCTCCTGTGAAGGCTCAGACAGGCTGGGGCTGCCTGATGGCCCATTAAGGGACATCAACCACACAATGGATTTTGTATATGCCTGTCCACACCCAAGCTGCTCTAGGAATGTCACTGCCTGGTCAGAAACTGAATCCTGGAGAAGTCTGGTGATTGGACCTTGTGACTGTAAACCTCCATTTTGCAACTGGACTCTGCAGAAGAAGGAGGAGGGTCTTGGCCCAGAAGTAAAAGTCTATAAAGCCTGGAAGAACATTCCCCATTTTGTCTTTACCTCCAGACTTCAGCCTGCCTTGTTTCCAGCTTTGGATGGAACTTTGCTACTCTGGGAACTCTGGACAATGGTACTGACCCATCCCCCAAATGGGATGCATCCAAAGACTTTGATTTGAACCTGCAGTTTATTCTACCTTTGCTGCAAGCCTGAGCTAAGAGATGTGCCATTACTGCATGTAATTGATTTCTTTTAACCATTCTTAACCCTCACCTATACCTTTTTCCTTTTGTAATAAACCTTTAGATTTTAGATTCTAATCTAAAGGATTGGCTACAGCGTGATTTGTGGTAAGATCTGATTTGTATATTGACCTGGGTCTGGGGCCTGATTCTTTGGAATTAGGGAGAACCATTTTCTTTATTTGGGGTATTGGTTTTCATAACCATTGATCCCCAGGACAGGTGGCTGCTGGTGGTGATACTGGGAATCCGGAGTGTCTAAGGAAATTGCTTGTGTGACTTGTGGTTAGCCAGTGGGGTGAGACCAAAGTCTTTTCTGTTTAGCTGGTTTGGTGCCTTAGTGTGGAAAAACCCCAGCTTTGGGCTGTAGTTGCCCCTTTTGAAGCAATCTGTCCTGATCTGACACTCACAGTTGGATCCCACCAGGAACAGCACCGTCACAGGTGCCACCGGACTTCTTGTTGTTTTTAAACAGACTGTATATTGCTAGATTAAGTTTTAGACTTTCAGATGCTTGTTTTATTTGCTTGTAACCATCTCTTCCTTTTTACCTCGTTTACCTGGCATCACTTAATCCATGCTCTTTTGTTAATAAACTTGGTTTACTTTTACTATAAACCAACTCAGTGCTGTGTTTGAAGGGAAAGGTGCATTTACTCTAGTTAAATTAATAAACTCTGATGTCACTGACTCTTTAACAGAACAGCAAACGTAGTGTCTTATGTAAGTGAACAGAAAGAGGTGTCGTGCATTGCAGCGAAACATATCTGAGGAGCTCAGAGGCTGGAGTTCACTGATTGTTACATGCTAGGTGAGGTTTGGGCTAGGAGAGCCTAGAGGAGTTTGCTGATGAGGCAGACAGGCTGGTGTGGCAGGGAGCTGATGCAGTCTAATCACCAGCAAAACTCATCCTTGATGAAAGAGAGGGATGAAACAGTGGCTCACAGCTCTGGGTATTCCCAGCAGCATGTTAGAAAAGGCCTACTATCCTTCTTTTCTTGTCAAGTCAGTATGAGCATCAGCATAGTATCAGCATGGATTAAGCAATGTAGTACCACAGCCATCTGGTCTTCGTACTGTGCAAAAGAAAAAAAGAAAGAAAGAAAGATCTTGATTAAACGTCAGTGTCTAAGTTAAACTCCATTCCATTTGTAAAATTGAAATATATTAACAATCAGAAGCTCACTGCTTACATTCAAAACATGTTGGTCCAGCTTTTTAAAAAGAAGGGGCATGCAAATCTGTCTGTACCTGCTGTTCTTCTGTTCACCCTCCCCCCCCCCCCCCAAATGTGCTGAGCCTATCTGGCTAACTCAAAAGTCTTTGGAAGTTAACTCCTATTGGCATGAAGCACTTCTTTGCCACATGATTGGTGGTGGAAGAATCCAAGAACGGACTCCTAATACCGGTTCTAATCGACAGGAGGAGCAATTAGATCAGGCCGTCAGAACCTGTTCCCCCTTCTCCCTTAGCAGTTCCGTAGTCTCTCTGTGTGACCTATATATGGGCCTGCATCCTCACTTTACTCAAACAGTATCCTAGATTGCTCAGTCCCCTGCAGTGGAAGACAGGATCCATTCAGGGAAGCTTCACATGGTTTATCACACACCAGAAGGGAAGAAACAATTATGGGATTCTGTGGCAACATGACCTATGACCGTAAGACCTCATGTGGTTAAGTACTTAAACTGATGGACTTCTAGCTCACTTGTGAATGCTACCAACTAACTCTTAAGATGCTTACTATTGTGTTCTCTTTGTAGAGTTTCTGCTCCCCAAACTGTATGTTCACCACTTCAAAATGTTTATTGTTCTATTTTGTAGATTGAAGCCCCAAACAATCTCCCAATCTGAGCATTCATAAACTTCATAGGTGGCCTCTATCTCTACAAGGAGCTAAACTAAAATCCTAGATCCAAACACCTTTGAATTTGGAAGATATTTGGATCCGGATCGGAACTCCTTGGCCGGCCCCTGTCATTGTAATTAAGCAAACCAAAATTCTCAGCATAGATAGTCTCTGGGAAGGTGAAGCAGACATCCAGATCTCTACTGGACATTCTCTTTTGCAGCGGGTGTATAAAATCTATAATCCTCTATGCATTTGATCACAGTCCTGTCAGAGTGGTATACTGGGTAAATTCCAGTCATTTTCACCAGCTCCTCTTCATTTGGATGTGATTCCTATGTAAGAAACTGTGCATAACCATGGTGGAGATATGCCAAAGTACCCAACTTGAACTTGTTGGTGGGTGACAGTTTGATGGCAAGCAGTGTAGCTAAACTGGCTGCAGAACTCATCACTTTTCCACAGAAGAAGTACTACTAACTCTACCTCCCACCCTCATTAGTGAGATTGCCTGAATCCACCCTGATTGCATACTACGGGGAAAGACTGAATGAGAGGTGGAATTAAGGACATGAAAAAGCACAGGAACAGATCTATACAGACACATGCCTAGAACACCGACCAGGGACATTCTGTTTACTACCCAAGATCCACAAACCTGGAAACCCTGGACGCCCCATCGTCTCATGCATTGGCACCCTAACAGCAGGATTGTCTGGCTATGTGGACTCTCTCCTCAGGCCCTATGGTACCAGCACTCCCAGCTATCTTAGAGACACCACTGATTTCCTAAGGAAACTACAATCCATCGGTCATCTTCCAGAAAACACCATCCTGGCCACTATGGATGTAGAAGCCCTCTACACCAATATTCCACACAAAGATGGACTACAAGCTATCAAGGACAGTATTACCAACACTGTCACAGCAAACCTGGTGGCTGAACTTTGTGACTTTGTCCTCACCCACAACTATTTCACATTTGGAAACAATATATACCTTCAAGTCAGCGGAACTGCTATGGGTACCCGCATGGCCCCACTCCACTTGCGGTATATTGATGACATCTTCATCATCTGGACCCATGGAAAAGAAGCCCTTGAGGAATTCCACCATGATTTCAACAATTTCCATCCCACCATCACCCTCAGCCTGGACCAATCCACACAAGCAGTCAATTTCCTAGACAAAACTGTGCTAATAAATGATGGGCACATACACACCACCCTATACCAGAAACCTACTGACTGCTATACTTACCTACATGCCTCCAGCTTCCATCCAGAACACACCACTTGATCTACAGCCAAGCTCTAAGATACAACCGCATTTGCTCCAGTCCCTCAGACAGAGACAAACACCTTCAAGATCTCTACCAAGCATTTTTAAAACTACAATACCCACCTGGGGAAGTGAGAAAACAGATTGACAGAGCAAGAAGAGTGCCCAGAAGCCACCTACTACAGGACAGACCCAACAAAGACAAAAACAGAACACCATTAGCTGTCACCTTCAGCCCCCAACTTAAGCCTCTCCAATACATCATCAAAGACCTACAACCTATTCCAAAAGATGATCCCACACTCTCACAGATCTTGGGAGACAGACCAGTCCTCGCTTACAGACAGCCCCCCCCCCAACCTGAAAGAAATACTCACAAGCAACCGCACACCACACAACAAAAACACTAACCCAGGTACCTATCCTTGTAACAAAGCCTGATGCCAAATCTGTCCTCATATCCATTCAACTGATACCATCATAGGACCTAATCACATCAGCCACACCATCAGAGGCTCATTCACCTGCACATCGACCAATGTGATATATGCCATCATGTGCCAGCAATGCCCCTCTGCTATGTACATTGGCCAAACTGGCCAGTCTCTATGCAAAAGAATAAATGGACACAAATTTGACATCAGGAATCATAACATTCAAAACCCAGTAGGAGAACACTTCAATCTTCCTGGCCATTCCATTAAAGATTTGATGGTTTCATTTTTGAAACAGAAAAACTTCCAAACAGACTCCAACGAGAAACTGACGAACTGGAATTAATTTTCAAATTGGATACAATTAACCAAGGGCTAAATAGGACTTGTGAATGGTTCGCTCATTGCATTTCCTGAGTTAATTTCCCTAACACAAGAATCCATTTCAAAAGGGATTTTTTTCTTCTACTGATAATGACCCATCTACAACTAACAGCCCTCTTAGAATTGGTATGCTAATGTACAATTTTTTTTTCTTTTCTTTCTTTGTGTGTATAAATGCATCTTACTTCTGTTCCATTCTATGCATCCGATTAAGTGAGCTATAGCCCATGAAAGCTTATGCTGAAATAAACTAGTTAGTCTCTAAGGTGCTATAAGTATTCCTCGCTTTCTTTATGAAAACATCAGCCAGCAGGGTCATAAATATTGGACACCATTACCACTGGTATGCCGTGCTGTTGAAAACTAATGGTGCTCGGAATGGAACCTTTACAGCTGGCTTTCTGAGTGGGACCCAGATCTGAAGGAGTCAGCTCTGATTGCCAACAGTTTTATGTCATCAGACATTATTGTAGATGAAAGGAATTTGATTTTTACAAAGAGTTTTTTCATAGTTAAAAAAAAATCATTCCCTATTTGCTGTTGCTATTTACCAAAACCCGTTGGAAGCTTGAGACAACAGTGATTGCAACACAAAAACTGGAGCACTCAGAACCCAAAAGTGAAAATAAGAGTAAACAAAAAGTGAAGGTGACTTCAGTGTCCTGGCTGAGGGAAATGCAAAACTAAATGGAGCATAAGTAGTGAAAAGTAAATTGGATTTATAAAATGCCGAGTTCTAATAACATAAGTTGGTGGTGACTACACACAGACATAATATGGTGCAGTTGATAGGGTTGCTTTAATTAAGCTTCATTAATTAAAGTGAGTTTCTGCATTGAGAGGTTAAATTGTTAAGGTTGAAAAGCAAGTCAGCAGGACAGAGGTGGGAATAGAACCCGGCATTCCTTGTGCCCATTAGAAAAATTAAAACCTTGAAGAATTTGTTTTTAAAAGGAAACTCATCTAAGGACTTAAACTTTGCAAATAGATACAGGAATATAAAAAGAAATGACAGGTTTTACAACCTTGTCACCATCAATCTTCATATAGGGTAACTGTAGTCTGTAAAATAACATGCTCTTTAATTCTACTTATGTCACTTCTTCCCCTTGGACCAAGTCCTCAGCTGGTAGAAACAGGTGTAGTTTCCACTAAAGGAGCTATGGCCATTTCCACCAGCTGAGGATCTATCCCTTTGTGACTTCAAGTGAGATTCTATTTACTGAAAAATATTTTTTATTCCTATTAATGCTGCAGATTCCAAAGCAGCTATGAAATCATGAGCTAGATACTAGTCTGCCTCGTACATCTGTGACAGAATTGTCATCTAGGTTCTCCTTGTAGTATTTTTGTTACTGGTGAATATATATAAAGCAAAAAGAACGGACACTTTGATGGTCAAATCCCTGGGAAATGTTATGACCCTGGCTGTTAGACAAATCAACATTTGCCTTGTAAAGTGAAAGAACTCAGTCCAGGCAGTGTTGAGAGAGAAGAAATATGAAAGGCCATGATGTTATTTTGACAGTCACTTTTCTGATTACAACTGCGCTTTAAAAATATACAGAACAGATGATTATTGAAGATCACTTTTTGCTCAGGTAGTAAATCAGTTGAGAGTCCATTGTGCTATGTACATTTGCTTTTCAAAACACATCTGGGAACAATTGGCAGAACAGACACCCAAGTCCCTGAGTTAACTGATGAATCCATTACTCACTGAGCAACTGCTGTTGCATCCATGGCCCAGGAAGAGATAAGTTGTACTCTTTGACATGCATTCTGTAAGGTGATCTCATTTCTTATTTCAGTTTAGAAAATGCACTTTGCCTATCAAGTATTCTAGGGGAAAAAACTCACCCCTGGACCAGCCTAATGTCTGTACACCAACATGAGTTCCCCTGAAGCCCTCAAATCAGGCTGGAAAAGCCACAAAGATGGCCTCTATCATGGTGTTTTAGCACTTATCTGCCTGGTGTTGGGAGCATTTTGTTTTCCTCTGAAGTTTCAGACATACAACATTATATCCAGACAGGATATTGGACTTGATCAACCATTCACCAAGTCTATCTCATCTGTCTTTGTGAGGAATTTCTGTAATTCCCATCACTGCAGTATCTGAGGACTGGTAGAAGCTGATATTACTGTGGTTTAGCAAAATCTTGTAAGCTTTTTATCAGCATATCCAAAGCATAAAAATAAAAACACGCTTTCAGGAAATGAACCCAACTCAGCTGGACCTTGCTGGGGCTTTGATTTAGAATGGAATTATGATTGTAAGGAATGCTTGGATTGGATCTTATTTGGTCTGAATTGCTTTGTTTGATTTGCCCAACCTTTCTTCTAGGCAACAGGACTGTCAACTCCAGATGTTTTATATCCCCTAGTTGAAGTTTCCTCCCTTTTACTTAAATGTGTAAGTGAATTTAGTGTTCACTTTCTGTGTCAGCTCTTGAGACTAAAGTCCTCTGTTTATCCTGATCAGCCACAGATCAAATAAAACAGCACTGCAAGGTCCCCATCAATCTGCCTCACTCTGAACAGAGGGAATAACCCCAGGGTGAAAGCAGAACTTCAACTCGTTGTCGTTCCTGTGAGAATGCTCATAAAGGGCCAATAGCTACATAGATCACCCAGCAGTCATTGGGTGTCAATGATTCTCTGTCACTAGTAACCCAGGCTAGGTTTCAGCCTGGTTATTTCAGTGAGGAATGATGGAGCGCTCCCTTTCACATTTCCAGTTCTCTCATTCATCCAATCTACCTTTTGAGCTTTGTCACGTTAGTATTTATATTCCTGAAAAGTCATTTCATCAATCAGTGCAGAGAGAGATTTGAGTGCAAGGGACTGGACTAGATGACCTCTCAAGGTCCCTTCTAGTCCTACGGTTCTATGATTCTTGAAGGCCCTTTTTTTAAGGTAAGTGTTGCAAAATAAGCATTTGTTACTATTCCAGAGGTTATGAAACAAATGATCAAACTATATATACTTGATCCTGACTTCACACTCATGTAAATGAGGAATAGCTCTATTGAAATCAATGAAGTTACAACAATGTAAAACTAGAAAACCTTGGATCAGAATTAGGTCCTCAGAGAGCTGATTTTATTTATATGTATTTTTGTGATCAGTTGATGATGTTGCATATCTCATTCTCAGATGGAATGCCAGGTTAAAGGCAGGAGAATAGCCAGCTTTGCAGATATAAATTTTCCCCTCGTTTGCAAAAAGAACTCGTGTTTGCAATTGGACACACATGCAGTAAATAAACTCTTCTTTTAAAAAGTGCACCGATGAGGCGCTGAATGCAGCATTGGTGTATAGGTACCAAGAGTTTATCCATTTCATAAAGCTGAACACCTGGTTGTTTAATAGAGGTCACCAGCTAAATCAGTTGGAAATGGCTTAGCCAGGCATATGGAAGCAATGCTGAATTAGAACTGAGTGAATCCTTGCTTTGGCCACAAATGTGTGAAAATGAAACTAAATTAAGTTGCCTCAGCCCTTTCGCTGGCACAAACTGATATAAATTGGTTTCATTAAAAACCCTAACATATTTTCAAATCTTCAGTCCTAACCTATTACATTTTGTGCAGTTGCCGAAAGCTAGTAGCTTAGTGGCATTTTATGTAGAAAATGAACAGGGAACAAATAGAATTTCATTGCTTCTTAAATGAAAAGGCTGGGAAGTCTCAGAATAAAATTGTTTTTCAAATCTGGAAAAGTTTTCCTCCTTATTGCCGACTTTGCGCCCCCTCTCTCATTCTCTCTTTATTCCCCCTGCCCCATTGTTTTCCACTTATTTTGCTAGGCAGGCATGTCATTTTCATTCCCACTCATTCATGTTTCCAAATTACATTTTTGTTTTCCAACTGCAGCATATGATGATGTTGACGGGGGTGGGAGGCTGAAGCGTAACTTTCTTGGAGCATGCACTCATCTTGATATTTTTGTCTCTCTCACCTCTGGATGAAGTACCTGTGAGGGGTATTTTTTTCATATATACATATATGCTGACTGTCCTTACTGAATTTGCCTCTGTTCTACTTATGTCCCCAGCCTGGCCGATCCATTTGTCAGCTTCTCCGACAGTCACCTTCGTGCCACCTTTGACTCTCCCTCCCATGCATGGTACTACCTCCCTAAACTCATCCAAAAGGCCTTGATTATGTCCACATTTAACCTCTTTTGTAAGACCCACGTCTGCTGCACTGCAGATGATGAATTAAGTTGATTTATATATAAATACCTGTTATTGTTCCCCACCACCACAACCTTTGTCTCCTGATCTATTTATTTTTAAACTGTGTGCTACTTGCAGCAGGGGCTGACCATTTCAGAATCTTTGCGAATCATCAATCTCATTGTGGCAACTGCTGTAAATACAGTATAAATAATAATAATGGCTTCTGGGTTAGTTGTTATTGGTGCCTTCATGCAGTGGGCAGAATGCCAGACCCTCATGGCGACATGGGGAGAATGTGAAGAGTGCTTTACCTTGTGTGCCATGCACATAGAGGTGGCAACAAATTGTGTAATGTATATTATTAGGTTTGAGAGATCAGTGCCTAATTCCAGTCTTTATTTTATGGAGTCTAATTCCTTTATAAAGAAGGATGTCAACAGACTGACTCCCAGATACGGGATGATAAAAGTGAGCCCAGATAGCCCAAGGTTACTAGTGGAAATTAGAATTTGTGTCACGGCAGAGATGGCATGGGATTAGGGCATGCCACTGACTGCATCTTTAAAAGTAATCTGTGGCAGATGCATAGCTGGGCCCAGTTAGCAGATGGAATGAAAATTGTTCATCCTCAGTGCAGAATAGCGATGTTGGTGTCTCGTACACCAGATTAAGCACTGACAACCCCGAAACAACAAGCTCTGGAGTTCCTGACAGTTGTCTCCAGTTCAAAATGCATTTGAAAGTTGGGCCACTGAAAGAGCGGTCTCTGTGCAGGATTCACATTGCATAAACACACCACCACAACGGGCACTAATGGGTAACCTTAGCTTCAGCAGAGAGACCATGGGCGGAATGCACCGCAGAGACCGAATTTCCCTCTCATCCCTCCACATTGTACCTCCGTGTTAGGAATAAGACATATTGTGGGATAGTATGTTTGTGGTCGCCTGTACGGGCACCGCCTACACTGTACCAGTTCTGTGGTGACCAAACAAGGGTGTCTTAGCAACGGTGTGTTCATAGCTTGAGTTAACATGAGGTAAAAGCCTAGTGAAGACCAGGCAATTTATAGTTTTCACCCAAGTTCGCAGGTTGGAATAAAGACTATGGAGGAGCCTAGGATATAACTTGACGTGCTAACTCATGTGAAAACTAGTTGCCTTGTCTTCACTAGGATTTTACCTTGTGTAGGTTCACTCATGTTAAGAACACAGCTTTTTTTCCGAATGTGAACTGAGAACTTCAGTCTTTGAGGTTGTCAAATGGGCGTCTTTCTCTAGCACCAGAGGCAGTTCAAATAAATTAAATCAGACATTTTGCCAAGTAATTCTCATCTCTCAGTGCCAGAGCACTAATCGATAACACCTCTTTAAAATATCCACTCATTCCAGTCACTTTCACACTGTTGCAATTTACTGCATGGAATAAGGGAAGTTAAAGATAGAAAACCTTGGTTCAGTCACATTACTATTATTTATCTATCATTCTTAGAGCTCCAAAATATGTGCCTAGCTCTTTCCAATGGGTCTGGGTGTCAGATACAAAATCCCTTCCCCTTCCTCTGAGTGGGTATAGGCCACAAAGAGACATTATGATACAGATACATGTCTCCCAGGCAATCTCAGAGAGGCATGTGCTCAGGGCAGTCAATGCTTCTCCATTAGCTTTTTAGAAAGAGAAGGAGGAATCTTGGTGTACATTAACTGGGAGACTGTTCCAGACCTAAGAGGCAGAGTGGAAGATGGCATGAAGAGAGCAGTATGCAGGACAGTGAATTGGGTCAGAAGGCAGGTAATGCGGCCCAGTGGAAAGGGCCCTGGATGGGTTCTATTGCCCTCTCTACCACTGACCTGCTGTGTGACTCTGATCCAGTCACTTCATCTCCCTGTGCCTCTGTTTACCCTCCCACCCTCTGTCTTGGCTACTTAGACTGTACGGACTCTTTGGAACAGGGACTCTCTCACACTAGGTTATGTACAGCATTTGGCACAATGGAGCCCTGATTGAAACTGCGGCCTCTCAGGGGATGAGTACACAGCAATTTGGAGCCCATGGGATTGAGCCTCCCAGCCTGGGTTGACAAACTTGGTATGGCAGGGCTTGTGCTAGCTCCAAAAACAGCTGTATAGATGGTGCTTCAAAGTTGTAGCTCAGGCTGGACTTTAGGATCTAAAGCCAGGGGCAGAAGCCGCAACTTCAAAGCGCTGTCAATAGAACTATTTTTAGAGAGTTAGGGTGAGCCCCAGCTTAGGCTGGAAGACTCGCTTCCATCCAAAATGCTGTGTAGACATAGCCTCAGTACTTCCCCAGGTGACTGAAACACAAGATAACAGGGGAGTGAGTGCAGTGTGGTGTTGTCCTTCAAAGGTGAAGAAGAGGTGGTTGAATCATCTATAAAATATGGTTCAAGGGTCCTTCAAGCATGTGGATGTGGTTGGTCAAAATGTTGGGAGAGGAAGATCATTTTGATGGTGCCTTCGTGATGAGATGAAAGGAGGAGGAGGAGGAGAGAAGGAAGTTGTAGTAGTTGAGTTGGGAGATGACTAGAACCTGGATTCATAGCTTATAATCATCATCAATCATCATAATAAAGGGGCTCATTCTGGCCCTTGTCCGGCTCATTCTGGCCCTCGTCCCAACAAGATGCGAATGCTCTCCTCACCTTTGTTCTCTGTCCTGTCTAATTACCCTGAACTTAATAAAACAAACTGCACATGTTATGTTTGTTCCAACATCCTGTTGTATAACTGAGATAATTAAACTCAGCCATGATACAAGTATTTGAATCAGCATGAAGTCAGTTCTTATAAGGGAATGAGTTCAGGGAAAGATGGTTTATTCAGGCTTCAGTGGTTTCTAGACTCTCAGAGTAACACAAATATATTTTTATAACCAAGGCCCCCAAATAATGGTAATTACAATGATTACATTGTAGTTGTCTTGTTCTCATCTTTTCTAAATCCATTATACCCCTTGCCCTGTAAGGAGGCAACAAGTTGTGTATTCCACTAATAAAAATGTACTGATAGCAAGTTATTTGTTACGTGCCTTGAACATCAATAGAAAATCTGTGTCAGCACACCTGTTATTCTGCTGCTTGTCTGAGAGATGGGGAAATCAACAGTGTCACTTGGATGAACATTCGGAAGAAGTGCGGTGTAGTGGTTGGAGCAGGAGACCTATGGGTCTATTTGTGGTTCTGCTGCTGACTCACTGTGTGATCCAGGAAAAATTATATAAGCCAACATTCTCAAACGTGATCACTGGGGGTACCTCAGTTTTGGGATAACCATAGACCTTGTGGGTCTGATATTCAAAGGTGCTAAAAACCTGAAGTTTCCAATAACTTCAGTCGGAGTCATGGGTGCTCAGTGTTTTTGAAAATCAGGCTGAAGTGTCAGGCACTGGAAATGGAGGCATGCAAAATTAGAGGCACCTTTGAAAGTTTGATACTTAGTTTCTGTGACTCAGCTGTGCCCTCTATACCATAAATTGTTGACATTCCCCTCACACAGGGGTGTTTGAAAGGCTTAACTAACATTTTAATTATCATGAGATTCTTGGATGAAATAATCTGTCATGTAAAACAAATGTAAAGGAAGGAGGAACCTCGTTATTTTATTCAAACATAGTGTAGACTCTGATCTCACTTATGTCTGCATATGTGGATGGAGTCAGAGCTGCATTTATGCCTGAGCGGAATCTGGACTGTGGACAATTTTCAAGTAATCTAACAGGCACTAGGAAAGAGTTTTCCATTGATCTTCTCTAGTTTAAGTCACATCCTTGTGGGTGATCATAGCATGTGATGAGAGGGACTTCTGCAGGACACTAGATAATCTTACTGGTGCAGCTACATTTAGGAAAGAGATGGAGGGAGAAGAGTTCTCTTCCACCAGGGCTTATGAATTCTGTGGTTTATCAGATGATCATGGGATTGGTGTCACTTCAGACTGATATGAGGAAAGGAACCAATATCTATTGGGGAAGTCACAAGAGGGACTATAACATTAACTTCCGGCTTTGAAGGAAAAGTCTCTGGCCCTGATTCATCATAGTCCTAGGCTGTGCTGTATTGGCTGCCCCGCAGTCCCAATCCCAAGTAGCATTTCAGGTGTATTGGGGGCAGGCAAGAGGAGCGAGGGGGTTTGGCCAGGTTGGATATGGTTGTTGAGGGCATTTGAAATAGGGGCACAATTTAAGGTAGCCCTATGGGAAAGTTAGGGCACACCCTGAATAGGAGAGATGCAATCTGCCTCTTTCTTCCCCTGCCCTCGAGCAGGTATGAACTGGACCCTCTGTGTAGAAGCAGAGAGTCACCCCACCAGCCTGACACCTCACCGGCTTCCTTCCGACTGGAGTAGGAAGGAATTGCTAGTTGTCTCTAAAAGCCAAACGCCCTAAATTACCTTTTAAAGAGCCCAAAAGAGGAATGCGCTAGTGTGCTGCAAAAGCCTGAAGAGCCTGTAAGAAAGTGGATTTCTGTGGGTGAATTGTGAATGGGTGGTTTTCTCTGAACAGTTGTTTAATTGAGCTGCAGCTGGAGATGATTATGTTTGTTTTTCCTTCAGTGTCTCTCATTTCCTTTCCTTTCCGTTAATTCATGCTTTCATTCGGTAACTGTTGCTGGACAAATTTTAAAATGCTCTAAAAAAAAAAAAAGAAAAAAGAAAGTATTTCGGGAGCTTTTTATGACAGTCGTTCCTGGAGACACCTGTAAACCATTGAGCTGAATTGGGCTGCAGCTGCTGCTGACTGTGTTTGATACAAAGGGGCGTGACTCATTTTGCTTGTCTTTCCAGCATTCTCTATTCCTTCCGGCAGTTTTTGCTGGGGTGACTATCAGGCAAGGGAAGATGTGATTGATGCTTCTTGGAGGAAGGAATCTTGGGGAGAACTTGCATGGATACGGGGTGTTGAATCCATCATGGTCATGGCTGCTGGCTGTGAGAGCCAAATTGCCATACTACAGAGAGAGAGGATGGGCCTGATGGATGAACAGGTCTTTCCATCCCATTGTCTTACCTTCATAGAAGAGAAACAAAAACTGTAGAGAGCTTAACTGATAATATAAGAGGCCTGGGTATACTCCCTGCTGCCCTACAAGCTCTCTCATGCTATGTCTGTGCAGGTGTGCGGTTTCCTGCAGACTGTTGTGTTGCCTTCTCTAATCACTATTGTCTTCTGCTGGGGCCCGGCAAAGGGATCAGAAATAGAGGCTGCAGGAAAGAAAATGGATTACATCACAACGGCCGCAGATATTCATCCAAGTTGAAATTCACCCTGGTGCAACGGGGAAGTGCACGGGTTAATCTGAAGGCTTAGCTTGTACCCACGTGCTGTATAGACCTTTTGCTCGCTCTCTGCACAAAAGTGAATTTTGTCCCATGAGAATAATAGGGGTTGATCCCTCCCCCACCTTCCTATCCCTCCCCAGTGGGAATTTCCTTCATCCAGCTTCTGAAATCAAGACTCAGTTGAGTAGCAAGAGATGCATGTCCCAGGAGAGTCATACTCATCCATAAACAGATTTGCCTCTGCAGGGGAGACGGGTGAATTTTTTCACCCATAGGCCACACGGCTATTACAAATTGAAGGTCTGGGTCCCAGCTGTTCCCACTGAGCAGTCACTGTTTTATATAGATGTGTTATGTTACTCCAGGCTGCCAGCTCTTTGCTTCACCACCCATTACAGTTCTTACAGCCTTGCTCCCTTTTGACAAAATAAAACAATCCACTATTTCCTTCTTATGCTGGACCCCATCCTCCTACTTCCGCCCCCTGCTAACCTCTGCTGACAACAGGCACAACATCAGATGCAGGGAGTCAGCTGCATGTCTACACCATGGCTTAACTATTGTGAACATGTGAAGGTTTCTGCTACACTATTGGGTGCTGGTGTCTCTTAACAGAAGCGTTCTCTCTCTTTTCTCAAGTTGAGGCCAGTTGGAGAATCCCTGTTTAAGTGTCTTGCTCTGTCCTCAATTCCTTTGCCACACTCATCTGTTCTGCCTGCCAGCAATGCCTTGCACGCCCCCTTGCTCAGCTAAAATGCCCCGAGATTGGGTTCATGAGCTGACTTCTGTGCCAGCTTCCCACTAAACATTTCCTCTATCAATGACTGTTTCTTAGCCACTTCACTGCTGCGGAATGTACCTGGCACCTAGGGACAAAATGAACTGCCAGTGCTACCCCTGTGTTGCCACCAATCCTTGTGCCATGATCAACGGTTCTTCCTGCATGTTTCTGGATGTCCACAGGTCCAGATACCATTTCCAGGACCTGCATTATATCATTACATCGCAATAATGCACCATAGCATGATGGCATTTGGAAGCAATGCCATATTGTGACAATGCTGACAAAAGGCCACAGCCAGATTGTGGTGGCTGAGTTTGTCCTTGGCCGATGCACTCTCCCAGGCGTGTCCATGGGCTAGATGGGAGCCTCTTGTTAAATTTCTGCCACAAAACTGAAGGCTAGATTGGAGTGATTTCCCAGTGTCTGAAGGAGTGTACTGTCTTTCTGGGGCAGCTAAATCTTCACTGCCAGAGATGCCTTATTTCTAGAGTACATAAATAATGCTGAAGAACCTTTTTTTCTTCTGGAATGGAACAGCTAGCACCAAATGGCCGGTATAACTCAAAATAAAGTTCCCTGGAAACGGATCATCCCCCCATGATCCCTTTCCCTTATGTTGCAATTACACACATTGATTGCTAGGCTTTATTACCAATAAACTCATTGTATATGTTGGCCAGAGATAACAAGCATTTCCAGCAAAATGAAGCTTAATATGCATTGGTGAAGTGGCACTGCCTCTTCTTACTTAAAGTTTTTAAAAAGTGTTTCTCTTTAAAAGGTTTAAGAGTAGCAGCTGTGTTAGTCTGTATCCATAAAAAAAATGAGGAGTACTTGTGGCAGCTTAGAGACTAACCAATTTATTTCATCATAAGCTTTCGTAGGCTATAGCCCACTCCATTGGATGCATAAACTGGAATGCACAGTAATAGAGAGATATATACACACAGAAAAACATAGAAAGGTGGAAGTTGCCATGCCAGTTATTAAGTGGGCTATAGCCTATGAAAGCTTATGCTGAATAAAATTGGTTAGTCCATAAGGTGCCACAAGTACTCCTCTCTTTAAAAGTGAATCCTTCCCTGATTTACTTCCCATGGGACTCACTGGTGTTTAGGTGGGATTTCACAAAGTGTTTGTCAAGGCAAAATTTGCCCTAGAAGGGAAAGTAAACAAATAGATTTCTAGTCTGCCCCTTCTGCTCTCTAGTGGCCCAGGCGTGCTTGGCACATGGTGTTATATCACAGCCTAAGGGTGATGATTTTTGTAGGAGCCCCTTGTTAAACTATTGCCAGCACATCACCAGCCATGTATTACCAATGGACGTGCCAACATTTCAATGTGTTGGCATTGCAAAGAAAAGAAGCTGGATTATACCACTGCGGAAAATTTGTGTTGGGACTCTGCAGTGGAAGAGGTTAATGTGAATTTCAAACCTGAGCTACAAGAAAGTCATGTTTAGCTTTCTTTACGAGACAGAGACATTGAGGAGCCAGGGCATCAATCCATAGGAGCTCCTAGTCTGCTTGACATCCGGCTTTCTGTAATGAATACATTTCTTGCATTGCTGCATGCTTCTCCCAGCATAGATATCTATGATTAATATGCCTTGTCTTTTATAAACAAACCTAATGCAAAGCCAATAATGTGAGTCTCATTTCTTTATTGCCAAACCAGCAGCTCAGCATTGTTTGGATGTATATGTAAAGGAAGGAAGATGAATGTTCGCTCAAGCTTGGGAACTAGAGCTATAACAAATTTACGGGATGAAAAGCGCACTGCAGAGTGAAGCGAATAAGTCCTGGGAAGGCCTCTGCTTTGCCCCCTTCAATCTTTTTTATTTTAATAGCAATCGCATCTTAATGTACACACAACCAACAGCATCACACCACACACACACTAATGGAAACAAATGTATTGCAATAACCGGGACGCTTTTATCACTAATGAGATCCTGCGGGAATAAGGGGCTATCTTTACACACGCCTAAAACAGAGATGGATTAGAACTGTCTCAAATAATTTAATTTCTATGAACTGTACAAGTTGCTGAATTTTTCTTAAACACCGAGAGCTGGATTAAAGCAATGGGGGGCCCTCAGCACACTTCCACTCAGCCCCCCTCGACCACCACCCCCTCAGAAGTTGGATCGATTGGCCGCCTCCGAGTCAAAAGATAGCAACCATGAGGGTGGAGTAGCACTGCTAAGGCTGGGAGCCTAGTGCACAGTGGTGGTAGTATGCCAAGGGCTAGTTGGCTTCCTCCCTGGATCTAATGGCTGCTGCTTCTCCCTCTGCAGCAACTAGAATCTCAGAGCAGTGCAAAAAATTCCATTGGAGGAAAGGGGTGTTCTGTAAGGATTCCCTGGACTGTACTCCCTCACCCCCAGCTTCCAAGTATTGGAACTCCTTCTTTCTCTGAAAATCTTGCTGTCCCCTTTCATCAGTTAATTTGCTGAGGGCTGTAAAATCCTGACTTCTCATTGGCCCACTGGATGTCTTTTCAAGATCATCCTATGCAGAAAACCTCAGTTTTCTTCTTTTCCACCCCTAATTCCAAGCATGCTGGGAATGGCGTTAGAGGGCTTTTGCAGCCATCCTAGTTGTAATCCTTTTGGTAGGGACCCCTAAAGACTCAGATCAGAGCTCCAGAAACTAGCAAATTCCAGATGAGTGTTGCACATGTTTTTCTTTGCAAGCCTTGGGAGATGAGGGATGGTTAGGCCAGTAGCCTGGGATTTGGGACACCAGAATTCAGTTCCCTGCTCCATCACAGACTTCCAGTGTGATCTTGGTTAAATCGCATACTCTCTCTATGCCTCAGTTTCCCAGCTGAAAAGCTGGGATAACAGTACTTCCTTACCTCACAGGGATGTTGAAGATAAATGCATTAGATGTTGTGAGGTACTCGGGTTCTATGGTACTGGGGGGCCATATATGTACCTCAGAAAGATAGGAAAAAATACTTACCAAAAAAAAAAGAAGCTGAGATGCTGATGACAACACTCAAATCTGGCACGAGCCTGTTGTGCCATAACCCTGCTTTGTAAGTACTACATTTGTACAAACATATTTTCTTGTTTTTTTAATTGAAAGTTTTCTGACTAGCTCTAACAAGCGTACACGGTGCTGTCCACAGACATTGGCCAGATCATCACCCCGTGTGAACTGGTGAAGCTCTATTTAAGTCAATGGAGCTACTCCGATTTGCACCCATTGAAGAGCAGCTCCATGGAATATAATCTTCCTGCTCCAGGCAGTTTACAAAGTGTGTCGTCTTGCTTGTATTGCAATCAACAATTTTGCCATTGATTTCACTGATCTAGTGCACACTGAAAATGAGGGAAAGACTCCCATTGATTTCAGTGGCCTTTGAATTAGGCCCTAATTCAGTTCTTTGTGCTACACAGCATAACAGTTCAAACTCAAGAGAAAGCAGGGCTGATGTCAGCATGGAAGTCATAACATCACTTATGTAGCTTTACAAATATAGACTCCTGGAACCATACTACATCTCTGTTTTGGTAGGTCCGTATTATTATCCCTCATTTTTAAACTGGGAAACAGGCTGAGCTGATGTGTAAATTACTCAGGGCTGCACTGAAAGACATTTATAGAGCTGAAATTAGACCCCAGACTCCAAGTTGCCCACCACAAGATCAAATGGACTGTCAAAGATCAAAGAAGGCTTTGCAAATGAAGTGTCCAGTGATGTACAGTAAATAGCTTCAGAATGTATTTAATCTTTGTTAGATGTACTTCTTGGTACGTTAACCTTTAATGTGATTTTGGAAACACAAATAGGTGATCCCATTAAAGCCCATATTTCTGACTTAGAGTATCCCATGATCAAGCTAAGCTCTTGTGCGCTGATCTGATTCAGAGCGGTTATTCTAAAACCACTAAGAATGTATACTGAGTCACCTAAATTCTGGGTTGGTGAAGGAAAATAGGTTTTCAGAGCAAGAGCAAGAGAAATGGAAATAGAGTATACATGCAGCATGGGCAAGAATGCTGACGAGAATAGGGAAACAAGAATCAGTAAGCAGGGTTCCTTGCCTATTATTATTTGTTTCCAATAGCTCCCATGAAGTGCCAAACACTTTCTAGGGTCCTTGTCCCAAGTAGCTCACACTGCTAAGACAGATGAACAGAGGTGAGGGGGAAGGAGTGCTATGCTTGAGAACTCATGGAGGGCCAACAGGACCACAGGAAGTAAACACAGTAGCTGTTTTTAAAAAGAGGGAACAAAGAGGACCGGGAGGATTATAGAGCAGTCAGCTTACCTTCAATACCTGAAAATATATTAAAACAAATTATTAAACAATCAGTTTGTAAACACCTAAAGGACAATAGAGTTAAAAGGAATAACCAGCATGGATTTGTCAAGAAAAAAAAATGATGCCAATCCAATGTAGTTTCCTTCTTTGACAGGGTTACAAGTCTAGTGGATTTAGAGGGAGATGATATATCTTGATTTGAATGTCATGTGGGACTTACTAAAATCAAGATATATCATCTCCCTCTAAATCCACTAGACTAGACAGGGTTAATGTCATCTCTACTAGACTAGTAACCATGTCTAGTCTAGTGTCATCCCACTAGACTATACCCCACACGATATATCTTGACATCTTGAGTCCCACATGACATTCTCCTAAACAAACTGGGGAAATGGGTTCTATATGAAATTACCGTAAAGTGGATGCGAACGTGCTTGAAAAAGCATGCTCAGAGAGTAGTTATCAATGGTTTGCTATCAAGCTGGGAGGTTGTATGTAGTGGGTCTCACAGGGGTCTGTCCTGGGTCTGGTACTACAGTATTCTGTATTTTCATTACTGACTTGGGTAATGGAATGGAGAGTATGCTTATAAAATCTGAGGATGACACCAATCAGGGAAGATGCTTGCAAGCCTATGGAGGACAGAAGTAGAATTCAAAATAACCTTGACAAATTGGAGAATTGGTCTGAAATCAGAGATGAAATTTAAGAAAGAAAAGTACAAAGTACTTCACTGAAAAAGGAAAAATCAAATGCAGAACTATAAAATGGGGAATAAGCAGCGAGGTGGTGGTAGTGCTAAAAAGGATCCGTGGGTTCTAGTGGATCACAAATTGAATATGAGTCAACAATGGAATGCAGTTGTGAAAAAGGCACATATCATTCTGGGGTGTTGTGGTTGGATGTGTACGTCACACAAGCCCTAAATGGGTTAATGTGTGCCTAAGAAGTCAATTAACATGCCTGGTTGCACCTGGGCAAGTGGAAAAAGCCAGGTTTAATTGCTGCTGAAGGCCAGCTGGGAGGATTACAAAACTAAGAAATTGAGAGCAGGAGGTACTGCCAGGGCTGACAGTCTATGATCACTCTCTGGGAATAGAGGTGGTGGCCCAGGGGAGGGCCATAAGAATCCTAGCCCTGAAAAAAGAATCAACCTAAAAAGGATGCAGGGAAGAAAGCGTGAGAAAAGCAGTGTGGGAATGGAGCCCAGAGAAACTACAGCCAGGAGGGGGACCGCATAAACGTTGGCTGCTGATTATAGGATCCTTGGGTTGGAACTTAGTATTGTCAGAGGGCCCAGGTTCTTCTACCAGCCACTGGCAAAGGGCATGAGCCTAGAGAAGGGGATAAGAATACTGGAAAGCCCTGAGGCAAGGGAGTGAGGGTCAGGGGACTGTAGTTGAGGTCAAAGACCCTTTTGTGAACTTATTGGACTGTTTTGCGTTGGACTTTCTGCCAGCCCCAGAGGGGCAGATTAAATTTTGACCTGACCAGAGGGCTGATTTATGGGTAGAGAGAGACTGCTACGGTGACCATTGGTAGAAGGTGCCAGGCTGAAAGACAGCTGCTACATCTTGTCTTGGCAAAAGGGGCACCTTAGTGATGAGTGATCTCCCTTCACAGGTGTATTAACACCACGTAAAACATGGGAGGCTATTGTGCCACCCTGCCTTCCACTGGCAAGGCCTTCAACTGAACTGCTCTGTCCCCTTTGGGGTGCCACACGTCAGGAGAGATGTGAATATACTAGAGATAATCCAGGGAGAGCAACAAAAATGGTCAAAGGTTGAGAAAACCTGACCGATGAGGAAAGCCTGGGTATGTTTAGTCTTGAGAAAAGAAGACTGAGGGGGACCTTCTAACTCTTCAAATATGTTAAGGGCTGTGAAAAAGAGAGTGGTGATCAACTGTTCTCCATGTCCACTAACCGTAGAATAAGAAGTAATGGGTTTAATCTGCAGAAAGGGAGGTTTAAATGCGCTATTAGGGATTTTTTTTCTAACTGTAAGGGTACTTTAAGCACCAGAAGAGGCTCCCAAGGGAGCAGGGGGTTGGAATCCCCATCACTGGAGGTTTTAAAGAACAGGTTGGCCAAATGCCTGTCAAAGATGATCTAGGTTTGCTTGACCCTGCCTCAGTTCAGGAGGCTGGACTTCATGCCCTTTCAATGTCCCTTCCAGCCCAATACTTCAATGATGCTATTTATCAGGAGATTTGCCAAGGTAGGGCTTGACCACCTCTTTTGTGAAATATGTATAACTACTTACTTGTCCATCTAAGGCAGGGGTCTCAAACATGCGGCCCGGGGGCCGCATGTGGCCCGCGAAGCCCTTCCCTGCGGCCCGCCAAGCTTCCTGTCGTCCCCCCCCCCCCATAGCAGTTTGCGGGAGGGAGGGGCCAGAAGCAGAGACTTCTCTGCTGCCTGGCTGGGCTGCGCGTGTTTCTAGCTCTGGACTTCCTATATTGCTCTTGCTTTGTTTGCCAAACAGCTGTTGGTGGTGTCTAGTGCTTTCCAGGAGGGAATGGGGAGCTGCGTGCTCAGAGGAGGAGGTGGGGCAGGGGTGGGACCTCTTGGAAGGGGTGGAGTGGGGGCAGAGCCGGGGCAGCGAGGGCAGGGTGTGTGTCAGTGGTGCGGCCCTCGGGCCAGTGCACTAGTCCTCATGCGGCCCTCATGGTCATTTGAGTTTGAGACCCCTGATCTAAGGTTTTCCCATGGACACATAGCAGAAGTAATAGGGTCTTAACTGTCCTGAGCATAAGAGCCTTGTGGAAGAACTCAGGAAGAGCATTACAAGTGTAGAAGGCAGCCTGGAAGAAGGTAATGAAGGTGATTAGGTGAGAAGTTGACAGATGATGGAATGAGCTACAATCATTGATGAACCAGAGCCGGTGGAGTGCTGAGGTGACATTAAATAAGGGCAGGGGAAAGTGGAGCGGGGCTGATATATGCAAAGCCTGTAGGTATTGTCAATCTTGAATACGAGGCAATAGTGGGGGGGGGGGAGGGTTGGAAGGGTTGGAATGTAAGGCAAGGAATATGAGTGTAGCAGCAGGACTTTGGACAGAAGGGGGTAATATGTTTGGGGGGCTATAATGGAGGATGTTGTACTAGTCAAGTCAGGAAATAAGGGCTTCAACTTATTCAGACACCTGGACATTCAATGGGAACTCAAAGTCATATTTGCTTGTGTTTCGAAAGAGGGGAATAGTTTGAAGACATTTTAAATATATTATTAAGATTATTATTATTATTACTTCATAATTATGATTTTGCTAAGGGCGTAAGAACAGATTAGGATAGTTTTTCTTTTGAAAAGAGGATTCTGGAAAATCAGATATGCAAGAAAAAATTGGAAGGAGAAAATATCCTGTGCATATGCAAAAGAGAACGGGCATTAACACAAAAGAGAAAGTAATTCTGGACTGCACTACTGATTCTGTGTTCATTGTTGCAGTTTGGTGGTTTAGTTACATGCATTCATGAGGATTGAATAGGGGTAGTAGTGGGAAGAAAGTAGAGCAGCAGAGAAAGAGACAATGATAGGGTGAGAGAAGTGAATAGATAGAGAGGTGTAGAGAGGTGATGTAGCTCTGCCTTGTAAGAAGGTCTTTATGGGCTATGATCTCTTGTAAAAGGTTCCTGGGGGGGAAGAATTAATCCAGGATGTTCTTTCTTTAGTGGATGATCTTCTTCCTCATAATTATGGGCATGTTTGTTTCTTTTGCACAACTATCTGAAGAAAAACACACCTGAAGAGCAATATTAGGTGTGATGTCATAGGGAGAACTTTGACCAAATCATGGATTATTAAGGGTCTAGTGTGCCATTGTCATCCTGGAAGATAACAGCTATTGTTTATTCAGTCCTCCTCATTTGGAATATATTGCCCTGCACTTCGAGTCTGCTCCAAAGCCTATTGAAGTCAGTGGGAGCCTTTCACTGGGCTTTTGCTTATCCCCTTAGTTTATTCTGTCCATAGATTACAGCACAGCTAGTTTTCTGCAATGCTTACACCTTTGTAACATTCCAGTTGTAGTTCTTCCCTGCACTTGTATGCATACAGTGTCAGTTTGGAAACACTATCATTAACACAGGGCTGTAAAAAATGTCTGAGGGATGCTAACTCCCATATACCTTTTTGTACTTCCTACATGTACAAAGAAGCGAGCCCAAACTATGCCCATTTTTAGACACCACCTCATTCATTTCCAGAGCCAGGTTTCATATTACCCTTGTGGATTTCAAAACCTTCCGTGGACTGACTCCGCTTTCCATCACACCCTTTCTCCCTCTCTCTCTGATTATTTAGCACCGGCCTCCTCTCTCACTTCCCAGAGTACTTTGGCTGCTGGTGGGAGAGCCGTCTCCTCTTACCACATTTGTTCTGTCTCATTTCAAACCTCAGTAGAAAACTGCTCATCTTTCCCTTGCCTGCTAATTTTTCCCTTCCTCTGCTGTTATTTAACTCTGTAATGGTATTATTTAATTCTAAAGCATTTCAGGGGCACAGTTGGTTTGAAAGATTCTATATCAAATAAAGTACTGTACGAGGTAGGCAATTTATCATGTACTACTAATGCTAATGGGCATTTTACATCTGGTTGATCTCAGTCACTGAAAACAGACTGCATTATTAAACCTCTCTTTTTATTAAGATTAAATGGCATGTTTGTTTACTCCCCTGCAAAAATGCTAAGAAGCTAAATTCTCTCTCCTTTGTGGACATAGCACACACACCAACACACACACACAAATTATTGAATGATATAAAAATCTCCTCTAATAAGCCCTAAAATCTCTATCTGGTGAAGGCTGGAATGTCACACAGGGACTAATTGACAAGTTTTAAGGAAAGAAAGAGGTTCTGGATAATGAAAACCAACATCTATGAGACATACTTGGGGAAATTAATAGCTACTTGAAGATGCTTCTTTGGTTAGTATCCCATGAAATGGCAGAGAATTTGGCAGAGTTTAGCTCTGAGCTGCTTCTTTCAAAATCATTTCCCCCCTCAGCTTTGTGTGTGCATTGACAATGGACCATCCTTCATCACATCAACGGCAATTTTAACATTCAAAAGCAAAGCCTTCAGATTCATTAATTTAAGACAGGTGGGATTTGTAGAGTTTTCACCTTTCCCTTTGATTGTTGCTAAGGGTTACAACAATAATTTGCATTTATATGACAGTTTTATCTGAGGACTTTATTGCTGTCAAACAAGAAGTCAATGATGAAGCCAGCAATAGAACCTAGGAGTCCTGGCTTCCAGTCCCACCTCCTTTGAAGTGCTTTCTTTATTTACCTCTTTTACTTCCCACCCTTCGGTCACTTTTCTACATCAGTGGCCATGTTACTGCACTCACTGATGAGAGGAGACATAATGGAGGCTTCTCCAAAACATATCTGCTTCTCTCGGATCTGTTACCAGTGGAGGTATGGGTCAACTTGTGCATGTCTGCAGTGCAAAGAGAAACCCACAATACTGAGTCTCAGAGCCTGGTTAATTGACTTGAGCTTGCAGATCTCGGGTTGTGGGCAAAAAATAACAGTGTAGATGTCCCCGCTTGAGCTGGAGCCTGGGATCTCAGATCCTTCCCCCTCGCCAGGCTCTGAGACTCGATTCTTCAGGTTTGTGGGGCTGTTGTTTTTTTCAGTGTAGAGACACTGCTTGTGCCGATAGTAAAATGCATGTGTGAGCCCTATTGCTAGAAGACCTAGAGGAACAGAACTGTCTGCTCCATCTATTGGGAAGGGGGAAAGCCAGCCTTGGTCATCTTCATTTACTTAAGTTATAATGTCATTTATCCATAACTAGCGAAAATACCCGGCGTTGCTCGGGTCCGTCGGAGGTGGGGAGGGGGCAGAGAGCTGACCAAGTGCGGGGTCCGTTGGAGGGGAGATGGGGCAGAGAGCAAACCTGACACCCCCACCTCACCCCCCCGACCAAACCCGACACCCCCACCTCACTTACCCCTCGACCAACCCCGACTCACATTTCACCCCCCCACCCAAACCCAACACCCCCACGTCACCCCCTACCAACACCCCCTGACCAACACCCACACCTCACCCCCCGTAGACCAAACCTGACACACCCACCTCACTTTCCCCCCCAACCAAACCCGACACCCTTACCTACCACCACAAACAAACCCGATACCCACACCTCACTTACCCCTCGACCAACCCCGGCCCCCCTCCTCACCCCCCCCAACCAAACTCAACATCCCCACCTTACCCCCCCCACCAAACCCAACACCCCCTGACCAACCCCAACACCCACCCCGACACCTTCCCACCCCCCCAGACCAAACCCAACACCCCCGGCTCACTTACCCCCCGACCAAACCCGACACCCCCACCTCACCCCCCGACCAAACCCGACACCCCTACCTCACTTACCCTCTGACCAAACCCAACTCGGGTCCGTCGGAGGTGGAGAGGGGCAGAGAGCTGAGCAAGTGTGGGGTCCGTTGGAGGGGGGAGGGGGCAGAGAGCTGAGCGAGTGCAGGGTCCGTTGGAGGGGGTATTATGACATCAAACTATGTCACAGAGAACAGCAGCTGCCCAGCTGATGTGATTGGCCTTTAAAGAATTTCACCCCTGGGGGGCATCAGAGGTGAGATTTGAAAAAATTTCGACTCTTACCCTGATTAGGACCCTAAGACCTATAACTGTACCAAATTTCAAGTCTCTAGCTCAACCGGTGTGGAAGGAGTAAGTGCACATACATACACACACGCACGCATACACGCAGACATACACACATACACCATTTGACTTTTATATATATAGATTCCACCTACCAAGTCTTGTTGGGGTTTTTTGAGTTTGGTTTGCTGTGTAAACATGAGAATAGATTGTCATCACTACTGTATTCATGAAGGGCAGAGGAATTGTGCAGGATATGCCCAAGACAAGGGGTATTGCATGTAACACCAAGGCAGTTTGGATGAGTAATAAGTTTTGATTCATCAAAGACAATGAAAAGGGCTTTGTCTGGAGATAAGGAGCCCTATCCCAGGCTGCAGGAACTTCTTCTGCTCTAGGTTCCCTACTCGCAGAAGTGGTGGTGATGGCAATGGAGTTGAAATCACAGACTGGTAGCTGCACCTTGAAGTGGGACTTGGTTGAGCAGTTTTGTCTGGATTGAAGCAAATCAGTGGAAGAGAGCTACCCTGGACACCTCTGACTACCATTGAGACTACCTCCAACTCTGGAATTTTCCCCAAAACATGTTTTCTGCACTGTACAGCCCTCTCCTGGGCAGTTCAGATATTAGAGGTTTGTTTGATGCCATAAGGGGTCAATGTGCAGCAGTTTGATACTTTAAATGGAGTTACCCAAGCAGTTCAGTTTAAACATACTGGATTAGGTTTGATTTTAAAAATAAAACATGTTTATTTAACTACAAAGAGGTAAAATTTGAGAACAAGTATGACATATTAAAGATAGAAGTGGTTACAAGAGAAATATCAGAAACTTTCTGATAGCTAAAACGTAACAAACTAGATTTGGTTCCAGGTAAAGATTGCCAACAACATTTTTGACCAACATCTCAGGTTGGGAACTCCCCCAAAGGAGTCTTCTTGTGTCTTCTTAGGTGAGAGAAAGAGATAAGGAGAGAAAGCTTGGAATGTTTTTGCCCGTCGCTTGAAAGCCCTTTGAAATGCATTGTTCTGAAGGTCACTCCCAGATAAAGTTCATTCCAGCTATGGGGACAGAGACATGGAGTCTTGTGGTGGAAAAGGTGTGTTTTGTGTCACACTAGTCTATTCATTATGATTCCAAAATCTACACACAAGCCACACCATCAAACACAGGCAGAACACTCTGGGTTGTTTTGCTCCTTGCATGGTGTGAAGATTTTGGCCCAGTGCAAAGTACTTTTAGACAAAACAAATAATTAAGGACTGACCTGCGACCCTCATTCTCCCATTGGTGAGCGCTACACACACGAGTACGCTCCATCACTAGCAATTTTTAAATCAAGACTTACTGTCTTTCTAAAAAATATGCTCTAATTCAGAAAGGAATTATTTGGGGGACATTTCTATGGTCTATTTTATGGCGAAGATTAGACTAGATGATCACAACAGACACTTCAGGCCTTGGAATCTATGGATCAATCTGGCCCCGTGTGATGTAAATGTAACTATGGAATTGATAGCGAATGAAAATGAACCTTGGCGCCTTAACTTTAGGCATCTGCATCCCTAGGTAAACACCTAAAGGAAAGTAGCTACAATCTCAAAAGTGCTGAGCACCTGCAACTCCTGTTGACCTTGGTGGGAATAGCCAGCATTCATCACATTTGAAGTCAGACTGCTTTTATTTAAGTGCCTGATTATGGATTTAGGTGTCTTGCTGTAGGCAGCCAATTTAGACCGCGTTGGTCTTGATGCCTTTGGATTCTAGGCCCTGATCCCACTCTCACTAAATTCAGCGGCAAAGGTGCTATTAGCGTCAGAAGTGCAGGACTGGGCAGATAATTTTGCAGCTAAGTTTCACAGTGTGTCGTTAGCATGCATGGGTATGTATTGCTCTTAAATGTGTCATAGGAGGGAACTCATCTTGCTCTATGAATACCATAAAAATCTAATGAGAATTACAAAGGAAAAAATGAATCAAACTTTTATGTAAACTAAAGGCAACAGTGCAAAGACTATTCCCTTAATTCATGCCACAATGTCTTGGGAAAAATTAACATGGCATTTTGATTCTTCAACTAAAGGAGTTTAACTATTTTCCAATGGCTGCAGAAAATTTGGGGCTCATAAAGATAATTAAGTGTTGTAGAGACAATGGTCCATTTTTGACCCAGAGGGAGGAAATAATAATGAGAACATTTTAATAAAAACACCCCCTGAAGATTGTTTGAACTTTGAAATAAAAGAGAAACAATTTAGTGATTTAGGCTAAACAGACTTTGCAAATCTATACTAATTTGGATTTGTTAAATTAGCCACTGGAGGGCTTGCACAGTGTTCCTTGGATGTGAGAAAAATATAAAGGATAATATATTAAATTTTAATACAGGGGGCCAGATTGCCGCTAAAATCAGAACCCTTTGAGTTGACCCGACAGTGCAAAGGGTCTAGAAAGCATCTGACTTTTCCTAACTAGGGATTCTCTCAGTATGGAGGGATAGGGTGACCATATGTACCATTTTGGCCGGGACAGTCCCTTCTATAAGCCCTGTCATGGCCATCCTGACTTTTTTAGAAAAAGTCGGCATGTGTCCTGTTTGCTGTTGCCAACTGATCAAGTTGGGAAGAGCAAACGGGACACATGCCCACTTTTGTCAAAAAAAGTGGGGTGCAAAGGAATGTGTGTGGGGGGAAGCAGCAATGCCAGCCCTGTGGGGGGGGGCAGGATTTGGGAAGGAGGCAGGCAGGAGTCGAGCAAGCAGTGATGGTAGCCCAGCCTCGTG
The DNA here is from genome assembly GCA_032164245.1 of Sternotherus odoratus. Taxonomy (NCBI): domain Eukaryota; kingdom Metazoa; phylum Chordata; order Testudines; family Kinosternidae; genus Sternotherus; species Sternotherus odoratus. The sequence continues at coordinate 6,274,043 of JAVMKO010000002.1, forward strand.
TGGGCGTGAGGGGAAGGGGTTGGAGTGAGTGTCTTGGGACACTTGAGGAGTGCCACTCGGGGAGGGCTCCTTAAGCGAGCGACTCGGGTCAGCCCCAGACAGGGGTGGGGAGAGGGCTTCAGCTTGTCTCACATGCTGTCCCATTTTGCTTTTGGGAAATATGGTCACCTGATGGAGGGAGTCCCCAGTTGGCATAGATCTGGCTTGGTTGGCTCCATGTCCCCTCCCCTCCCCCCCATTCCCGCAGCCCCTGGCATAGGGAGCGTGTTGGAGCAAGAGCAGCATGGCCAGCGCTATGCTCTGGCTATTCTCAGGTGTAGGTTTGTCCCTTGGGGAGCCATAATGCTGTAGCATAGACCAGAGTAGCCTTCAGTTTCCTGTAAAGTATGCCAGAGCGGGGCTAGAACTGGGTGCTGAGTTAGGAAGCTGCAACCGGCTCATTGGTGTCCCTCCATTCTCAGTGAACGCCGGATGCAGCTGAGAGGGATGTGTAGTTTTCAAACCAAGCTTCCTCCCCTTGTTTTTGCTTAGATGTAACTGTAGGGAAAATTATAATGGAAATCAGACCTGACTTACTATGCTTAGTTTCTTCAAAAACGACATGAGGAAAATGAATCTAATCTCCACTCACCGATGGTGAAGGGGGCATCTGGAAGTTGGTAGGGCTCCTTGATAGAGTGCCAGCCTGTCCCTGTCATTAATTGAAGCAGCCAAGGAGCTTATGCAACGGGCATAAAATCCCTAAGAGACCTCATGTCAGTAGAGAATCGTTGTGACGGAGTTATATTCTGCCATTCCTCAGCCCACCCCTTCCCCCAGGGAACCCCCTCTATGGTGGGCTGGGTGCAGGAGCCACTGGGTATTCCTGATATAGCTCTGGACCCAAAAATCTCCCTACCCTGTGGCTGCAAATTTCTCTAGATATCATAATTATAGCAAACAAACGAAAAATACATATCCTAGCATGGGACAAGCAAGTACAGTTAGTGCCTGGGCTGATACGTTTCAGGGTGGTTTTGCCAAGCTGGGTTTTCAGATACGTGATGTTCAGACCTGACTCTGCTTCCATTGAAGCAAACACAAAGGTTCAAACCCTGAGGGGCGCTGAGCATCCTTATCTCCTGCTGAAGTCGCTGGGAGGGAGGCGGATTTGGTACCCACAGGATGAAGTTCCAGTATTTCGTGTTGTAAGGTCTACACACCCACCATTGCCCATCGGACAGGGTCCTGTTTAGACAGTAACATTATTGCTTGGCATTCTACGGGGCACAAATGGCTGGTCTTCAAACCCTTATTGTAACTCTCATCAAGGCTGTGCTTCCAACTTAACGCACTGTGCTAAACACAATTTATGGCAATATTTTTTCCTCAATAGCTTTTTGTGGAGTGTGTGCAACTTATTCTGCAGGCTGCTGGTTTTCTAATTTATTATCATCTATTTTGTGGTCTGCATTTTAAATCCCTTTAAGTGCTGGCAGCTGAGGAACAAGTTTGAGAGAGATCACTAGTCAGTCCCAGTTCCCGAGTGCAGTGTCTGTGTTCTGTTTGTAAGTCACTAACTTCCACCCCAGGGGCTGCGGCATTTCAGGAGTAGGTGGAGTAATTGCATCATATGTTGCTCTGTTTAAATTGATGATGTGTATTGGGATTCTGCTGTACATAAGGCTTTATGTTGTTGCTGTTTATGTAATAGCCACCCCCTAGAGGCCCCAGCTGAGATCGGGGTCTCATTGTGCTAGGCACCCTACAAACCCCATAGAAAGAAGCAGTCCCTATCTCAAAGTGCTTGCATTCTAAACAAACATGTCAAACATATGCGAGGGTAAACAGAGGCACATGGCAAGTCAGATCACTTCATATGTTCATGCATCAGGCCAGTGACAGAGCCTGATCTCCTTATTCCCCCTCCAGTACCTTAGCCACTGGACTATGCTGACTGCTTAAATGTCAGCCAGTCTTTAAGGATGATATTCTAACCTTATCTCTCTCTCGTTGTGCATCATACTTCACTTCATATGGTCCAGTAGATCTCCCGCTATTAAGCAAATCTTGGCAGTTCCTAGGTGTAGTGAGCCTAAGTATTAACCAGAATTTCAATTTGAACTCCATAGTTCCCTGACATAGTGACTTTTACCCACATATTACTGGACACCAAGTCAGGAGAAGAAAGTAGCAGTTGGAGGAGGGGTGGCAGGAATGGAACCCCTCACTGAGAATTGAAAGAAGGCATCAGTAGGAGGAGCAAAACATTGGTGAACCCCGGGGCAAAGGGAGAGATTCTCTGAGATTTGTTTTAGAGAGTGGAATGCACCAGTGTCCCAGAAATGCTAAGCGAGATGGTCAGATCTAAAACTGAAAAGAGAGGGGGCAAGAGAGGAGACAGAAAGGAAACACACATGGAGGGAGGAGACTCACTCATCTGATGTTAATAATATTCCAGGATCTTATCCAAAGGGGTGACACTAGCATGCAAAGGGTGAATTTGCACCAGCAGCATGTGTAGCGCTGTTGAAATTGCAGGGTGACAATTTGAGGGTGTGAAACATGCAGCCGATAAGTCAAAGCACACTTTGAGGTGACTTCTGGACTCTGACCTCCCTTTTGGGACCTCTGTTAGCAGGCATCTAGGTCTCTTGGGCAGCTTTGAAAATGTCAGCCAAAATGATGTAAGATCAACATTAATGGAAGATGAATATTGCACAGGAGATATGATGGAACCCTTCTCCTGGGAATCATTTCAAGCCATCACCTATAGCTGTACCTGTGTATCTATAGGGAGATCCTCTTTTTCACCAAGGAATCTATATCCTTCCTTAAAGTTAATCTTCTCTGTCCAGTACCAGTGACCAGAAGAAGAATACTAAACATTTCCATATCAGGGTGGCGAAAAGGTGAATTCCAATAATGCCAACAACTCCGTACACAGCAAAATACTCAAGCAGTGACTTCAAGACTTCATAGAGAAGTCCTGTGCTTTTATTTTTCTTATAATCTGTTCCTCAGGCCAATGTTCCCTCTAATTTTTGACAGGCCATGTGCGCAAAACATTTCTTCTGTGCAAATTTTTGACACATTGTGTGCGCAAAAAATATTCTTCTTTGCAAATTTTTGTGCTTCTGTGAAAATGTTTGTGCGCATGGTGTTTTGCCGTGTGTACGGGGTTTAGGATCTGTGTGCGCGCGCACACATGCACAGCTTAGAGGGAACAGTGCCTCAGGCCCTTCCTAATGATGAGGTGTGAAATGACGGGGGATGGTCACAGATTTTCTGAAAACACTCCCTTTTTAACTGTGAAAACTTTCTTGTGCAAAGACTGTATGCTCCACGTCCACTTGCTGTGCCTCCCCCTAAGGCACTGAGCGAGCACATAGGTCATAATCTGCACTGAAAAGATGATGCAATGTAGTACGATGGAGGTAGAGACTGTGATTCCGGAGTCCTGTGTTCCCATTCCCTAACAGTGGCCAATGCCATCTAACCTCAGTGTGGCACAATGTTCCCATCTGGGGAAATAATATCCTCTTCTCAGGAGTGTTGTGAATGAGGCTTAAGTATAAATAAATATTAAATATTTGTAGATGTAAGTTTATAGGGTTAGGATTTTCAAAGCAGCCTGCTGGAGTTAGGCGCCAATTGTCATTAACATGGATGCCTAAACCCTTTAGACTTCTCTGAAAATTCCCAACTTTTACAGGATTTGAGATCCTAGAACAAAAGGGACCATTAAAGTACAAAATATTGCAATAATTTTATTATTTTAATCTTCAGCTAGCACAGAAAAAAATGAAATGATTCTTTAGTTTCTCAGCCACCTTACTATTTTAAACATGTAAATACCTCCATTTATATTCCCGATTTTTACAAGCCATAAAAATTATTTTATTCCCGAATTCTTGCAAGTTCCAGTCAATGCGTCCCTCAGCAGGTTTTAATTCCACTGTGTCAGTGGAATGTGGATAATTTGAGGACTATTTTACATTTATAGCATCATAAAAGATGTTCACAGTAAAGGGCTTAATTCAGCATACGTCATAAAAATTTAAGAAAATAATCGCATAAAAACTGCATGCTCCTCTATTTTGAGTGAAAAGAGAACAGTGACAAGCATACTGTAAGGAAAAAAGTGCATGGAGGAAGATATAGGTCTTGAGAAGAGCAAGTAGGGGGACAAACGTGCCTTCATATGAAACACAGAGGGCAAGTTGCCCATCTGTGGCAGTGAGCATATATTTTGTCTTCCTTGTATGCCTGAGTATTGTTTTGTTGTTCAGAAGAAAAAGAGTGTCCAGATTGCTCCTCGTTTGGTTTTGTTCAGAACATTTCAGCTACATGCAACTGGAGAATGGCGGCTTAACTGGACAAGGATCAGCGGGGGTTCTGGAGGTTTCTTATGCCATCGCTATTGTATTCAAGACTTCCTGTAGTAATGGAAGCTGCTCAAGCAAGGGCTATAACCTCTTCAGATTTCACAAGCTAAGGTCCTTGCACCTGATCCAAAGCTGAATGAAGTCAATGAGAGTCTCTTAAGAGGTGCTGAATGCCTCCTGTAAGATCCTTGGACCTCTTTGCCTTGGATCAAGAGCACTCTGTGTCTCACAGGATCAGGCCCAAAGCAAAAGTAGGAAAAGTCGAAGATGGGAGAAACCAAGGTGGGGGAGAAAGTGGTCATTTAGTCTGTGGCATTGTCAGAGTCAACATTCCAGCATGTGTGAGGGCTGTTGAAAATACTTGCCCAGATCTTCCCCTGGTGTAAAGCACTGTAGCTCCATTGACATTAGTGGAAATATGAGAATTTGCACCAGTGATGGTCTAGCTCATAGAGCTGGAAGGACCTTGAAAGGTCATTGAGTCCAGTCCCCTGCCTACACTAGTAGGACCAAGTACTGTCCCCTGACAGATTTTTTGTCCCCTTAAATGGCCCCCTCAAGGATTGAGCTCACAACTCTGGGTTTAGCAGGCCAATGCTCAAACCACTGAGCTATCCACCCCCGCAGTCTGGTCTGCTGTTTTGCTGATACTGGGGTCCTGGCCATTTTTGGTCATTTTGGATTTCACAAGAATCTTCACATCTTTCAGAAGACTATGGAAGCTTAATACTGGCTTCCTAGTCAAATTCCAGTCTGCTTAGCTATGTTTACATTTCTTTCTTATGACTTTTTTCTTTTCCATTTGGAAAAAAAAGATGTATTTCCACTGGAGATGAAGTGAACAGGAGTCATTTGCTTTTCTTTTGATTACTTCCCTTTTCGCACTCCATCACTCATGATGCCTGGTCTGAGTCAAGTCTTAGGCAATCGGAGAGTGATTTTGAAAGGCACAACTGGGAGTTAAATGCTTATCAGATGCTCTTTTGCCTTTGAATATCTCACCCTAGATGATATGGTGTTGCAGATCATCTTGATATCCTACCTGTTCAAATCCTGGTTTGTTTCTCAGTGCCTGAGTTCCTTCTTTTTTAAGATAGGTACTGAAATATGCTTCCTCCCATGCTCTGGGACCTCACCCATCCTCCATGAATGCTCAAAGATCATTGCGAACAGTTCTTCAGCTAGTTCCTTACGTACCCTAGAATGAATTTCATCAGGTCCTGCTGACAATGCCACTGTGACACTTCCCGGTGTGCCCAGACTTGTGAAACACCTCATTACCATCTGCTCTTATCATGAGGAAGGTTTGTCTGCTCCTGCTATAGGACAGGTCCCTGACCCCACCACCCATGGGCAACACAAGAACTCTCCTCTCAGCTTGCACAGACTCTGCTGTTCTTCTCCAGGTTAGCAATAGGCACACTCTAACCCTGAGCCTCTGAGCATTTCCATGTTGTGTCCAGGCCCTGATCCACTGGACATTCACGGTATTGCAGATTTGCTGCTCCCAAAGAAGCTGTGCACTCCAGTTTACCAGTCCCACATCAGAGCTCTGCTCTGCTTAACACAGCACTTAGACATGTTTATAATAAAAACAAGCCAATGTTTATTTAACAAAGAGAAGAGATACAAAGGATGGCAAGTGGTAATAATGGAAACAAATGGTTACATCTAAAATAAAATCTTAGCACACATTCTAAAATGTAATTTTATTCAACTAAATCTCATCCCAAAGACCTTCCAACAGCTGAGATCCTTTTTTCATGAGACAAAACATGTAGCCTGCTTGTCCCCTAAGAAAGGATACTTGTTTGTGTTCCTGCAGCCCCAGATACAGTGCATTCCATTTATAGGAATCACTGATATAAGAATCAACTGCATATAGTGATCAAAACCACTGGGACAAAATCATTCCTATGCTAAAATACTCCACTTATAAGAATCAACTCATCCAGGCCTGATGTGATTCTCATAACAAGAGTACACTGTATATCAAAACAGTCCTTTGATCTTTATTCATAAACCAGCCACCCTCCTGCTGTGTTTTCCTTTCTGTCAGTTTTACGGTCTTGATTAGCTGGTGGCTCCGTATGCAAATAGATTTGCATTGTAAGATACGCAATGACCAGACAGAAATAGAAGAGTCTTCCACCCTTTGCCTGAACAGAACCTATTCAAAGTACGTCACCTCCTGGTAACCTGCCTTTAACTTCAAGGCTTAAAGAACATAATTTTCAGTATAGGTACATAAAGTCTTAAATATCCGTACATGCAATTTGCAATGATGATGATCAGTGGGTGGGTGGCTCTCTGTAGAGACATTACATGCTTTCCTTTGGGGAATTATTGTGCACATACTTCACCCAGGGATCTCTGTAATACTCTGTGCCCTCCTTTCCCTTTGCCAATGGGTCATACCCTTTGGTATTAAAGGGCACATTATACATGTAGGCTACTGTATTATTACCACTGCTGTACCAGGTGAGATTGACAACCTGCAGCATGTAGTGCCTGAGATGGGACTCTTGATTTGTGGATACTTAACAAACTGGGGAATAGAAAATATCTTCACAGATTTGGCATTAGCATCCCATCCCAGGCTCCTATTCATGAAGAATGGGGTCTCTTGTCTCAACCCATCTGCACAGCTGCAGCCACTAGTCTGCTTGGGCTATTTTTGCTGCTCTCTGCACCTGAGATTCCTGAGCACAGAAAATGAATTCACATATTGCAAGTAAAATGGGAAAATAACCCAAAAACCTGAAGGACAGTTGTGTATTTTATATGCTCTGCTGATTCTTAAGGCATTGTTAAAAATTTAGTGCTGAACATAGCAAGCTTAGTTTGCTTTACAATGCACGCTACCCTCTTTTATATACTACAGCAGTTTTGTATTTGGAAGTTGAAATGATGCTCACTTTGGAGATAGTTTCACACCAGGCCTGGCACTTTATTGGCTTTGAAACCTAGTGCCCTTTAATGTGCATATTGTCAACAGCATAATGAGGAAACTGAGAGAGAGTCCCGGCTTGGACATAACATTGGGGATGAGAGCTACTAATTTGGATCAAAATATATGGCAGGGGCAGCAACGGATAGTGAAGTGCTGCCTAAGTAAATGGTAATTTGGGGTGACCCTGATTAAAACCTTTAAAAGTATTTCCAGCAGAGCATATAGCAGTAATGTGTCCCATTATCACGATTCGCTAAACAATGTACTGAAGAACTTTGCTAGCCAGCAATGTCTATCCAGGACCCAATGATCCCTGCAGTTGGGTATGGAAGGAATGTCCCCTTCCACCCACATGTAGCTTTGATGACTCCGACAGGCCTCTGCAAGGCCTGCCTACCCAGCTCTGCCAGAAGAATCAGAACCCATCTTAACATCTCCACTATCTCTTACACCCAGCTCTTCTTCCTGAATTGTCCCCATCCCCTGCTCTCTCGCCCCTTTCTTTGACCCTAATCTGACGATCTCTATCTACCCACCCTCTCTCCCAACCCTCCTGTCTCTCTCCTGACTTGTCTCCATCCCAACTCCCTCTCTCTATCTTTCTTTCCCACTCCACGGAATCATTCAACAGTAGCATAAAATAGTAAAAATATTCAAAACCAAGAGCAATAGCAATCATCTTTGGGCCAGCTGAATACCACAAGACCCGACCTTCATTGCTTGCTTTCATAGATAACAGAGCAAGCCATCAGCTTGGATAAGATCACTTGGGGGGGAGGGGGGGAGAGGAGGTATCATGTTTTACTCCCATTCATCTTGTTAATATTGCAGCTGTCACACCCTATATGCTCAGGTGTTAACTTTACCCTGGTGCACTGAATTGTGTAGATCCCTTTATTATTTGAATCAAGGTTTGGCCTCGTGATATTTTCCATCCATGCTGAAATGGAGAGACTGAAATTGCAACAGAAAGTGCAGACACACAAATTGTTAATATTTGACCTTTGGAGCGAACTCATTTTCACGTGCCCTGTGGGCATTCGTAGACATTGTTTCTTTGTGTGTTACTTTGGCTGTAATACTCCAGCGTTTCCCCATGGGCTCCTGTAAGTGATCTCAAGTGCACAGTGATAGTCTTTTTCCTTTGGCTGTCATGAATATAGCACACAATTAGTCACAGCATCCCCGTTGGGTGATGGTATTCTTTTATTTACACACACACACACACACACCCCTTACAAGGAAGATGGTTTGTTTCTGTGCTTCAATATCTTTTATTTATACACAAACATACAACACACACACACCTCTTACAAGGAAGATGGTTTGTTTCTCTGCTTCAGTATCTTTTATTTACACACACACACACACACACACACACACACACCCCTCTTACAAGGAAGATGGTTTGTTTCTCTGCTTCAGTATGAAATAGAGAAGGCGGCTGCTGCAGCACTGGAGTTTTAACAGATGGGGAATATTAAACCTTCACATATATGTTTTTTAGAGTGTAAAAGGATTGATTGCCACAGAGCCAGGCACTAAAAACTGTTTTTCATACACAGCATGTTATGCTGTTGGTTCCTTCGCGGTGGTAAAAAGCATAGATGACTTTGACTCACTGGCTGTCTATTTGCATCGTCCTTGGTGGTCAATGCCCTGATGGACAATTAAAAGATTGCAGAGCCTGGAAGTCGATATTTAAATATCCACTCCAAAACATAATAAAAACTGCACCCAAAATCCAGCCACTGCCCTAAGGGCTAAATCCTGGGCTGGGCTGCATTAGTGATCGAGGGTGGAATGAGGGCATGGGGTGTGACCATCCACACCACTCCCAGCATCCAGGCAGTACTGCTGAGTAAATCCTGCCATTTCTTCTGGGTCAGAGCTGTCTCTTTTGCAGCGGAACAGGGGAGCGTGACCAAGGAACATACCCAGTTCGAAGGGGGCTCCTGCTCAGCAGTGCCCAGTGAGGATTTGGAAGTGGGTGGGTGGAGGCACTTCCGTGTGACTCCCATCTGCTGTTTCTATCCAGCTGGGGCTAGGGGAGGAATGGCGGCAGAGAGGACTGGTACTGTTTGGAGAATGGACTGCTATTAGCCAAGATGGGCACGGATGGTGTTCCTAGCCTGTCTTTGCCGGAGGCTGGGCATGGGTGGCAGGGAATGGATCACTTGATTATTACCTGTTCTGTTCATTCCCCCTTGGCCTGTTGGTAGACAGGACACTGGGCTGGATTGACCATTGGTCTGACCCAGTGTCGCTGATCTTATGTTCTTATTAGCCAGGTAGCAACCTCCGGGATTCACTGCACCATGGTTGGAGCTGGGGCATCATTTCTTCTCCCACAGCCCTCAGGCCCAGCGTAGGGTTTGGTCATATGACAGAAAGCTGGCTGGGTTTGAGGGTGCGTCTAGTCTACCATCAATCTGGTGAGCCCTATCTGGAGGACACTGCCCTTATTGAGCTGCCCTGCACTGCACACCCCCGCTGTTCACCATAGGGTATCAAACTCAAATGAAACTATCTGCAACTAGATCGGTATGAGGGCCATCTAGAATTGAACCTTCCAGTCCTAATCTCTTGTCAGTCAAAGAAAATGTCCTGTGCCATAGACAACCTATGATGAACAACTTCTTCAATGCAGTCAGCAGTCAGCCTCATTGGTCAGGTGCTCTGTGCTCCTCACAGCTTGGCTCCTGGCACATGGCCCTTCATGATCCAGCTTCCTCAGCAAATCGCCAGTGCCTCCTCTTTTCACTTCCTTCTCTACCCGTCTTCCAACCGCCTCCTCTCCGGCGGATTCTCAGCCCCGGCCCCAGCAGAAGCTGCCCGCTTGGCTGTCTCTCCCCAGGACAGCATTCTGTGCTACAGCAGCCCAGCTGCAGCTCCTAGCTTACCCCTCTTGGCTGAAATTGCAGCAGATGCGAGTGCCAGAGCTCTGACCCAGAACCTGCACCCCCCGTGTTACAAGCTACCCCATAGAGAAAAGCAGAGCAAGAGTAGCATCTCCACCATTCCTGAGCTGGCTGGCCATTCAGGAGAACGTGCTGTGTCTCCTTCAGTGGCACATCAGCAGGACTATTCCCTCTTTTCACCTGTAGCCCGCGCTAGGCATCAAGTCCACTAGCAGCAATTAGTGGTATTTCCAGAACTCATCCTTTCCTTGATTAAGATCTCATTTTTCTAACCAGCCCATCCCCCGCCCCCCCCACATCCTTCCTCCGCTTTCCAGTCTTTCTCAAGATCTATATATATATATCGTTATTTGCCTATATATGAAGCTTGTTACTTTCTGATTCCCATTGGACGTGTGGAACTGATGTCCCTTTCTGAGGGATTTATTAGCAATTATAACTAAATCAGTACAAATAGGTTTCCTGGGACCTTCAATTATGCACACTGGCTTGGTGCTAATGAGATGTAGGATCAAATTTAAATCCATCCGATTCTAAATTTAGGGCCAGAAAGGCTTGACCAACTCCACAATGCAGACTGTATTTGAAGCCAGCATGGTAAGGCATGCTAAGTCCTATGAAGCAGCATGTATGCAGGCAAAACTCCAGATGACTTGAGTGGGAGTGTTGCCTGAGTTAGGATCACAGGGTCAGATCACTGGTGGATGGGGACAAAAAGGATCTACAAGGAGTAGTGACTCAAGTGAATCACAGGGGAATACTAACATCAAATGCCACCTTGTCCACTGATCCATACCACCCTCCTCTCAGGGCTATGCTGGATAACTGGAATATGCTTGATAAATTGTTACATTTGTCATGTCTTGGCTGAATTGTGGAGCCATATGTGACTCGATTAAGTATATTCCATACACAGAGCGAGAAGAACAAATGTATTGCTGGTGCAAGAAGCCACAGTGGCCTTTGAGGTCTATGGGGCTGGGGGCCGTTTACTCTAGCTCTGGATTTGGCCAAGAGTATTTAACTGTATTTGAGGTTACATGTTAACAGTTTATTCTTACTGTAGCTTTGGCAGAGGAAGTGAGCAGGCTCTCACGTAGCTACTGTATCCATTAACAGTTTCAGCTGGTTGTTTCATGACCATAAGAGGCCCCAACCCATTTGCAAGCTCAAATGTCATGTGCCTTTCTCACAAAAGAGAAACTAGCCAAGAAATGTTTCTTTGGTGTATGTGTTCACATAGAAATGATCATTCAAAAGGATATTGCACGCCCAACCCAATCACCATCTCCAGGAAATTAGACGGTGTGATAACTTTCATTCCGGAGCATTCCAAAGTGCTCTGTGTACGGTGACCCAGTTGTCAAATGTGGCTACCTGTTACATGCCTAATTCTCGCACAGAGGCGCCCAAATTGGCAGGGTGGAGTAGATGCGGGTAGGTTTTATGATTGACAATTGGTTTTAATTAGTGAAGATAATCTGAGATCAGCTGCTAATGGAGTTTTTTAATTGCTTGGTGGTGCTGGGTTGGGTTGGCTTGAATTTTTTACCTGCCTTAGAGCCTTTCATTCTCATTGCTAATAGAAAGCAAGTGATAACAAGTGGCCAAGGCCTAGTTTGCAGGAATCCTTCCAAGTTAGGAGAATTTATAATAAACAGTTTGTATTTCATCCATATTCTGTACCTTGCTCTTGAAAAAAAATTAGTCTTTAAAAGGCTCCATGCACCACTTAACTCAGGAAGTGGCAGAGGATGAAAATACAACATACTGTAGGAAAAACTGCAAACTGAAAAACTCGCTCTCTCTCGCTCTCCATCTCTCTGGTTACTTGTCTTCTCACTATTTTTTACTAACCATTTAATATCAACCGATGGGCAGAATCCTGCCCTTTCTTACATAGGTGCATTGTGAGAAAGGGAGCTCAGGGGATCTCTTCTGCTCCCCAGCCCAAACAGGAGTGAAGCAGAATGCAGACCTAATCTTCTCTTCACTGCATCAGCATCGTGTAATGTGGGCTCACACTCTGTGTTGGAAGGCTTAGCCCCGGCATGGCTGGGGAGCCCGTAATATAACACAATGCTTTAGCCTTCTCTGTGTGTCCCAAGACGCGATGGATTTCCACACAATGATGGTTATCTGCAGACTTGGAGACTTACAAGCACTGCCTCTCCTCAAGGAGTCACACCCAGCATGTGATGCAATGTATTCTACGTGGCTACAAGGCCTGTTAAGACTATTGCCCCTCCAGTCGGTGTTTCCACAGGAGGGAATCATCGGGGCCATGGTTTGGAAAGTACACTGAGATCTTAGTAAGAAAGGAGTCCTGTGATAAATATATGGTGTTGCTATTATTATTCTTTAACTAGAACTTCAAGCTAATTTGTAAATTTCAGCTTCCTTCATATGGCTTTCAACAGCAGTTGTCTGTTGCAAAGATCTTAGAATCTGAAGGAGCCCATAGGCCTGATCTGCTAATCCAAGCCCTCCATTTTTAATGAAACTCAGTGATTAGAAGCAGAGAGCTTGTAGCACTGACAGTCTCACTTACCGTATTTAACCTTCTGCAGCCATCCAGGAGTTTAGCCTCCAAGAAGAATATCTGAGAAGTACAAAATCTTTTTCCAACTCACTGACTTGATAGAGAGCATTTTATTGACAGTATCTGCACTGTATCTTCAGGGAAAGCAATGGTGGATTAACCTATAAGCAATAAAAGCACGTGCTTAGAGCCCCAAGAGAAAAGGGGCCCCAAGCAATAACAATAAATGGTTACAAAATTACAAGTTTGCACGGCCTTAAATTAAAAAAAGTCTCAATTAACGTCTTGGGCCCCCCAAAATCCCCCCAATGTTGCGTCGATTACACTTTGCGAGTAAAAGCTGGGTTGTGAATGGGGGTGAGAGTTGAAAGGGGGGCCCATTGCTTGGCTGTGCTTAGGGCCCCAGGAGCAATTAACCCCCCCCCTGAGGGAAAGGTACAGAGTCTATAAATGGAGAGGTTTGTGAAATTCATGTCCGGGAATCAAAGACGCAAACAGCGAAGTACAGTATTCTTAACCGGGCCACCCTTTCTTTTCTGAATTGAAAAAGACTTTCTTTTTTATCAATGCAAATGAATTATCTGGGAATTTTGACCAAGACTAACTCAACCTTAACTAGTCTTTCACTGAAGTAGATTTTATCATGCAGAGCTCACGTATGTTCAGAACAGTATCTTGTGAAGGGATTAAATATAATATCACAGTTCAGAGCAAACAGATTTTGCATGAAAAATAGCTCAGTTTATTTCATCCTTGCAAAATCAGGTACCAAATCCTGGAATCTTTACATGACATCCTTCTTGCAGGAAAAGGGTGTCTTTTAGAAGAGGAATTCATTGTTACTGAGTGGACTAGATACTGGAGTTCTGGGTTCCATCACCAGGCTGTGCCACAATTTTCCCATGTGATCTTAGGCAAGTCACTTGATATCTCTGTGCCTCAGTTCCCTTTCCTCCTGCGCAGGGCTTGTTTTGACTATTTGCACTGTATTATCTTTGGAGCAGGGATCATCTCTTACTATGGCTTTGATAATTTGTCCTACTCATATTAGGTCAGATTTAGCTAACACATGCTAGTTAAACCTGCCTGAAATCCAAACTTTTTGGTATTGTAAATACAGGGAAAGAGCATTAACTTAACCTTAGCGGGTCACTTTCTAATCTAGGTAGGATCTCAAGAAGCCTAGTCTAGAACATGACCAATTAAAATCAAACTTAAGGTGTTACACTGTGTCTAGACTTCAAAAAAGGCTGAATTTTGGTTGAGCCTAGCAGTGTTAGAGGGTGGATAGTTCACTGGTTCATACTCGCCCACTGAACCGCCCTTAGGGTGATTCTCCCTTGGATGTCCTGAGATCTGGTGGATCCTGGAGCGAGAAAGAATGGAGATACTGATATCATGAGAAATGCTATTTAGCTTCCTTCCAACGGACCTGGAGATAAGAAGCAAAGGAAATATTGCACAGAGATTCCAGGGTTCTGGATATTTCAGATATGGGGTGGAATTTTCATGAGGTAACTCTGGAGAACTCATCCCATTCAAAGGGAGGATGGAGGAAAGGAACTTGTGCTTCTAAATCAGTTAAGCTCTTTTGAAAATCTCACTCCACTACTCCAAATTCAGAGTCAAACTCAGTAGCTTTTTGAGGTTCTTTCACTGCGGTTCATAACCCCCGATTCACTCCTCATTCAAACGATGCTCATGCTGAAAACAATAGGAGTTTTGTCTGTTTAAAGAGAGAAGAATTTGGCCTGTAATTATGTCATTGAGCAGAAAGCATTAGTAATAGAATGTTGTCCGTGCCCCAAACCTCCCAGTTACTTGCTGAGGCTAGGTTCAGGGCAAGTTGGCTAGAATTTTCTCCCCTTGCAGTCAGTCGTTCTTGTTGACAAAAGAGCTTCTGATGTAAATTCTCCATTGCATTGATTTGTAGAATTACTCTGCTTTTCATACACTTGAATGTCTTAAGCACTGGCCAAATTTTCAGCTGATCTGTGTAGAAAATGATTGCATGACAAAGGGAGGAAGAAGAAATGTAATAACTATCGAGTGGAATATTTTCAGCTGTTGATCTGACATTGATTTAAGCCTTACAATGAAAATGGAAATGAAGAACTGAAAATGAATTTGCCTACATAAAACTCACTTTATATGAAATAGGTTAAGCAAAATCCAAGAGAAATATTCTATTTAATTTATCGTATTTATTTATTTAACAGAATAAGTTTGGTATTCCTGAATGATAGGGATTTACAGAGCTGGGCAGAGAATGAGTGAGTGCATTATGCAGGTTAACTGAGGCATATCCCCACAGATCAAGCTTTGAAGGTGGGCACCCCCGCTTGTCGTTACTCTAAAATATGCTTTTTTTCTAATAAGGGGCCTCTTCTGAGCACACTGCTGAATCACTCAGGCTGGTTCCACACTGCGTAGCAGTTGTGTGATTTGGACTGATATTCACCAAGAAATATACTGAGATTTCCCAGTCATTGTAATCTACAGACGGCTTCTCTTCATCACTTTGTTGTAATAATTGGGGCCTTGCATGTCTACTTTAATTGTTAGCCTAACTGGTAAAAGTGGGTAGAGGTTCATAGGTGTGAGAAGGAGACAGACTGCATTAATTTAAACACAGCATCTACTGATAGCACTCAAGGAGTGTCATAAAGATTATGACCGGTAAACAAGAGGAGAAGAGGATCAGAAATAAATGAACCAAAACTGGTGTGTTGGAAATTGGGCCTAATTGGTGTACAAAATAATGAGAGGATGGATTATTCCACCGATTGCCTTTTTGGGGCTTGGGAAAAGAATCTTTGGGAGGGGGAAAAGGGGAACTTTTTATCATCACAATGACTGAGGCAGACCAGAGTCACAGCAGACCTTGATATTCCAGTTGGGACATTGAGTATCATCACTGAACCAGTGAGATCCTGCTGTTTTCTCCTCCCACACATGCTCCTTTCTGTTCCCCTGCATTTGCCTCGTGTTCTGCCTCCCCCCCCCCCCAACCCTCAGCTCTTCACCTGATCCTGAAATCAGCTATCTTGCTTGGCACCAACATGAAAGGATGAGATGACCCATCCAGCTCTGCCCAGCCTAAGAAGGATTGGTGAAGAAGAGGGAACTAAACAGAGCAACTAAACTATGCCCCTAACTGGGGAGGTGAGCCAGGGTCCAGAGCAACAGCTTCCGGGTTATCATCATCCATGATTGCCCAGCTGCCCTTTATTCTGAGAACATTATCGAAAGTCATATTCTCTCCATCTTTAGTAGCCTATCTCTTCCCTCCCTTCTGTGTCTGCCTGTCTAAAGCAAGAAAGTGACTATTATCCCCAACTTGGAACTGAACAATATAGACCCCTTTCTTCCCCAACACCTACTATTTCACTAAATAAGAGACTTCAACCAATATTCAAAATGGGACTTTGATAGGTATCGATTACATTTGTTTTCATAACCCAGCCGTTTCAATTTCAATGCTCTTTACTTCATTTCAGTTCTTTTCCTTTTGTTTGTTTCAAATCAATCAATTTCTAACCTTTGTCATGAATTTTATAGTGTGATTGCCATGGTACTAAGCCCCCTGAGATCTTTGTGTGTCAAATCCCGAACCTTGTGTAAAACTGTATAATGTCGGGCCCTTTCATAGTCATGACACTTTGGGCCCTTTATTTCATCTAAATTAATACAACACACCTTCTTTACTCTGTGTATTATATCCTTTCCCCCTTGGATCTCCCATTATCACTATTATTCACCTTACAGTACAACTAAGACTATGTGTGTCTATTATGAGGTTGTAAGCCCTTTAGTGTGGGAACAATTTACAATTCTATGTTCATAGAATCACAGAATACCAGGGTTGGAAGGGACCTCAGCAGGTCATCTAGTCCAACCCCCTGCTCAAAGCAGGACCAATTCCCAACAAAATCAATGTTTGTCCAGTACATTGCATAATAGGGTCCATTTCCTGTTTGGTCCCTTGGTATTACTATAAACATGATTCATATTTTATTTCACTACACCCAAAAAATTTGGTCTCTGCACCAAAGAACATACAGTTCAACTAATCCTCTCCCCACCCCAAAAGGCATGAGAACTATCACTCTGCAACTCCAACCTTCTGCAAAAGCACAGTGTTTTCAGAAGTGCTATATTTTCTTCAGCTGGTCATCCATGGAAATTTGTCTGCTTGGGTATTACCAAGCTATTATTAGCGTATTCATTTTTGTTACATTCATCGTAGTTCCTTCACCTAAAAGGGATCATTCACTGTTTCTGTGCATGAGGATCACAACACTTATCATTATAATGCAGGCACTTCTGGGGTGGAACTCAGTATTTGTTAGTTCACAGTTTAGGACAGGAAGTGAAGGAAATTGTATATTGGAAACTACAGGAAGTAAACAAATTGGTGGATATTGCACTCTGGACAGGACACTGAGGTTAACTCCCCATATCGTTCATAAAACAAAATAGGGATTTTTAATGACCGCAGATGCTGAGGACTTCGATTTTCCATCATAGCCAAATGACAGCACAGTGTCCGTTGACTCAAGGCCAGACCACGGGTTTATTAGTGACACTGAAATAGAAGGTCCACATACTAAATTACCAGTGCTGGGATAATCTATGTAATGCGATTTGCAATAACTAGTCTTGGCAAAAGTCATGTGGCCAGTAAATAAAGTCAACTCATGACTTTTAGCACCTATGTTTTCTAGAAGGTCTCCCACTTAAGTTGTAACTAGATCAAAACAGGCATAGCTTGTGATACCAGCCAAGATCATATCCTTGCAGTGATACAGCTACTGCATATTTTGGGTCTGTTCTCCCAAACAATCTTGGAAGCAGACCTATAGCAATCTGTGATTTTACATGCCACTGAAGTGAAACTTTCAGCAAGAATCATCCCATGCATTTCCCTTTGTATAATTCATTGGTTTTTTAATACATTTTACTTAAAATAAGTGTCAGATTTCTAGATGGTGAGCAGTTCTGTTTAAGATGATTATGTCTGTGTGTTTTCCTCACTCCCATACAGTGTAATTTGCTGGGATTTCAATGCATCTTACTTACCCTGGCATCCGATTTCACGGATAACACTTAGAGGAAGGCCATTTATTTTATTTAATGATGTAATTACCCAGGTACCTTGTTTATTGCATTAGTGCCCACATCCACGTCAGCCTTGTCTTCAGGAGAATTAGTATCATTCGTCTCATTCGGGCTCTATAACTTTATGCCTCAATTATTCTCCACACTATCACATAAGTAACATTGCCAGGATCTCTATTAGATGGGGACACCAGACGACAGGGAAATTTAATACCCTGGCATTTTCAGCTGTGGAGCACTCGGTCCTGTTATTAATCAAGGCTTCAGAGACTTTTTCTCCTGCAGATTAAAGATTTCAGCAAAAGGGAATCATGCAGGCTTTAAATACTGTATTTTTTAATTAGGGAAAAACTCAGGGACATCACTTTGCATTACTTCTTCAGTAGGTGTAATTAAAGAGCTGATTGGTAATGAGCCAGGCTGGGAAAATGTCTTACCTCAGACCTTAGAGGTCTGCATGAGGGACACAAATTTCTATCTTGCACTGTGCTGTATAGCAAAGGAATCGTGGTGATTTTTTTTCCCCGAGGGTAGTGTGTCTTTAAGAAGGACAAGCCCAGTTACTCTATCTAGTGAGCAAAGTCAAACTCACAGCATCCTTACTGATGATTCAGGAGCAGTTGTGTAGTAACTATGGCATAAGGTGCAAACAATTGCTGAATTTACAATCCTTAGCACTGTTAGCCTGAAAGCACTGACACATAATACTCTTTACAGCTGTCTGAAGAAGGGGCATATCCAGTTTTGGGTCCCATACTACAAGAAGGATAAATTGGAAAGAGTCCAGAGGAGGGCAACAAAAATGATTAGAGGGCTGGAGCGCATGACTTATGAGGACAGGCTGAGGGAACTGGGATTGTTTAGTTTGCAGAAGAGAAGACTGAGCGGGGATTTCATAGCTGCTTTCAACTATCTGAAAGGGGATTCCAAAGAGGATCTAGAATGTTCTCAGTGGTACCAGATGACAGAACAAGGAACAATGATCTCAAGTTGCAGTGGGGGAGGTTTAGGTTGGATATTAGGAAAAACCTTTTCACTAGGAGGGTGGTGAAGCACTGGATGGGTTACCTAGGCAAGTGGTGATCTTCTTCCTTAGAGGTTTTTAAAGTCGGGCTTGACAAAGCCCTGGCTGCGATGACTTAGTCGGGGATTGGTCCTGCTTTGAAGAGGGGATTGAACTAGATGACCTCCTGCGGTTCCTTCCAACTCTATATTCTATGATTCTAACCCTATTTTACTGATAGCACAGAGTGTTTAAATGACTTGTGCAAAATCACAGAGTCAAAATCTGGATTTAAAATCAGGTGTTACTGGCTAAAACTGTCTGGGAAATGTTTTCCACAGCCAATGACATTTTTTAAAGATTTTGTAACATTTTACCACCCCATAGCCAGACAGGAAGGTCAAAATCTCTAAAAATTTTGCAAACTGGAAATCTGAAAGAAAAAAAAGCTGAGGTCAATCAAAATGTTTCATTTCAATAATTTCAGAATACTTCACTTTCATTTTGACTTTCATTTATAAAAAAAGTTTTTTATTAGAATTCAATTTTGAAACAAAGACATTACTGCAAAGCATAAGAACTGAACCATTTTGTTCTGAAAATGTCACAATGTGGCATTTCGACAACCTCAAAACTTTTTTCTTTTTTTTTGGAAATGGGAAGTTTGTGAAAACCGACCCTTTCCTGCAAACAGTTTTGGTTTTAAAAAATGGGCATTTTGCAACAAAGACATGTTGTCAATAAATTCCCAATCAGCCCTAATCCTGGCGTCCAGACCTGTACCTTGTTCACTGCGGTACATTGTCTTTTGCTGTAGATGTGACTGTTGTAGACTTTCCTATCTGTGATATTAGGTAAGTAGCACCCAGTGATACAATTGGGGCCTGTAGATCAGGGTAGGAGAGAAGAAACACAAATGTAGCCACAGAGTATTGCTGCTCACCATGTGTACGTCCAGGCCAAACTGGGGGACATGGGTCACTCAGGGCCCTGAAACTTGCTTGTGTCCAAACCATCACCATCACCATCACAGTAAGATAGCAGCACATAGATGCTACCTTGGGCATCTAGCTGGAGTTCTGGCAGGAGAATACTTACCACTTGCTGGCTATTCTCCAGCTGCCCGCTCCAGGGAGGGTGGTGAATGACAGGGCAGGTAAAAATCTACAGCCAAGGGGATGGACATAATGGGTAGAAAAATCTATACCCTTGCTTCCCTGCACATACATATTGTAAACCAGCGGGCATTGCTGTTCAAATACACTTTTGTTAATTGGACAACTATGTCTAAGTTCATGGACCAATTGTCTGAGATTTGCAAGGATGAATTTTGAGCCTGTGGTGGCCAGGATATCTTTACAGTCGGCTTTGGCTGTGGATGAGACATCGGCCAGAGTTATGGCCTCAGTGATAATCCTGAGGGGGGTGTCTTGACTGTAAAATTCTAGCATTGCCCTCCATGTGTAGCAGACTATTGAGGACCTGCCCATTGATGGTTAGGTGTCAGGTGATGTCTAGTGGTTTACCTGGACAGTTCTAAACCTTTCCGTGCTTCACCTTGTCTGTTTATGTCATATGGAGGTCATATGAAGGGACAAGCAGTCGCTTTGCAGATTAGCCGTAGGTGGATAACCTCATATGAAATAGCTCTGACTATGCCCCTTCAAAGGGTGCAGGCTCCTTCTGCAAGAGTGCAAGCTACATCCAATGGCATCCTGAAGTGACATTCCAATATTGGACAGTTACAGGGCTGCCACTTGGTCCTCTATTCATATGTTTATGAACCATTCTGCCATTACCACAGCATCCAGGAGGATGCAAACTTTGGGAAGGCAGCCCTGCAATCCTTGTTTAAATGTCTTTAGGGCCCACCTCCTGTGAGCACTGCTTGGAAGTCACCTACATGAAATACAAGTCGCATCTCCAGCAACCCTCCATCCCAACCACAAGGCACACGTGCTGCCCCTACAGGCACTGCTAGGCAACGTTCTCCGGCTTCAGTGTACTAGGCCCAAGTCCACCTTCATGGCATACATATCTGGATCGTATCTCGAAGAACCATAGTTACAACGTGTAACCGTTTCTCTCCAAGAGCCAATTGTTCCCTTTTAAATTAACCCTAATTCTTTTAACTGGATGAAAATGACAAAAGCAAGAAAACAAAATCTGAGCAAAAATCAATCAAGTTAGCACAGTGGCCTTTTGTTACAAGCTGCACCCAGCCCTCTTTCATTGTTAGTCCAGTCTCTGTGGTCTTGCCACAATAAGCGCATGCCTGGAGCGGCAAGCCGCAGGGGGCAGCCTGCCGGTCACTGACAGGGCAGCAGTCAGGAGGGCTTTGACAGCATGCCTGCGGAGATCCGTTGGTCCCGTGGATTTGGCAGCATTTCAGCGGTGGGTACATTGAGGCTGAGGAACCAGAGGACCTCCCGCAGGCGTGCTGTCGAAGGCCGCCTGACTGCCACGATTGGGGCGGCAAAAAACGTAGAACCGCTCCAGGGCCTTGCCTATAGTTTCTTTTTTGTCTTTGAGGGGTTTTTGCAGTGCTGTAGCTACACTGTTGCAGCTCTGCCAGCATCACACCTGTGGTGTAGAAATGCTGCACGGGTGTTGAACAGGCCTTGCACGGGTACAGATTACTTGGTTTAAAACTGGAGGGTAAGTTGCATTGCTGCATGCCTTATCTGACACTGTTGCCGTGCATCTATGCTGGGCGCGGGGGGAGGGGTGTGTGTGCTGCATTGGTGTTGCCAGACTGATATAAAGAAACCCTGCATAGACAGGGCTTAATTCCAGCTAGAACTGCTGCCGACTAACAAGTCTTTTGAGTCCTGTAACAAAGGCTATCCCTAATAAAGATGCAATAACCACACACATAGTCACTGCAGTTTCTAAAACTCCATATGCCGCATGTTGGTTCTGCGAAAACTGTCTGTTCCCATCCCACGGCTTCTATTATGCTGTATCCCTGATGTTGATGTAATCGCCTTGCCAACTGATCCACGCTGATGGAAGGCCTTTCCTGAATGAATCTGTCGGACCATATCGCCGTATCTCACTTCTGCTGTGACACCTGGAGAAGTCAGCCAACCCTGGGATGGTGGAGTGAGATGGCAGTCAGATACCGATGATTCTGGATCACATCCGCAGCTAGTGTAAATGGATGCCGTTCCTGTATAGACAATGAGCCTGAACCATTTTACATCAACTGAGGAACTGACCTCATTGGACCCACCCTGTTATCTCTAACCTGATTCTTGTCTACCTATTTATACCTGCCCCTGGACACTTCCACTGCATGCATCCGACGAAGTGGGTATTAGCCCACGAAAGCTTATGCTTCAAAACTTTAGTTAGTCTTTAAGGTGCCACAGGACTCTTTGTTACCTCTGCTATTCCAGACTAACACGGCTACCTCTCTGATTCTTGACCTTTTATAGTTTATTTCTTAATCTATATGTATGAACGCTCAAATGAGTTGGAAGCATCAAGCTGTGGACATAAACTTGCATCCCAAGGGGAAAGTTATTTTCATAATCTCCATCTTCCTTTCCTCCCTGCTCCTCCTTCTGTCCCGATATTACTCATACTCACTTGTAATCTCTTGGTGGCAGAGCTAGTTGTTTCTTCCTGCTTGTTTCTACAGTTCCCAGCACAATGGAACCTCACCCCTGAATGAGAGGTCTTTACATATTACTACAATGATGGTTTATAATCTATATTAATTGTAACAGCAAAAGCAGCAGGAAGTGGGCTTGAGTTTCATGACTCCCTAGCTGGTGCAGGAGGGTTTTGAATGCAGAATTTTCTAATTTTACCCCTTTGTGCATTGTTTATTTTCCCAGTCTAATCACAACATGCTTTCTTAGGGGCCTCTTGTCAAGTGACAGTTCAATGCAAGATACCTTCTCTCTGCTTAAGGGGCATGGGAAATTTAAAAAAAAAATACAATCTGTTGTGGCTTGCAGTATTGTCAACACCAAACAGTCAAGAATCAAGAATAAGGCCTCCAAATCATGAGATTGATTTAAAAATCACTAGAGTCTTAGTAGTACATTTTAGATTATTTTGTATTTGCCTTCTGATTTCTGAGCCTCTAGGTTACACAAGGGTCATATTTGGATCATGTTTTCAGAAGGGATATTTTGACTCCAAGGGTTGGGCTTAAAGACATCAGAACACTCCCAATAAAAGCAGGTGAGTCAGGAACACAGGGTCTGGGGAATGAACGGGAGACAGAAGGATATGAGTTCAAATCTTGCCTCTACCCCTGACTTGATGTGTGGCCTTAGACAAGTCACTTCTATTCTCTTTTGCAGCTTCTCCTTCTGTATTAAGGGGATAATATTATTTAGATAAGTGTCATGAGGACTAATTAGTTAATTATAGCAAAGTACTTGTATATGTAAAGTGCTGTGGAAATGCTGAGGATTACTGTTATTATCTTGGAGATAATGAAGGCTTTAGTTATTGTGAATATACTTTTTTGTAAATATCTGCATGCCCAAATGTCTATAAGAAGCTGTCATTTATAAAGTGGGTTTTGTGAAGGGATTTCAAAGGAGAGAGGATCATGGGAGTTTTAAGTGCGAGAGGGCAGACTTGAATAGGCAGGAGGCATGATGCTCTAGTGACTGGGGCACTAGACTGGAAAGACTGGGCCCGGATCTGGCTCTGCTGTGTAGCCTTAGGCAAATGTTTGTGCCTCTCCTTCCCTTCCCATTTGTTCTCTGTATTGCCAGCACAGACTGGGCACCCTTCAGAGCAGGACAAGTATCATATAATTTGGATGGTGCCTAGAACAATGGGGCCCTGATCTCAGGTGAAGCCTCTGGGTACTACTGGAATAAGAGGGTACAGAGATGAGAACGGAAGTAATACATAAAAGTGGTCCTATCCTGAAAAGTTCAGATGTGAACCAGGGTTAACTTTAATTCTAAACAGGAAGGGAGTCAGATCTGGGGTTTTAATTTGACCCTGAGAAGGGGACCCGTGGTGAGAATTGAATATGACACTTGAATAATGAATACAAACGTCCCCATGGTACAGCGTTGTTTGCTTCTGGGCTTGGTATATGTGGAAAGTGCATGGGGATGCTTGATGGGATTTGATTTGCCCCTCCTATGTTCCTCTGCCATTCTCGTCTTTCTGGTGCACTTCGCTGTGATATTTCTAATAGAATTCAGTGCTTGACCTGTTAAGACCCATGGCTATCTTCCTCCTCCTCTCTCACACTCCCAGCCAGAAAATTGCTGACGAGGCTTAGAGTTAGATAAACCGGCTCAAGAGGGTGGGTGGAAAGAAATTAACTTAAGCTGACAGCCTGAAATCCTTCTGCTTGCCCTTTCCTCCAGATAGCCATTCAGTGCACCAATTCAAGTTGCATGTGTAACAACTTTTACATGAAGGCATTTGTGCTGCTAAATTCCTCCCATCATCCCTTGAGCTCCTTACATCTGAAACTGGATTTGCTGCAGCTTCCATTTCTCCAGATCTCTCTTCTCCCAAAAGCAACCTGACTCTCGTGCTATCCAGGGACCTGTCAAATGGTGACAGCATGATCTACAGGCGGCTTCCAAGGAGGAGACTAAGCTTATAAGTGCCTTAGAATTTCACATGGAGACGGGTGTTCCATTGTAATAAGAGCTGACGGCACCTTTTTATAATCAAAATGCAAACTGCTCAAGAACACAATTTAGAGTGATGGAATTCATTGCACAATGGAGACAGACGGAGGACTTAAAAAAGAACCGTAGAGCAAGACAGGAAGGCTGTGAGGGTGCAGATAGTGGGCAGAAAGCTTAAAAACTTCAATCTCTTCCACGCCTTTGAAAATTACCAATCTTCTTATCTTGGCAAAACCTTATTATGCAAATAGTTGTCAAGTGGAACACTCAAATTGGCAAAATTCCTTTAATGTAGCGTTTTTCTCCCCTCTCCACAAAAAGTCTGTTTTGCTCCTGCGATAAGTAAATGATTGATCACTCTTGCTGTTTCAGAACAGCATGAACTGAGAAATGATGTGGCGATGCTCTGTACGGCACATGCTACATTTAAACAGGAGAGGGAGATGGCTCCATGGTGAGAACATGGCCTGTCACTGTGAAGTGGTCACATTCGTTTATTTTCCTCCATTCGATTGCTGATTCTAATAGTGAGTGCAGGTGGGGAAGGGGAGAATATGTGCGTGGACTGGGATTTTCAAGGACCAAATTGCTCACCCCCCCCCAATCTTCTATTGTCCCCTTCTATCAGGAGTGACGGTGTGCCTGCATTCTCCACCATGTGTAAAGGGGTGTTTGTGACTCACCACTGTGGCACCTCCTGCTGCCTGTCCTAAGAATTAGCTCGGGGTTTGCCAGTGTGCCCTTCTCAGGTGGTATCTCGCACGTTGCCTCATCTGTCTCCATCTCCAGAACCTGTATTGCTCCCTGGACCACATCATCCTCTTCTGGACACAGACCGTGTCCCAGTCAGTTCTTTCCCCCATTGTGGGGGGCCAACAGTCCTAGTCCAACTACTTGCCTCAGTGGCAAACTGCAGTCCCAATTCTAGCTGTGGCACTCTGCAGTCTATTCACCAGCCACTTCCCTCATTGGCAAGTGGGGACAATGGAGGGGGGGACCCGGACCTGTCCGCTATTCTGGGTCCTGACCCAGAGACCCTATAACTAGTAGAGATATACTGCTTCTCCTCCAGCTCTGTCGTCTCCTTCCCTGGGCCACTTCCCTGCACTCATAGCGCCTCCTTTTCCCTTGTATCAGAGCCTCACTCTGGCAGCCATCACCCTGGAGCTTTCTCAGACTCTGCTGACCCTGCTCATCCTAGTGGTTAAAGCACAAGACAGGGAATCAGGAATTCTGGAGTCACTTCCTGGTTCTCTGACTCACTTGCTTTTTGATTATGAACAATTCGCTTAACTTGTCTGTGTATTAACTTCCCCAGAAAGTGAACAGAAACCCTTTTGTCAGGGGGAGGCAGTGTGTTCCATTGGTTACAACAGGGGACTGGGAAGCAGGACTCAGAAGTTATCTATCTAGCTCTGTCACTGACTCTCTGTGTGACTATGGCCAAATCACAGTACTGTATTGTGCTTCAACTCTTCCATTACGTACTGCCCAGTTATTTAGTTTCTTGAAAGTGCTTTGAGATCCTCAGATAAAAGGGGGATCTATATTAGGGTGGCTATAGACTGCAAAATGTTTTTATAACAATATTTATTCACAGTTTAGCATGACATCATGGTAGATGTAAACTCAAAAAAATCATTCAAACAAAATATGCCAGTCCTCATACCACCCAACTCAATTGTCCTCCTCCTATAAGCAAAAGTTGGAAAGAATCCAGCACTCCCCAAGATGAAGTATGTGGGAGAGGATACTCCTCTCCTGCCATTTTGCACCAATGTAACTCCATTAATTTCATAGGCTGGAACACTAGAAGGAACAATTAAGATCATAGACTCTGACCTCCTGCATAACAAACCATTGAATTTTGCTCAGTAATTCCTGAATCAAGACTACTGCTTCTGGATGAGCTAAGGCAGACCTCTTAGACATCCACTCTTGATTTCGAAGCTTTAAATGACAGAAAATCCACCACGTCCTTAGTTCAGCTTTTCCACTGGTTATTTATCCCCATTGTTAAAAATGTTCATTTTATTTCTAGTCTGAATTTCTCCTGCTTAAACCTCCACCCATTGTTCTACCTTGATCTGCTAGATTAAAAAAATCTTCTGCTCTCAGAAATCTTTTCCCTGTGTAGGTCCTTGTAAACGGTGATCAAGTCACTTCTCAACCTCTCTTTGATAAATGAATGAGATTGAGTTTCGTGTCTCACGGTAAATCATTTATCTCAGAATGTGACTCATTCCTCTGGCTCTCATCCGAACATTCTCCTGTTCGTCAACGTTCTTTCTGAAGTGTGGACACCTTATTGCACCACATCACTGGAATCACTCCTGATTTGCACCAGTGGACATGAGAAGATAATGTGATGTGTGATTCTGAGAAAAGAGGAAGAATAACTATCATTTGAGCCTTTTGCTTTTCATATTCTTCTTAGTAAGATTCTTCTTAGTATTTTGTTTTGGGGGATACTTTCTAGTATCCTCCTGGTGCTCCACTGACATCAAGGGGTCTGCTAATGTGAGGCCTTAGCCCTGGAACCTGCAACTTGTTCCAGGTAAACATATCACTGCGACCACACAGATCCACACCAAAGTCAGTGGGACGCTCTGTAGGTGCAGCAATCTGGCCACAACACAGCAGATTGTGGGACCAGGATCCTTATTTGATGAGCCTCAGGAAAGAGCAATATGGAAGTAGCTCCCTTTATTGCAGGGCTAATGAATACTTCCTGTAAGCCTAATTCCTCAAAAGAGACGTTCCTGGTGGTTACACTAAGCTGTCATTTCCCCACAGTGGAATATATCTTTTTAAAAAAATTATAGCATTTGTCATCCACTTAGAAAATATGGGATTTTAGACAACATTACTTAGGAAATAAATACACTCCATACAGATCGATCTAAATGGCATATCTGAATAATTTATCTGAAATGCAATCTAAGTATGTACAAATTGATTGATCTAAAATGCCTCATTTTATGCATACATTTACATGGAAAATATAATTTTAATAATTCCATTTGGAAATGATGAGGCTTTTATTCAGGGCAAGCACATCATCTGAGCAATCTGTATAGTCGCTCCTCCTCTCAGAAACAGTGGGGCACTATTACTTTGAACGTATATGGTGTCCTTGACCTTCGAATCCTAAAGCACTTTCCAATCATTATAATAAAGTTTCTATGATTCTGTGATTCCCAAGACTTTCTCTATAAAGTAAAGAAAACAAGGAATACGTGTAGCATCTTAGAGACTAACCAGTTTATTTCTGGTTAAACTGGTTAGTCTCTAAGGTACTACAAGTATTCCTCGCTTTCTTTACAGATACAGACTAAGATGGTATGTCAGTTTTACAAGTTAAGAAGCAGAGGTGCAAAGAGGTTGACTGATGTGCCCAATGTCACATTCTGACCTACTAACTGGCAGAGCTGGGGATAGAATGCAGGCATCCTCCCTCTCTGATCTCACCACTAGACTGCACTCCCATCACTTCAGGCTGGACCCAGCATCTTCAAAACTGCATTACTTTAAACATGCCCAGCTGAAATTTCTGTGACTGCTTGTCAACCACACAGCAGTATGTGCATGTGTGATGAGTTACCTCTGAGCCTAAGCCTACTAAGCCTGATGAGTGTCATTCCCTGGCTCAGGGATTATTTAGGTTGAGCATCAGAGAGGTAGCCGTGTTAGTCTGGAATTGCAGAAGTGACAAAGAGTCCTGTGGCAACTCAGGCTTAGACAGGTTCAGAGGGTAACTCATCACAGCTTGATCCTATCATTAAACCTCAAATACGTAAAATTGGCCTTTCGTTGATGGCCTTTCGTTGAGGTTCCTAGTTCAAATCTGGTCAAGGGCCGTTAAACAGTCCTTATTGTGTGATGGCCATTAGGTATTGAGCTACATTAGGTGGGTTGCTGGGGAAGATTTTCTGAGTGAACAGGGGGGTCATATTCATTTGTAGTGGGCAGATCTTAGTGGGAAAGTGCTGCCACCAATAACATTAACATTATGCTTGGTAATCATAGCAAAGTCTAAGCCTTGAATGGAGACAGAGACAGAACTTCTCTCTTCCCCCTACAGGTGGTTCTTCAGATCAAGGTTGGAATACAGGACTAGAGGGAAGCGTGGGGAAGCTGGCATGGATGCAACCCATGTTCTGTTTCTTCTTTGGAGGACTTTGTTTATTTTGGGTGTCAATCCAGCACCTTTACCCAACAGCAGAGTTACACAAGAAGGAGTTAGGGCCCTTATGTTTATAGGAGCAAAGAGATCGCTAAAGATTTTGAATCTGTCAGTTTAAAGTACAATAAACTAATTGTAAGGAAAAGATTGAAGATCCTGAATCCAGTGAGAGCACTGAACTGGAAGCAGAACTGGTATCTTTATCCACAAACCTCATTTCCAGCTTCTGTTGGTTCATTGCAGTTCTGAGCAGACAGTCGGGATCGATGCCTGAGCCCAGCTAATGAGAACAACAGAGGGACTGAAAAACTCATGCTAGTTACACATGCATCAACTCAGATACCTTAAATGCCCAGAGGCATACAGGCTACCAAGTAGGCTGTGATTTCATCAACTCTCATAAGTTAAGCAGGGCTGGTTGAATTTGGATGGGAGACCTCCAGATATATTCCCAGGTGCTTCGGGAGTTAGTGTTAATGCTTCAGTAAGCTTCCTTGGGAGCCAGGACCCCAGCTTTAGGTTGAAGGCTGCTGTAAAGTGCTGTTGTTTGGATGTCAAATAACACTGAGGTCTAAGATGCCTCTTATTGGTAAAAATATAATGGACCCTTTTTTTAGAAGCCACTTCTTGTCAGCTTTCCAGACAAAAATGGTCTAGTGATGCATCTAAACATTTAAATGGTTATCTAAGCTGAACCTCTGAAACTGTTGTAGTTTTTCCATTATGAATTATTATTTCTGGTAAGGGATTAAGCTGTGGGAGCAGATGAACTCTGATGAAAGATCCTGCTCTTATGCAAATATGCCCAGCAATCAAAATAAGACAAAAATACCCCAATATCTGTTTAACACCATTTTTGCTAAATACAATGTTTTACAAAGACTTATTTTTTAGGCGGCGGCATGTATAGCTTTTTTTAAGACAAGAAAAATAAAACAGGGAAGTAAATGTAACAGGCACACCAGTCTGCCATCTGGATCATCTTCTGAGACTCAGATAAACAAAAAAAAGTTCAAAAGATCTTTGCATGAAACGAATGAAAATCGGCAAGAGAGAAAGGAATGTGATTTATGGATTAGTGCCCAGAACAAAGACGCTCAATGGAGATCACTCTTTCCTACCTTTGGCATCAGTGCCAGTGAGAGGGCCAAAGCGTTTAGAATGGCAGCCCTTTGTATCATTCACATAGCCTCTAAATTGTTGGAAGCTGGAGAGACCAGATGTTAGGGGGTGGCTGGAAACCAATAGAGGTGGAGGAGTTTTCCTTCCCTGTTGAGCTAGCTTGACATCAACTAACAATTTGCTTCACGCTGACGTGGCTGAAACAGACTCCCTTGATCTACATATTTCACGACGTGTCATTGCTAGATGTGCTTAATATTTTTTTTGCTTACTATTTTAAATGTCTTTAGTGACTTTTGTGCTCATGCAAGATGTCGGGTTGAGGGCCCTGGAGAATGAAGTCCCCTGTTTAAAACCAGAACCTGTAATGTATGAGCAAAGGCAGAGCTAGGGAGGGGAGCGTAGTTCAATATCCATGGCCCATTTGATGTGTGACCTCCCTATCACTAACAGTTGTGTTGGTTTTGTGATGTGAACATCTGACTTCTTTAATGCCCAGTGCTTTGTGGTTTGCTGTTATAACTCGTTTTTGGAACAAAAATATTTTTGAGAAGATATTGATGGCAGTCATTTAAATTGGACACCACCACTCTTGTGCTCTAGGCACTTCACTTCACAATAATCAACATGCTGTATTCAGTAAGCAAGTTAATATCTTTCAAACCAGTGGGTGGTCTACATGTTATAGTGCTAGTTTCAGACTCAGAAGACCTAGATTTAATTTCCTTCTCCGCCACAAACTTCCTGTATGATCTTGGGCAAATCACTTTGGTTTCAATGGGAGTTAGGTGCCTAAATACCTTTGAGGATCTGGGCTTTTGTCTCTCTGTACTTCAGTTGTCCCATCTGTCCAATGGGTTTGAGAGCAGTGCCCTGCCTCATCAGAGGGGTGTTGTAGGATAAATCTATTAGAGTGTGAGGTGCGTAGGTACTATGATAATAGGGGCTACATAAGTACCTTAACTAGACCAACTCAAATATTAACACAAGTCCATAACTATCCTAATGACAATGAACCCTTAATCAACCCCCCTACATTATGTCCATCCATATGTACCTCCTCCCCAAATTCCCAGAAGAAGTAGTCAGCTTTGCCGTGCAGGTTAAGAAAATTGGGCTCTGGTCGATCAATATTATCTGTATCGCTACAATTTCAGTCCTCTTAGAGT
Source organism: Sternotherus odoratus (assembly GCA_032164245.1). NCBI lineage: Eukaryota > Metazoa > Chordata > Testudines > Kinosternidae > Sternotherus > Sternotherus odoratus. The sequence goes on from JAVMKO010000002.1 coordinate 6,305,054, forward strand.
AATAGGACAGGAAGATTGTGCCATATGTCATTTGAAAGTTATTTTTCCCTGGATCCAAAGCCTTAAATCTGATCTATGTCCTTGATGTCTCAAGGTATTAATGGTACAATATAATACAACTTCTTAGTATTTTGCATTTCATTCAAGCTGTATGCCAAAATGCTTTAAAACTTTCAGGTGAAAACCTGAGTGTGTGATTTGGCCAACAGAAAATATGTGACGGCCAAAAGAGAGAGAAATGATAGGGTGATTAGATTTCTCTTTAAATCTAGTCATATGGTGTGGAATAAACCCTCCAATCTAGTGGTAGGCGGGAGATGAACGAGTGAGTTTCCTGTTGGGGAAGAACTTACTGATGTCCCAGTTCCTGAGGAAGCTGCACCTCTGACCCCTTCATGGTCTCCTCACTTAGCTCTTAGGCCTCTAGCCATCACCGGGCTTGGAGTGGAGCCTGCAACTCACTGTAAACTAAGAATTTAGGCTGTAATTCACTGTGATCACTTTAGCAAGTCTGACTTTAGTTCAGCATCTGCAATCCTGTCCTTTCTGGGGCATTCTCAGGGTTACCCAGTGACTTGCCAGCCTTCAAAAAGCAAAGTAGTATTTGTTCAGAACAAAAGCAGAGCAAGCAGAGCTTAAAAGCAATACATAGCTTCCATGCAAGTCTTACCTTGCCACACAGTCCTCCATCTTCACATGGAGACGATGATAGGACCAAAATACTGTAAATCTTTTCTGCAGAGTCTGCCCCTCTGGGCACAGGTCATGCCAGTTCTCCTGTAACAATCCCATTGAGCATGAACACAATTCCCAGTCCATATTGATGTAACATTTGTAAAGCTGATATTACAGTCTTCGGACGTTCCATCTGCCCATATCTGTCACAACTCACAGTAATTATAGAATGGAGTCTCTCAAGTGACAAAGAGCCACCTTCCCTCACTCCATGCATCTCTTGAGAAGCATCATGAGTTAGTGGATTCAAAGGGATAATTGGGTGAAGTTAAGGTTTGGATTATTTTTGACCATATGTTGATTAGGATGGATTACCAGCAAGGATCTCTGCATTATGACACAGACTCTACTGATTTACCTCCGAACAACAACAGACAACTTCCCAAGATCCGTATCATATAAAGTTAGAAAAGCCAAAGAAGCACTGAGTCTGGTCGACTGAAGGGCGGACGGGAATTAAACAGCAGGTAGCAATGATTAGGAAAGTAGAAAGGAGTGATGGGGTCATTGAAAAGAAATAAGCACATCAGTTACATTGCCTGTCAGTATTGATAGCTAAATCAGAATTACTATGGAGAGAGGATATAAGACGTTTCCTTTTATCTTCCCCTAAATCCAGATTCTGCAAGTGAATGTAGTAAGAAAACACCTTCACAGCTGGAATTTGTGTGCTAACATTTCAGTTGCCTGACCAATATTTCTTGGCAGAGAGAGCCATATTCCTCCTCAGCCGCATTGTCTGATTTCCATCAGAAGTTTGCTGCTGAGCATTGTGGCCACATAGAAACGGTTTCTTGTGGTTATCTAACTAGGTCTTAAAATAATCAAAGAAATAAGAAAGAGAACTCCTACTAGGGTGTCTTCTCCACCCAGTAACTCCCATTCCTACACAGCACTGCCTCTTCTGATATCTTCTCTAGTGCTTTGTCAAGTACAGTTCTAAATGACTCAGGTGAGGGGATTCCTGTTCTTCCTTTAGGAAACTATTCCAAAGTGTAATAGATCTCACCTGAGATCACCTAGTCTCAGTTTCTCCCAGGCTTAATTTATTCCTTTTACTCCCAATGGAGAACCCTACGTGATTTCTGTCCTGTGATTTCATATCTAGCTCTTTCCTCCTCCTCCTCCTCCCCCCCTCCTTGCAAAAACTTTGTGAGACCTCACTTTGGTCATTACTAAATAAATATTTGCCTTTGTAAATTCCCCGGCACTTAGTGCAAAGATTCCACCCATAGATCGTTTAACTTCCCTTACTGTTGTTAATTCTAAGTAATGCTATTTTAAAGGCTGAAGGGAAGTAACTGGGGTGGAGCAGCTAACTGAACAAGTCTCATCATTTCATTTCCTATGTTGCATGTACTGTTGTATTGTCAAGTCCTGTTGTATCCTAGATGCCCAAGGCTTTTGTGGAATGGACACAGACCTGTGGCTTCTCACCACAGTGGCTCAATGGCTTTGATTTTCCCTCCCCCCACCCTTCCTCTCTGTTGCATGTGTGTGAAAAAAATCATCAGAGTTTGTCATTTCAGCACTTGCTTCATTTAATACATTTGGATCATGGAGAATAAACTGGCAGTGTCATAGTCCCTAGGAAAGTAGCTAGTTTTCCTCCTCAGTGGGCCCAGAGCAATCCACCAGCTTTTCTAAGCCTCGCCACGCTATCAGCTGTCAACCAGCACCATCCAATAAAGTCATCCATGATTAATTATTCTTAAATGACAGCAGCATATTGAAACAAGCTGATAGCTGCTGACAGTGGGAATCCAATTAACCTGAATTACTATCTTGATTGTGGCCCAATTAATGTCAGCTGTGTTATGTTAGGAGGGAAGGCCTGGCTAATATAATTGTTTAATTAAATCACTGTAATAGGGTAGTTGATGTGAGGCTGCCCCCTGATGCCTCTTTTTCCCCCATTGAACATTAGTTTTTAAAAAGAAAGGTAAAGGTGCATGCTGCCTACTGCTCTTTGGGCTTGGCTACACTTGCAGCGGTAGAGTCTTTGGGTTAAACCAGCCTTTGGAGAGCACACTAGGTAAAGTGCCGCAGTCTGTCAACACTGACAGTTGCAAGCGCACTGGCGTGGCCACATTTGCAGCACTTTTAGTGGCATTGGGAGTGATGCATTATGGGCAGCTATCCCAGTGTTCAAGTGCCTGCAACACGCTTTTCAAATGCAGGGGGCGGGGTGGAGCGTGACAGGGAGTGTGTTGTGTGTATGTGGGGGGGAGAGAGAGAGAGGGTTTTTGGGGTGCTGAGAGTGTGTCAGCATGCTGTCTTGTAAATTCAGACCCCGATGCCCCTCACTCACTCGGTAAACGTTTGCTTTGTCCCGTAGCAGATAAGCAGCTGCTGTCTGAAATGGAGCTTTGAAAAGGCACTCACGCATTCCTGCAGCGATTTCACAGCAAAGGGAAGAGCAACCACTTGGCTTAAGGGGATCATGGGGCATTTCCGGAGGTCAATCAGAGCACAGTAATTTAACTCCTCATTTACACTGACCCTGAAGCATCTCACTCACCCAATACACAACAGTCGTTAATCCTCTCGCCAAGGTGAAGTACCAGGAGCACTCCAGCCAGGGAGTCAGAGCGCTCTACATGCCTTGCCAGTTTGGACGGGGAGTAAGGTAGAGCGCTCTGGGAGGCTTTATCGCAGTATAACATGCAAGTGTAGCCATGCCCTTTGTTTCGGTGGATAAATGAAATTCCTTCCTGAACAGGGCTTTGGAAGAGAGCTTGGGGACTAGCAGAACAGTTAAACTTGCAGTATCATCCCACTATTACCCATTACTCCAGTTTGTTCGTGGCATCCTCTCTAGACTGATTTGCTAGAAGACAGCCTGGACTTCAGTTTGAGAGTATCAAAGAGAGAAGTGATGCTGACTTGACTTCCTGACTTGTCTGTCTCTTAAAAACATGTTGGACGGCAGAGGATGGTTCAGACAACTGATAACGCGGAGGTCTGGATCCATTTTGCAATTAAAATAGAAAACTGGGTCAGGGTGACTGAACATTTGTTTGGGTGGTTTTTACCATGTCGGCCTGGTGCCCTGAAGTTAGTTCATGGTCTCAGCCCAGTTCCAGGAGAACAGAGTGCACAGCACAAAACAGCACCTGCCTGACAGTTTCGGGAATGAGTAGGAATAGAATTTGAATGACTAGTGGCTCTTGCAGCTGAGGCAGATTGGTCATGTGGAACTAAGTTAGCTGCTGCTGCCTGTGCTGTGGATCTATGCTGGGGACTTTAATATCTGTAATTACCAGTCAGGCACTTTTCAACAGACTGACATTCATTTTTAAAACCTGCCCTTTCACCCTGAGTATAAAGGCCAACAACAGGAAAGAGAGAAGCCCAGCAAAGCATTATAAGGCCTAAGCCACTGACAAATAAGTTTGAGTCTGTGAACTAGATCTAGAGAAAACTTTCTTTGATCTCCACAAGAAACTTAAATTATCCTTAAAAAGATAGACTCAGACTGATTACCAAATAAGAGGATTAGAACTAAAAATGGGCACTAATAACTTAAAGAAGCTAGCATTAAAAAGATGAAAATAAATTAATATGGTAAGTATCGAGGCTATGACAAGAGAAAGGGGGAGAATATATATATAGCTATATAGTCCTCCTGTGGAACTCAAATGTAGATTTAAGCTCCTGTCATGGGTGCCAGGAAAAGAGGAATGGCGTGTTAGAGGCTTTCATCAACTACACATAGCTAGAACTGGGACACCCTCAAAAAGTTGAAAGGTTTGGTTCACAAGAGTACATAAAACTGCGAACACTTATTGCAAAAGTCTTCAAAGCTCTGGGATCATGAATATTGACCTCAGAATGCCCCAAGAACAGGCTTTCTCATGGGATTTCTGGTTCTGGTATATTTTGTTTGGGAGGAACCCAGAAATACATACGAGAATTTCTTAGACGCTCAAAAGCGTCTGTGGTTTGAGTTTGGGATGAAGGTTTGATACAGTTATATTATCAGAACTGCCTACTCCGACAGATAACCCTTGTGGCGGTGTACCTCAGTTGAAAGTTTCTTTATGTAGGCCTCACACTGTGAGGTGGTGAGATCCGTCATCTCCCCGGGAAGCTTCAGGCTCTTCTGATCTGTGCCAGGGAACCAGCCTGGTACTGGCCCAGTTGAGAATCAAGGGGGTTTGAACAGCATCTGTGCAAGCACCTCCCTTCACACACACGATTTGGGTGAAGAGCTCCGCAGGCACAGGTCAGCATCTGGCCCTGTGTATTTTAAAGAAAATGGTGTCACCACATACGTTATTATTTCATCCCTGCAAAACTTTTTTAATGCATCAGATTATTTTTTCTTGTGCATCACTATAAAGTTCTTTTAGACAGCTATGTAACTGAAAAGGTTTTGCCTGGGCTAAAGGTTATTTATAACTGAGCTGCAAAATGTGTTTTAGCATCACCCACTTGCTCCCATCATGTTGGGGTTTTCTATTTCTTCGCTATCTTTAACCATCAGATGAAATATTCATAGATCGATGTTTGCTTTCACAGTCTAAATGGGTTTATTATGCTTGTTTGCTATTACAGGTGTTGTAAATTGGCCACAACTTGGAAACCTGCTTTTTTTTTTAAAGGCGGATTTTTAGATTTTGTGAATTATGTTTTTTAACAATATTTTTTCCAGGCAGTGTGAAACCACTCAAGAGCCTAAGTAATTTTGCTTCTTTCATGGCAAGCTAGATGAACAGATTTTTTTACAGGCTGCCCTGTAATTGTTGCTATTAATGGATTTACTTTGTAGAATGATTGGTGTCATTGATCGTTCCAGTACACAGCTGAGCCCCATTAAGCTGTCCACAGCATTAGAACCTTAGCACCACACCGTTGACATTAACTGACCTCGTGGTTGGCAGAGTTGGTAGAGAGAGGCCAAGGACTGAACTTCCCTTTTACCTTAGAAGCGATTCCTGCCCGTGAGGTTACTGGGATATTGACATGGAACAGTGTAAAGGAAACTTGCCTGGTTCCTGTCAGGGCCATAACTATTCTGTGAAGAAACAGATTTGTGTCTCCATGATTGTGGGCATCTTGCTTTTCGTAAGGACTGTACTTACTGGTTTTGTGACACAGTCACAACACACACACCTGCCAGACCCACAAAAATTCACTATAGAGCAATTACCGTTCATTTGTTTTATTCACTTGAAATCTGTGCTAGAGACGCAGCTCAAATATGTGGTACACCGAGTTTCATGATTGTGAGGCAGAACTAAGGACCAGATCCAACTAGCAAGTATATGCATGTACTTGAATGGAAATTGGAGAGCGCCTAAAGTCAGAGATCCATGGCCTTTGCTTGGGAACTCTGTGACAGAAGCCTGAATAGAATCATGTTCTTAGGCAGCATTTAACTGTCTTAACTCTTGCTGCAGTCCCCTGACTGATTCACTATGCACAGTCCACCTTTTGCAGCAAATGAGGCGGGGGGCCTACAGACAGCAGTTTCCTTTTCTAGGAAACTCTGATTCATCCCCAGAGCAGTTCCATCTTGTGCACTGAATGAAGCAAAGGTCCTGTGCCAAAAATAGTATGTGGTAATGTATTTAAACAGAAATCCCATCATCGAACTACGGTAACCCCCTCACCCATCTCAGAAATGACTGAACCATTTTAGCTGAAACTAATAATAATAATAATTAATTGATTAATTTAATTAATATATCAGGCAGATACCTGGCATGAGCAAAGTAACTTGAGCAAAGTTAGAAGCAACCGAAAGCAGGATCTTGAAATGGAAAGCACTAGGCAACCTTAACTGTTGGTATTACATATAATTTAAGTGGTAACATCCCTGTTTCACAGATGGGGAGACTGAGGCACAAAAAGTAAGTGGTTTTTGTTAGCTCACATAGCAATTCAACTGGGGAGCAAAAAAATAGAGCCTCAATCTAATACACAGTTCTGTGCTTTATCTGCTAGCTCATGTGTAGGGTTTTGTTTGTTTGTTTATATTTTCCCTTTAATGCTGAACTCCTAGCTGTCCTGAACTCTGATCCTTTGTCAAACCTTATCTGGATCTAGTTGCAAAACTGGGCAGGCAATCTCAGGAGAAATTTCTTTCTCCTGAAATTGCCAATACATCCTGCTTCTTCATGAGGCAGACATATACTGCTTCTCTCGTGGCTTTTCTACTTCTGATTCACCTGAAATGTGAATGCACACAGGCAACTGTGAAAAAATGAAAAATAATGGAGGAGAAAATGTTATTCAGACGTTGAAAAACTCATTTGTGTTTATTTTCTCCTAACCAGTTTCTCATCAATGCTGATTAAAAAGTAAGTCATGGAATTATAGAAGATTAGGGTGGGAAGAGACTTAAGGAGGTCATCTAGGCCAGCGGTCGCCAACCAGTGGTCCGCGGACCACCGGTGGTCCGCGAGAAAATCTGGGTGGTCTGTGGGGAAATTTCGGGGCGGGGGGGGGGGAAGCAGCAGGAGCAGTGTGCTGCGGCGCAGCGCCGCGAGAGTGTGCCCCTGTGGGGTGGGGAGGCAGCGGCAGGAGCTCCCGCCCCCTGCCTGCACAGACCAGGGTGCAGCGGCGCGGTGCTGCGAGAGTGTGCCCCTATGGGGCAGTGGGGGGGGGGGGTGAGGCAAGCGGCGGGAGACCCCCCGCCTGCCCGGAGCAGGGTGCAGCGGCGTGGCACCGCGAGAGTGTGCCCTTATGGGGCGGGGGGGTGGGTGAGGGAAGCAGCGGGAGCCCCCCTCCCCGAGATAGAGAGCCTCCAGCTACCGCGGCCGCTCCTGCGCCCCCCCCCCTCGAGCGGTGCAGCATCGCAGCCCCCCCCCCGAGCTGGAGTGGGGGGGGGGGCGGGGCTGTGGTGCCGTGCCGCTCGAGGGGGGGGGGGGAACTTTAGTGGTCCGTGAGGTCTAAAAGGTTGGCGACCACTGATCTAGGCCACCCTGCTGCTCAAAGCAAGACTGTAGCAGGGCAGCGACTCACCCTGCAGCGCCTCCTGCTGGTCCGTCCAGGAATTAGCTCAGTCCAGCCTCTGGAGCGCCCTCTGCCGGCTGTTGTCCCGCATGTCACTCCTGGACCCCAGTGCCCTCTTCCCTGGGATGCTGCACCCCTGCAGTACCCCCACACAATCTCAGGGTCTCCCCTCCCTGGGGGACCCCCCACTCCCTATCAGTCTAGGCAACTGCCAGTCACCACTTGCCCCCCGTTCTCTGGGGCAGACTGCAGTATCATTGCATTCATCACAGGCAAGGGGGTTTGGCCTGCTGCCTCTGCAGCCATGGACTGCCCCCTGCAACTCTAGTACCCCTTGTTGGGCCTTTCCCTAGGCCCTGCAGTCTGGTGGTTTTCAGGCAGGAGCTCCCCTAGTTCCTCTTGCCTTGCCCCAGCCCTGCTTCACTCTGGGTACCCTGTCAAGCTCCTCCAGCAGCCAGGCCTGTCTGCCTCTACAGACAGAGGAGACTGTCTCTCCCCCAGCCCTCTGCCTCTCATCTCTTTTTATAAGGGCCTCCCAGAGTGTTTGGGGCATGGCCACCCAGCTGTGGCTACCTTCTCAATCAGCCTGGGAGCTTGCTTGCTCCTAGCCACAACCCTTTCCTGGACTGTTTTAGGCCCTTTTTCCTGGAGTGTGGCAGCCACCCTACTACAAGGACCAACACCAACTAAATCATCCCAGCCAGGGCTTTGTCAAGTCAGGCCTTAAAACCTTTAAGGATGGAGATTCCACCACCTCCCTAGATAACCCATTCTGGTGATTCACCCCCCCCCCCAGTGAAATAGTGTTTCCTAATATCCAACCTAGACCTTCCCCACTGCAACTTGAGACCATTACTCCTTGTTCTGTCATCTGCCACCACTGAGAACAGCCGAGCTCCATCCTCATTGGACCTTCTCTTCAGGTAGTTGAAGGCTGCTATTAAATCCCTGTCCCTATCCCTGTCCTCCAGTGTATCTACTTCTCCCCCCCAGTTTAGTGTCATCCGTGAGTTTGCTGAGGGTGCAATCCATCCCATCATCAAGATTATTAATAAGTTACTCATATTTAGGCTCAAATCTATCTCTGTCCCAACCGACCCAAGACACACAGGGCCCAATAGTTCTTTCCTGTAACTTCATTGGCTTCAGCTGAGGTGCACCAGGGCAAACCTGTCCAATACTGCTTGTTAAAACAATTAAATGATATTGGAAAATTTGGACTTTGAGTTGGAGTTTATGGGAAAATAATGAACTCAACGTCCTTTAAAGGAGCATCTCTTGCAATTTTTGCTGTGCTCCTCATTTTATGTCTCTATTGTACATTTTAGAGCCCTGTGTCACATACATGAACTTGGGAGGGTTGAGACAGTGTAATGTAGAAATCGAGTCAGCTTCTAAATTCCTGTTGTGCCGTGCTAAGTGCAGAACTGTGGATCTCTTTACTACACTCCGTGCAGCTCCCTGGATCAGCAGATGTCCCCCCACCAGCTCCTACATGTAGGGCCAGCTGGGGGATCTGCACGCTGCCCCCACCCCAAGCGCCTCCAGACAGGGCAACATGCAGAGCCACCTGGCTGCACCTTCGCATAGGAGCCAGAGAGGGGACATGCTGCTGCTTCTGGAAGCTGCTGGAGGTAAGCACCGCCCAGAGACTGTACCCTGACCCCCTCCCACCCCCCAGCCCTTTTCCCCAGCCCTGATCCCCCTCCCACTCTCCGAACCCCTCAGTTCCAGCCTGGAGCATCCTCGTGCACCCCCAGTCCCTCATCCCCAACCCCACTCCAGAGCCCGCACCCCCAGCTGTAGCCCTCCCCACACTCCAACCTCCTTCCCCAGCCCGGAGCCCCCTCCTGCACCCTGAACTCGTTTCTAGCTCCACCACAGATCCCACATCCCCACCCAGAGCGCTCACCCGAACCCCTAATTTTGTGATCATTCATGGCCCACCATACAATATCTATACCCAGATGTGGCCCTCAGGCCAAAATATTGTCCACTCTTGCTTTACTCTCTGTCACCGAATTTATTGCTCTTTCAGAGGCAGATAGTCATGCCTGTTTTCAGTTTAGTTTACTCACTTGTATTTAGCACTTCACTCCTAACTACTTCTCATGCTGCAAAACATCAGCAGCAAAGTGATAAATGCTTGTAACCTAGGGAAAAATAACCTGTCTGGGAGGAAATTGTGCTCTGTAGTTTTAAAAATATGCTCAGCTACAAAGCACTGTGGGGTTGGGTTTTTTTTTTTTTTTGGAGTTTGCTAAAGAAGCCTTCTGCAATTCCTTGTATTGAAGCATATTTATAATAAAGCTCTTTCTGATGAGACTAAAGTGATTTGGTTTTCAGTGTTCACTGATTGTGTTCCATAGTAAAAGCTGCACCTACCATGTTTATTAAGAGCTGCATTCAAACACTGAAAGCAAGAAGCCATTGAAGTGCACAACATTAACAGTTTTATTTGTCCTACAAACCCAGTAACAATGCAGCATATTCTTGAGCACCATTTACTGGCATCCTATTTTTTAATTATTTACTTATATACAACTTTGTCTCTTCTATGGAAAACTCTTGTCAACTTTATAATGCGGGGATTCACTAACTCCTAACAAAAAAACAAAACAAAAAAAACGAGAAGTACATGTGACACCTTAGAGATGACAAATTTATTTGGGCATAAGCTTTTGTGGGCCAAAACCCACTTCATCAGATGCATGGAGTGGAAAATACAGTAGGAAGATTATAGATATATACAGAGACAATGAAAAGTTAGGGGTTGCCATACCATCTCTAACGAGACGAATCAATGCCATGTACCTTGGCCAAATCGGACAGACTCCATGCAAAAGAATAAATGGACACAAATCAGACGTCAAGAATTATAACATTCAAAAACCAGTTGGAGAACACTTCAGCCTCCCTGGACACTCAACAACAGACCTAAAAGTCACAATTCTTCAACAAAAAAACTTCAAAAATAGACTCCATTGCTGAACTGGAATTAAATTGCAAACTGGATATCATTAAATTAGACTTGAATAAAGACTGGGAGTGGATGGATCATTACACAAACTAAAACTGTTTACCCATAATAATTTTCTCCCTAGTGTTACTCACACCTTCCTGTCAACTGTTTGAAAGGGGCCATCCTGATTATCACTACCAAGGTTTTTTTTTCTCCTACTGATAATAGCCCACCTTAATTGATTTGTCCTGTTAGAGTTGGTATGGCAACCTCCATTTTTTCATGTTTTCTGTATGTATATATATATATACACACACACACACACACAAGTGGAAAATATCTATCTATATCTTTGTACTGTATTTTCCACTCCATACATCTGATGAAGTGGGTTTTGGCCCAGAAAAGCTTATGTCCAAATAAATGTGTTAGTCTCTGAGGTGCCACAAGTACTCCTCATTCTTTTTGCGGATACAGACTAACATGGCTGCCACTCTGAAACCTAACTCCTAACACAAAGCACTGATGATATACCAGTCTCAGAATACCTCTTTTGGAGTCTGTCACCATGCACCAGGGGGTTGAGAATGGATACCTACCGTGTTTCCCCGAAAATAAGACAGTGTCTTATATTAATTTTTGCTCCCAAAATTACATTACATTATATTACAGCGAGAGGCAAAACTGGAAGTACGTCTTATTTTCGGGGGATGTCTTACTTTCGGGGAAACAGGGTACCTGCATCAGTCACTGTAGTGTACTGGTTGGTGAGTATGTGCAGCATTGCCTCGACTGGGTAGAGTCTGTTGAAGTGTCCATTCTGTTCTCAAGTGGCTGGAGGTCTACACTGAGGATACTATGTTCTAACTCCTACTGAGAGTTAAAGGCCGTTCACCTTTAGGGCAAGAATTGTAGAGCACTATGTGTTGACTAGAGACAATGTGTTGTTCTATCCCCAGCATGTATGGGATATTTGCAGGAAAATATGGTGGTGTGTGTTTGTTTGCATGTGTGTATTGCTACAGTTAATGCTGCTTTTCCCCAGCAAAGATGCCCAGTATCTGCATTGCCTTTGTGAGGTGTGGTGAGGGTGGAGATAGAGTTAGAATGGAGACAGTTCATGAGTGGTGTTTCATTCTTGATCTAACTTTTTATTTGTTCTAGAATTTTGGAATACATTGTTGCATACAAACATTAACCTCTATGCACAGCCACACAAGATGGTACTAAAGATAAACAGTTACAACAATGGGTGAGAACCGTAGCTGATGTGTATCAGAGTAGTTCCATTGAAGTCAATGAAACTATGCCATACTTGCTGTATCTAGCCCAGTACATTCTACAAGAATAAAGATGAGCAAGGTTAGACCTAGAAATCAACAAGGGAAGCTCAAGATGCGATAGTAAGTAGTAACCAAATTGATGGCATTCTCCCAGTGTCAGTACTGAAGAAGTGCACATATGGCTACAGGCATGGTGCTGTTGCAGGTATGTTCTTTCAAAGACGATGTAAAACTAAAGTCCTGATCACATTCGTCATTAAACATCCCGTGGCCCTGTTTGCAAGAGTGTAGGGGTGTTTGGCCTACTGTCCTGGGCAAGTTCTGTTTTTGGAAATTGCAGCCTAGAAGACATTTCCTGGCCTAAAGCATTGCCGTGCAATATTAAAATAGTTGCTAAAGGTACATGGCTGCTTTCTAGTCTAGGAAAAATTAATTCTCAATATAGTGAATTAGTAAATCACATTGCAGGCCTGGTGTCTTCAAAGAGACTATTGAAATGTCAGCCATTATCATTTTGTTGTCTTCTTCTTCTGGCTTAAAAAGAGCAATATTAAATGTCCAGGTCTAGGTTGGTGATCCAGTTCATTGCTTCAAGTGATGCGTAGGGATGGCAGAGATCATCAGGATGTGATTTTTTTGGACATTGAGTTCTATAATTTGACAGCTGTTTCTGCAGTCACAAATAGGTTTGTGTCTCAGTCCCCATTTATGGAGAAGGTAGGCACATCTGCTCTTTGGATATTGGAAAATCCTTGTTCAATGAAACTCCTGAAAGATTCTTGTGTTGTGATGAATTTGAGTGGGTGAATGAATGCCAGTATGGGAAGCCAGGTTGTAGCGTTGATTTTATTGTTCCTGGAATGATTCACATGGTGGAGTTGAGAACTGATGTGTCCAGATGAGCGAGCAGTATTCTGTGGTACAGTAGACAAGGGCCAGTGAAGAGGCCTGCAGAGATTCATTGACTCCCAAGTTTGATCTTGCCACTTGCTGAATGAGATTTACTTGCATCTTTATTTTAATTATGTAAGGCATTTCTAATTGTCAGTGATGTTAAGCAAAACAAAACTGAAAGAACATAAGGTTGTAAAGTCAAGCACTCAAAAGTTAGGAAATGCTAAAATTAAGGCAGCTAGTGCAGCCTTTGCTACAGCCCCTAATTGATGGGAGGAGCTATTGCAGGGAAAGTCCTGCTCAAATCCTGCAGCCCTGGGCTGGAACAAGCTCAATGCAAATGCAATTTGGCAGCTAAATTCTCCAAAGATTCCAGCAAGTCTCTACTGAGCATGCATGAACTGAGGTCCAATGAAGTGGGCTATAACCCATGAAAGCTTATGCTGAAATAAACTGGTTAGTCTCTAAGGTGCTACAAAGTCTTCCTCATCTTATTTACGGATACAAACTAACACGGCTGCTAATCTTAAACCTGGGGTTTTACAGAGGCTCAAAACTTATTTAAATTTAGGCGAGTTTTCACAGAAATAGCAAAAGCGCTTCCTTGATACAAAGAACATAAGAATATAAAAACATAAGAACGGTCATCCTGGGACAGACCAAAGGTTCATCTAACCCAGTACCAATGCTACGATCTCTTCTTATAATACACTCAGAGGAGATTAACAAATTGTAGTAGCCATGAGAAAACTAAGAGAGAATGGAAACTATTTCAGGTGCAAAGTGGTAGATACATAGACAAAGTTGCTGGAGAAAATGATAAATTAGTCCACGAGATACAAATTAATGTCTGGGACGGGAGGGGATTGAGGAAATAATGAATGGCACCAAATCAACCAAAGCTATATCCATCAGGTTGGTTTGGGATGTCCTTTTCCTGCTAAAAAAAGTTATGTTCTTATAAACAAACTGGCTGCTTCCTTCTCATTTAAATACAGTAAACCCTCGATTTAACGGACCTCGGATGCAACGGACAAAATTTCTAAGCAAGTCTGATGCATCTGAAATCCATTTGTCGAGGGCTGGCTGCCGGCTCCCGCCTGCCGCCCGGGTCCAGACAGCGGGCGGGCTGGCTGCCGGCTCCCAGCTGCCGCCCGGGTTCAGGCAGCGGGTGGGCGGGCTGCCGGCTCCCGGCTCCTGCCCGAGTCCCAGCGGGCTGGCTGACGGCTCCCGGCTGCCGCCCGGGTCCCAGCAGCGGGCGGGCTGCGGAGCTGCCGCCCCGGCCCTGTGGCGGTTGGGCTGCTGCTCCAACAGCTCGGGTTTTTTTATTATTAAATAACGGACTTTCTGATTTAACGGACACCCCCTCGGCCGAATTAGTCCGTTAAATCGAGGTTTTACTGTACACTGAAGTGTGTACTAATATTATTGGCCTTGTATAGGCACTCTCAGAAGCTGTGATATTTAATAATAAATTTATGTTACTTTTAAAAGATGGTATACCGTAAAGGTCACCAGATTTGGTCAATGTGTTTTAATTTATACACACTTTAAAGGTTACATTCCTCAGGTCCCTTTCAGTAATATCCTTTTATTTTGTTAAAAGATGTGATTGTGTACAACATGACTAAAGGATCTTATGAAATACAATGGGATGTAATAATAATAATGCGCTACAAACCCATTACCGGGAAATCATTTTCTCATTGTTCAGTTTTACTATAACCAAAGATTTTAGTAGAGCTCAGTTCACAAAGGGCCTGATCCTGACGTGTGCGGATTACCCACAATGTCCAGGGAAATCACTGGATTTAGAGATAGGTAGTAATTTATACTTGTTTATTCTCCCCTCCCTCCTCTCTAGAGCACCTGCATAGAATATCTAGAGAATGAGGATATGCTTGGGGCTAGATTGAGAACTCCTAACTCATTTTGGTAAGCACCTACTAGCATGAGTAGTCCTGACATTTGTGGTGTTACTCGTGTGTTTATGTGCTTACCTATATTAAGACTGCACAGTCTTGCCCTTAGACTCCTATTGCATATGGAATGGGCCATCTTATACTGTACTGTTTTCCCCTCCTGCAACAAAGGAAACAGCTACTTGAAAATCAATGAAGATGACTTTTCATTGCCCATTAGGAGCGCTTAAAAAACTCCCTCTTGACAACTGCAGACTGTGACTGAGTCTTTTTTTTAAGTTCATGGTTTTTCTGATATTTTCAGGATCGGGCTGGGATCCAGGAGACAGAGTTCTCCGTGATGGATAAATCCTCAGAGGTTCCTTTGTTTTTCAGATGATTATTTGTGCCACCCAGAAAGTCTTTTAGTAATACTGTCGTGTTTTCAAATTCCTCTTTCCCTTAATCATCTTTAGCCAGTCCTTTCTGGTTAGAAATTATTTTGTATAATGTGCATAAAATATTCCTGTGAGTGTAAAGCAGATGGGATCATTGTAACCTTATTTGCTGGGGAAGAGGGATGGCTTTTTCTCTGCTTGACAACAAGGTTGCTCTAAGAATTGTTGTCCAGAAAGTGGGTCACTATTTCCTTTTGCACTGAGAGAGAGCACCATGTTGTAAAGCTTTAGGGGTAGGCAAGGTGTACCCTAGGTGTTTACATCTTGTAGAAGAGCAGCAGTGTGAGGAAGAAAGGTGAAGTCCTGGGGTAGAGTCATAGTGCTCCATGCATTACTCCTTTCCTTTGCTGCCTGTGATGGAGTAGGAATACTCTTAATGGTTCCTCTGATTCTTGTGTGAAGGTGTCCATACCTGAAGCTGTAATTTGACTCTGGGTGGGGGAGAGAGGTTACTTGACATGTCCTAGCCCAGGAAAGAGACAAAGGAAAGCAGGGGAGGGGCTGGAGAGGGAGTTTCAGTCTGAAGCTGGCTGGGGAAAGGCCAGGGAGGCCCAGACAGGATCTCGCCTCCCTGGGACCCCAAAATGGATTCAGCTGAGGGGTTTGGGTTCCTATAAGCTCAGTTTTAGACCATGTACCTGTTGACTAATAAACCTCTGTTTTACTGGCTGGCTGAGAGTCATGTCTGACTGTGGAGTTGGGGTGTAGACCCACGGGCTTCCCCAGGACCCCCCCGGGCGGGCTCGCGATGGGAAGCGCAGAAGGTGCTGAATTCTCCAAGGTCAGACCCAGGATGGTGGAAGCTGTAACCTGTGAAGATCCTAGCCTTGGAGACAGGGTGTTTACGGAGAGGAAGCTTCCCCCCGGAGTCCTGACTGACTTCATAGGGAGCAGTGCCAGAGCATCACCCCGTGCACTCAGTGACCCTTATCCCTAGCACAGAGAGATAGTCATTGTGGAGATGAGCTTGGCTAATGATCATATGCCTTCATGAACAATATCCTGTGACAGGTTCGTTCAGAGAAACCCCCTTGGGACCGTCACCTGATGTGCTTAATTTACATCTGAGTCCATTTTCCCTGCCAGCTTGGGACTCCAGGACTCTGCCGTGTTGAGCCAGACACACAAGCCTGCTGCAACACACAGCCAGGTCTGCTCCACACCCCCAAAGCTGCAGAGTTTAACCAAAAACTGTTCAGCACCCAGACGCCTAGTTTCCAAGGGATTCAAACCCCAAATAAATCTGTTTTACTCTGTATAAAGCATAGAGACTCATAACATGTCCTCTATAACACTGATAGAGAGATATGCACAGCTGTTTGCTCCCCCAGGTATTAATCACTTACTCTGAGATTATTAATAAACAAAGGGATTTTATTAAGTATAGAAAGTAGGATTGAGGTGGTTCCAGGTAATAATAGATAGAACAAAGTTAGTTACTAAGAAAATGAAACAAAACACGCAAATCTAATCCTAAGAACATAAGAACGGCCATACTGGGTCAGACCAAAGGTCCATCTAGCCCAGCATCCTGTCTACCGACAGTGGCCAATGCCAGGTGCCCCGGAGTGAGTGAACCTAACAGGTAATGATCAAGTGATCTCTCTCCTGCCATCCATCACCCCCCTCTGACAGACAGAGGCTAGGGACACCATTCATTACCCATCCTGGCTAATAGCCATTTATGGACTTAGCCTCCATGAATTTATCCAGCTCTCTTTTAAACCCTGTTATAGTCCTAGCCTTCACAGCCTCCTCAGGTAAGGAGTTCCACAGGTTGACTGTGCGCTGTGTGAAGAAGAACTTCCTTTTATTTGTTTTAAACCTGCTGCACGCCAATTTCATTGAGTGGCCCCTAGTTCTTCTATTTTGGGAACAAGTAAAGAACTTTTCCTTATTTACTTCCTCCACACCACTCATAATTTTATATACCTCTATCATATCCCCCCTTAGTCTCCTCTTTTCCAAGCTAAAAAGTCCTAGCCTCTTTAATCTCTCTTCATATGGGACCCGTTCCAAACCCCTAATCATTTTAGTTGCCCTTCTCTGAACCTTTTCTAGTGCCAGTATATCCTTTTTGAGATGAGGAGACCACATTTGTACGCAGTATTCTAGATGTGGGCGCACCATGGATTTGTATAAGGGCAATAAGATATTCTCCGACTTATTCTCTATCCCTTTTTTAATGATTCCTAACATCCTGTTTGCTTTTTTGACTGCCGCTGCACACTGCGTGGATGCCTTCAGAGAACTATCCACAATGACTCCCAGGTCTTTTTCCTGATTGGTTGTAGCTAAATTAGCCCCCATCATATTGTATGTATAGTTGGGGTTATTTTTTCCAATGTGCATTACTTTACATTTATCCACATTAAATTTCATTTGCCATTTTGTTGCCCAATCACTTAGTTTAGTGAGATCTTTTTGAAGTTCTTCACAGTCTGCTTTGGTCCTTACTACTTTGAGCAGTTTAGTATCATCTGCAAACTTTGCCACATCACTGTTTACCCCTTCCTCCAAATCATTTATAAATATGTTGAATAGGACCGGTCCCAGGACTGACCCTTGGGGAACACCACACATCCTAATAGATAAATACACTGATTTCAGGTAAATCTCACCTTCGGAGATGTTCCAATAAGATTCTTTCACAGACTAGACATCTTCCTTGTCTGGGACAAATCCTTTCCCCTGGTACAATCTTTGTTAGATTCATCAGATATATCAGGTGGTAACCATGGGTTCTCTCATGACTGCAGCCTTTGGCACAAGACGGGAATCTTTTGTTTCTGTGTCGCTGCTCCTCCTTCTAAATGGAAAGCACCAGGTTCAAGATGGATTCCAATTCAGTTGATGTGATCACATGTCCTGTGAGAGCCCTAGTCTCCATTCTTCCAGGACTGGCCTGCTCATACCTGGGAGGGTTTGCAAATAAACAGCCATTTACAACCAATTGTCTAGTCAGTGGGAACCATCAAGATTCTAATCTAAACCACCATTGATGCCCACACTTTGCATAATTACAATAGGACCTAAGAGTTATCCTTCATATTCCTAGTTTCAGATACAAGAATGATACATTCATACAAATAGATGACCACACTCAGTAGATTATAATGATAATGTAATGTAATGATACCTTACAAGAGACCTTTTACATAAAGCATATTACATCATATTCACACTTATCAACATATTTTTATAAAGCATATGGAGTGAAACATCACACATCCATTCACTGGTAACAAAGAGTCCTGTGGCACCTTAAAGACTAACTAAAGTATTGAAGCATAAGCTTTGGTGGGCTAATACCCACTTCTTGCATCCGACGAAGTGGGTATTAGCCCACGAAAGCTTATGCTTCAATAATTTAGTTAGTCTTTAAGGTGCCACAGGACTCTTTGTTACCTCTGCTATTCCAGACTAACATGGCTACCTCTCTGATTCTTGACATCCATTCACTGTAGCTCCTTCACCCCTTCTCCTGTAGAGCCTATGAGAGACAGAAGGGGTGCTGAAATTGCCTTTGTCAGGCAGGAGGCTGAAAAAAAGCATAGACCCTGGAATCATACACATTAAAAACAGAAAAGTCATTAACAATTCTGTGTAAAACTCCCCACTATTTTATGGCTTCCCATTTTCTTGACCCTCTAAATATAGGAATAGTACCATTTTTTTTCTGGGCTCGCTACCCCTTCACAGCAGCAGAATAAGGACAATGGATTTCAAAAAAGTGGATTTTAACAAAGTCAGTGAACTAGTAGGTTAGATGCCATAGAAGAAAATCTTTGGGAAAAAGGAGATCAGGTGAGTTAGCGGTTTTTAAAATAATGATTAGAAAAGGCACACCAGCATACTATCCTGATTCAAAGGCAAGATAGGAAGAATAGTAATATGGCTCCATCAGGAGCTGTTTAATTACCTTAAAATGGAAGACGACTGAGAGGGATCTAACAGTCTTCAAATAAATTAAACGGTGTTATAAAGACAATGGTAATCAGTTGTCCTACCTTTTCCACTGAAGATAAGACAGAAAATCATCAGCTTAATCTGCAATTCTGGAGATTTAGGTTGGATATTAGGAACATCTTTGGGTAGTGTGACAGACCGCTCTCTCACCCCTCCTCAGGAACAGGCAGGAAAACCCTTCTTTGCTCCAAACAGTGCTCTTTAATTCACAGTGCAAGACCCCACCACCAATATATAGAGCTTTGTACAGACCTACAGCTTTACAGACTCTATATAGTCCAGCTCTTAACATGCAACTCTAAACATGCAGTTCTACACATGCAGCTCTGACTAGCTCCAACCCACCACCACTCTATACCATCCCCACCACACTGGGCTTGCTTCCTGGCAGGCCTTTTATCCCCCTGAGGAGGCTGCCAGGTGTCACTCATCAAGCCTGAGCCCAGGTGACTGATTAGGCTTCCTGCAAGGGAGCTTTGCAGAGGGTTTTTCTCCCTCTTAAAGGGGCGGCAGGGCTGACTCAGGCACTCCTGGCCAGCACCCTGCCACAGTAGTTAATAAGGGTAATTAAGCTGTGGAATAGGCTTCCAAGGGAGGTTATGACATCTCTGTCACTAGAAGTTTTTAAGAACAGAATCAGAGAGGTAGCTGTGTTAGTCTGGAATTGCAGAAGTGACAGAGTCCTGTGGCACCTTAAAGACTAACTAAAGTAGTGACACATAAGCTTTTGTGGGCTAATACCCACTTTGTCAGATGCATGCAGTGACTTCCATGCAGTGGACCACCAGTTTGAGAAACCCTGTTCTAGAGGTCCCTTCCAGCCCTATATTTCTATGATTCATTCCAAACAAGCTTTTAAAACTCTTAGTAACAAAGTTTTCTTTTGCCCTTGTAACTATGTTTTTTAAAATAATTTACAGGATGTAACTCACTCTTTAGCAGCTTTCAGTGGTTCTAATTGCTTAACTATCTATTGTGGAATAATTAAAAAGCCTTTTCAAGTTTCCATGCATCTGATGAAGTGGGTTTTCATGCATCTGATGAAGTGGGGTCCATGCATCTGATGAAGTGGGTTCCATGCATCTGATGGAGTGGGTTTTACCCCACAAAAGCTTATTCCCAAATAAATGTGTTAGGCTCTAACATGGCAGAAAGACTCCTCGTTGTTTTTACTAAAATCTGTTATTTCTTATGGGTAGTTTTTTTCCTCCTCTAATATGATCAAAATATTTTAGACAGCTTCATCCTACACATATTGCATGATACTAGAAACAACAATTAAAACTGGCTCAAAACACATTGGACCAGAACCACACCTAGTGCACATGAGTGGCTCAATGCTGTTCTATCCCAGCCGAAAATCTGGCCCATCTGCTCACCAGGCTGAACTGGGTGGTAGCTCTGCCTATGGTTAAGGTTGCCCAACATTTTCCATTATAAGGTCCTGTTTTTAGTTGCTTAAACTTTGCCAGACAATTGAGGCTGAAATTTTCCATGCTAGGCATCTGCCTCCTAAAGATGTTTGTTAGGCTTGATTATTGGGAGTGAGGGGGCAGGCGTCTTCATGCACTGCCCACACCCTAAGCACCGACTCCGCAGCTCCCCTTGCCCGGGAACTGCGGCCAATGGATGCTGCAGGGGTGGAGCCTGCCCTACCTCATTGCACCGCCAGCCAGGAGCCACATGAGGTAAGTGCGGTAAGGGGGCTCTGCACACTGCCTCCTCCATGCGTCGCTTCCGGAAGCAGCCACATGTCCCTGCAGCCTCTTGGGAGTGACAGGGAGCTCTGTGCGCTGCCCCTCCCTGCAGGCACTGCCCCCACAGCTCCCATTGGCTGGAGTTCTTGGCCAATGAAAGCTGCAGAGTCGGCACTGAGGGCGGGAGCAGCGCGTGAAGACCCCGCTCTCCCCCTTACCCCCGGGGCTGCAGGGACATGCCAGCTGCTTCCAGCAGTGGTGTAGGGCCAGGGTAGGCAGGGAGCCTACCTTAGTCATGCTGCGCCACCAGATGTTTAGCACCTAAAATCTCCCAATTTGACATCAGTAGCCTCCGGGAGACGGAGCCAGATTCTGGGAGACTCCCGGCAAAACTGGGAGGGTTGGCAGCCCTAACTGGGATGTTCGGGTGGAGATGGAGAGGGGTGGCAGGAACCCTAGGGTGGGAAGGATGAAGGGATGGGCAGGAGATAGGGCAGGAGGCAGAATTATCACTGGCCAATATTTGACTGGCCTGGCTTTTTTTTTTTCTTTTTTGGATTTGCCAGATGCCAGAAAAATAATTTAATCTGTCTTTTTTTTTAAGTGGGTCTAAAGATTTACATTATTATCACAGAACATGGGGATATATAATGGTAAAAGCCTGTGTCCAGCTAAAGATGCTGCAGTGTTTCCACTTCCACAGTTCAACTGATAACAGATCAAAACTGTCGAAAACACACATGCTGTCTGCCCACCAACACGCAAGCACACCACATGGTGTGTGAGAGAGGGCTTGAGTGACTATAAGCGGCTGTTGAAAGGCGGGGTTGCGGAATTGCATTGTGATTGGGGGTTGGAGTTGCAGCAGACTTGCCTGCTGGGTGGTGGTGCTGGGTTTGAGGGTTTTTTTGCATTTCAAAGGGGTAACTCTCTCTGGGATGCAGGGAGTGAAGTTGATTGGAGCTGTACTTTGAACATATAAAGGGTTATAAAAATGCTTAATTCACTGAAAAATTAGTCCCTAGATGTCTTAAATTGGGTGACTCAAATTAGTGGCCGCTTTTGAAAATGTCGGCATCAGTCTGTGGCCCAGTTTCTTGTCTGTAAAATGGAGATAGCCTCAACTTCTCACTTCACTGGAGTGTCGTGATGATTAATTAATTAATGTTTGTGACACACTCAATTGCTACAGTGAGAAACGCTCATGAGGAAATTAATAATTTTTGTGTTCAGTCCAGGGTTCGGATGGTGTGAGGTAAACCAGGCCACCTATTGAACGTGAAGGAAAATAAATATTGAATAAGTATCCATTTAGTGAATGCGATGTGGATCCTATGGGGAAAAATAATATGGATCATGTAATGCATATACACAAGGGGGGTGGAGTAGGGTAACACAGGCAACCTCCATTCTGGTATTTCCTAACTATTAAGTGCTTTGGAAGTGTAACTTTTTTCTGACATAGTTTTTTTGTAGATGTAATAAATAATGTCTCATGAGCTAGCTAGCACAATATTACACTGTTTGTGTTGTAAATGTTTTAGGGATAAGAAATTGGGGCTATATCAGGAATCTGGGCACCTGGCTTCTGATAGAATAACCCAATGCAAGATGTTTTAGGATGGTCAAGGGAGAAGGAATGGGGCAAAGGATAATTGCATAAATAGGGGATTCTCAAGAGGAGTTTTAAATAGGGTAAATAGGGATTTTACTCTGAAGAAGAGTAAAAGTCACATTTAGATTATGTATCAAGAAAAAAGAGATGCAGGAAATTGTACATCCTTTGGGTTGGGATTGAACGTTAGATTCCATGGATGTAGTCCTGGCCCCACAGAAGTCAAAAGGGAGATGAGGTCCATCAGTAGCTATTAGCCTAGATGGGAAGGGATGGTGTCCCTAGCCTGTGTTTGCCAGAGGGGATGGATCACTTAGTGATTTCCAGTTGTAGTGAGCGGAAGATTAATGTGATGGCAATCGGTAGGGGGCGCAGTTACGCTTCTAAGTCGCCTTCAGGGAACGGCATAATTAAGATTATCAGTATGGGAATGGCCTTGTGTTCCTGTTATCTTGTGTGTGTGTCTGAGAACAGTTTCTCAGCTGTGTAAGCTGTTTACTTGGTCTGTGTGTATTTCCGCTTGTGTGAAATTAAATAGGTAAACTGAGGCAGGATTGCAAAACAAGTGCTTGACAGCGTGTAATCTACAGGTGCTTGCTGCTTGCTATTCATAAAATATGTTTATGTATGAGATGCAAATGAGCATGAGTATTTCTGTGCTGACACACCCTTGTGTGTTGGGCTTCTTCCCTGGGCATTGCAGCGATGTGCCAGGGCCTCCATTCTGTGGTCGCACTGACCGGGGCCCCCAGCACCAGTGGACCGGGACCTTCAAGAAACTCACCACTTCTACGGGACTCCCTAGGGTACCCTGCAACACCTGTTCTGTTCATTCCCTCTGGGGCACCTGGCATTGGCCGTGGTTGGAAGACAGGATACTGGGCTAGATGGACCTTTGGTCTGACCCAGTATGGCCGTTCTTATGTTCTTTTGCCATTGATTTCAGTGGGGACAAGATTTCACCACACGTCTTCAATCATGAAGACTATGCCTCAGTCGTTGGGCTGAACAGCCTGAGTAAGACTAAATGTCATTTCATTTGACTACCTGAATTATGGGTTAAAGAGACACCATACAAAAGAAGGAATTGGTTTGAAAAAGTAAATGCAAGTTTTATTTCTGTGTTGCATTTACTGAGAGGAGAACTGCTGATGTTCCCAAGTAGCTGAGTCAAGACCTATGGAGAGCCTGCCATTCCTGTGTTACCCTGGGGGGTCAATGGGATTGACTGCTTTATAGCAGAATCAATAACAAAAATACAAAGGTTTTCTTCACAAATTGGCTCTTTTGAGTCCTTTCCATTACAGCCTCCAGATAGTGAGAGAGGCAGTTAGGAAATTGACATTCAGCAAGCTTCTAAATTAGCCAGTTCCATGCTGCTATTGTAGGAGAAAAGGGAACTCCTTTGTCAGTCTAATGGAGAAGGTACAAGGTCCTCACTTAAATCATTGCTGATTTGGCTTAATAACACTGATCTCAGCTGTTTCCATAGTCAGTTTCTCACTCAAACCACTCCAGCCTCTGATGTCACATACTAAACTGGTTCAGCTCCGATCCATTCTGAAAAATCCTCCATGGGAAGCACAGATGCTGCAGGAACTGGAGTTGGTGGGTTAGCAAGTAATATTCTTCCCTGTGAATAGGTATTGAGCCAAAGACCATAGCACGCGATAGCGAGCAATGTACTAAGAAAGGTGCCATATTTTGGATGTTAAGCTGGCATGTAGATGTATCTTTGATGACCAAAAATTAACGGTTCTTTCTTTCTTTTTTAAGATCAGCAGATATAGTTGTAGTGCCATAGCTATCTTCTAGTTTGGATACTTATATTCTGCTTACCAAAAGACTTTTTGCGAGTTCATTTGGATATGATATGCTTCACTTCCTTTCTTGAACGATTATGAAATATTCCTGTTCCTATTGAACCCAGATGTGCTTGCATGTTGTGGCATGTGGAGAGATTCCAGTATATGGCATTACAATTGTGAAATTCCCGTGGCTGCTTCTGGATAAAAAGTGGTTTATGAATGCGACATATGGATATAGTGTATTATTTATCCAAACTTGGGCATTCTATAGCATGCTAAGTTTTTTGAATGGAGACTGAAATACAGATGAAAAGTGCAAACTGTCTTTGCAATAGAATGAACATTTTCCTTAATGAAAAATGAAAGAACGGGATGAGGAATTAAGAGGAAAAGGCGGTAACACCTAAAACAGATTATAGAAGCATGTAGGAGCGACATGCTAAATCCATAAAGTGGTGATATAAAGAGAAGAGGAGCCATTATTGTAATTTGTCAACCAGGATAGAACTTACAAAATGTTAAGTTAAATGTTAAGATAAAGTTTATGGTATTGCTCCTCCATTGCCTTACACATTTGTGTAGCCATCTGATATGGTCATGTTTTTCACTCACATTGCACCCGTGAAAACTGGTAAATTTGGCTCTGCAAAATCGAAGAACAGTTGAAAAGTGAAACAGCGTCATGGAATTGTCATTGAAGGTGATATTTGAAACTCACTGTCAGTTATGTTTAAGAGTAATGAAGTCAACCCTGCTCTAAATTAGATGGCCCACTAGCATTACCTACTGATGCAAAAGAGTCTATGATTTTTTAGAACCGGACAACGGTTTCAAGACAGTCTTTGTGATTTCAAGCAGAGGAAATACTCACTAATTGACTTGAAATTACTTAAGGCTAACGGTAAACAAAAGGATGCAGCAGGCCTTTTATCTCATGTGCTCAGCTCTTCAGAATGTATTTGGTTAAGTTCCCCCTTGGAAGTGAAGTTTAAGTCATTGAAAAGGGGAAATAAATCTTAATGGGTGGAAAAATGAGTTAAAATTATAGAGGATGATGACAGGAAGGACCAGAGTCCACTGGCATTCTCCTCACTACAATCACGGCAAACTGACTGAGATACATATGCCAACATAATTGTAATACTCCGCAAACAGAACCAGGGGAAAATCCATCTACATTCCTTGCCAATGTGCCTGAGGGAGAATTCCATATCAAAACATGCATAATTTAACTAGTGAACAATCCCCTGTCATACAGTCCCAGTCAGAGGTTTTGGAACACCCAGAGCATGGGGTTGCATCCCTGACCATCTTGGCTAAGAGCCACTGATGGACAGATTATCCTCCATGAACATATCGACTTCTTTTCTGAACCTAGGTATGCTTTTGGCCTTCACAGCATCCCCTGACAACAAGTTCCACAGGTTGATTGTGCATTATATGAAGAAGTATGCCCTTCAGTTTGTTTTAAACCTATGGCCTGCTACTTTCATTGGGTGACCCCCCTGGTTCTATTGTTATGTGAAGGGGTAAATAACATTTATTTGTTGACTTTTTCACACCATTCATGGTTTTGCAGAACTCTA
The DNA here is from genome assembly GCA_032164245.1 of Sternotherus odoratus. NCBI lineage: Eukaryota > Metazoa > Chordata > Testudines > Kinosternidae > Sternotherus > Sternotherus odoratus. Next base: position 6,330,925 of record JAVMKO010000002.1, read on the forward strand.
ACACATCCTCCCTTAGTCATCTCTTTTGTAAGATGAACAGTCCCAATCCTTTTAATCTCTCCTCATATGGAAGCTGTTTCCGACCACTAATCACTTTGCTGACCTTCTCTGTACTTTTTTCAATTCTAATATATCTTTCTTGAGACGTGATGACCAGAAATATATGCAGTATTCAAGGTGTGGGTATACTATGAATTTATAAAGTGACTTTATGGTATTTTCTGTCTTCTTATCTATCCCTTTCCTAATGATTCCTAACATTCTGTTAGTTTTTTGAACTGCTGCTGCACATTGAACGAATTTTTAGAGAACTATCCACAATGAGTCCAAGATCATCTTTTTGCGTCGTGACAGTTTATTTAGACACCATCATTTTGTACGTATAGTTGGGATTATGTTTTGTAATGTCTATTTCTTTGCATTTATCAACACTGAATTGCATCTGCAATTTTCTTGCCCAGTTACCTCATTTATTTTGGCTTTAGACAAAAGTGGACATCAAGGTTACAACTTCCAGGAGCAAAAATCTGGCTCTTGACCTTAATCTGAATGGAAATCAGGGTGCTTGGATGCTGAAAGCATCTTTGCTGGCCTAGAAAGTGACCTCTATTTTTGCATGGCTGGGATTATTACAAATTTGTGCCGAGACAGTCTCTTCTCCTGGCAGTAGGAAGGTAGTCTTGTCCCTTTTTGCCAACCACCCAGCACTGTCCAAATCCCTGGTTTAACATGATAGCAATAAGTGAGTGTCAGCAGATGATGGCCTGAGTGGAAAGAGCAGTGGGTGAGGAAAGTGACTACGAGTTTCAAGGAAGGATTTTCCTGAGGAGGGTGGATCTGCAATGAGTAAAAGGCATGTTTTCTGTAGCCTAGCATCCTGCGTATGACTCAGCCAGTCCTGGAAGTGGAAATCGATGTGCAGCGATATTTCTTCAGACTTTCTCTGCATCCTCCCATGAACATGTACATGTACTTATTTCTGTTTCCTTTTTCTCCCTTAGCAACGAGCCAGGAAGATGAAGTGCTGCCTTCTCTCTGTCGGAATGGCCGTTCTTCTGGTTGTTGTCGTCATTATTGCTGTCTCCGTCAAACACTGATCCCGCTGAGATTTCTACAGGTGGGAGTTTGTAGCTGACTCTTTAGCATGTGATCTGGATAAAGGCTGGGATAAGTGGATGGCTCAGGGAGGTGGTGATGACTAGAGTGGTGTATCTCTAATTTGTTGGTTCACATCCAGCCCTCAGAAGTTAGCGGTGACAATCGTTACCCTCTAAAGGATGCTGGGAGGCCTAGGTCAAATGTGTGAGTGGCCACAGTCCAATTCTCAGTAGACGTGAGAAAACTTGCATTCCTGTTTTCTATTTTGCACCCATGCTTTGAAGAAATGGAGGCTCTCGGACTCCAGTGCAGTCTTCCTGGCATCTTTATTTAACTTTCTATGCATGCCAAAGCCTGTCCGATGTCTGGGCCAGGCTGAGATCAGTCCTTGGTGGGCTTGCAGAAATCTCCCCCTTACTTGTACAGCCCATATGAGGAACACTACAGCTGTGTCTCCTGCCTCCTTCCATACTGGGGGGAACAATCTGCACCATGGATAGACCCTACATAGCGTGTTGCCTTAATCACACCGAGCAGTTCAAGAGACACATCACTTCCTGAGGCACCCTCCCTCCCCTGTTCCTCTGGGTTCAGCTGGCTCTGCATTGCCCTCCAAACAGGGCTGTGTTGAAATTGCACAATTTATCTCTGGCTTTTTTTTAATTTCTCTCTCTTGCATCTAAACAAACTGCACAGGCCAGATTCTGCTCAGACATGCCAGCGTAAATCTGGCACAACTCCAGTGACCTGAATGGCCTCACTCTGGATTTGCACTTGTACGTCTGTGAACAAAATCCAATCCCAGGTGCTAATTTATGTGACTATGTAGTGATGTTAGGAGTGTAGAAAATCAAATATCCTCAACTCCTAGAAATCATAAATCTTATCAACCCGTGGCTAACCCTGGAAGCATTTAAAGCCTATGAGGGCATGTCTACACGGCAAAGAAAAACCTGTGGCTGACCCATGTCTGGGGGCTTGAGCCGTGCAGCTGTTACGTTGCTGTGTAGACATCCGGGCTTGGGCTGGAACCCGGACCCTAGGACCCTGCGAACTGCGAGGGCCCCGAAGCTCTCACCTGGCACGGGCCAGTCGCGGCTTTGTCTTTGCTATGGAGACATACCCTGAGTAACACTTTATTTTGAATCCATTATATTGGTGCAGTCACAGAGCCAGAATAACCTAATGATAATGAAAAGCCCAGCAGGAAAATTAGAGTTAATCTTCTTTCAGAATTTCATGCGTTAGGGGAGGGGATCTTAATGACTCAGCTCAGCCTTTGGAAAAACTGAGCACTTCATTTTCCCGTCATCCTTCAGTGGTTGAACGACTAATGACCTAGTGCCTAAAATACCAGTTCCTCAACAGCAGCACCGATAAAAACATAAAAACTGGAATGGATTATATTGGATTCGGCCTGGACATGTCCTCTTATTTCATCTCACGTGAGAGAAGCACCAACATGGTGACATAATGACCTCTGACCTTTATATACCACTTGTCATGCAGAAGTATCCCAAAATGCTGTACAAACTACTCATTTATATAACGGTATTACTTTACCCACATTTAGGGAGAAATGCGTCAGCTGTTTTTTTTCCATGCCCAGCAGCTCTACACAACACTTCAAGGCCAAAATTGAAGTATCTAATTGAGAGACAGAAAATAAATATTCCAATTTGAATGCGGCTAGGACACTGAACCTAACATCTCCAGACTTATAAAATGTGCTGTGAGATCTGTAATGAGGACAGCTAGTTTGGACTCCATTTTACATTTCCTCAAGGAATGGCTACAGCTTAGGGCTCCTGAGTCTTTGCTGGACCATTGCTTTATTGCTGAGTCAGTGGGAAAGTAACTGCCTGCTAAATCACTTTTGATTTTTCTCCCATCGTGGTACCAATCAGGCCAAATATCCCTAGTTCACGCCCCAGGATGAAATACCTTCATGTCACTACACTGAGAATCTCCAGACCCAGCTGATGTTTTGTCCAGTTTTAGGGCCCGCATTACAAGAAGGATGTGGAAAAATTGGAAAGAGTCCAGTGGAGGGCGACAAAAACTATTAGAGGCCTGGAACACATGACTTATGAGGAGAGGCTGAGAGAACTGGGATTGTTTAGTCTACAGAAGAGAAGACTAAGGGGGGATTTGATAGCTGCTTTCAACTACCTGAAAGGGGGATTCCAAAGAGGATGGATCTGGACTGTTCTCGGTGATACCAGATGACAGAAGAAGGAGTAATGGTCTCAAGTTGCAATGGGGAAGGTTTAGTTAGGGTGGATATTAGGAAAACCTTTTTCATTAGGAGGGTCGTGAAGCACTGTAATGGGTTACCTAGGGAGGAGGTGGAATCTCCTTCCTTAGAAGTTTTTAAGGCCTGGCTTGACAAAGCCCTGACTGGGATGATTTAGTTGGGGATTGGTTCTGCTTTGAGCAGGGGGTTGGACTAGATACCTCCTGAGGTCCCTTCCAACCCTGATATTCTATGACTCTGATTAATTTGTAATACATTTTTTTTAAAATGATTTCAGCAACCCTGATCCCCAAAAATAAATAAAAGTCCTTATGACAAGGGAAAAGCATGTTGTTCTTTCACAAATCCAATGTGAAGCCAGTACAGCAAATCCATTCCTTCCATAGGATTCATCATTTGTTACTTGAAAAATAAACAAGAGAGTGGCTCTTCTTGTGAATTTCCTAAGTAACAGCGGTACCATCGGTTCTTCAGCTCAGTGCATGCAGAGGGACCAGCTGTTCTTATGAAATCTCCAAGCCCTATCCTAAGTATGTCACTTCATCCCCTGAGGCATTCTTGACTGAGGATGGAGAAAAAAGCATCCATTGCATCCAGTGAGGTTATGGAGAAACTCCTGGAGATGTATGTATGTTTTTTTGTTTACACCTCCGGGATTATGAAGTAACCATGCATTTTGGAGTCAAATTGTTCATCATGTAACCATGTTGCAGCTGCTCTCCTAGCCATTCTGGTATAAGTCACTGAAGATCTTAAAGGCATAGGATCCTGGTGATTGTCCTAGAAATCTCCCTATGTTAACAATGCTTTTGCTTTATATTTGTTAGAATTCCTCATCCTGGAAGCATATCTCCATTGGCTCTCTCTGCCTTACTTATAAACAAAGTGTTTCTGCCTTTGGACTCAGTCCCAAAGTCTAGGATACTTCATGGGCAAGCGGGTGGAGAAAACCAAGAGAACACAGAGAAAAACTACTAAAATGATTTGAGGGCTTGGAACCAAATGCCTTACAGTAAGAGAGTTAAAGATCTCGGTCTGTGTAGTTTATCACAAAGAAGATCAAGAGATAACTTCATTATGGTGTATCCCTTCATGGGGAGAAAACACTGGGCACTGAAAAGGCTCTTTAACAGAGAAAGACATAATGAGAACTGATGGCTGGAACTGAACCCAGACAAATTCCAATTAGAAATAAGGCGCACAGTTTTAACAGTGACAGCGATTAATCATTGGAACAAACTACCAAGGGACGTGGTGGATTCTCCATCTCTGGATGTCGTCAAACACAAGTTGTTGGGCTCAGTAACTGGATGAAATTCTATGAACTGTGATAGACATTAAGCCAGTCTAAGTCTCTTCAGGCCTTAATCTAGAAATTTAAGAGGATTTGGATAGAGGTAATTGTATAAACGAGCCCTTCACTTCTCAGTTGCCAATTCATATTCAATTTGTCAGTCAAGACTTCAGTGTTGTTGCTATCTGATGGCAGCTTGGGGGCCTATGTGAAATCAGAGGTAACAAAGAATCCTGTGGCACCTTAAAGACTAACTAAAGTATTGAAGCATAAGCTTTCGTGGGCTAATACCCACTTCGTCGGATGCAAGCAGTGGAAGTCAGACTAACACGGCTACCTCTCTGATGCTATGTGAAATCAGTCCACCAAGTGCCCTACATCCATATCTCTTATCTTGGCAACTGTTACCCTCCTTAGCAGTCTCAGTAGACACTATTTCTTGGTCTAGTCTGTTCCTTCCTGTGCTTTGGAGCTTTGCTACATAGTTCAGATTCAGATCTCAACTTTCCCAAAGTTCAAGAGGCGGTAAAATCTAGACATTCAGGCCCTTCTATACTTTTAACTAATTGAGACACAGCCTTAAGGGAAATGTTAAATGAAATACCTAGTGCAATTGCTCATTTCTTTCCCTCAAGTATGGGGCCCCAATTCTACATGGAGGGAGAGAACCAGGCTTATGGGGTTTCACCGTTCCCTGAACATATGGTGCACTCTCTTATTCACTCTCTCTCTGCTTAAAGTGAAATAACTGTCAGATCAAACTGGAGAAATTGCTTTGACTTGTTTTTTTTTCCCCTTGCCATCACAGTTAGCCATATCCAGTCCATTTAATTGGTGCATTCTGTGACGAAGTGTTTTATCTCGCCACTCCAGAAGGACACAGACTCTACCAGCTTGTTTGAGATGTTTTTTGTTTTGTTTTTTTCCCTCATGCTTCCAGGTCTTGGCTATTTTCTTTAGTGCCTTATACTCTGTTGTGCCCCTCTGTGCTCTATACCTGGTCACCTGACTGCAGTGGGAATAATAAAATCCACAATTTTAGTGCACAGCCACTGGGTATGCTCTCAGGACCATAGGAATGCCGCTATGCTGTATAGCCTAAGCCACTCCTCATCTAAGAGCCTAAAACCTAAGAGTTGGACTCAAGGCAGCAGGAGAGATTTCTGAACTATTGGATTTTGCTAAATCAGCTTCAGAGAGCCCTACTTGGTGTCGTTAATACTGAACTTCTCCAGTACACGAGAGGAATTCAGAGACAATATACGGTGCCCTGTGAAGCTGAGGGAAAGGGTTTCCAAGGCAGGAGACAACAGTGAAACACCAGTGAATGCAATTGGAGACTCTTTCTGTGGGGATTATATAGACGGCTGAGGACACTGATGACAAAACTCACAGCTGACATTGGTGTACTGTTAGTACCCAGAACATGGCGCATACAATGCTCTCTCCTCACTAGCTCAAGACTGGAAAGACTGGCCACCCTCGTGATAGAAATTCTGTGGCATGTTCTGTGGGTTTCTGGCACTGTGCCATCATGTGGCAGCTACAACAGCAATTCCTGCCTATGAGGCAATGCGGGATGTAGCAATAAATCGAGAGCAAAGGTTTTTCATTGGGGTTTTTTTTCTTCTGAAAAAGGCTTTTTCAGGGAAACAAAAAATTTATAGTCAAAACATTTCATTTTGACTTTTTGATTTGAAACAGCTTTTTAATTTTAAATCAGGCCAGTTTTAGAAAAACAAAGAAGGGTGGAAAAATACCCTAAACAGCCAAAATCAAAATAAAATAAAAAAAATATAATGTTGAATCAACTGAAATGTTTTGGTCAACTCAGTACAAATCAAACATATTAAAAGAATTGTTTTGGGTCAATTCAGAATATTTAGGTTGATTTGAAACTAATGTTTTTCAAGTTTTCTGATTCAACCAAAAAAACTTGAAAAAATGTGGTTTTGGTTCAAATCAAACTGGACTTTATTTCGAATTTTCAGTTTAGCCTCCAAAGCAAAAAATCTGTTATTTGTTGATCTCTACCTATGACTTCAAGGGCAGGGCACCTTGAGCCAATTAAATCTTAAGAAACAAGATCCTCCTTCATGCAAAAGTATTTTTAAAGTAATATACAAGGGAGGAAAAATACAAAGATCTCATCATATGTAGGCAGACTTATTCCTAAATAAGTTTTACCATCATTCACAAGTCATTTTTCCCTCTTAAAGGGCTTAGTCTTCACACTGCTGAACACTTGAACTGAATTATCAGAGGGGTAGCTATGTTAGTCTGCATCCACAAAAATACTGAGGGGTCCGGATGGCACCTTAACATCTTGTTGTTGCTTGAACTGAAATCAATTGGCATTGTAGGCATTCGTTGCTTTTCATAGTTCAATCTGAATCCTGCGTGACATCTCTTTTACAATCTGTAGCATAATTTAGCATTTACCCAGGGGCTTCTAGTGCATGTTTAATCTGAGAATCTCAAAGTGACTTGTGAACATTAATTTAAACTTTGCAAGATCCTTATACATTTGCCATGACGGCCCATCTCTAAGCATCCAGTGAAATTGCCTGATTTTCAGAGGTGCTAAGAATTCAGTTTACATTGATATCAGCATTGTTACTGATGCTTGGCCTTTAGGATCATGGAGGTTTTATATCCTTTACATATATTTTTGTTATGATACTTCCAGATGTTCTTGATATCCATATATATATATATATGATTCCTTTTTTAATCAAGTTACATTCATGGCCTCAATGACTTCTTGAAACAATGAGTTCTGCAGTATATTCAAATATTGTGTGGAAACGTATTTCCTTTTATTCATTTTGAATTTGCCGCCTAATGAAACTAATGTTTTCCCTCTGCTGTGCTCAAGTTATCTCTCTACCTGCTTTTTGTGTCTTGGGTTGTCCAAGAACTATGGAGATCTTTGGGTGCTGGTGGTGAAGTCGGATGGTAGTAGATGTAGCAGACAGGGTGTAGTCATTGTGATTCACTGATTCTTCTACTGATTGGTTTAAGTGGGTTTGGGAATATGGTGGAGCCCCTGATTTTTTGATATCACAGTGATAGCGTACTCATGCCTGGAGAAAGAGACAGTTCTGATTGCCTCCTCAGGGGGGAAGGACATGAGCATAGCTCTTGTGTCCACATTCAGTCTCAGTGTCTAAAACAGAGGATGCTGGCTCTGTGTATGGGTGTGGAGTGAAAGTGGAGAAGGCAGCAGGTAGGCAGGGTTGTGCTATTCTACCCGAAGCCTTGCCTGCATGAATATTGTCTCCTGAAACAATCAGCTTTGTGAATGTCACACCCACATCAAGCTCAACAGCTCTCTGGTGAATTCTTTGAGGTCTTGAGGCTTTTGTGTGTGGAACAGAGAGGAAAGGAGGAAGAGGATGCTGACTTAAAAGATCAAAGGAGAAATAGTAGCAAAATCTTTGTTTGCCCTTGCTGTATTATTAAAGGTATATTTTACTGAGCAACCTCAAAATACAATTTTAAAAGTGTGGCCTTTGGGGATGTATTTCCCATTGCTACAGCAAGACGAGTGGGGTGATTATATAATTATGTCTACAAACTCAGCTGCAGTGAATACATAGGGAATTGGTTATTTTCCCTCTGTGGACAAGGTTGCTAGTGCATTAACAGAAGCCCTGAAGAGGCTGGAATGCCCAGCTGCTCTGTCAAGTGATCCACATAAGTAAGAAATATATGCCTGTTAGGACAGAGGAAAATAACCCGAACTTGTAGAAGAAGTTAGAGAGTTAGCATTATGTGACAAGTTGTCCCTCCATGTTCCACCAGCAAGTGCTCTGTGCACTAATTCCCATGTTTCTTCCTCTGAAGTACTGTGGGAATGTTCTCAAAAGAACTCTAGGGCCATGAATCAAGTTAGTAAAAGCTAGGTCTAATTCCCCATATGCACTGAGCCGTTTAAAGATAATGGGAGAGGGTCGCTAGAAATGGCTGCAGTCCAATTCAGCATAGACAAGGGGTTTAATGGGTCCTTTGGGCAGGGTCTGTGTGAAGCATCCTGAGCTGTATACATTACATAATGGACAATGGTTATGATTTTGTTCAACTGCCTCAGAATCTCATTTGGACACTATCTTAGCATACCCAGCAATGCCTCCCACACATTTTACATGCCTATCATGAATAACTGTATTATCAAGAAACTTGCAGGAGGAATGCTAGCAACAAGCCTCTGCAGTTTCCTAAGCTGGCCAAAACACAGACCCTCCACACTTGAAATGGCCTGTTTATAAACACTCAACTTCCATAAAAAAGATGATGCCTAAATAGATATATCTACAGCTGTCAGGTCACCGAGGGCAGTGTGAAGTCTCTCCCACTGGAGAATCAATTTTCCAGGCCTGCTGTGGGCTGCTCATTCTTCTAGTGTTGTTTGTTCTGGGTTCAGGTGAGGTTGAATCATTATTTTAACGCACAGTGCCCCCTAGCCCTTTGCACAGTATTGTGCTAACCCTGAGTGTGTCCAATTTCTGCAAGCTACAGCCGATGTGGAACACAGCATTGTTCCAGCTTTCAAGGCTTTGCATGTTTAACACTTAAGTTTTGCTGTGAATCAGACAGGGGAACTTCCGAACTGTACTCCACTCCTTTTTTATTATCTCAAAGATAGTCGAAATGAAGATCTTATGCCAAAACCTGCCTGATTGGCATGTAAGAGAAGACTAGGGTTCACCTCATCGCCAGACTATCTGCTCTGCTGGGTGAGATATGGTCTGATTTTCTTTTTCTAAATAAACCACTCCCCGTGTGATTCTGAATTGCCTTCATAGTCAGTGGATTCATGCACAAACCAAATCCCACTGACGTATTCATCCCATCCCAGCTAAATAACCAAGAGAAAAACATTACCTTTTCTCCAATTCTGTAGGTGTAATGAAGATCTGGAGATCAGTAATTAGGGAGGGATGAATCAGAATGGTGCCAAATCGTTGCTCCAGATGTGATCTAAATTGTTTTTAATGTTCAAAAACCTTTTCCCTGTTGATATAAACATTGTTGTCCAGAGCCTCAGCTGATGTAAATTCCCAGGATAAAATTCTGGCCAATGTAAAGTCCAATTGTAGGCGGGCCCCTGACCACCCTCTTCAAAATATCAGCCGGAGACTGCTCTGTGGCTTCACCAGTGTCTTTTTATTCCATATATACAGTGCACAAATCCCCACCACCTATATACCACTTCTTCCCCAGTGCAAGTTTAGGCTCAGCCTTTCATCTGTGGCTGGCCTCAGGGTTCACTAGCCCCTTCAGGCTTGCTGCCTCAGCTAGTTGTTACCCTGCTTCTTCCCTTTCTCTCACTCTTCCTTCTTACCTCCTTCCTTCCTACCTCTTTCTCCCAGCTCCACAACCCACCCTGGCTTCCTCCCTAGCAGGGCTTATATACCTGAGGAGGCTGCCAGGTGGAGCCCATCAAGTCCTCTGCAGTGCAGAGCTACAGCCAGCTGGCCAATTAGCCTGACTCAGCAGGCTGCTTGCAGAGGCTTGTAGCTTCTGCAGGGGTAAGGAGGGAGCAGGGGCTGGCTCAGCAGGTTGCTGAGTCAGCTGCCTGCTACACACCTCCCCCCTTAAGCCCCAGCCCCATCAGGCTGGTTAGGGCCTTTTCCCCCGCCTCTTGGGTCGCCCCGTCAAGAGGGGTTTCGCAGGTACTGGGTCCTTAACCTCCACCACCGAGGGTCCGGTCATTCCCCTCCCACAGGCAGAGCACTGCGGTGGCATTGGCTGGCCAAACAACTTCTCCTCTGCCCTCAGGTCATCACACCAGTCACACTGTGGCAGCGCCCCCAACTCCTGCCCAGACTGTGCCTTAAGGCCAGGGCTCCCCACGGCCTGCTCCTTAGGGGTCACTGTCCCTGCCTTAGTTTCCCCGGCACCCTGGCGCTTATGGCCAGGATCAGGCGAGGGTTGCTCCACAGGCGGAGCACACCACGCCTCAGTTTCCCCTACACCCTTTCTTGGGTTCGGGACCTCTTCCATGGGTCCTGTCTCCACGGGGTCCTCAGGGGGATCTGTCCCTTCAGTCACGGGGACCTCACCCCGGACTTCCCCCACATAGGCCCCCCGGGGGTTCACCCACTCTTCTCTTTGCTGTCTAGGAGTATTTTGCTCTTTGGTTTCCGTCTCGGGCATGAGCCCGTCCCTCTGCTTGGGGGAGCCCCTCTCCCGAGCACTCACCCCTGGCCTTGGGGTACCCTGGGGCCTCAGACCTCCCACCGGGCCCCAGTCTCTTCCAACTAGCACCGGGCAAGGTAACCGGTCGGGTACCCCCACCCTCTTCCAGCGGAAGCGGCCCTTGATAGTCAGGGGCACTTGGGCCACCCTGCAGGGCTTCCTGTCCCCATGCACGCACCCCAGGCCCATCGTAGCCCCTGGGACCAACCATTCAGGGCGGACCAACGCCCGTTTCACTAGGGTGCAGGGGGCGGCTGTGTCCAGGACTCCCTGGTGGGTTTTTCCCCCCACCCTTACTGACAGGGTGGGTACCCCTTTTTGCCATCCCTGCCCCCACACCTCAGTCCACCCACACATATCTGCCCAGCCACACTCCATGACGGGGCAGTCCCGTTTCATGTGGCCCGCTTTCCCACATTGCCAGCAGGAAAGCCGGGCCGTTCTCTCCGGCGCCCCCCGGGATTCCGTCTTTTTCTCCTTCCCCTGGGTTTGGAAAGAGTCCAGGGGCCTGCGCCCCAAGTCCCGGTCTCTTCGGGGCCGGTCCTCTCCCCGGGGCCCCTCAGCCTCCACATATTCTTCGGTCCGGCGCACCGCAGCCTCCACAGTCTCTGGCTGGTGCCGCCGGACCCAAGTCCGTACGGTCTCGGGGAGGCTTTGTAGAAACTGTTCTAGGAGTATGGAGTCCATTATCTCCTCCCTGGACCGGGCCTCGGGCCTCAGCCAACGGGTTGCCCAGTCCCTCAGTCTTTGGCTGAATGCCCGGGGCCGCACCGCCGGTGTCCAGCGTGCCGCCCGCAGCTTCTGGCGGTATTTTTCTGCCGAGAGGCCTACCCGATCCAGAATCGCTGCCCTCACGGCATCATAGTCCTGGGCCTCTACAGTCCCCAGGGCCATATAGGCTGCCTGGGCCTCACCCACAAGATAGGGAGCCAGGCGGAGGGCCCAGGTGGTCCGGTCCCACCCGGTTGCTGTGGCCACCCTCTCAAAAGTACCCAGAAAGGCGTCAGGGTCATCCGCCGGGCTCATTTTACAGAGTCCCCAGCCCGGCGGTCTGATGCCTTCTCCTGCCCCTCGACTCATCAGCCCCTGCAGGAGGGTTGCCTGGGTACTTGCCTGCTCTTTGATGAAATCTTGCAAGGTCCGTTGCTGCTCAGCCTGGGCCTGCTGCATGGCCTGGTGGGAGTGCTGCATGGCCTGTTGGGAGTGCTGCATGGCCTGCAGGGCCTGCTGGGTCTGTTTCTGCTGCTCAGCCTGGGCCTGCTGCATCGCTAGGTGGGTTTGCTGCATGGTCTCCATGGCCTGTTGTGCCTGCTTATGCTGGTCAACCAGCCACTGCAGAGTCCCCTCCATTGCCGGGCCACCAACCACGTCGCTGGTGTTGTCAGGTCCCGGACAAGCCCCCACGTGTAGGCGGGCCCCTGACCGCCCTCTTCAAAATATCAGCCGGAGACTGCTCTGTGGCTTCACCAGTGTCTTTTTATTCCATATATACAGTGCACAAATCCCCACCACCTATATACCACTTCTTCCCCAGTGCAAGTTTAGGCTCAGCCTTTCATCTGTGGCTGGCCTCAGGGTTCACTAGCCCCTTCAGGCTTGCTGCCTCAGCTAGTTGTTACCCTGCTTCTTCCCTTTCTCTCACTCTTCCTTCTTACCTCCTTCCTTCCTACCTCTTTCTCCCAGCTCCACAACCCACCCTGGCTTCCTCCCTAGCAGGGCTTATATACCTGAGGAGGCTGCCAGGTGGAGCCCATCAAGCCCTCTGCAGTGCAGAGCTACAGCCAGCTGGCCAATTAGCCTGACTCAGCAGGCTGCTAGCAGAGGCTTGTAGCTTCTGCAGGGGTAAGGAGGGAGCAGGGGCTGGCTCAGCAGGTTGCTGAGTCAGCTGCCTGCTACACCAATATAAAAACTTTAATTGACTTCAGTAGAGTCAGGATTTCACCTCTACTACTTTGTGGGCTTGCTCAGGCCAGAGACATTATCCTTTGGCTTTACTTTTCAGTGGCCCTGTGGTGTAAATGAAAGCAGCGCCATTCGGCACTGGAGTTTGGCTGTGAGGATCTGACCCAGTATTTCTAGTCCTCGGCTTCTAGTCCTGGCCTAAGCCAGGAAGAAAAGGAAATTAGTTTATCTTTCTCTGACCAATGTGGCACTGGCCACTATCAGAGACAGGATGCTAGACTGGCTTATCCATCATCCTGTGCTCCTGTGAGATGTGCCACAGTTTTCAAACAACAACAAAAAGAGAGCCAGTGCTCAGTCTGCTAGAAATGGTTGTTTCTCATCTGCTTGAAGAATTTGGAATTCTCTTTGTCTTCTCTGGGCCAATTTTGCCTTTCCCTTATTGGGGCTTTTGCAAAAGGGGTGAAATCTGGCCCTACTCAGTGGCAAATCTCCCATTGAGGTCAGTGGGGCCAGAATTTCACCTGATATTAAAGTGTGAATCACTGCTGTCTTGATAGTCTTTACACAACTGGTGCAGGGTACATATTTCTCTCCATTAGTAAGTTCCCATGATGTTTTCTGGCTTTCTAGAATTTCTCTTGTCTCCCAGACTCCTTGGAAGCTGTAACCCATTTACCCTCAGCAACAACCAGACAAGGACCGTTGCTCAGACTACAGACATAACAGGATGTGCTTTCTCAGCCTATTGAGTCCCTGAGGCTGGGACTGCCCTGCCCTGCTTGATAATTCTTTAACTAGAAAGAAGCTGTGATTGCTCCACTCCTGTAGGATAGCAACTTTATAGTCACAATGCCCCTTGAGTACTTCACCGCAAGCAGTGGTTCTCAACTTGTCTCAGTCCAACCAGGCCAGTCAAAACATTTTTGTGGACCACCTCCTTTTCTTTCTTTCTTTTTTGTTGGGAGTAGACCGTTTAACTTAATAATGTCAAAACCAAAATTACTTTCACGTCAACGTGATACATTCAACAGATGTCAGTATAAAAGTTTGTGTCTTACCCCTGCGTTAAAAACCTCATACAAAAAAGCCACAAACTAAAGTAAAAGCGTGTCATAAACTAACAAACATAAAGTTGAAAATTGTGTGCAAACTTACATTTTACAATAGAAATTATAAACAAACAAAACCAGCACATTTAGCACAGAACGAAAGACACGACAACTACTCAGCACGATGGGGGGAATTACACTGATGCTCAGAGCCTCAGACAGAAGTTGGTGGCCACACAACGTGGTTGCGTCCTAGATGACGCTATGGATGACACGTTGCGTGCCTGTGAACACGGTGTAAAACAGCCTAACGGCAGCGCCTGCTCACACTATCTGACTTTGGACAATATTTGTGTGAACCACCAAAAAAGTCATGGACCATCAGTTGAGAACCACTGCCTTAAGGGGACAAGTGTTTGACACCATCACTCATTTACACCGGGTCACTGTCAAATTTTGAATTCTCGGGGGTGAGCCATTAAGAGCAGGCGGTGGAATGATCTGGGTACAGTTGGTCTGGCTAAACTTACAGGTATTTATTAATCTGCTGATATTTTCCTGATGCTGTGTTCAAACTGCAATGTCAGTAGACTTGCCTGTTGTTAGAATTTCACTTTACCGAAGCCATCCTACTAATCCTTCCCTGAAACCAACTCACGTTAGCTAAACAACACTTGGGTGGGAGGGAAGGAAAATCCACATCTATGACTGTGATGAGGGACAAACATAGTGATTGCTTCAATTGCAGAGAGAAATTAACTAGCCTGGAGTTAATCAGCAGCCAGATTTCACTTTCATTATCATTTTCATGTAGCTGAAGGCTCAAGTACAGACAGCTAGAGCCTCAGGCCTGTTCTTTGTGTGCCCATGTGCACAGGGTGCCTCCTTTGGAAATAGGCTGGCTTGCAAACAAAAGTGGCCTGTAGACATGCAGATTTATTGCAGAAATAGACACTGTTGATTCAAAGTGGCTATTACAAAACAATGTGCATTGTAGGCTGATTTGCTACTGGAGTGACCTGAGCCCTGGGTGCACTCTCTGTATTGGAATTCTTTCTGTGCATCCTGTGTCAGGGGATTCTTTTCCTTTTCAATGAATGGTAGAGAAGGGCTGTCACTGGCTCCCATCCTTATAAACTGATCAAAGAAGAGAGCAATGGTTTCATTCCTGTAGAGAGACAGAAATCCACAGTTCTGGTAATCCTTGCTGTTGTTGGATTTAAAAATGTGCTAATCTGACAAACTCTATGTGAATGCACAAAGATAGAGAGCAACTCATCTGGTATCAAGGTAGATGGAATCCTTTCCCCTCACATTCCCCCATAGTCTTCCTCTGAACACTCCCATATTCCAATCAAAAACACTAGGGTGGGATTTTCAAAGCTTGTAAGTGATTTGGGGACACAATTCCCACTGACTCACAATACTGAGTGCATAGGTGAGCCTGGCACCATGCTATGAAGGTCAACAGGCTCAGCCTCTGGAAGACCAGTCAGGGGAACACAGGCCAGTTGAAGACTCTCCATTGAGAACACGTTGCTTCCAGTCCCCAGATGTTTAAATCCAGGGAGATATCAGTAGAGTCCCCGCTGTCCCTGGCTGCAGTAGCAATGTGATTGTTGGGCTGCCAGGTGTCCTATATCCCATGTGGCGCTCACTCATCCGGCAGCCCTGCCATGCATCCTTGCTGCAGAGATCTTGTGTGTCCCGAGAGATTGGTGGTGCTGGCTCTGCACACAGCCAGTAACCCCTCCAGCTTCTTTGTTTCCCTTCTTGTTGTGCCCCTGCTGGATTCCAGCGAGGGAGGAGCAGGCAGTGGTGGCAGCGGCAGGCAGTGAGAAGTGAGGGCTCTGGTTCCAGATACCCTCAGCCAGACATGGCAACCTTAGACTTATCTCCAGTGTCCCTCATCAACCCCCCACTAGACATACTATCCCTGCCTGAGAAAGCTTCTGAGAGGAAAGTAGCCCTATCATACTTCCCAGTTTATGGACATATGCAAATTATTTCTAATTATCCAAATTAGCTCTTATAACTCCTACAAAGACACACGGAGCTGCCCCAAACTTGGCAGCCATGAGGAACTGCCATTTAGAAAGCAAGGAAAATTTAACGGCTTAGCTAGCAGAAGTCTGCATCATTTACCATAGCTCTTCTTAATGTCTTTGGGCTTGTCTGCGCAAGAGTTGAAATACTTTCAGCAATCGATTTGGCTGCGCTGGTGCTGATCACAGTTCACCTCAAGGGTGGACATGATGATTGCCCTTTGTTTCCTTGGCTTTTCATCGAAATCCCTTCCCTTACATTTTCCATTGCTTGCTTGCCTCATGCCTTCATAGTAAATCATTCTGTAGCAGAGAATAGATGGACTTCTTTTTGAGGCCCATCAGTTCACCAGAGGAATGGTGAATACAAAGCGTT
Organism: Sternotherus odoratus; assembly: GCA_032164245.1. NCBI lineage: Eukaryota > Metazoa > Chordata > Testudines > Kinosternidae > Sternotherus > Sternotherus odoratus. Next base: position 6,347,153 of record JAVMKO010000002.1, read on the forward strand.
CCCCTCGCAAGGAATCGAGAAAGCATCGACCCATGGAAAGAGACTGAGCGTTGAACCCAACTCTAATATATAGCTACTGTGAAAGATAACTGCACTTACTGTGATGACGCCTTGTGTCCACAGCGAGCAAAACGCTTCACAAAAGTGGGTAAATGTCATAATCCCCGTTTTAGACACAGGAAGACAGACACCGAGATGAAAAAGGGGATAAGAAATGACTGACACTAGAAAAGCACTTGGCCACCTGTTTAACTCTGAGCACAGCACATGAAGCAGTCTCTTTGAAGTCAAGCAGCGGTAAACCATCAAAGTCAATGGATCTACTCATGTACTTAAAGTTAAGCATTTGCTGTAAGTGCTTTGCTGACTCAGGCAGTTGAGTTCTAATATCATACAGCGGGTCTCTAGCAGCTGGGAATAAATCCCATGTCTTCTAACTCCAAGGCCTGTGTTTCCCCTGCACAGTGGCTTTTGTGCGATTGTTTTATCAACGCTTTCTCCTCAGTACTTGCCCATCCCCCAGCCAGCCTACCTGCGAGCGCTTCAAAACAAAAAACGGCAAGAGGATTAGCCTCTGTACTGTAATTCAGACACCAAATCTCCTTTTGAAATGTGTCGGGAAAAGTTTAGCCCTGACAGTCCTGTTTTGTTGCACTATCTCTTGATTCCCAAATAAAACATTCAAAGCCGGGGGTTTTGCCTTCTTTCATATTTTTAAATCTCCTTTTGATGTTCTGTGAGTTTTTACTTTCTTTCCCTCTCTTTTTGGAAGTACTTACAGAAGAAAGTTCATTTTCTTTAATTGCGGTTTCCACCACCACCAACAAAATCACCACTTCATAGATTTTTTTGCTTTCGTTTTCCTAACTGCTCTTTTTACTCTTGACATTCAGCCTCCCCAACTAATCCTGATCTGACACTTCGTAAAATCTTTATTCTGTCTCAAAGCCCCTGCTGTGAACCTTCTCCAGTGCTTCCAGCATTTGCATTTGCTATCCATTCACATGTCTAAATCGATGCGGTTTTCTTATCATCAAATAGCCCGCCAGCTTTATAAAAAAGGACACAAAGTTAATGAAATCAGGATTAAAACTGTATCAGCATTTAGTGAACTCACAGGGACTTGGCCTAAGCTTGCTAGGAGGTCCAATAATTTGTTTTAACTCTCTGTACTCAAAGTAATAGCTGAAATGATAGTGCAGGTGAGTCCACTTCCTTCTTTTTGTGAGGATGAGCATTTCAGAAGAGATTTTTTTTTCCTGAAGGAAAACATACCTGTTGACTTCATTCTGTTTCCTCCCATTTTAATCCCTGAGGGGCTCTACTCCAAAGGGAAAAATATCTCCTTGGAGAAAAAACCCGCATTGATGCTGGCATGTAGTCAGAACCTCTGATTACGCCGATTTTATAGACTCTGGCCTAGATCTTCAAAGATATTTAGGGGGCCTAATTCCTGGTGTAGTTAGGCACCTAAATACCTTTGAGGATGTGTGCCCAAGAGTGGTCATCTACATCCCTATCCCCATGGGCTCTGATCTCATACTATTCCCTCAAGCTAAGTAATAGCAGCTTGGTTCAATGTTTCGGTGGAGAACCTAAGTGAATGTACTGCAAGAAGTGGCTTGGGGATGCAGAAGGTGATGCACTGAATCCTCTGAGTTGGTACTTATTGGCAGCAGGGAGGACACACCTTTTAAAGGTCCATGAAGTTTCATGTCTCCTCAAACGAGAGAGTCCCACTGGGAGGAAAGAAAGCTGCAGACTGTGCTGAATGCTGGAAACTTCATCTACTCTCAGTCCTTCAGCCAGTCATTCGCCAGGGGCGGTTTGCGGAAGCGAGTAGCTACAGCTCCACTCCCGCACTGCTGCTGCTGTTCAGGGTGATGAGGGACAATTCCGAGTGGGGACTCCAACTCTGACTGTACTCCGCCTAGCCAGAGAGGTTTCACAGCCTGTTCCCTTTCCTCGCCGCTTCAGCTTGTTCTAGCCAGAGATTGCTGTGAGGGAGGAGAACCGCTAGAGCAGCGGTTCCCAAACTTGTTGAGACCACGACCCTTTTTTCTTCTCCAGCGGCGTGGCGCGACCCTTCCGAAAAGCCGCCGAATTGAATACTTCCACATTCATCAGCTATTTTCGTCAGACATTTCGAGCGCTTCCGAGAGCGCTCGGTATGTCCACTGAAAAGCCACCAAATGCTGAAATAATCTATTTGGCGGCTTTTTGGTGGCAGGAGGAGCTCGCGACCCCCAGTTTGAGAAACCCTGTGCTAGAGAGTCCCTTCTGCCCATCCCACTGCACATTTGCTGTCCCTGTAGCCACTCAGTGTGAGGCCCAGGCACCTACAAAAAAGAGCAGTCAGGAGGACTCACAAAGAGAGAGCGCAAACCTCAAGGAAGAGGTTAAATCCACCAATCCTTCCTTCCTGTCGAGAGCATAGCCTATGCTGCTATGACCCTGAGTTCCCTTCCACCAAGCCCACATACTCAGGCCTTGCACATGTTACACAAAGGATGGGTTGGGGGGTGGAGAAGGTACTGGTCGGAGAGACAAAGATGTGGATTCAGTTTTGACTCTATCCTAAGCTTCCTGTGTGACTTGGGGCAAGTCTCTTAATTGGTCTGTGCTGCTGTCCCCATCTGTAAATTAGGATAATAATACTCCCCCACTTTGTCTATTTATGCTGTAAGGTCTTTGGGGCACCCCCCCTGTAAAAATGGGGTAATAAATCCCTACTTCACTGGGGTGTTTGGAGGATGAATTAACTGAGGTACGGTAGTTGCTCGGTTACTATGGCAACAACGGGCCATGAAAGTCCCTAGAGAGCTAACAGCTGTACAAATGATCTACTGTCATGTATTTATTAAGTTAATAAAAATGTAGCTACTTAAAACATTCACGAGCATCAAGGTCTCACAAAAGTTTTAGATAAAAGAAAATAATTGAAATTATTATGGGCATGAAGGGAAGCACACTATCAGGCTTTATATAAAAGCTTGGTTCAGGGACTTTCTTCTCTTGCTATAGAGTATAGACTGTAGTGCTGCATGTAGCCAACTGTAAAATCCATTAGAAATGGATTTACAGACGGATATTGTGGAAGGGGAGTATGTCGGGAACGCAGCTTTGTCCATTCTAGAGCTCTACATGAGCACAGTTACTGTCTTTGTGGGCATAAAAAGAGATTGCACTATTCAGTGCTAAGCACAGTTCTGTTCCTCACCCTCCTCTCCTAAAAGGAAGGTAAGACAGTGCTGTTCAACTGAAGGCATTTTAATGCAGACATTAGTAATACCACTGCATGCTTTTCATCCACCAAGCCTTTTGGAAACATGAACTTAACTCTCAGAGCAGCCCGGTGAGATACATAGCCATTAATATTCTTGTGTTGCAGGTGGGGAAGCTGAGTACAGAATGGTTAAGTGGCTTGCCAAAGGCCATACTGGAGAACCAGGAGTAGAACTCAGGAGTTTAAGGCACCCAGTCTTGTGTTCTGGCCACTGGATCCAGCTTCTCCTTTCAGGCTGAGAAAAACTGTCACAGCACACTCATTCTGGGATATATTAGCAAGAGTTTTTTAAGCAAGACACAAAAAGTAATTCTTCTGCTCTACTCCGCACTGATGCGGCCTCAGCTGGAGTATTGTGTCTAGTTCTGGGTGCCATGTTTCATGACAGATGTGGACAAATTGGAGAAAGTCCAGAGGAGAGCAATAAAAATGATTAAAAGTCTAGAAAACATGACGTATGAGGGAAGACTGAAGAAATTGGGTTTGTTTAGTCTGGAGAAGAGAAGACTGAGGGGGGACATGATAACAGTTTTCAAGTACATAAAAGCTTGTTACAAGAAAGGGGGAGAAAATTTGTTCTCTTTGACTTCTGAGGATAAGACAAGAAGCAATGGGCTTAAATTTCAGCAAGGGAGGTTTAGATTGGACATTAGGAAAAACTTCTTATCATGGTAGTTAAGCACTGGAACAAATTACTTAGGGCTTGTCTTCACTTGAGCCGGCAGGGATCTATCTTTTGGTGATCGATTTATCGCATCTCGTTAAGACGCGATAAATCGACCACCAGCGGCTCCCTCGTCGACTCCGGAAGTCCAGCTCCTCAAGAGGCACAAGCTGGAGTCGACGGGGGACCGCGCCGCCAACCGCCACCGCCGTGAAGATGGGAGGAAAGTCGGCTGTAGAGACGTCGATTTCAGCTACGTTATTAATGTAGCTGAAATTGCGTATCTACAGTCGATTCCCCCCCCTAGTGGAGACCAGCCCCTAGGGAGGCTGTGGAACCTCTGTCTTTGGAGGTTTTTAAGAGGAGGTTAGACAAACACCTCTCAGTAATGGTCGTTATTACACAGTCCAGCCTTGAATGCAGAGGGCTGGACTAGGTGATCTCTTGAGGTCCCTGACAGTCCCACACTTCTATGATTTTATGTTTCCCTTAAAAATTAGTTTAGAAAAATGGACCAAATTCTTCCCTGTTATTAAAGCACTGAAGTAATTGGAATTGCCCCAGTGAATAATTTATCTTATTAATTTCAGGGCAGATACCATGAACTCTGCTGGGTCTCTTTTCTGCCCACTGATCCTAGCTATTGGATTTTTCTGTGTAATTAATGAACTGTAACAAGTTGGGGCAGGTTGCTTTTCTTCATGTCATTATTTTCCACTCTATCAGATATGTTGCCAACTCAAGGTCAAAATTTAATATATTTTTTCTGGTTAATAATCTGCTCTTTTGTGTGTGGGGAAAATATTGATCATACTTCACCTCTGTGTTTGGAATATAGCTCAAAGGACGATGACTGTATTCAACATCCTTTCTTGTATCATGGATTATCATGTCAAAATCCTGTGGGAGCAAGCACTGAGGATTTCACCTACTGGCTCAGGTGGCGGTGCTGGATGGTCAAACCAAAGGTGGAGGGGTGTTGAGATGCTGGTTGGGATTTGGGCTCATCTCAGCTTATTATCATCTTTATTGATTTAAACACCACCTGCGAAAGGCTGAGTGACTATAGCTAGCATTAGCTCCCATGAGAGTTGCAAATGTCGGAAAATCAGGCTATTTGTTTAGGTGCCCAAGTATGTTACATTCAAAAATGTTGTCACTTTGCTGGATCAAGACCTTAGTGCGTATTGATGAATATATCAGGCCAAAATAGCACGCATTCTATGTCAGATGTGTAATTAAATTCATGTATGAAATGTCCAGGACAATTACTAATGATCTAATTTGTATAGCCATCCTCAAATGCATATACTCATCTGATTGATGCAGACTGGTCACAAAACTTTGCACATTTGTAAATACTAAAGAAAAAAGATACTGTTGCATTGAGGCAATACATTTGCAAAATATTTGTGACTAGTGTAAAAGCCCGTGTACATGGGCCAGGCCACCCCATCCAGTCCCTTCTCCCGCACCCCCCTCCCTGCTCGCCCTCCCATCGTCACCCTCCCCCGGGATCCTTCCCCCGGGGGGAGCGAGGCCTGCAGTGCCCCTCGCGGCGGGGGGGATCGGGGCTCCCCGGCCTGAAGGGACACTCGGGGACTGGCGGCGCCCGAACTGCCTCCCGCTCCGGGGGAGAGGAGCTGAGTGCTTCGGCTCCCTGTGCCGGTAACTCCCGTCCCTCTGCACCCCCCGCTAAACCTGGCGCCGCCCCTCCCGGTAACCCCAGTCCTACTGTGCCCCCCCCGGTAACGCCCGCTCCCAGTAACCCCCGCCTCACAACGCCTTCCGGTCACCCCCGTCCCATCACGTTCTCCGTAACCCCTGCGCCCGTCTCTCCCGGTAACCTGCGACGGCCCCTCCATCCTCCCGGTAATCCCCGGTAACTCTTCCGCCCGTCCCTCCCGGCAACCCCGGTCCCTCTGCGCCCTCTGGTAACCCCTGTCCCACTGCGCCTCCTGGTAATCCCCAGTAACTCCTGCGCCCGCCCCTCCCGGCAACCCCAGTCCCACTGCCCCCACCCTTTCCGGGAACCCTTAGTAACCCGCGTCCTCTGGTAACCCCTGCCCCCCTGCCATGCTCCCCGCTCACCCCACTGATATCTCCTATCGTGCCATGCCCCCTCCACCATAACCTGAGGTAACCAAAGTCTTCTTTCTCCTGTAAACCCTGCACCGTGTGCTGCTGAACTACAACTCCCAGCATGCCCTTCGTCCGGCCATCTCTACTGCGCATGACGGCTTCACACACACTTTTCTAGTCTTTTATTATATAGGATTACCTGCACCCCCAATTTTACATTTGAGATGGTAGATGTGCCATTGTGGTAATTAGTATCTAAATCCATTGCATATCAAGGCAGTATAGGGCACTGCACTGCACTGGGACTCTAGAGAGGTAGGTTCTAATCTGGCTCTGCTGATGGGTGACCACAGGCAAATCATGTCTATCTCAGTTTCCCCTTCTGTAAATGAGGGATAATGATACTGACCTCCTTTGAAAAGCATTTTGAGATCACTGGATGAAAAGTGCTATATAAGGACTAGGTATTATTATTTATTAAAGGCATTTCGCCTGGTGCTATTAAGCCCAGTATTATAATATATTACATATTAATTACTTCAATAAATGTATCATTTTCATATCTTTATCCTCTCTGTTACAATGGCTGTGATTTTGCAAAGAACTTAAATATGTGTCCCATTGATTTCACTGGGACTTAAGTCCCTGTTTAAGGACTTTGCTGAAACAGGGCCAGTAAGCATGGGTTTTGTATGTTGGATTGAATCCTACTTCCCTTTTCATTGTAACCTGAGTCACTGTACAGGGTTTATCCATTTATTTCCTGCAAGTGAAATCAGCAGCTCAGGAGCAAGAGTCTGTCCTGATGAGAACTGAGTAGTGCTTTTTCGAGACTAGAGGATTAAAAAGATGATGATGATTGGAATGTGGCTCATGAAAGGAAGGTTATATTTATACTCTAGTGTTTTTCTTTTAACTTTAGCCTGGAGATACATTTGTCAAAGCAACTCAAATTACATCAAATGAGAGCCATTCGCCACTAATGGGAGCTGGATACTGTATATTTTGACATTTTCTTTAATCATCTAAATTTTACAATTTTTTTTTTACTATTTATGTGAGATTCTACTAAGTGACATTTTCCTCCAATTATGCCGGCTATTCTGTTTGTCTTTCAGCGACTGTGGACATACCTTTTAATTTCTGTATCAGAATAATAATAAGGAGGCTATAAAGCGTGAAAGAGCCATGTTTTCCCCTTCGTCTTCATAGCAATAATAATACTCATACTTTGTATTTATATAATGCAATGCATCACCCAGAGATCTCAAAGCTCTTTATAAAGTGTGTCTCAGCATTCCCCTTGCATTGATCGAGGAAGCTGAGACCACACAGCAAGTCACTTATAATAGAGCCCACTATAGAACCCAGGCCCACTGATGTCCAGTCTTGCACTCTGTCTGCTAAATCCTAGCTATGTCTTTTATAGTTTATCCCCCATTCCCAGCCTGTGCTCATTACATTTCCAATTAGATGATTTAATTGTGAGTAGATCTTTGAGCTCAATTTTTGGTGATGGGAGTAGTGTGATTCCTATTTAGATTCCTATGCTGTGCCCATCACTGTGGTAACTGTGTACATTTGGTGCAAGGGAAAGTTGGAAATAGGGGAGTGAGTAGATTGTAACCTATGGACCGTGTCTCCTATGTGTCTTTAAAGTACCAACAATAATGGGGCATGCTCCTTCCTGCAAACTCTTCCATCAGAAATGTACACCTCCGGCCTCTCTCCTCCTTCAAAGTGTTATGGTTTCGAAAGATACAAACACTCCAGCATACTGCAGATCTAAAGGGACATTGTGAAGATGCATCATCTAGTTGAATAGCCCAACTTGAAGATCATGGAAGTTTACCATGCAAACCCAAATGAACCTCTTAGGCTTGTAGAAATACTTTCCTGAAGAGGCAGCCACCCTATCCTACCACTTCCAGCTGTCACAAAAGCCCCAAATAGCAGACTGTGTTCTGGGCTACACCTTTTCCATAATGCTCTGCTGGGAGGCCTTTTATTGGCTCAGAGGTTCTGGGGTGGTAATATTACTGGGAAACATCACGGAAGAGTTAATCCGGTGTCACCTCTGATGGATTTTAAGTCTTGATGGCCAGCCTCCAAAATCCTCTTATTTATTTATGGAAGTATCCCGTTTAAAATGCAAATTCCTTCCTATTCTCCTCCTCCTTGTCAGTCTCTTTCCTTTGAAGTATCCCTTGAGCACCTGAGTGCCATGAACTTCCAATCCACTGTAATCAGCAGACTTGCAAAATGATCACAATACACTAGCTCAAGTGAGGTGAGCTCTGCCTCGCTTGGGAATCCCAACTTGCAGGAGCAGCTGCTTTAGTAGTTCCAGGTGCTCTGTGCATGCATGAATGTGACTGTCTTGCCTCTTGCTACTAGCTGGGATGTGGAGGAACAAAGGATAGCAGTTACACCCCTCTGAAAACATCCACTGGAACTTATCTATCACCCAGCACTGACAGCAATGCACACTGTGAACTGTTGCAATGTCTGTGGTGAGCGGAAAATTGTGTGTGGAGGAAACAGAGGAGAAACATAACTCCGCAGTATCAAAGTGGTGGGGATTGTGTATACCTGCAGATGGCCAGACATAACTGTTTGATCAGTTACCTGAGACCACTATTCAGGAACTGGACTGGCTGTTTCCTGTACATTACTGGAGCCAGCGCTTGAAATCAGGAACTATGTGGTCTCTAAGCAGTGGCTCTACCAAGTGAGACAAACGTGAGCTTCTACCAGTTTTAATGGGCAAAGAAAAAGTAACATATATGGTAATTAACCTGTGGAATTCACTGCCACAGGATAGCATTTTAAAGAAAATAACTTATCAAGATTTGCATAAAAATAACTCAACACCTATGTGAATAAGAATATCACCATGCAGTTACACTAGCTAAGATAAAGTGTTAATTCACCCACTGGGTACATGATGCGCCTGCCAGAAATATTGGAACTCTTATACAAAACCTGAATCTTCTCACTGTTGTGTCGGTTCAAATGAAAAAGATATCACAGGGCACAATAAGCAGAGAGAGCGAGCGATGTAGTTGTATAGAGGGGCTGCAGTCTCTTTCCATCCCCAAATGCTGCTGTGTTCCTGATCTTGCCACTTTTCACAAACATCACTAGTAGGAAGGTTAAGAACGCCTTGAATTTTCTCCACCAAATTTCCTGAGCAATGCCGGGCTTTGTACGCTCCACTGGTATCTGGGAGGCCTGCTGGTGCTTTCAAGTGTGATTTGTGGTTTTATTAAATGGATTTTGTTTTTAATTGCATTGGGATTGTGCCGTCTGCCAACAGGAAACGAGAAAGGCAGGTTCAGTGGCCTTTTCAGCCAGTATAATCTAAATAAATTCATGAATGCACAAAACACATCTACATCTCTTCCCTTGCCCAGCCGCCTGCGTTGGCTCAAATAGCTTGGATTTGCTGTAATCCCCTCTTCCCCTCCAGTAACCATTGTAGAAGTCACCCCCTGTGCCTTCCACTTGCTTCTAATTACTTTAGTTTTTATTTCCTAGAGTACTAGTTTATGAACTTTGGGAATTAGATGGCCTTGAGTCATTTAAAGAAGGGGGAATTCCCTCAGCACTTTGGGAACGAGGGTCATACCAGCACAAACACTGGAAGGATGCACACTTCAGTTATCTAGCCGTGAGAGCTGGGAATGCTCTGAAGGGACGTCGTTAATTTTTAGTACCCCAACTAGTGAATCGCTAAATCAGGGTTATCAAATTAACAGGATTTTAGCAGTAGGAAATAAAACTCTCAAAGGATTAAATCTTGAGCTGACCGGTGTTGGGAAAAGGGTCTTTTGTGTGTTTCCAAAGTGCCTGTATTTTAATATTTCAGAATGCAATTGGGACCATGTAAATCTTTCTAAGTTATTTATTAAGGCACCTATCACCCTAGTATCTGATATATTCCTGCTGAAACATGCATTCACTCAACTGAGAGTCTTAACACATAAAGTCTTCTATTTTTTTTCTTGCAGACCATACTCATATCCCCTGCTTTTAAAAAATATCAGAGGTGATAAATGATCATCTATCTATCACCCTCTGAAGTGCAGGGCCAGCTCGTTAGACTATCATATGCTTTGTCTAGTCCCATTGTATAGGTGCCAAGCAATGAAGCTCCCAGCAGGGAGAGTCTAGTCTACAATCCAATAAGTCTCACAGTTAGGATCCCCCCCCCCCTCTTTAAATTACTCAATGTTTTCCTTTTCTTCATTTCATCCTAGTTATCTTCTTTATGATTACCTTAAACAATTCCCCTCCCTCCTTGGGATCAAATCCTTGTCCCATTGAATTCAATAGGAATTTTGCTATTGGTCACAGTTGTACTAGGTTTTTGCCTGTGGTGTTTGTACTCTTTAAATATGCCTAAACAGTTATCTTGTTTCCTTTAATGTTTGGCCAAGAGGTACAGGGTACTTTTTCCTCACTATTTCCTGAATCACTGTAGTGTTTTAGTCAAGTACGATGCTGTTTTCTGATTTCTTTCAGATTTAGTGAGAGTTTATTGACATTTCTTACATTGTGAGCTCTGCAAGACAGGGAATGTGTTTGTACAGCACAGTCAAGATTAGAACCCTTGGACACAACTAATGTACCTTACATTTACTAGTGTCCATTTTTAATACAAATCTCTCTAAAGATGCTCCACACTGTCAATTTCTTACTTTAATACAGTGCATTTCTTCTCTAAAGACATTTATCAACTTCACCTATAGTGGAATTGCTTCACGCATCAATTAAGAATATCTTATAAGGGGTGAAACATGGTAGCTGTTAATCAGCTCATAGCAACAATACACAGGGGATTTAAAGGGGAGAAAATAGAATGTGACGAGGACATCAAGTTAAACAGCATTGAAATTTTTTTAATAATCACTGGTGATGAAGTCCACAGTGTCATGTCCAACAGACAAACCCCTTGAGCTAAATAGCATTTCCCAGTATCATCCTGGGGTAGTAGATCAATTTAAATTAGATGTGGGTAGGGAAAGGAAAGTGTCATCTAGTGAATTACTCAACATTTCTTCCGGCAGCTCACCAGGTTGTATTTGGAGGTATCCCTTTCAATACTGATTAGACCTCCTCTGGTATCTGAAAATCCAGGTTATCTTTCTGAAACTTGCATTATTATGGATAGTAAAGATTCTGCAATTGGTACTTAGCTAATAATAGCCCTGTTAATTATTCAGATGACAATAGCCATTCCATCTCACTTGCACATAGCCACGTTGGTTCTATAACGGTAACTGTAGTGAAAGCTCATTTTTTGTCAGTAAAATCATCCAAAATCCAAAGACACACATACGATTAGATGCCTTCTTTTTGTGGTGGCCACCATTTCTTTCTGAGCCTTATTATTTTTTTTTTACTGTAACCAGTAAAAGTATTCAGGTACTTTCAGGGCTGGATTTACACCTTACGCATCCCTAGGCACAACATCTTCAGCCCCTCCCCCTCCCCCCCCTCCCCCCCACACACAGCCGACCTTCGTGTTTTCTGTAAACAATGTCCTGGGAAGGCACGAGACCTTTCACCACAAGCAGTCCACCCACCCCAGGCGAGGAACAAGGAGGGGACTGTACCGCTTCCCATGGCGAACGGTCCCCGGGTGTCTTCCATCCCTCCTGCAGCTCGGTGCTTCAGCCGCCCTCTCCCCATGTAGGTGAATGGGACACTGGCCATGCCCCTCCTCCTTCCTCCTAACTGGAAATCCAGCCTTGGGTACTTTTTTGACCCCCGTCACAGTATACAAATGCTGCTGGCATTAGCCAGTTTATCCTAACAAGAGCTCTGTGAGGTAGGGATGTGTTATTATCTCTGTTTTACGGAAGCGGGACAGAGAGATTCAGAGCAAGATCCTGCCACCCTTACTCAGGCTCTGTAAGAGAAAGGAACTGTGGTGGAATTTGGCCCTGAGTGACTTCTCCAAGATCCCACAAGGCTGACGTTGAGTCCAGATCTCCTGAGTGCTAGGTCAGTGTCTTAGCCACATAACCAGCCTTCCTCTCTCTGCTGCTGTCTGTGGAAATAAAAAAAGATCTGACAGCCAGCTGAAGCTGGGGACAAACCCCAAGGATATGTCCTTGTGAAAGAGATGCAAAATCCAACGTAAACTTCACTTATACCATCCCTCTCCCTCACAGTGTGTGATGCTGTTAACCACGGGGACACTTATATAAGCCCTTTGAGTACGGAACTCCCCTTCAGAAGTTCCAGGCAATAAAGGTTTGTAGAACCACTTCCTGTGACTGAATGAACTAACGAGATGGCCAGAATGCAAATGCTCCCCTCTGCTTCACTCCTGCTATCCCCTGTGTGCATGTTACAGACCATTAGATGGTCCATGAATTAGTTTTTATGTTCCAAAGAGCTCCTCACCATTGCCTGTTTTAGCTGTTTGGTAAAGCCGGTAACTGTAGCAAGAAAGTGAAGGGTTAAACCAACTTGCACTGGGCAGCCCCCCCCCCCCCCCCACACACACACACACATAAGCCGCAAAGGATTAAATTGCGAACTTGCAAAGAGAAAGAACTGAGAATTTGCCTCGCAATCTTCACTGAGCTTCTCATCATTCTTCGACTCTAATGCTGGTGAAACAGAGATTAGAAAATCTGCTATTGAGCTAAATGGAGACTGCAGCTGGGAGATAAGTGAACCAGTGTATCTGTTCAGGGCTCATTTGTTCAACTTTGCTCATTCAGAACCATTCTGACTGAGAAACATTGGCCTGAATACCAAATTCATGGCTTGCTCAGTTCTTCCACCACTGCCCAACCTCCTTTAGCAAGACAGACGTGTCAATCACAAGAGTGTGGAAGGTTTCAAAAGGGTGTTTTTTAGGTTCAGTCATTGGGATGGATTCACCCTGTGGACTCTGTATGTCTGTAGGCATACAACCTCAGATTGTGATGTCTTACTTAAAGCTCTTAGGTCTGGCTTGTTCTTGTCTGGGAGACCTCTAGAGCTGTAGTAGTGAGTAGTGCTGATTATTAAAGGAGGTGACCTTCTTCCCTTTGAACTAGTACTGAAATAGGGCACCAGCATGGTGTTAGCGGGCAATAGAGTTGCAGTTGGAGGTGCCAGGGTCCTGAGTACACATTGTCATTAAAGATCCCATGGCACTTTCTCGAGAATTCGCCTTAGAGTCATACCCAAATTCCTGGCTGGGTAATTTCTCTCCTGACCTACATTTCTTCTGCCATTTCATTTGGATACAGTATTTTTCTTATTTTGTATTTATTATTGCTATTGCAATAGCGTCTAGAAACACCACTTGATGATCAGTGTCCCATTGTGCCAGCCATTTTACAGAGATGCCAAGAGAAGTCAGCCCCTACCTCAAAGAATGCATCAGTTAGGTTATGGCAGGATGTGACACATATGTGAGACAACCTAATAGGAGGGACCAGGAAGAAAGATCAGAGGAGTAGCCATGTTAGTCTGGATCTGCAAAAGCAAGAGTCCTGTGTCATGCATCTGAAGAAGTGGGTATTCACCCACGAAAGCTTATGCTCTAATATGTCTATTAGTCTATAAGGTGCTACAGGACTCTCGCTTTTGCAGGGAGAAAGAGGCAACAGCAGAGCAAATGAATTATTGTGTAATAAGTAGGCTATCCTACTTCTTTCTGCGAAACAGTTGTTTCCTTCCACCAGATAAGTGTGTCATGCTTCTTGGGGTTAGGTACCTTGCTACCACCTGCCCTTAGTGTGAGGCAGCCTTGTCTGTTCCTGCTGTGGGTCAGTTCCCTGACTCCATCAGCCACAGCCCTCCCATCTCAAGCCACATGAGCTCCAGTGTCTGTCATGCAACCTAGTGATAGGCACCCCCGAGCTTTCTAAGGGTGTCCCAACAGCGTCCAGCTACTTGGCCATTCACAGCATGACCAGGTCCTCTCTTCCCAAAGCAATAGTACACCACAGCTTACTAGTCTCATATTAGAACACACGCCGCTTAACACACAGCACTTAGAGCTGTTCATAGAGAAAACAAGCCAACTTTATTTAACAAAGAATAGAGATTCCAATGATAGCAAGCAGAAATACTGGGAACAAAGAGGTATGTATAAAATAAAATCATAACACGCATTCTAGAGCCCCTAAACTCAACTATCAAGAGGACCTCTTGACTAATAAGGTACTGCTCACCCCAAAGTCCTTCTCTCAGCATTTTTCAATCAGTATGGCTGAGACCCTCCTTTCATGAGCTCAAGCCCACTGGTAGCTTGTTTCCCCCAATGAAGGATCCAGGAGCATCTATCGGCACCCCTAGATATATTAGACCAGTCCTTTGTTCTTTACCTGTCACCAGGATACTCTCCTCTTCTATTCACCTCTGTCTGTTAATTTCTTGTCTTGAAGTTCCTGCAATCTCTTCATTAGCATTTGACTCGGTATGCAAATCGACTTCCATTGTAAGACACACAGTACACAATGGTCAGCGAGGGAGATAAGGGTCTCCCACCACACACAGTACACAATGGTCAGCGAGGGAGATAAGGGTGTCCCACATGCTGCCTTTGGATGACCTGCCTTTAACTACAAGATCTTCAGAACAAAAGTTCCAAAAGGTATATAAATATCTCCTTTCATATTATCCACACACACATATTGCAAAGATTATGATCGGTGTGACGCAGGCGTGCAGTAGAGATCTCACATGACACTCCTTAGTGAACGAGAGTGTAAATATCAGACTCAGGGGATCCCTGCAACCCTCATGTACCCCATGCCCTCTGCCACTAGGTATCAAAAGGTCCTGGGGTCACAAGGCTGCTGCCTTTCAGTAATGAGAGACGCGATACATTTGCATAGAGTGTATCATTTGAATGATGGGCAGATGCTTGAATTGATCCTGTTTCACCATTTTTTTTTACTTCCTTCAACTACCAGCTCCATCCCCAATTGAAATCATCATCTGTAAGCACTTCACAGGAAAAATGTCTTCTGAAGTCGGAGAGTTTGTTTGGTTTTGTCTTTAAAAAGAATGAGAAAAAAGCTAATTTGATTAAATTGTTACTATTTTTCAATACTGACCCAGATCCAGCAACACTGAAGTCAACACAACTAGTCTCATTCTTAAAGTTAAGCAGAAGCCTCTAAGTACATGGCTGGAATAGGACCGCTGAGAGCACTAACTTTAAGAATGAAGGATGGGAAGAAGTAATTCCAGAAAAGGAAAGGACAGAAGCAACTAACCCCCTGCAGACAAACACCCTAGGTTGCCAAGGAATGATTTCAAAGAAAGGGATTGTTGCTAGGGCGCAGGAAGTGTAATTTGCTGAATGTGACTGAAATGTGACGATTAAAAGGAAATGACTGTAAATGTAAATTACCATGTGCCACATTGAAGGCACTAATACATTTAAAATACAATAGTGCAGACATCTACAATTGGTAATGAGGGACATAATCACTTTATATTCACAAAGGAAATGGTATAATAAATCCTACATAATGCAGTTTGCAGGTTGCCTTGACATAAACACTTGATTCAACAGGCAAGGAACATGCAGTCCAGTAGCCGGAGTATACATTAAGATTAGGGCATAAGAATGTAATGAAATGGTGACCTAAGTAATATTGATTCCTATTCGGTGGGATGAGCTAGCAAGGCAGAATCCATGATGTAATGGAACTTTGTTGGTGCTCTTTCCTGCAAAAAATATTTAAGTATGTATAGTAGATTCCATCCTATCTTTACGTGCAGCTTCTGTGTCTTCCATCAGTAAAACTAACTTTCTGACACAAAAAGGAAGAAAAAGAAGTTCCTGCTTCCGGACAGTTGCAACAGAAATTATTTTTTAGCTCTAATTAGCATCAGTTTAATGTCCTGTGTAAAAAGATGGAATTGCAGAGTGTATGCGCTGAACATGCCTTCTCAAAAATGTCTTTAATTTCAGTGGTTGGTAGGCTGGAGATATTAAGAAAGAAATATTATTCCATTATGATCCAGCGAAGAAGGACCACATATGGGCAGTGAAATTATGGAAGTAGATTTAATGGTGCAACTATAGAATGAGGAGGATAGATGATGTGTTTGGCTCTAGATAATATATAACGGGTCAAACTCTGCTTGTAATTTCTCCAGTGTTACACCAGATGTTACACTGGTGTAACTAAGAACACAAATTGGCCATACATGTGTATACCACCATGATGAAATGGGATAAGTTCTTTCCTGCATATGCATTAGAACTATTCCAAATACATTGGTTTTACTTTACAGGGGCTCATGCAAACATTTGCTTGTAACTCACTTCATCTGCATAATCTTCTGTATGGTTTTGCTTGGAGTTTTATCCGAAAAGTTCAAAGCAAGAATCAGTTGAGTTTCACCTGGTTTGAAATCAGGCACAACCATGAATCTTGCATGATTTTGAAGTTAAAACACATCTTGTTCCAGTGTCACAGGTAGCTGCAGGCAGAGTTGTTGTTCATGGAACAGGTCGTCAAGACCTCACCCAGCACCAGATTCTAACCTCAGTTTCACCATAGTAAATCCACTGTGGTCAGTGAAATTAGTTCAGTGTAAGTGAAATCAGAATTTGGTCCCCTGTTTTAACATAGTGATTACTCAGTCCAAGTCCCACTGAGGTCAGGGGGCAACAGTGCCATGAAGTGAGTAAAAACTAGGAACATAAAAATAGCGAGGAGTCCGGTGGCACCTTAAAGACTAACAGATTTATTTAGATATAAGCTCTCGTGGGTAAAAAACACAGTTCTTGATGTCTGGATTAAAAATTACAGATACAGGCATAAATACACTGGCACACGAAGAGAAGAAAGTTACCTTAACAGCAGAGAAGGCCAGTATTGACAAGGCCAATTCAGTCAGGGTGGATGTGATCCACTCCCAGTTACTAATGAGGACAATACCAAGAGAGGGAAAATTGCTTTTGTCGTGAGCCAGACACCCCCAGTCCCTATTCAAGCCCAAATTAATGGTGTTAAGTTTGCAAATGAATTCTAGTTCTGCAGTTTCTCTTTGAAGTCTGTTTTTGAAGGGTTTTTTTTGTTGAAGGATGGCTACTTTTAGATCTGTTATTGAACGTCCAGGGAAATTGAAGTGTTCTCCTACTGGTTTTGTATGTTTCCATTCCTGATGTCTGATTTGTATCAGTTACGTCTTTTACATAGGGACTGTCCGGTTTGGCCAATGTACATGGCAGCTATTGCTAGCACGTGATGGCATATATCACATTAGTAGATGTGCAGGTGAATGAGCCCCTGATGGTGTGGTTGATGTGGTTGGGTCCTATGATGTTGTCACTAGAGTAGATGTGGGGACAGAGTAGGCCACATGGGTTTGTTACAGGGATTGGTTCCTGGGTTAGTGTTTCTATGACATGGTGTGTAGTTGCTGATGAGTATTTGCATCAGATTGGGGGACTGTCTATAAGGACTGACCTGCCTCCCCAAGGTCTGTGAGAGCGAGGGATCATTTTCCAGGATACATTAGAGGTTATTGATGATGCGCTGAAGAGGTTTTAGCTGTGGGCTGTACATTAATGGACAGTGGTGTTCTGTTATTTTCCTTGTTTGGCCTGTCCTGTAGTAGGTGACTTCTGGGTACCCGTTTCGCACTGTCATTCTGTTTCCTCACTTCCCCAGATGCTTATTGTAGTTTTAAGAATTCTTGATCAAGATCTTGGAGGTGTTTGTCTCTGTCTGAGAGATTGGAGCAAATGTGGTTGTATCTTAGGGCTTGGCTGTAGACAATGGATCATGTGATGTGTGCTGGACGGAAGCTGGTGGCATGTAGGTGAGTATAGCAGTCAGTAGGTTTCCGGTATAGGGTGGTGTCTATGTGACCATCACTTATTTGCACTGTAGTGTCCAGGAAGTGGATATCTTGTGTGGACTGGTCCAGGCTGAGGTTGATGGTGGGGTGGAAATTGTTGAAATCCAGTGTAATTCTTCAAGGGCCTCCTTCTCATGGCTCCATATGATGAAGATGTTATCAATATAGCGCAAGTACAGGAGGGGGGCATGGGGATGAGAGCTGAGGAAGTGTTGTTCTAAGTCAGCCATAAAAATGTTGGCATACTGTGGGGCCATGCGGGTACCCATAGCAGTGCTGCTGACTTGAAGGTATAAAGTGGTCCCTAAATCTGAAATAGTTGTGGGTGAGAACAAAGTTGCTGCTATGTTTCAGGCCCTTCAGTGGCCTCTGTGGCAAGCATGGATCTTGCTATGAAGCTGCATATCGATAGATCCACCATTATACCAGCTTTGCCATACAGAAATGAAATGTGGGCTCTGAAGAAGATGAACGTTTGCAATTTTCATTGTCTTTGTCAGTTGCTCCATAGCAAGTGGCAGGACAAGAACAGAAATGAGGATATTTGAAGCCGAATGCAGCAACTTCTGCCATCGCACTGGCTCAGTTTTAGTGGCTTTCTTAGTATGGACATATTGTTAGGCTGGAAGACCAATGAATTCTGAATTGTGTGTCCAAGGACTGCTGTTCCATGGCTGGTGATCACATGGGCATCAAAAGGTTCAGTACTATGAAAAAATTGCCAGTGATAGACATTAAATGAATATTCAACATCGTAAGCACCTTGCCAGAGATCAACCGGGTGACACTTGCTTTGCAAGGAGGCCACGTCCCTTTGGATTTGCCATGATGATGATGTGAAGACTTGGAAATATAGCTATTTATGATGTTGTTACTATTTATTTGTATTTCAGTAGAGTCCCAAAGGCCCATTCAGGTTTTGACCCCATTCTTCTAGGTGTTTTACATTCATAGGCCAAGATTTTCCTATGTGGGTAGAGATTTAAGGTGGCTTGATGTTTGCTGCCCAACTGACCATCAGAAAGTGATGGTCACGTGCCCTCTGAAAATGGGGACTCTTGTCTAATTGGGTACCAAAAACAGAGACACTCAAAATAATTAGAGGTAACAAAGTCCTGTGGCACCTTAAAGACTAACTATAAAGTTTTGAAGCATAAGCTTTCGTGGGCTAATACCCACTTCGTCGGATGCAAGCAGTGGAAGTGTCCAGAGGCAGGTATAGAAAAGTAATTAGTAATTAGTTACTTCCAAAATTCTTGGCATAGGGCCTGACTCTGCAACCCTTATTTATACAGTGTTGTTCCTTACACTGCAATGTGTCCCTTGAACTCATGAGTATTCATATAGAGATGTTGTTAGCAGGGAGGGTAGGTGGCTGTTAGGGCCAGATCGTGCTCCGACTAAAGACAGTGACAAAGTTCCTGTTGATCTCATTGTTGAGGATGGGCCCTGCATTGATGCACTGGTTGTCAAACTTCATTGCACCATCACCCCCTTCAGACAACAAAAATTATTACACTACCCAGGAGGGGGGACCAAAGACTGAGCCTGTCCAAGTCCTGCTGCCCTGGGCAGGGGGGTGCATGGGCAAAGCTGAAACCCAAGGGCTTCTGCCCTGGGCGGGGGCATGTAACTTTAGCCCTGGGTGGTGAGGCTTTGGCTTTGGCTTCAGCTCTGGGCAGTGGGGCTTGGGCTTGGGCTTCAGACTTGCTGGGGCCCAGGGCCAACACCAGCCTTGGTGACCCCCCATTAAACTGGGGTCGCGACCCACATTGGGATCCCGACCCACAGTTTGAGAACCCTTGGATTAGAGCAGGGGTGTCAAACTCAATTGCACAGGGGGCCAAAACTCAAAACTCGTGGGCCGAACAGTATAACCATTTATTTAACAGACTAAATATTTATGTTTTTTAACCATTAATATGAACCAAAATACAGGATATCATTCCAAAATAAATACATTTCAACTTAAAATATTTTGCTCTTCATAAAAAAATATCCTGTCAATACAATACATTCAAAATCTGTGGTGTGGGGGAGCGGTGTGGGGGAGAGATCGGGCTGGGTGGGTCAGGTGGGGGGGGGAAGGAGAGCGCGGCGGCAGCGGCGGCGTCGGGGGGGTAAAGGAGAGCGCGGCGGCAGCGGTGGCGGGGGGGAACGGAGAGCGCGGCGGTGGCGGGGGGGGAACGGAGAGCGCGGCGGCAGCGGGGGAACGGAGAGCGCGGCGGCAGCGGTGGCGTCGGGGGGGTAAAGGAGAGCGCGGCGGAAGCGGTGGCGGGGGGTAAAGGAGAGCGCGGCGGCAGCGGTGGCGGGGGGGAACGGAGAGCGCGGCGGTGGCGGGGGGGGACAGAGAGCGCGGCGGCAGCGGGGGAACGGAGAGCGCGGCGGCAGCGGGGGAACGGAGAGCGCGGCGGCAGCGGCGGCGTCGGGGGGGTAAAGGAGAGCGCGGCGGAAGCGGTGGCGGGGGGGAAAGGAGAGCGCGGCGGTGGCGGGGGGGAACGGAGAGCGCGGCGGCAGCGGTGGCGGGGGGGGGAAAGGAGAGCGCGGCGGCAGCGGGGGGGGGGAGAGGAGAGCGCGGCGGCGGCGGGGGGGGGCCTATTATATGGCTCTCTGAGCCAAAAAGGTTCCCGACCCCTGTCACAGGGCCATTAAAAACAGATATATAAAACGATTTCGCGGGCCGGATATAATTGTATGGCGGGCCGGATGTGGCCCGCGGGCCTTGAGTTTGACACATGTGGATTAGAGCATTTGATATCTGAATTAGTAAACCACCTGTAAAACTACAGCCTGTAGCACAGAAGCAATAAGATTATCTGACCCATCCAATCCAGCCTAGAACACAATTTGTTAGACTTAAAATGTTTTCCTACCTAGTAAACAAAGCCAGTCTGAAGTTTGTACCAACTGTCATAAGGAAAGATTAGTGTGAGCAAAATTCCACATTTTTTGGATAAATGGGAGTGGTTGCAAGTGTAAATAGATAGGCCTTCAAAATTTGAGAACATGTTTTTGGAGCCTCATTAAAAGTTTATCCTTATGTTTTTCTCCTCTCATTACTAAATGCTCATTTGCAATTCCATATGCTAATCAGCATCCACAGTTTTGCTCATCTCCTGTGCTTTGTTCTAATTCTGTCTTTGTTTGCTCTGCTTTTCATGAGTCCGGCTCAGCCTGGGTAGTGCAATTTCATCATTATTAACTTTAAATGACAATCCAGCAGCCGAGTAGATAATGTCTCAAGGGAATCGGTAGCTGCGTCCCCAGTCCCCAGTCCCCAGCAAAAAGAACAGAGAAATAGGGAAGCTCCTAAGAGGTTACATTGTAGATCTGAATTGGGGGTGTGGAGCCCAGAGTGGAGATTGAGAAGCAGGGAGCGCCTGGAATGCTGCAGGACTGATTTGATCTGGAAGTGAGCACAGAGACAGATTGGAAAGTATGGTGTGATGAACTATTTAAGTATATGTGATCGTGTTCCCTGAGGATAGCTGACCTCCAGTGTGGAAAAAGGCCTTTCTACTGTGGACAGCTGGGTGAGATAATTGTTTAACTCACACAAGGGCTCTATCAGTGCTACCGCATGTGACAACCACCTGCTATCTGGTGACTCTTATGTCTGCTGTAGATTGGCACTGTCCCTCTGAAGATCAGCTTTACCTAGCCAGGTGGAAGGGATTTGGCAGGGTACTGGTCCAGGGTGTGTAGTCATAGTGCCTTCTAGTAGCTGACTCACACAGAGGATAAGCATCCCACCACTACTGCTAGCTAAAGGAGACTTTCCTTTAGTTTTGAACCTGGGTCCTGTCCCCTTGAGTATCTGCTTTACATAAAGACCATGCTGTCTGCAGCACACAGATTTGTTACAAGCAGTGCAGTAGCACAGATTGGAGCTGGGATGCAGAGCACAGAGGAGAGGTGGGAAAACAAGGGATCTGCTGTCATGCCACCACACCTGTATGAGTTTAGGAGGAGAGGAAAGAAGCAGAATTAACCACAGAATTAACAGTTGCTTTATTCTTTTTATCTCTGCATATTTTTTATTCTAGTTTAAGTGAAGCAGAAAGGAATAAAAAATATATCTCCCCCTTCACTCAGGAAAATTACCAACACTCAGCTCCTGCTGGGCAGAGTGCCAGCACTCAGCTCATGCAAGATCTTTCTCACTTTAAGCACTGGTCCTTAATAATGGAAAAATACGAACCAATGAAAGCAAAATATAGGATAATATATTGTGCGTCTTTTGAATGCACTGAAAGAAAATATTTAAAACCATATAGTTTGCCAGCTTGGATAACACAGGGGAAATATTTAATTTTACTCTTCAGTCCAGCTCTGATCTCTCCAGGCATGTGCCCCGTGCATCCTCTCTTCATGTTTCTGTGCTGTCCTCCATGACAGTGCTTGTCTCTTACCTCTTGAATGTAATTTGCCAGATTAACCTCAGGCCAGAATGTCCCTTGTTGGGAAGTAAAAGAATGGAAGTTATGGAGGGCACTAGAGACTGAAAATAGATTTACATTGCAGTTGGAGATGTGATTGCAGCACATGTAGACATACCCAAGATAGCTTTGATCTAGCTAGCTCTGGCAATGAAGCCCCAGGAGCCTGGGTGGCAGCACAGGATATATGGCCCCAGTTGGGTCCTTGTGTATGTACCCTAGTGACTAGCCCATGCTGCTGCTGCTTCACCACTATTGTTACTGGAGCTAGCTAGATCAGAGTTAGCTCTGGTAGGTCTACATGAGTTCAGTGTTGACATACCCTGGATGGCTTCAGGGTTTCGTATGGGATGCACAGTTTTCCCCTTCAGGAGCTGGATTGGACCCAGTTACACTAGGTGATCTGTTTGACATGAACTGATGGTCTCAGTTCACATCTTGGGCCCTTATCCTGGTACTGGCTCCATGCCCCTTGCTCCTATGCCTATGCGGAGCCCAACTAAAGTCATGAGGGCACAGGTGGAGCCAGTAGCAAGATTACAGTTTTAGTGGACAGGGTTAGATTTTCAAAGGTGTCCTACTTGCACTGGCTTTCAGTGGAAGGTTGGCACCTCACTGTGTCTTTGAAAATCTTCCCAAGTCATTGAAACGCACCATCATCGCTAGTACGACTAAGCATTCTTGTTGGCAGCCGTGATGACCAGGCTAGGGTTGGAAACATCCCTAGAGACCGAATTAGCCTCTTGACCTTAATCTGGTGCCTTCAGGCCTGGGCCAAGGCCCAGTAGCGGGGCTGTTTGGAGATGATTGCCCTTCTGCTGCCTAAACTGCACCCATTGTGAGGCAAAATAAAGGATGTCCCTATCCAGCATTGCTATTCTGGTGCTTGCACTAGCGTTAAATAGATATTTTTGCCTTTACCCCCAACTACCTCCCACTCCCTCGGGAACACCTTGTGACATATAGCCATCCATGAAATTTCCAAGGGGTAGAGCCCTTTAAGAGGTTCAGGAGTTTCCTTATTCCCTAGCCCCTGCAGAACTAGGAATTTGGGGGCACCTGGCCCCACCAGAGATGGTGCTTTTACAGCTTCAAGAGCATTGAGGAAAACAATCCTGGGCATGGTAAGCTGTTTTGTGGAGCTGGGAGACTGACTGGGGAGGTTTAGGAAGGTGACATGAAAAGGGGATGAATGGGCAGGTTCCAGGGGTACTTCTCAGCCACACCCTGAAGGACATGAGTGTGGGGTCTGTGCCCTGCTCCTTGGGACTGAGCCTGACCGATGCAGCCCAGGATTACGGCTCATAGGTCCTTGTCTAGGGACCTGACCCTGTGACCATTGAAATAGATGGCAAAGCTCCCATTGTTTTCAGTGAGGGAAGGCATCAAATCAGAAAAGGCTGAGCTACAGAAGTGGTTCAATAATACGTGAAGCAGAAGGCTAGGGAGAAGAGGTGTGTGATTTCTCTACCAATTCTAATCATGTAGTGAAAATAGTCTGCAGGGGAGACATCTGGAGTCGTTTGAAAAGCGTCAAGAGGATTTTTATGACAAATATTTATTTATACAATTCCTGATAATAACATATTGAAGTTGACACATCAAGCTAGAGAATTACACTCACAGAGACGAAAAATACATCTTGGTAGAGAAATGCTGGTGAGCACAAAAATACGCTGTAAAACTTAGGGATGAAAATCCTGTTGGTGCAATGAAACCTGGAGATGGATCCAAATCCCATTAAAGTCTCCCGTTGATATCACTGGGCTTTAGCTCAGGACCCTGGACTCCAATATCCCCCCCTCTCCCCCCCCCTTTCTAAATAAGTCTAAGAGGTGTCTAGGGGTTTGACTACACTGTGAGGTAGCACAGAACGAGCCAGAGTGTGAATCTACAGTGTACCAGCGTGCTGTGCACTAACTCACGGTGTGCTCACTGCTACTGCAGTGGCAAGTCCTGGAGTGCTTTAACATGGCCTCTGAATTTGGTCCTTAGTAATTATCATCTTCAAATTCCTTTATGAATCTTAACTCAGTAATCCTCACAGAACAGTCCTGTGGGGTAGGTAAGTATTATCCAGTTTCAATGGATGGAATGGGAGCAGTGAAGTTAAGTGACTCACCAAATGCCACAAGGGAGGCACTGCCATAATTCTGACATTAGAAAAGAGGTCTTTGAATCAGAGTAAGGGGCTGCGGGATAGGTGGGTGTGAGCTTGTGGGAATCAAAGTTGGTGTAAATTACATCAGTTTAGACACCCTGGATTAGGCCCGGCATCAGTCAGTTTTATATTCCAGTTTTACATTCAGTGACCTTGGTGCTTGCTTGATAAACTATATTCAAAGAATTCCCCATGGAGCCACCAAGTGAAACTTATCAGGATCACTAGGGTCACTTATAGTAGCAGCAGTTTCTCTATAACTAGTGTTCAAATACGGATCACATGAAAGCTGGCCAGCAAGCAGTGCTGTCTTCCCTACATCGCTCCATCAATGGCCATCAGCTTTGATGGGTCAGGAACACGTCTGAAACTGAGAGGGGAATGTAGTCCCTAGCCTCTCTGCTGAGAATGCCAAGAATGTTTCTAATCTGGGACGGTGGCTTTACTTACCTAGGTATCTGAATCAAGGCCACCAGTTTATTTCATAAAGGTGACTGAATGGCTGTCACTAACTTTTATTTTGCAGTATATGTGGGGTTATTTTTATTTCCTTCAGCTATTTCTCCACAGTGTGACTGCTGACAAACATCTTTATAACAGGTGCTGCTAAATTTTCACTTGTTCACCTCCTTGGAATGGGGAAAATAAAGAAATCCCACAAATAGTGACAGTTTCGAAGCCTATTGTTAGTGACTTGTTCATCACCAACATGATAGCTACTGTGCCGAGATGGCTTAACTTTCTCCTTTATTATCCCATCCCTTTTTTCTTTTTATTCCTGATACAACTGTGATAGATGATGAGGTCTGAGAACACTGAGCATTGCTGTGTACTCTCGGACAGGAAAAGGAGGGGAGGGGATGTCTGCTGCTTTGCAGTTGTTCCACTGAGATAGCTTAGATCAGGTCTGTTTCTCACATTCGGAGAGAGGATCCTTGGAGGGGACTGGTAGTACTACATCATGAAGGCCGAGGAATGGAATATTGGTGTGTAAAAATATACCCTAACCATTGGTGTGCGTAAAAAACGAGCAAGTATGACAAAACTGGGGGAGGCACTCGCTGAAGATACATCACTTTAAAGACTGGTCATAGAATCATGGGATTAGAAGGGACTGCAAAAGTCATCTAGATGCAGGATTTTTTGTGTCTAAACCATCCAAGACAGATGGCTGTCCAGCCTCCTTTTAAAAACCTCCAGTGAAGGAGCTTCCACACCCTCCCTAGGCAGCTGTTCCTATGTATTCTGAAAACGGACTTTGTCAAAGTGGCGTCTTGGGGTTCCACATTTCTTGTCTTTTAATAATACTTGATCTGAAAATTGGGCAGAGTTTTTCCTGCTTCAGCTGAGGTGTATTAATGGTCTAGTACAGGTGCAGTTGATCCTAATCTGGACCTTAGAAAGAGACCTTTGTTATACTGAGGCATTAGTTCAGTAATGCCTCAGAGGTAAGAGTACCACTTGTTGAATCAACTATAGTGCTTCCTATTGCACGTGGGCTTTTGCTGATTGCTGAGAATATATATTAGCAGTATTAACTCCTTGTGTGCTACATAGAAGATGCATTCAGGGGCTAAGTCAATGTTCAGCCGAACAGAGAGAGAGTCCATACATGATACATCCCTAGAGCCTTGTGTGTGTGTCCCTTTCTGGGCCATACTGTATGTCATATGCCAACAGGACACTGGAAGGGTTAAACTGATCAACCTTTGAATTTGCTACATTGACATTTTAAATAATTACAATAATTGAAATAGCTACTAAAGGGGTCCTGTGGTCCCTTACACTGACT
This sequence comes from Sternotherus odoratus, assembly GCA_032164245.1. Classification (NCBI taxonomy): domain Eukaryota; kingdom Metazoa; phylum Chordata; order Testudines; family Kinosternidae; genus Sternotherus; species Sternotherus odoratus. The sequence continues at coordinate 6,373,418 of JAVMKO010000002.1, forward strand.
ATATGATGCTTCTTGTCATTCTTCTGTTGGGGGCTGTCATCTTCCTCTAACACTATGAAGTACAGGACCCAAAGTGATCTCCTGAGATCCAGGGAGTCCAGGGCTATTTGTGCAGCACCCATATGATTCTGCATTGGCTCCTACCTGCCTCCATCCCCGTCCAAACACTTGACAAAACATCTCCTGTGATTTATGCTGCCAGAAGCCTTCCCTGTAACCTGTCCAAGAGAGGCACCATAGCACACCCAAGGAAAGGGATTATTAATGCCATCATAGTCAGTATGAGTGCACCTGAAAAATCCCATGGGCTTCAGATGTGGGTATAATGCCACTGAGAGGAACTATGACCTGAACCCACTCCCTTCATGTCTGCTCTGCCCTTCTACAGAGGAAGGGGAAGACTCGGGTCATGGAAGCACTGGGGATGCTAGGCACTACATTAAAATACAGTACATGCAATATTAATGATATTGAATTCACAGTGCACCTTATGTAGAAGTCAGAGTAAAGCTGCCATAGACACTAGAGGCATGTATGCAGTTCTTGTGAATAAATAGGTTTTTAGTGCAGCCTCGAGAAAACTAATAGGCCTGTTATGTCTCACCTCCAGTGGCGACTAATTCCGTCAAAATGAAGCATAAGAACCCCCAAAGGCACATCCTATCGTATTGTGTCTAACACATGGGAGAAGTAATGAGCCTTTAGCTGCAGGCTGCAAAGCATGCTCAGCTTCATAAAGGAAGAACAAATTGACTACATAGTTAGGTCCAACCCAGTTGCTTGTGAAAAATAAACCCAATAGAAGCAAATAGGAAAGATTTATTTTTCAGCTTCGTAAGGCCCGTTACTAAAGTGCATGGGAATGTGTGCAACATTAAAAAGGACTCACGTGACATTCTCACAACACGCTGCCAACCTCACAGAGACCATCACCATCAATGAGGCCTGGGTATAGTGAGCTGTGTCCGGACTTTAAAATCAAGCCATTGCCAGTTTAGCAGCCAGCCCATTGAATAACATATTATATACAAAAAACTACATTGAAAGAACATTTAAAAGAACATTACGTTTGTAAAACCAGGCACTCAAAGATCAGGCACTGCCTGTATTAAGGTTACCTGAGACACCTTTATGACCCCCTGCCTCTCATAAATGTTTCTCAATAAAATATTATAAGAATGTTTTTAACATGGGGGAAACAAGGTGTTTTTCCCTAATCTCATTCCAAGAAATAGCTGAATTGTTTTTGCTGAGATTTTCCAGAAACATTCAGCCACAGGAAGATACCTGGCTTGGAAATTTTCAGCCCAAATGGCTTAAGTTTGGCAAAGTTACAAGCAGCTGAAAACAGGGTTCTTACAATGAAAAGTGTCAGGTAACCTTAACTAAAGAGATTGCTACCTGCATCACCTATAATCCCGACTGTTTAATCTGGTAAATTGGGCCTGATACTCAACTGATGTGAACTGGAGTCCTTTGATTGATGTATGTCAGGGTGTCTCTGGTTTTATCTATTTTCTGCCCATTAGAGAAGAAGTTCCCCACCACTCTTTGTGATGCTTTCTCAGGGCCCCCAGAATTGTAAATCACCTGGTTACCTTTCAACCTTAGCAAAAGAGGAATTTGTTGGTGCTAAACTCCATGACAACTCTCTGCCACCCCAGTCTGTTAAGCCAACCAAACAAACTGCTTAGTACTCTGCCTGTCCTAACTTGTCCTTGCACATTAGCCTTGGGTGTACTTCAGTTCCCGAACTTTCCGGAAGGATCTCCCTGCAGCATCCAGCCCCCGTCCCTGAATGCCCACAGAAATACCAAATCCTCTGTCTCCAGAGAGACAGAATGCATGCCAGTCTATTGGCTCAGCTGAGGATTCTCACCTCACTTTAATATCACAGCATTGAGATGAATTTATAATAGAATAAGAGTAAACTTAATAACAAAGAATAGAATTTGAGTGACACCAAACAGAGGTAAAAGAAGCAGAAAATGGTTACCAATAAAACAAAAATATCATTATGCTTTCTAGTGACTAAAACTTAACTTAGCAGTTTTGTCTAAGGCAGTTTTCTCAGCTGCAGCCCTTCTTAGAGTCACCAATCTCCACATTGCTGGGGATCCACCATTCAGAGATGCAAAGAGTTCTGACCTATTTGTTGCTTCAGTGATGGATAACAACATGCCCGTTTGCTGCTCCTTATATTCTCCAAAGTTCATTGTCTTTGTCTCAAGAGTATGGCTGACTCTGGGTTCCAGAGGTGATCCGGGCAATTGCAAACTGATAAGCCTAACTTTAATACAAGGCAAATTGGTTGAAACTATAGTAAAGAACAGAATTATCAGACACAGAGATGAACACAATTTGTTGGGGAATCATTAACATGGCTCTTGTAAAGGGAAATCATGCCTCACTAATCTATTCAAATTATTTGAGGGAGTCAGCAAATATGTGGACAAGGATGATCCAGTGGCTAAAATGTACTTGGACTTTGAGAAAGCCTTTGACAAGGTTCCTCACCAAAGGCTCTTAAGCAAATTCATCAGTCATAGGATAAGAGGGGAGGTCCTCTCATGGATCAGTATGTGGATAAAAGACAGGAAACAAAGGGTAGGAATAAATGGTCAGTTTTCAGAATGGAGAGAGGTAAATAATGGTGTATCTCATGGATCAATGCTGATACCAGTGCTGTTCAACAAGTTCATAAACAATCTGGAAAAAGGGTAAACAGTGAGATGGCAAAGTTTGCAGATGATACAAAAGGGCACACAATAGTTAAATCCAAAGTGACTGTGAAGAATTACAAAGGGATCTCACAAATTTGTGTGACTCGGCAACAAAATGGCAGATGAAATTCAATATAGATAAATGCAAAGTAATGCACACTGGAAAACATAATCCCAACTACATTTACAAAACAATTGGGCCTAAATTAGCTGTTACACTCAAGAAAGAGATCTTGGAGTCATTGTGGATAGTCCTCTGAAAACATCCATTCAATGTGTAGCAGCAGTCATAAAAGCTAACAGAATGTTAGGAACCATTAGGAAAGGGCTAGATAATAAGATAGTGTATATCATAATGCCACTATATAAATCCGTGCAACACTCACATCTTGAATCCTGTGCGCAGTTCTGGTTACCCCATCTCAAAAAAGACATATTAGAAGAGGAAAAGGTACAGAGAAGGGCAGCAAAAATGATTCGGTGTATAGAACAACTTCCATATGAGGAGAGATTAAAAACCTGGAACTATTCAGCTTGGAAAAGACAGCTAAGGAGGGATATGATAGAGGTCTATAAAATCATGAATGATGTGGAGAAAGTGAATAAGGAAGTGTTAATTACCTTCACATAACATAAGAACCTGAGGTCACGCAATGAAATAAATAGGCAGCACATTTAAAACAAACAGAAGGACATACTTCTTAACCCAATGCAGTCAACCTGTGGAACTCATTGCTAGGGGTCGTTGTGTAGTCCAATACTACAACTGAATTTTAAAAAGCTCCATCAGTGGCTATTAGCCAAGTTTATCAGGAATGGAACCCCCATGCTCTGGGTATCCCTAAGCTCTAGCTGCCTCATGTCGGGACTGGACAACAGGAGATGGATCACTTGATGATTGCCTTGTTCTGTTAATTTTCTCTCAAACATCTGGCATTGGGCACTGTCGGAAGACAGGATATTGGGCTCGATGTAGCATTGGTCTGAGCTAGCATGGACATTCTTACGTTCAGACTGCAGCGTGTCCTCCATTGTGCTAAGCCAGAGAAACTGGCCACTCAGGATTTCTTTGGCTAGAACAACGTGTTTATTACCTCTGCTGCTAAAACATATTTTAGGAACTTATTTCCAGCACACATACATAACTCTTTACACACCATCCATATGTACATTACACAATGGTATTAATGACTGATGTGTCACCAGCTTTCGTTTGATGTGTCACCCAACACTGTTTACAGTTAAATACTCTGACAGCAGTGTGTAAGATTTAGTGAATATGTCATATCCGATAGGCGTTATGGTTCAGTGGGCCCTCTGCCACTTGGGGTCACGCTAGTACAAGCATTTAACTCTGCTACTTGTCCATCGAGACTCACCGCAGCCTGTTGTCCTACCCCATTGCTGAGTGTGGTGCCCAATCTTTGGGCTAGATCCAGGTACCTGCCTAAGCTTCCTGTGTGCACACTTAAAGCTATGTCTATATCGTACACCACTGGCAATGGCGTATGGAGTATGCGTAGCTACATGCTGTAGTGAAAAGCAAGCTGTGTCTGCACAGCGGTGTTTAGCTACATGTGTCAATGAATGTCTGAGGCAGTGGGGAAAAGCTCTGGTAGCCCATCACTGCAGAGCCTTTCTCTGCAATAAGGAAAAGCTGTGGCAAGAAGGAGGCGGTGGGTAAAGGCAGCTGTGCTGGGGAGCTGCAGGGCCTTTCCCTGCTGCCTCCATCCTGCCACAGCCTTCCCCTGGCAGCAGAGAGGTGGTGGGACTCTATTCTGCTAAAAATAGCAGTGTAGATGTGGGAGGCATGGCTTGGGCAAGTGGAGAACCGCGCAGGGGCCATATCCACCCATTACTCACCTAAGCACTGCCTCACTGTCTATGCTCCTATTTCTACCCATGTTAGGGGTTCGTGCACTGTATGTACTTTATACACCGCCATAAGGAGTGTGTAGTGTACATATACCTTTGCAAAGAGTTGTTCTAAATCATAGTCTCCTGTAATCTGACTCAGTATTACTATAGTTGCAGGACATCCCAGACTCTTTACATCAAAAGGCTTCCCTACTCTTCAAAATAAACGTTTCCCCTTCAGTTGATTCAAACCTCCCTCACATCAAGCACTATCTTAGAAACAGAAAGATTTCCTAGCAGGTGACCAAATCCAGATTAGAGAGGAAGGAGGATTAGAGAGGAAGGAGGAGGAGGATTAGAGAGGAAGGAGGAGTGTGGATTAGTGGATTAGTGGAGTGTGGATTGGATTAGAGAGGATTAGAGAGGAAGGAGGAGTGTGTTCCCAATTCTGTGACTCCTGGACCAAGGATTCCCGCCACTGACCCCTTTCCATTGGAACCAAGGGACTCCTATGGTATCTCAAACAACTCAGCAGACTGCAAGGCACTGGATTCAATTGTGGTCTCTCGATTAGCCAGGCGCAAACCATTTTGGGTTCTGTAGGTCAAAACCAGCACCTCACACTACTCTGGGAAATCAGTTGGAAGACAGGCCAAATCACAGAATACAGATATATGCCTTCCCTGCAAGAAACACCACATACTATGCATACAGCTGTGTTTTGCACTTGTACTTTTCAAGTGGCTGGACTGAGTAGCTCCCTGTTGTAGCTATTCAGTCAAAAGTTAACAAGGTGTGGATAACCTTAATAAGATTTACAGTGGAACTGCTGATTAAGAACCTATTAATAAAGTGATCTGGGCAGACCAACAGACAAAGCATTGCCATCATCTAAAGTTATGTGAACACACACACACATGCATTAGTCAAGATTCTAACATAGCTAGGAGTGAGTGGTGATTCTGGCAAGCTTGTTAAAATGTAAGTGGTTAAAACTAAGATTCTGTAGCACTCCTGATCCTCTGAAGCACTATAAGATCAGGAAAAAATGCATCATCAGCAAAATGGAGAGAAATAGGAGAAAAATGCAATTGGTACCTGCTGAGATTTTGACAAAACCAATTCATTCTTCCCACTGTTAAGAGATAACCAATGATTGTACATCCAGGATGAACTGCATGACAATGGAGATAAAGCCCTTGGGATGAGGAAATCAGGCTTAAAATAAATGTGCCCAACAGCAGCATAAAGATTGGCACCCTCTGCACAGCACCTAGTTATAAAGGAAATGAGTACAAAACAAATCATGCAGGACCATCCCACTGTAGTCAACAGCTGTAGTCACGGAATGTCAAGCTTTGTAGTCTCAGATTCTTGGGCTAAACCTTATTTCCATCATTTGCTTCTTGTATAGCCGTGGGGGAGCCATTTTTACTTCCCTGTGCCTTTATTAACTAACTTTAAATGCCTATAATAACTCTTAACCTTCCTTGTAAATTAGTGAACCGAAACACAACATACATAATCAGGCGAAACTCCCATTTGGCCACATCCTGAGGTCGTGATTCAGTCTTTACTCAGGTGAAGCTCCCATTAGTATCTGCCTATACCTAGAGTGATAGACTGACTATTGTCACTCAGGAGTGGCAAATGTTGAGCTTTTAATAATGATGTCCATTTATATAATATGAATACAGTATTGTATTACTGTAAATAATAATAAAGTATTTTACAGGTGCAGGAGAAAAGAAGCACGGACGAGTTACGTGATTTGTATGAAGCAACAAGAAAGTTTTTTTCAGTGCATGGGATAGAGCCCAAGAATCCCAATTTCCACTCCCCTCTTCCAACCACTAGACCACACTCTCAGTATAACCTTTGATTGTTAAACTGTTGCCAGCAAAACTATTTGACCGTCTCTTTCAAGAGTTAAGTCCTCCATCAAGAAATTCAAACAAAAATCAGAGTGTATGGCAAAAATGAACCAAAGCATGATTGCACTATCCTGTGATAATCGAAAGGAATAAATTATAGATAAGAATATCAGCATCTTGGGAAGAAGGCAGATGTGTTTGGAAACTCCAGTCACACTCACCAATGAGATATTAACAATCAGTGCCCAGCAAAGATAAAAAATAATCAGAAATGCACACATCCCCCCTCCACACACACAGTAAAGCTTTAGATGGAGCAGTAAATGGCAATTAAAATTGCAGAGATCAGGGTTGTAAGGAGCACAGGAGGAATGCTGTGTCTCAGGTAAGATCAGAAGACTAGAAGCAAGGATTCCTAGAGTCTTTACCAGTCTCTGCAATTTAACTTCACCGGGCCTCAATTTCCTCATCTGCTTTTCTCCCAGAGTTCCTTCATCTCCATCTAATGAGAAAACTTCTCGTCTCTTGAATCTCACCCCGGATGCAATTCATGCCTGTTCAGAGGGCCAGCACAGGACTTACCGCAACACTGAAATCCCGCTTAAGCTCTATTTCTGAAAGCTTAAATGGAATTTAAGTGGTGCCTGGACTTTGTACAGGACTTCTGCATAGAGGAGAATTTCACCTCAATGTCTACATTTTAGCATCCAGAAGAGCCCTGTACATTTAAAGTCATTTTTATTGGTTTAACATATGCTGTTACCCTTCGACCTTAGCAAAAGAGAAAGTTGTTGGTGCTAAACTCCATGACAGCTCTCTGCCATGCCAGTCTGTTAGCCAGCCAAACAAACTCCTTAAGACTCTGCCTATTCTAACTTGTCCTTGCAATAAATATGTATATGTCATATTTTCCAACTGTCATAAAATCATTGCACCTGGGGATGGAAAAGGATCTTTTGGGTTACCTTGCTGTCAAAGCATAGTTGTTCCATACAGTATTATGAAGAGATTCTAGTTTCTGCACTAGATAATACTCTCCAGTGATTTGTCAGTATTTGTTTTAAATGTCCTTTTTGATTCCCTGGCTCTTCTGCTCAATAGTCTAATAGATTTTAGTGTTATGCGTTTTACTTGCCTTTCAGGCTAAAACTTCCATGGCTTAACATACATAGGAAACATGGAAATTGTCATAATGGATCAAACCCAGGGTCCATATAGTCCCATATACAGTCTCCAGCATTACCATATGGTTCAGAGGAAGGTAGAAGAACCCTGCAGTAAGCAGATGTGGTATATTACCACCTTATGAAGGTCTCAATGTAACCCCTGATAGCTAGAGATTGGCTTAAACCTTGTAGTGTGAGGTTTTTATATCCTTTAAAAAAATGGCTTTGAGTACTATAACTGTGGATATGCTTGTTATCCATATAAATGTTTATTCAATTTTTGACCCCTGATAGTTCTTAGCCTTGCCATCCTGTGGCAGTAAGTTCCACAGGATAATGACACATGTGAAAACATATTTCCTCTTTCAGATTTGAATTTGCTGCCTTTCAGTTTTATTGAATGTTCTTTTGCTCTTGTGTTTTGAGACAGGGAGAACAGAAGCTTCTGAGCTAACTTCTGTAGATCATTGATTACTTTATTTACTTTTTAACTATCATATCCACTCTTATTCATTTCATGTCTATAGTAAACCATCCAAATCTTTTCAGTCTCTTTACTCACCCCAATCACTTTAGTGATCCCATTGTTCCTAGTTCTAAATCTCTGTGTGCCACCTGAAATAACTCATCCCCCTCCTTTGTGAATTTTTATACTCTTATCATATTTCCACTTTGGCACTATTTAGAAAAACTGTAGATATTAATTTCCTTTAATCATTATTCATAAATCAATCTTTTCATCCCCTGAATTCTTCATTGACAATTTTTTGCTAATGCCGTGCACCTAGACATAAACACAACATTCTAGTTTTAGCAGAACTAATCTACAGTTCTTCATGAAGGTCTCCAACATGGTACAAAGAGTAACGATAAACTGCATATTCAAGATGGCCACACTTCCTTGGACACAACTCTTACTGGGTGAAATTCACCCGTCTGCAGAGGACTGGCACACGGCCTGTGCACCACTTACATCCTATTTTGAAGGCTTACATGATGCATAGACATCTGTTTGGGGGTGAATTTCGTGCTTAAGGAGCAGAAACAAAGAAAGGGAGTTCCTGCATCAGGTATCTAGGCAGTTTAGAGTCAACAATAGCAGCCATTAATGATTATCTTGTTTCTTGCTGGTAAACTATGGCTGAGTTTTTCCACTAAGTGACTTGGGAGCATGTCCCTTTCACTGTGAAGGGAACTTGCCTCCTAAATCACTAGGAGCCAGATTTTCAGAGGAATTTAAGCAGCTGAAGATGTAGATAGATGTCTAGTGACATTTTAGGTGCCTGATATCTTTAGGCACCTAAATACTTTTAAAAATCTGGTGGTAGGTGCTTTGGAACATTTCACCCTAAATACATAATTTGTCCTGCAAATAGCTTCATTGTTGAGTGAACATAGCACATCCAGAAAACTTTTAGCCTCAGGTCTGAAAAAAAAAAGTTATTAGACAAAGGATATTTTATAGATTTGTTAGTTAAGGCAACCCCAGCTGTTCTTAGTGTATTTTTAGCTGTTTTATTTTTCATGGTGACTCATACAAACATAGTGAGGAACAACAAAGAGGACGTCAAGTTCCATTACTGCATCCAGACAGTGAATGACAAGGGCATCTGGTCAATAGAGCAATACAGAAAATTGCACTTTGTCTGGCAATTAAGGGAACAAAAAGGAAAGATTTCACTTTCCACTTTCCATTTAACTCCGAAAAATAAAACAAGATTCGCTTAGGCAAGTTATGTAGGCAGCTCCTTGGTAACCAGTTTTGCTTTAGAAACACTTTGTGTAAAGGAGGCAGGGAAGGTGATACAACATTTATTTAACTTCCAGTCTTTGCTTGATGCCTTGTTGACTCCGGGCTTCCCTGAACTAGAAACATGACCTCATTGGTGACAAATGGTGTCAGAAGTGGGTGCAGCTGAACCGCTGCTAAAAAAAGTTTGTTAGTCCTTGCGCCTTATATCGTGCTTAGCATCAGTTTGGCTATGAGAACTAAAAGGCTTTTCACCCGCTGAGTTCCGAATTCAGATTTTGGTGTTTCTCCTGAAAGACCTAAATCAGAGCCTTTCTCTGCGTATGCCCACCCTACCTCTTATCTCTCATTCACTACTGAGATAGCAACTCCTGCCTCTGATTGACCCAGGCTTGTTCAATTTTCAAAGAAGCATCTCCATGCTCTTTCCCATGCTTCCCCTAGAGCTTGAGAGGAGCATAAACATCCGCAAAGCCATCTCATTGTCCTCTTTAAAACCCTCCTTTACAATTCTCCTTTGCCGCAATGCCTACAAAGAGCTTGACAAGGGTTAGGCCGCTGTCGTGCTGAGACCACATGCTGACCAGTAGTGTCTCTCCATTTCCTTGTACTCCCCCTGTCTATCTGTGTCTATCCGCTATCTCTTGTGTGATATTTAGATTGGAAGCTCTTGGGGGGATGGACTGTCTTTTTTGTTCTATGTCTGCAGAGTGCCTAGGCCCGTGGGGTCCTGGTCTATTGCTAGGGACCGTAGGTGCTATGGTAGTAATACAAAAACATATTCTTCAAACTGCTGGGGGTGCCACAAATGGCTTTAACTGTTGGAATAGGAACAGAGGTTCCTGAATTCAGTGGCCAATTTTTCTGCAGCAGCGGAATATACGACTTGTACAAAAGGGAATTTGGACCAACATCTTTTCAGGTAAATAATGGAAGGACTGATTCCAGTTTTGTGTTCCAGTGCAGTCACCGGCCATTATTTAATTCTTCTCCTCCAGTATTTGGCAATGGCATCTTTTTTTTGTTTGAAAAAAGAATTTATAGATTCACCTTTTCATTCACCTTTCAATTAAAAAAACCAAACCAACCCAGGGTTAAAATAATGCATTTCATTTGAACCCGTCCGTGCCAGCAAACCCAGGGTTAAGGTGACCCTGTCCTAACTGAATACATCCCTTTATGCTGAAGTGCTGGACCACAGAAAGCTTCAAAGATCCTGTGCTTTTGTGAGACCCAGCAAAGCAATAAGGACAACACAGCAGTTGGAGTTTGGAACTGAGTTACTTTGGCTTTGATTTTCCCAGGACTTGCTGTATTGGTTAATGCCATTGTTACAACATTTGAAATGACCAATTAATCATTTGTAATAGTTTACATGTAACAATACACTATGTACTTTGGAACATAAAAGAACACACACACACCAAGAATATCATGAAAAACTAAACAATCCCAGACTTTACAGTCACTTAAGAACAAACGGCTCTTGTGTGAGATCATATCCCTCATAAACCCCGTCTGGAAGAGAATGTTGGTGTTACACACACCTGCCACTCTTGTGACAATCCTGTCACCCATTGGACTGTGAAACACTCATTTGGCTCCTGAACCTTGCCTTCAAAATTCCCACAGATCCCCTCTTTCAAGCTTGTGGACACATATCAGTGCATTCCTTTCTAATCATCACAGTGTAGCTCCAAGCCATCCCATCTACAAAAGGAGGATGGGAGCACTTTCTGTCCAAGAGCAGCCCTTATCTTCCCCAAATAGGTGCTACTCAGACTACTTTCCAGCCAAAGCTATCAATGATAGGAGATAGTGGTACATCCCTTCTGTCCCGATGTGGATCATATAAAAGAAAGTAATTGGCACACACTAAGCATGCAAAGGACACTGAACTGGTCTGGTGACTCTCAGGGCAAGAATATAAGCCACACAGGAGGAATAGTAACTGAGTCTGCTCAGTGTCACTCCAGGGCTTAAAACTCTCTCCTGCCTGCTAGTTGGACAGACTCCCTGAGCCTTAGCCTGCTCCAGACTAGCTCTTGCTCCAGCCCTGTTCTTAGTCTTGCTCCAGCCCTGCTGTTGCTCCCATCCTGTCCCTGGTCCTGCTCCAGCCTTGCTTTCACTCCAGCTTCACTCCAACCCTGCTCTGGACTCCTGAGTCTGGCCCCAACCACTAGGCCTGACTGCCATGGCTCCGACCCACTCGATCTGACCATCCTCATCATGGTTACTGACACCGGTCCTCCTTGCCTTGCTTCCTGCTGGTTTTCAGTGGGTTGTGTGTATGAGTAAAATGAACAAAAATTGGCTCCAACTTGGTAGCCATGACTTTTTCCTCCTTGTCTGTTCAATACTCTTGCCTTTTCCTCTGAATATGGAGCAGAGACGCTCCCTGCTGGCAATACAACATTGCAGGCTTAGTCCACACCACCGTGCCCAGCGAAGGCTCATGTCACACCTGGCAAGGCGGCATCCCAAATTGACACAACAACATGGCATCTTACTTAAGCCTCTTCCCTACACTTGCTCTTCCCTCCCAGGAGAGTGGATGCATAGCTCTCCCTCTCTTTTGGAAACTTCTGCTAAAGAGCTACTGCCCAGAGGAGCGCCTGGGTAATTGCACTGGAACATTCAGCTTCATGAGGCCACCTCCAGCATGTTGCACCAGTACCCCTGACAGATGTTTCCTCTTCAAAGCTGTCTCTTCTGAGGTCTTTTATTCAAATGTGATCTGAAGGCAATATAACAAAAGGCTTTCAAATGGAAATACTGGAAGGCAAGCAACATATGGCAGAAGTGGCTGAGTGTGTCTGCAAAGGAATATTTAGATTTTCTTTTGCATAACGTTTCATTCAAGAGTCAAAGTGTGATGCTGCAGGCATGGAAGGGTGGATGGACACAGCCTGGGTTGTAATTCCTGCCAGTACTGTTTCGCGGGAGACTTTGCTTAAGGCAAGTTCCATATTTATTCATTTTTTTTAACAATTGCAGTTTTATGGGGGGGAAATTAAACCTCTCCAATTTAAATACAGATTCTAAATGACATTTAATCCTCCCACTGGCACCAATTATAAGAAACAAAAGGATAAGGGAAAGGCAAGTATCTTAATAGAAATCTCTGCTCCCCCTCTCAGTGGCATTTGAAAATGTGAAACCCACAAAGCAAATTGATATTGTATTATTTTCAAACATGGATTAAAATTTATATGAGTGAAAATAGCTCAGATAGTTACACTAGCGAAGAGATCAATATTCAGGACTCTCAATCCTCCTGCTTGAACTGATCACCAGCTATGGATCAGGCAGGGATTCCCACCACAAGTTGACCTTTAAGTCTTTTAACCTCTCCGTCTTCAGAGCCCTTCTTCAAAGCCCAGTTCTGCCACCAAACCCCCAGAATATTAGCCCATATTTAAATAGGCTGAGGGACCTTTAGGGTTTGCCTGAATGAGTCAATGTCACTGCAAACTGGATGTCTTTCTAAAAGATACATTCTAGTTCCACGAGAAGTTATTGAACTTGAAACAAGAATTACTGGAAGAAATTCTCTGGTATGGAGTATATAATAGGATGTCATGGGCCTTAAACCCTATGGAGCCAAAACTTAAAACAAATAGTAAACCTATATAGGTATCGAAGGTTGTATATATTATTGTGTCCCACTCTACCTCTTTTTGTGTGTTGTTCCACTATACTGTAAACCCTTTTAGGGCAGGCAGCATGTTTATCTCTATGTTCATGCAGTTTCCACAATAGAAAACAGTGTGGGGGTGGGGAAGAGAGGAGAGGTTGATAGGAACCTTCAGCTACTTGAAGGGGGGTTCTAAAGAGGATGGAGCTTGGTGGTTCTCAGTGGTGGCAGATGACAGAACAAGGAATAATGGTCTTAAGTTGCAGTGCAGGAGATCTAGGTTGGGTATTAGGAAAAACTGTTTCATTAGGAGGGTGGTGAAGCACTGGAATGGGTTCCCTAAGGAGGTGGTGGAATCTCCATCCTTAGAGGTTTTTAAGGTCAGGCTTGACAAAGCCCTGGCTGGGATGATTTAGTTGGGCTTGGTCCTGCTTTGAGCAGGGGGTTGGACTAGATACCTCCTGAGGTCCCTTCCAACCCTGATATTCTATGATTCTGTGAATGGAGCCCCCAATCCTACTTGTTATAATATAAATTAATATTGCAGTTTGGTTTATCCCTGGGATTTTATGCTTTCCTTTGAACCAGGCCCGCACAACTCGGAAAGCAGCGAGGGCCATATTACTGCAAAAAAACCAGCTGCGGGCCGAAAAGCCCCGCCCTCGCCCCGTCCCCATCTGCTTTCCCCCAACCCCCGCATTTGGCTTGCCCCGCCCCTACTCACCCCACGCGGGCCGCAGAGTGAGCCCGTGTGGGCCACATGTGGCCCCCGGGCCGCATGTTATGCAGGCCTGCTTTGGACCATTCAGCATTGGCCAATGTGAGACACAGAATACCAGACAACTAGTCTGGGTGACAAGTACAATCCTTACACAAACAGTGACCGAAGGGGAGGGTCACAAAAGGCAGGCATGGCAGTTGTGAGCTGTTGAAAAATGTATTACATTGGAAAGCAAAGAAAATTTCAGTCTCCACATACCCTCGTCCTTCAAGGTCAAGTATTCTCTGTCAGCCTTACAATGTAAACATGCGCATACACACATTAATTATACAGGCTTAACATTGATATATTTCCCCTCTTACTTTTGTAATACATTTAAGTGGGTCATGACAAATTTGACTTTGAATAAGGGGTTGAAAATATGATGCAAAATCTGCAGTGCCTGAAGAAAAGTGTCAGAACAGAGCTTGAGTGTCCTACTGTGGTCAGGCATGAATACTGCCATGGAGGATAAGGTGTTCAAGTGTGAAATCTGCAATCAGTACAGGAAAGAGAATGCAAAAGGACCAACTAATAGAAACTCTAATAGAGTGTTCCTCACCTTTAAGCCAAGTGTGGCCTAGGTCTATTAGAATTAAACTGGAAAAATTGGCACTTGTTACTGGAGTGTGCTACTTAATGTTTTTAAAAATTGAGCTATTTCAGAATACGCTGAGTGACAATGAAATAACACAGGTTAATTGTAATTTGCTTGCCTTGGGATGCCAGATGAGTTATTAAAATAACAAGTGCTGGGGCACAATTCCAGAGTGAATCATGTCAGCAATTCACTTTGATACACTGTTCACAGCACATCACCCCCTTACTGTGTCAAGTGGATTATCGGAGAAGTTGGTACAAATAATAAAAATCTTGATTAAAAAAAACTGGTGGATTCAAGGGTTTTGCAAAATATGACACTACACCTCTCAGTGCTCTATTAGGGACAACAGTTAAGAACATAAGAAAGGCCGTACTGGGTCGACCAAAGGTCCATCCAGCCCAGTATCCTGTCTACCAACAGTGTCCAATGCCAGGTGCCCCGGAGTGAGTGAACCTAACAAGTAATGATCAAGTGATCTCTCTCCTACCATCCATCACCCCCCTCTGACAAAGAGAGGCTAGGGACACCATTCCCTACCCATCCTGGCTAACAGGCATTAATGGACTTAACCTCCATGAATTTATCCAGTTCATATTCCCAGCCTTCATAACCTCATCTGGCAAGGAGTTTCACAGGTTAACTGTGTGCTTTGTGAAGAAGATCTTCCTTTTATTTGTTTTAAACCTGCTGCCCATTAATTTCATTTGGTGGCCCCTAGTTCTTACATTATGGGAACAAGTAAATAATTTTTCCTTATTCACTTTCTCCACACCACTCATAATTTTATACACCTCTGTCATATCCTTCCTTAGTCTCCTCTTTTCCAAGCTAAAAAGTGCTAGCCTCTTTAATCTCTCCTCATATAGGACCTGTTCCAAATCACTAATCATTTTAGTTGGCCTTCTCTGAACCTTTTCTAATGCCGGCATATCCTTTTTGAGATGAGGAGACCACATCTGTACTCAGTATTCAAGATGTGGGCGCATCATGGATTTATATATAGGCAACAAGATATTCTCCATCTTATTCTCTATCCCTTTTTAAATGATTACTAACATCCTGTTTGCTTTTTTGACTGCTGCTGCACACTGCGTGGATGTCTTCAGAGAACTATCCACAATGACTCCGAGATCTTTTTCCTGATGAGTTGTAGCTAAATTAGCCCCCATCATATTGTATGTACAGTTGGGGTTATTTTTTCCAATGTGCATTACTTTACATTTATCCACATTAAATTTCATTTGCCATTTTGTTGTCCAATCACTTAGTTTTGTGAGAACTTTTTGATGTTCTTCATAGTCTGCTTTGGTCTTAACTATTTTGAGCAGTTCAGTATCATCTGCAAACTTTGTCACCTCACTGTTTTCCCCTTTCTCCAGATCATTTATGAATAAGTTGAATAGGATTGGTCCTAGGACTGACCCTTGGGGAACATCACTAGTTACCCCTCTCCATTCTGAGAAATTTACCATTTATTCCTACCCTTTGGTCTTTTAATCAGTCTTTTAACCAGTTCTCAATCCAGGAAAGGATCTTCCTTCTTATCCCATGACAACTTAATTTACATAAGAGCCTTTGGTGAGGAACCTTGTCAAAGGCTTTCTGGAAATCTAAGTACACTATGTCCACTAGATCCCCTTTGTCCACATATTTGTTGACCCCTTCAAAGAACTCTAATAGATTAGTAAGACATGATTTCCCTTTACAGAAACCATGTTGACATTTGCCCAACAACTTACGTTCTTCTATATGCCTGACAATTTTATTCTTTACTATTGTTTCAAATAATTTACCCGGTACGGACGTTAGACTTATCGGTCTGTAATTGCCGGGATCACCTCTAGAGCCTTCCTTAAATATGGGTGTTACATTAGCTCTCTTCCAGTCATTGGTACAGAAACTGATTTAAAGGACAGGTTACAGGCCATAGTTCATAGTTCAGAGCTTATGAGCAGTAGGCCATTGGTGCCAGTATCTAACACGTTTCTTGAGCCACAGAAAATTAACCTTGATGTGGTTGCAAAAGAATTATATGCCCAGAAACTGGAACCAAATCAACACAGTGACAAGAATGCCAAACAGTTCTCTACACTGCAAGTGGGAAAGAATGCTGGCTGCCAAACAGAGACTGTAGCGTCTGCCCAGGTCATCCCTCAGCACCAGTCCTAGGTGAGGAACAGAAGACATCTAAATAAAATTAGGAGAACACTGGGGCTCAGCTCCTCGAAGGTACTTAGGTACTTTGGCTCTGCTCTGCTCAGCATATCAGAAGTCAGCAAGCTGTGCAGGAAGCTAGCCAGGAATGACATGCCAAGCAGATGGGTGGTGAAAGGAGCAGGGAGAGGGGAGGAGCTTAGGCCTAAGCAGATGATCTGATGTCCCTGTTTGATGGGCCAGAGATAGAGGCCTCCTTCTGCTCAGGATGCTCAGCTGCCAATCTATCCTTGAGTTGGCCACCTAAGACAGATCAACCACGAATGTAGCACATGCCCTAGCAGTCAATGCCATCTCTTTCTATCTCTCACTCTGTCTCCTGCTCATAACGGATACTTCTCTGATGCTCGCTCCGTGCCCACAGCTGTCTTCTGTGTGGACGCTGTGCTGCCTCCACCCCTTTCTCGTCTCCTGCATCCAGACCTCCTGCTGCTCCTGGGCTCTGACAGGTATCAGGTTGTAGGTGTGCTCCGAGCACACTTGTGAGATTTGGCCTCGCTGGTGAGATGTTTGTTCCCCCACTTAATTGGAGAAACCTATTTCAGTGCCTCGCAAGCTTTGATTGGAGCTAGGGTTATGTGTGGCTTGTTAGCTGTTTTGGCAGCACAAACCAAGAGCAGCAAACACAGCTACAGGTGTTGGCTCCACCCCAGGATGGGTTGAACAGGCCTCTGCAGAAGGAATTCTTGAGAAGCTAGAAGTGCTGTGTGATCAGAGAGCCCTTGAGCGGCAGAGATAGAAATTACTAACAGGGGTCCAGAAAGATGGAGACTAATCTGCCAGGGGCTCCTGGGATTCATTTCTGCTGACCTCCATCCTAGATGTCTCCATATGTGCTTTGCAGGAGTTGGCTCTGCCAGTGTGAGAAGGTTGATTCTGGTTGATGTTTTGCGTGATTTGATCTGATTTTTTAAAAAGGAAGATATGCCTGGAGGCAATGGATACTCATCCCCATCAAGTAATATTTTGTTAACCCTGACCCATGTCACGTGTCTGGAACCATGAAGACCAGTCTGTGAGTCATCCCTGTACAACAGTGACTCTGTGCCAGTCTTCATATCCACGCTGTTGGCCCCACATAACCTTTCTGAAAGCCTGTTAACCGCTTGTCTTTGAGTATCTTCTCATCACTGACTCAAAGGGAAGCCAGCCACCTACTGAGTCACCAACAATACATCCTGCAACACCGAGTTCTCCTCGGAGATTTTCAGTCGAAGTACTTACACAGCCCAACCCTGCTTCGCAAGTGACATCTAAAAAGCTCACCGCACTAGGTAGTATAGCTGCAGGAGAAGCAGCCTTCTAAAGCTCTGATCCTGGCCCAGACCTGGCAGAATTATAGTTTGATCCAGCTCCCTCTAAAGTCAGTGGTAAGACTCCTGTTGATTTCAGTGGGAGTCGGATTGTATCCTTAATAAAAGGAAAACTCCCCATATATTGACTGTGACCCACAAACTTTTAGGATCCTAAATTGACGAGGCTGATGCTGAGTATTTTGGGAAGCACTGGAAATTCCTCCTTACACAGCGAAAAAGCAAAGTCTCACCCACTCTGTGCAGAATACAAATGGTTACAGAATAGTTCACCTTGGTAATAGCTCTTGCACTTTCCATTTTTCTCTCCTTCGTTCTCTTTCCCCTTTCCTTTTTCTTCTCGGTAAATAGCATCCACCCATCTGTTAAAACTAAAAAGGTCTCCCTCAGCTACTATCTATTAAAGTGCCATATGGCTGAGGTGTAGCCTGCGGTGGGAAGTACCACAGAGTGTATCTCTGAGATTACAGCGATTTGTGCATTTGAGGTTTAATTAAGTAAGTGCTTTTTAAGCAGTGTTTTAGCCTTGCCTTAAATATCTGCAGCCCATGGGGAAGGGGAAAGAAGAGGAAATTCAGGACTGAAATATACCATGGCATGAACCATCAGCTTCTCCATCCTCCTCATAATAGTACCGCATCCTCTTCATCTTGAAACTTGGGCACCATGGCAAAAGTGGCCTCCTAATTATTCATTGCTGACCTTTCCCACCTTTGTCTGTGTAGCTTTCTTCCTTCATTACTGAGCATGGCTGCTGCAGATACTGTTTTTAGTTTGAGTACACCACACCATCTGTTCCAGGGGAGGAAGGAGTTGTTTATTACAGGGTGCACATCCAGTATTTCCCAAAAGCTTTATTGGGGGGAGAGAGTAAGGGAAAATGAACATCTTCCGATCCCATACATGCATAAGGCATTACGTGTTGCTCTGCAGAACGCGATCATCACCCAACAAATAAGAATCCAGATATGGAGGTGGGGAGGAAGAATGTCTCCTTGAGCACGCTCAGGGTGTACGCTACATCTTACCATGGAATGTGTCCCTACATGGCACAATTGACCTCAGTGCTAGTAAGCAATGAATTCATCTCCTTTGACTCCCAGTGTTCTCCAGGAAGGATGAGGAAGGAGGGCAGCCCTTGGTGGCAGAAGCAGCAAGTCTTGAGAGTCCTAAGCAAAGTCAGTGTTTTCAGTCATTTACACTTAGCGAGTCACTGAATTGCCCCATAGAATCATAGAATATCAGGGTTGGAAGGGACCTCAGGAGGTATCTAGTCCAACCCCCTGCTCAAAGCAGGACCAATCTCCAACTAAATCATTCCAGCCAGGGCTTTGTCAAGCCGGACCTTAAAAACCTCTAAGGAACGAGATTCCACCACCTCCCTAGGTAACCCATTCCAGTGCTTCACCACCCTCCTAGTGAAAAAGGTTTTCCGAAAACCCATCTAAACCTCCCCTTCTGCAACTTGAGACCATTACTCCTTGTTCTGTCATCTGGTACCACTGAGAACAGTCTAGATCCATCCTCTTTGGAACCCCCTCTCAGGTAGTTAAAAGCAGCTATCAAATCCCCTCTCAGTCTTCACTTGTGGCTGTCACCTTTTTTCATAATAGGCAGGATGCTAAGAGCTTGCATGCTATGCCACCACCCAGCAGAGAACATTGACTAGGGAGCAGGATTAGATTTATCTATGGTATTCCTGAGCCTGGCAACCCTTGCAGTTGCCAGCTGTTGGTCCAGGGTAGGAGTCTGGATAGTTGTGGGAGGAACCTGACAATAAATATTATTTTAAGTGCCATTGTTATTCTCACAGAGGGTGAATTTTCTGCCTAAGGCAAGGGCAACGCCTGCTGTTTGGTGAATGTAAGTAAATGTAGGGCTAATGTTTTATTTGAAGCCACGATGAATAGTGCTTCCTATGGAATCATTCTGACTGAAGTCGAGGGAAGTGCCGAAACATCTTGCTGGTTGGTATTGTCTAGGGAAAAAATCCTCATACTGCCTTGTGTAGAAGATCAAGCAACAACCACAACAACAACCTTTTGCTTTTCAAACAGCATCCACAATCATGGAGTTAGACATGACAGATTTATAGGTCTTTTCCATTGCACAGCTGATTCATGATTGTTCTCTGCAGTCTATTCTCCAGTGCTTTGTCCAGTTCAGTTTTCCTTCTTCTGTGGTATCAAAAAGTCATTTAAAAAGCTATAAGCAATGGGGATTACACAACTTCCCTGGAGACACACTTCCACTGTTTAACAGACTTCACCCTTAGGAGAGATTGCTTCCTATCCAATAGCACTGTACATGAGCACAGTTCCATATCTTTCTTCTACACCTCTTGGAGCCCCTAAATAATTCCTCTCCCTCCCTCCTTGTTTTGCCTCCTTCAAATATCAGTACGTAATAATCAAAACAATGAAACACAGGCCACAGAATTTTACCCACGCATTTCTGAAATATACATCTCACCTATATCTGAGCTATTGAAGTCCTCAAATCTTAGTTTAAGGACTTCAAGGTACAGAGAATTCTCCAGCAAGTGACCCATGCCCCCTGCTGCAAAGGAAAACAGAAAACCAAGACGAGAAGTCCCAGTATTGTTAATCTCTCCTCATATGGAACGCCACGCCCCTAATCATTTTTGCTGCCCTTTTCGGAACCTTTTATAATTCCAATATAGCTTATTTGAGACTGGGCGACTACATCTGCAC
The DNA here is from genome assembly GCA_032164245.1 of Sternotherus odoratus. NCBI lineage: Eukaryota > Metazoa > Chordata > Testudines > Kinosternidae > Sternotherus > Sternotherus odoratus. Next base: position 6,394,030 of record JAVMKO010000002.1, read on the forward strand.
ACAGTATTCAAGATGTGGGCATAGCATGGATTTATACAGAGGCAATATGATCTCTTGTATATCTAGATTGTAAGTTCTTTGGGAGAGGGATTGTTTGTTATGTGTTTGTACAGCACCTAGCACAGAGGGGCGTGGGTTCTAGGCAGTACAATAAAACAATTAGCAGTAGTAATAAGGATCAATAAGCACACTTTTCCTCACTTTAACCCAGGTCTTCTCAGACAGGCCTATTCTCTGCCCTCACCTTGCTGCTCATTCGCCTTATGCTCTTGCAAATCAATGAACAGTCAGTGGGCTCAGTATCATACTTCCACTCAGTGCCGTGCATCAAGCCTTGTGCTTCCCCTTACCTGTTCACACCAGCCTCTACTGCACACCATGAATGGATTTGTAGAATTCAACCCAGAAGATACACTCAAGGGTTAGAGAATTGTTAGGGGAGGGAAGAGTTCAAAGCAGATTCCTATATACTACGTCCAAAAGGAACCACTGAGATCATGTAGTCTGGCCTCTTGCCTAACACGGGTCATAGAACTTCCCCAAACCAATTTCTGTTTGAACTAGAGTGTATCTTTTAGAGGAAAAAAAAACATCCTTCTTGATTTAAAAATGAATCCAATCCATTCCATTTGCTTCTTAAGATTGAATATGACTGTTCCAGCTTCAGCAGGAACAAGGCTTTCCTTTTTTCACCTCGTGGGAGAAATTTTGCTTGTAGCTAAACGCAAGTGCTGAGGAAAAGATCTAGTACTGCCCTGTAGCGATTGGGAGGTGTGCTCCCAGATAGAGTGAAACGGAAATGATAAGTTGAATGGGTGTTAAATATCATTTGTACACCAGTCAGACTAGGGCTACATTCCGTACTGTGTGAGCATTTGCAGCCCTGAAATAGTCTCTCTGCCACCACAGCTACTTTGCTCTACATAAGCAACTTGTGCTTCTGATAGTTCACCCAAATAGAAGGTTGAATGCAAGTAGTTCTACATGTTTCCATAGGAACACAGGATTTGTCACATTATAGCAAACCGGTGATTCATCAAGTCAGGTACCAAGCAGTGGCCAGTCCCTGGTGTCTTCTCTGACCAGGTTCTCATTGTCATGTTCTCCTGAGGGTCTCCCACGCAAAGCTACAATTCTCTCTCTCTTCCCTCCAGTAAGAAGAGATTGCCAAGAGTGAGTCTGCCAGTCATATTGTCCCCAGGAAAAGTGGACAGTGGCTGTATAGACCTGAGAGGATCTTGCATGATTGCCTTAAAGAAACCACGACCCCTGCCACTCACTCCTAAAGCTTCCGAGAGTACAAAGTGAGAAGGGAGTATTGTTATCTCCGAATATGGGAGAGGGAAGACTAGACTAGACTTGATTGAGACTTTCTGACCTCATGCTGATTTGGGGAACAGGATAAAAAGTTCCTAAGTGGAGGCCTGTACAGTCCTGCAGAACTGATGGCGTGTGTGTGGGTATGAAAGGGTTAAAGAATAAACAAAACCCGATGGCTGAACACGAAGGCTTCAGAGCACAGCTTGGGCATGAGCGCAGGGAGGGAAGTAGGTCTCGCAAATGCCGGTGTCTGTCTTTTTAGATAAATCTTTTAAACGGCCTTTTTACAATGAAAGGATGACTCAAAAGTCTCTCTGGGAACTCAGTCTCTGCTGATCTCCACAAGCTGCTGTCTCCTGAAAGCTGCCCCAGCTTCAAAGAGAGGAACAAAGGCCCCGATGTCCTTGTCACCCCTGGAGTCACTTTCATGGCCGCCAAGAACAGGAGGAAACCTTCTCCTCCTCTGAAGCTCCAACAGATTCCAGGAACGATGCATGCCGTACTCTCCCCTTATTTTTCTTTCTTACCAGCGATAGGATTACTGACTATTAAGCTAACAACTTCACTCCCCCAAGGCAATCCTACTCATCTGTTAAAAATAAATAGGTAAATACAAAAACGAGTAGCTCCATGGAACTAATGCAGCCGAAAGTGCGAAGAAAGCGCATTGATGGGGAGAGTCGTGCAATTGTCTTGGCTATTCAACGCCATCTGTTTAATGTCACTTAGATTAGATCATGTGCTGATTGCGCTTTTAACTATTTTTACAAGGCAACGGGAATGAAGTCAGAGCTCTTCTGCCACTTGTAATCTGTGCCTGAATCCTCCCCTCCTCCCTCTTTTGAATAGGATGCCACTGGAGAAGTTTGCTCACGTGGTTATTAGCATCCCAAAAGACTATCATAGAATCATAGAATATCAGGGTTGGAAGGGACCTCAGGAGGTCATCTAGTCCAACCCCCTGTTCAAAGCAGGACCAACCCCAACTAAATCATCCCAACAAGGGCTTTGTCAGGCCTGACCTTAAAAACCTCTAAGGAAGGAGATTCCACCACCTCCCTAGGTAACCCATTCCAGTGCTTCACCACCCTCCTAGTGAAAGAGTTTTTCCTAATATCCTCCCCCACTGCAACTTGAGACCATTACTCCTCTGTCACTCCTTGCTCTATCCCACAGGAGAGTTATTTTCTTTGTGAAATAAGATGATGATGCTGGATTCGGGGGTTGAGCTATCTAGGCTTATGCAGCGGTTTATGAGCTGGAACGTTTCTGCTGGGTGTGATGTCACTGTGTGACGTGTAGCAGAGAAGCAGAATGCCTTTGCCTCCTTCATCCCAGTGGCTTCCGTTTGAATGGGATCCCTCCTGGCTTGTCTGGATCAACGTGGTTTTTCTGCCAGCTTGCCCATGTTTTCCTCTTTCCGCCCTTTTCTGGTGCAAGATGTCCACAAGAATACCGGTCTGTGTCGGCTCTGGAGGACCAGGCAAGCTCTGCACTGGGCTGGTCAGGCTCTCAGACCAGAAGTGCCATGGGAATGCCCTAGAGGAGGGAGTGAGGACAAGGAGCTGGGGGGAGTGAAGCTCTAGGAGCTATGGGTTTTGGGGGCCAGATTCATGGGTGGTGTAAATCCATAGCATCAGTGAAGTCGGTGGAGCTATGCTGATTCACATTAGTTGAGGGTACGGCCCATTAGCTCCCAGTGCTGCTGACTCCATAGGTGTCCCGTTGGCAGGTGCTAACAGGGCCAGATGACTTCTCACAACCTCAGTTTCACTTCTAACACTGTCATAAGTATAAAGTGCCGTAGAATTACTGTTTTAGCTGTAAAGGGTTAAAACCGGAACAGGCGAGGGGATGACGTCAAAGTTCTCATTCCTAGAGACAAAGGAGTTAGTTTCACTTTTTCCCAGGCACTCGGCCTGTCTCCATCTCCTCCCCAGCTCTGGGATAATGAATCATCTTTCTACTCATCCCTTGATAAGTTTTTAAGTCAGCCTGGCAGTAAGTGAAATTGTTAATTGTATAAGCTTGTAATCGATCTATGGTGTATTTAACCTCATCAGGGAGAGAAATCCTAAGGGAGGGGTTAAGGCTAGGAACTGAGTATCTGTGAAGTCTGTGTAAGCTGTATGCTTTTCTTTTCTCTCTATTAAACCTTTTTTGTTATAAGAATCGTCTGTTAATTCTATTGGAGGGATCCTAGCTTGGATCGGAGTTTGTGTTCTCAATCTCTCCCAGGTAGCAAGGGGGAGGGGGTGTTACTATCGGAGTTTTAATGTGCCCCACCCCATAGTTTTGGGGTAATCACGTTAATGGTGGCAGCAGGTTCCAAGCCCCAATTGGAGAAGTTTGGGTTTTGGGGGAAAAGATTTAACCTAGGCTGGAAAAAGTAGCTTGGAGTTAATTGGTCTTTTATGCGAGATCCCCACATCTTTACCCTAGAGTTTAGAGTGGGGAAGAAAATCTCTTACAAACACGAACACAAAATTGTGCATATGCCAACTGTCTGAATGAAGCAGGAAACACTTACTGGAGACGGAAAAGCAATTATTATCCAGGGTTGGACATTAGCCGGAACCCTTTGCAAAAATTCCCAGTGCAGCTCTAGAGCTAGGAGGCAGAGAAAAGTGACAGGAGCCAGAGTTGTCAAGGAGACGGTGTCATGGCTTATTACGAAACCAGATGTGGTTTTAGGTAGCTTAGTGACCAAAAGAAAACAGCAATCACCCTCTAATACTGCATCGCTCTGCTAAGGGGGAATGATTGTGGCGGAGAGAAGGAGTGGGGTCAACTTACCCATAAGCAAAAGATTTTTTGGCAATGAAAATATACCCCTGGCTCTGAAATGTTACTTACTGTTTAGTCAGGGCAAAGTGTGCAGTGTAATTGTCAGAAGGCTGAACTGCATGTTGCCACTGGAATCTAAGTTGCCTATAATGGCCCATGGAACTTGTAGCTTCCTGCTGCCACATATCCTAAACACCTGCTTCTGTATGTCTCCCTACACTTGGTTTCAGGAAGGCGTGGGGGTAGTCGTCTTCGGTTCACCTTCCCACCCAAACTCAACCTAATACTTCCTCTGTACTCTGACCGGAAGGGGGGCTCTTTTCTCCCCTTCCCCCGATCAGCCTGCTTCTGTTTGTTGCTGAGTGGGGATGGATATGATGTGTTCTCAGCCAGCAACAGCTGAGTGCCTGCATTTGAAGTCTTGCTCTTGTTGTGACCAGCTCAGAGTGTGGGAGGGACATCTCACAAAAGCGGCACATTGTGAGGGATAAACACGGTGCTTTTGAAAGTCAGGAAATGGGAAGTCAGGTCAGCCCCAGGGTTAGTCTTCTCAGAACTTCAGATTTCAGCTGATCCCCTTCTCTCCTGATCCCCAGCACTCCCAGCTCTGGTACAGTCTGCCCCTCATCGCCCCCAAAGTGCAACCAGCACCATTCAGTTCTGATCTACAGCAATCCCTGTTAGTCCAGCCCTGCATTTTCACCTCAGTTCTGACCAGTGGAACTCCTGGTTGTTCCCAGTCCTTAACACAGCTCTCCCAAAGCCCTGTAGTCCTTCTCTGCAACACTCCATTGTTACCAGGGTGACCAGATGTCCCCATTTTATAGGGACAGTCACGATTTTTGGGTCTTTTTCTTATATTGGCTTCTATTATCCCCCATTCCTGACCCAATTTTTCAGACTAATTGCTAGTCCCATTGGGGATTTTCTGCTGGAATATGCCCTGCCAAAATACACTGCAGTCTGATGTGGAATGATAGGTCAGAGTGGATTCTCAGGGGTCTTTTGATAAAACTCTAGCATGAAAATGAAGGGAAGTTAGAATGCCTGCTTCTAATGGAAAGACACTTTCTAATGGAAAGACCCCAAGACTGGGGTCTTGCCAGAGACGACTTCTTCCTCAGACTTGTTAAAATACATCTGAAGAGCAAAGGGTTTTTATTTTCCTTTGCAATAATAACAGACTTGACTGCACTAAATAGCAGGTATGGCCATGTCTCCAACAGGGGGGAGCCCCACCGAGGTCTTCATGGACCCCCCAAAACTCAGAGCCGTTTAGACAGCTGAAATCTATGCTATATTGTCAATAGACTCAGTGGTCCAAATCTTGGTCCCAGTCAAGTTTGAAACAGTACCACACCAAACTGCCTGACAGAGCATTAGCGCACGGTACCAGGGGCCACCCAGTGAATTAATGTAGATTCACACCTTAGCTTGCTGCGCACTAACGCACCATGTAAACAGGCTCTTAACTGCCACTTTCGGCACCTAAGTCCACTATTTAGGTGCCTTTTACATTCATGATCCCATCACTCGGCTGCTGCCTTAAAATTCATGGGCACCAGTTTCCCCCAGTAATGTCGCCTAGGTGCCTATCTTTGGGCCAGCAGGCATGCATACTGCTGCTTGAGTTCTGACAACAGCGAGCTGCTCGGCCCCTGGCTGACACTTGAACCCTGGTCACATTCACAAGCCAAGTGTTCCCACCCTTGTCTTGTTTGCAGGGCCTGAGCTGGTAGGTGTGCTCTGAGTACACCTCCTCCAAGGCTGGGGTGACCTCTCCTCCCTCTGCCCCCATACCAGATGGCCCGGTGGTTAGAGCACTCTCCCCATATGTAGGAGAGCCAGATTGCAGTGCCACTCCTGTGGATGCCCAGGTCCCCCACCTCACTGCGTGAACCACTGGGCTCTAGGAAGGTAGTCTGGGGCGGGTGTCTCTCCATCTCTTCTGTCGCAACCAGCTCACTTTGTATGAAATGCATAAAATATTCCCGGAGCCAGCGAAGGAGAATGACCCAATGGCTGCAGAATTCCCCTTTAAGGGAGAAGACCTGGCCATCTGCTGTGAACCAGGCAGAACAGGGATTTGAACTAGGATCTCCCTCAACCTGCATAAATGCTCTAACCAGCAGGGGGCACTAGGTATAAGCAAGGCACCGCGGCCTCATTTCTTCTTGAGAATGTGCTGATGTCGCTTAGGCATCTGCCTCCAGGAGAGTTTCCAGGATTGTGAATCCCAAGTAGAGGGATCTGCCTCCCTCCAGCTCAGTGTTAGGTCCTAGCTCCTTTTGATGGACGGGACTTAGCCCATATCCCTCTCCTTGGCATTTCCTACTGGCTGGCTTAGGCAGCTTCCCACTCAGCATGCTGGCTTCTGTGAATCCGTCTTTGGCACCTAACTCTCCCCATACAATGCATGGAGAGCTGGGCAACTAACTCAGTGCTGTGAATGGCACTAGGTGGCAGGGCACCAAAAAGGTAGGCATTGCAATGCCCAAGTCCCCCATGTGAATCTAGCCCGGGGTGTGACCGTTAAAGAACTCTTGTTAAATTACAGGCAGTACATCCCTGCTCCTAAGCAGAGATAGCCAGCAGTACCAAATCTGAGAGTGGCTTTTGTGCCATGGACAAATAACCCCTAGGGATAAGGGTATGAGGGGTTATATAACGAAAATAAGCTATGGGGGGCAAAGGGGAATATGATTTATTTATCTTCATGATGTTTAGAGGAATCTGCAAATTAGAGGAAAAGAATGATTTAAAAGGGAGCCATATGTGTTGCTGGAAAAGCAAACTTTACTGAAAGCACCCCCATAGCCCTGTCAATTTCCTCTGAACAAGGCCTAGGTAACAACTCGGCTCCACCCGATTCATTGTGTCCATGGTACAGTTCTCAGATTAATCTGTTGCTTGATTAGATTCAGCTTCAAAGAGCTGGAATATATGGTTGTTTTCCTTTGCTGTCATGTTATGTTCTTTATTTCTTCTTCTTCTTTACTGGAACCCAAGTAGGCTGCCACAAAGCAAATAATAGAGCAGTAATGACAGTTACGTATTTATGTCATATCCCATGTCCGACAGGCTCTGGGTAACTTGGTGTAATGCGATAAATAATACATACATGCCCCAGTTTTCAAACATGGGGCCTTAAAGTAAGGTACCTAAGGGCCTAACCATTCCCATTGTGAGGGTTGTGAGTAACTTTCATCATATGAGAAGTCCCGTGCACTGAGCTCAATGGAACTACTGATATGAGTAAAGTATTAGTGGGGTAGTCATGTTAGTCTGTATCCACGAAAACACCAAGGAGTCCGGTGGCACCTCAAAGAACAGCTGATTTATTTGGGTATAAGCTTCCATGGGTAAAAAAACCACTTCTTCAGATGCATGGAGTGAAAAGTACAGATGCAGGCATTATTATACTGACAAATGAAGAGAAGAAAATTACCTCCCAAGTGGAGAACCAGTGCTGACAGGGTCAATTCGATCAGGGTGGATGTGGTCCACTCCCAATAATTGATGAGAAGGTGTCAATTCCAGGAGAGGAAAAGGTGTTTTTGTAGTGAGTCATCCACACCCATTCAAGCCCAAATTAATGGTGTTAAATTTGCAAATGAATTGTAGCTCTGCAGTTTCTCTTTGAAGTCTGCTTTTGAAGATTTTTTGTTGCAGGGTGGCTACTTTTAAATCTGTTACTAAATGTCCAGGGAGAATGAAGTGTTGTCATACTGGCTTCTGTTTGTTACCATTCCTGATGTCTGATTTGTGCCCATTCATTCTTTTACATAGAGACTGTCTGGTGTGGCCAATGTACATGGCAGAGGGACATTGCTGACACATGATGGCATATATCACATTAGTAGATGGGCAGGTGAATGAATCTGTGATGGTGTGGATGATGTGGTTGGGTCCTCTGATGGTGTTGCTAGAGTAGATATGGGGACAGAGCAGGCAACGAGGTTTGTTACAGGAACTGGTTCCTGGGTTAGTGTATCTGAGGTGTGCTGTGTAGTTGCAGGTGCATATTTGCTGCAGGTTGAGAGGCAGTCTGTAAGTGAGGACTGTCTTGCCTCCCAAGATCTGTGAGAGCAAGGGATCATTTTCCAGGATAGGTTGTAGATCGTTGATGATGCTCTGGAGAGGTTTTAGCGGGGGGCTGTACATGATGGACAGTGGTGTTCTGTTATTTTCCTTGCTGGGCCTGGCCTGTAGTAGGTGACTTCTGGGTACCCATCTCCCTCTGTCAATCTGTTTCCTCATTTCCCCAGGTGGGTACTGTTGTTTTAAGAATGCTTGATAAAGATCTTGGAGGTGTTTGTCCTTGTCTGAGGGATTGGACCAAATGCGGTTGTATCTTAGGGGTTGGCTCTAGACAATGGATCATGTGATGTGTGCTGGATGGACGCTGGAGGCATGTAGGTGAGTAGAGCAGTCAGTAGGTTTCCTGTATAGGGTGGTGTCTATGTGACCATCACTTATTTGCACTGTAGTGTCCAGGAAGTGGATATCTTGTGTGGACTGGGCCAGGCTGAGGTTGATGGTGGGATGGAAATTGTTGAAATCCAGGTGGAATTCTTCAAGGGCCTTCTTCCCGTGGGTCCATATGATGAGGATGTCATCAATGTAGCACAAGTAGAGGAGGAGTGCTTGGGGATGAGAGCTGAGGAAACGCGGAGGAAATCAGAAACAGACTGTAAAGAGAAACGCAGAACTAAAATTTATTTGCAAATTTAATACCAGCCCTGGTATAAGCTATTCAGTATAACAATGCCTGCATCTGTAATTTTCACTCCATGCATCTGAAGAAGTGGGTCTTTTACCCACGAAAGTTTATGCCCAAATAAATCCGTTGGTCTTTAAGGTGCCATCCAATTCCTTGGTGTTGATATGAGTAAAGTTACTCAACTACCTAAGTGCTGGGAAGATCTGGAGAAAGGCTGCCCTTGTGGGTAAAGCAGTAGACTACAACTCAGGAGACCTTTGTTCTCAGCTTTGCGTCAGACTCACTCTGTGCTAGACCTTGGGCAAAGTCACTTAATCTCTCTGGGCCTCCCTTCCCTCTCTGTCAAATGGGGGCAAACATCCATTGTTCACCTTTGGGCGGTGCTCAGACACTGCAGCGTGCGGGCCCTACACGTTGATTGAGGCACTAGCTGAATCCATGTTTGCGATACTAGTTCAAAGAAAGAGCAGGTGCCCGCGCCCCACAGTGCTCACTCCGAGCAATTCTTCCCCAAAAGGAAAAGAGTCAGAGGCCACATGAAGTCCACTTTGCTGTTGCTATTTTATTTTACCTGGAGGTGCTCAGTTGCTTTGGTGATGCGGAACAGCGAAAAGCCTCCCAAGAGAGAGAGTATTGGGTTTAGTTTATCTTTGGGTGTTATATGCTGTCCCTCCTCATAGTATCTGAGCGCCTTCCACAGCACTAGCAAAGACCCATGGGCTATTGGTTCAAGCAGGGAACTGGAAATTCCAGCGTCTCTGTCCAGCTCTGTTCCTGGCTCACGGTCTGCCTCTAGGCATATTCTCCTAATCTCTTGGTGCCCAGCTGCAAAATGGCCAGGATCAAGAGAGATCCCCAAATCAGAAGAACATACCGATGAGGAGAGATTGGATATCCTGTGCCATGAGAAGACAGACTCTGTAAAGAGGGGGCGTAAAATGGACCTGTATCATTGTCTTAACAGGACATCCCAGTGTCCCACAGTTTAGGCAGGGAGGGGTGCTTTATAACAACCCTTATTGATATTATTATATGATAGATATGGCGCACTCAGTCGGCAGCACGGGGCAGAAAAATGTGAGGGAGCTCCGGCAGGGCGGGGAAGCAGAACAGGAGGTAGGACAGTAAGCGAGCTGAGGAGACTGCTACATGTAGCGAAATAAGGGGACTGCTACATTGCTGCCGCGTTAATCCCACTGAGAGAGGAGATAGGGAGGCAAAGAATGATGCAACGTCGACCTACGGCTGCCATTGAGAGGCAATTGAGAATTCTCTCAAGTGTGGATTGAAGCCACTTGCTTCCCCAGCAGAATCTCAGCATGGAGAGAGGAAGTGTGTGATATGCTCTGGCGCTCTTGGCCAGATGGAATGGTCCACGGGGGGCTGCTCCAGCCCATATACATTAGAGCAGCCCTGTTGCTGCTCTAACATGCACCAGAGGCAAAGCTGTGGCGCCAGCCTGCAGTTTAGTTTGGTTTCAGAGACGTGCCTGGGCCTGCCCCCTGCTGAGGTAAACACTGGGAATTGGCTCCTGCTTGTGCTTTTAGCCGGAGTTCTACACCTTGAACCATGAACGGATATTGTATTAGTCACAGGAAGCAAATGTCCAAGACAAACAAAACTTCCCCTACCTGGCATTCTTTTTAGCCCACTGTCGTTTCTATATCTCCCCCCGCTGAGCGCACACAGCTATTTATCCAGATGACACTGCACAGATTTGACTTTTGAAAACATACAAGGACATTACTGGTGGCAGTTAGCCTTCGTGACCCACAGTTTAGCCATTCAGACCAACTGCTCTCCATTATTCATACTAATGGGTATGGGGGGATGCCCCTTATAATTTAGGGGGGGTTGGAGCAGCAGGAAAGTAAAAACTAATTATAAACAGGCTGCTAGTTACTGAACTCCCTGAGTAGGAAAATAACAAATAGACTAGATGCCGTAGTGGAGAAGAGCGTATGAGACAGAGCTAGACCTCCACATCAATGGAAAGACTCCCTTTGACTTCCACAGACTTTGGCTCGGGCCCCAGAAAATGCCCTGGGCCCCATTTTGCAAAGCATTCCTCATGGGAGTAGTCACACTCAAAGGATGAAGAGTGAACGCATAAGAATGAAGAATGTCAGATAGAGGGTGTGACAGAAGACTGAGGGCTTGTCTACACTGTGAAGTTGTCGACAAAACTTTTGTCTTTCCCGGGTACTTTAAAAAGCCCCCCACCTTCCAGCGAAAGACAAAAGTTCTGCCTACACAAGTGGCAGCATGAACACGACTTTGTGGGCAGAAGCACTCCTCTGCCGACTAAGCTAACCCCACTTGCGGGGCTGGAAGTATTTTGTCAGCACAAGTGCTGACAAAGTACCGACAAAGAGCATTTACACAGGCTGACTTTTAACGACAAGGCTGTGTCGACACTGCCTTGTCGCCAAACGCTGCGTGGTGTAGACAACCCCTGAGTGTGTCACCATGCGGAAGAGCATGGACCTGATCTTGGACTTCTGGGTTGCTAAATATTATTGCCCTGATGTTAGATTAGCCTCCCTGGCCACTTTTATTTCTTAACATGTCGAGTTCAGCTGCTAACTTGGCATGGTACTAATGGCTTCAGGGTAGCAATGCTCATTGACGCCAGCGGCCGCCCTGTCCTCTCATGATTAGGTGAGCTCTTTTGAGCAAGAATTGCCTTTTTGTTATCTGTTTGCACAGCACCATGGGGTCCTGGTCTGGGGCCAGGGCTCCTCCGTGTTACCACATTACAAATAATCATTGTAGGCACTGAGCCAAAACATTAGGATTTGGAAGGATATAAAAATCCTTTCTGCTGGTCCTTAAAAGGGACTCACGTTGCCCTAAATTAAACCCCAAATAAATATTACACCATGCTGGTAATGTTCCCTCTCATTTTTGACAGGCTGTGTGTGCAAAAAATTTCTTCTGTGCAATTTTTTGTGCTCCTGTGCAAAGTTTTGTGCGCCTGTTTTGCCGTGTACACAGGGTTTAGGATCTGTGCATGTGCACACGTGCATAGTTTAGAGGGAACAGTGCATGCTGGCCACATGGCCCAAACTCTCTCAGTTGGATTGTAGCCACGGCACCAAAGGACCTGTCTCCAGATACAGACACAAGCTAGGTTTGCACGCCAGCCCAGAGATCAGCTAGTCCTGATTTCAGTAGATTTTGTAATGTAGATATTTTTTCTGCCCACAAATCGAGATACATAATCCCCAGTAGTTGCACACCCTGCCAAAAATTACAGCTCCTGCTGGTACTGGAGCTTGTTTACATGTCAAACATATGGTGCCCCTCATCCCAGTGCAAACAGAAAGCTTGGATTCCAACTCCTCAGAGGGAAAAGCCAATCCAAGATCCATGGGATTACATTAGGCTGAGCTCTCTCTCACCCACACATAGAAAATGTTATGAATACTGGCAGCTTGCCTTAAAAAGACATTGACTACAGGAATGGCTTGATTGGGCCAGATTAACTCCAGCGACTTCCTACATCAAAAAGAAAAATGTTGAGGAACGTCATTGTGGATTGCCACGGACTCGCAGGGGCGAGGAAAAATTGCAGGCCTGTTATTTACCAGGCCGCACGTGGCAATAAACTATATAGGTAAGAGACGCAAGGGGAGTGTGGGTCAGGACGTGAGCTGCAGATGCACAGACACACACACAAGTAAAAATAAATCAATTTAAAGTTTTACTGGGGATAATTACAAGGGGTAAGGGAGCAGTTTTTTGACTAACTAATAGACTTAATAAAACTTAAAACATGCAATGACTAAAATGCCTGCTAACATTATTTACAAACAAAGATGCAGCATTTAGTAATAATTCATACTTACAAATACAAACCAACGCATAACACGACACATAAGCTCTATTTGAAACACGTGAGCTGAGAGAGAGGCTTCGAGTTGATCAGGCTCGGTTACGTGGGGTACACAGGATACACGGATACACGGGATTCGTTTCCTCTCTCTGTCTGCACATGGCAGGCAGAAACATAAATACCAACTATGACATCACAAAAGTGTCATAGGGGACGGGGCCCAAAACTTGTTTGTGTTCACTTCTGATTGGCACAAGCAAAGTTAACACCAAGTAGGGGAGCAGGTGCCTCAAAGTCTGGCTTCGCCCCCAAAGGTGAGGAAATGCACATTGTTATAGAATGCATGCGAAACTGAATGACAAAAGAAGAGGCCAGGGCAGAAGCAGGTGACCCAAAGTCTGGCTTCGCCCCCAAAAGGTGAGGAAATGCATATAGTTTTAGAATGTGTTCAAACCTGAATGACAAAAGAAGAGGCCAGGGCAATACTAGGATGGGCAAGTGTTACAGGATGCAGACAGGAACTCATCAGAACAGTCATCAGCTGTACATCAATTTTTGGACACCAATTTTCACCCTTTATATGGCCAGGTACCATATTGATACTCGGACTTTACAGAAAAATTCATCTCCTTCTCAGGGCTGTGATGTTCAGGGTACAGGGAGAGAGAAGAGAAGGGGATGTTTTCAGAGAGCTAGGCAGGTTTATATGATTCCTGCTCTGGCCTCTCCCCATAACCTCTCAGCTCTCATATGAAACACAGTCCAATGTTTTTGTGATGATATAAGTACAATTCATTTACTGAAGAGGAAGATTTTAGTGTTTCCTTTTTTGCGGTGTATGTTGTTTACATGCGTTCATGACAAACCATGTGTCTTACTCTGTGCACATATATGGCACCTTCCATACTGGGACCCTGATCTCAACTGGGGCCCCTACGTACTATTATCATTGAAATAATTGCTTCTAACTAACTCACCTGGGTTTGTATTTTGTGGGTTTCCAGAGGTGGCCCTTCTCATCTATTTTGGTATCTTGTCGGTTTACAGTTAAGTTTTTGTTTTTAGTACATCTTCTGAGGGATTTCAAGTACAGGCACCAATAAATTGTTGGATTACAAAATAATTAATAATAAACCACCTTTCTCCTCACCCTTTGGCCCCAGACTGGACCAGAGTATCCACCTCATCAGGAAGGCACCTATAATAACAGCCAGGACATTTTATTTAGATTGGTGTTAGTTACAAATGTCATGGGACAGTGATCACTTACAGTAAAGTACCGCCTTGGCCAAATGGCAACACGGCCAAGATTGCAAGATACGGTCTCACTTGTGATCTAACCTAGGGCTTGAACTCTGCTTCCTACTCATTAATGGCTAGTGCAACATTCTGTTATGTTTTTTAAAGGCCAGCCTTGCTGCCTTCCCAGTGCTTGGCTCCACTGGTAATACAAATAACAGCGCCAGAACACAATCCTCTGCCTAAATTTTCTCCCCAAGCTTGGCCAATCCTTCGTCATGGCCACTCCCACTTCTCCTACCGCCCTGAGATTCTCTGCTCTCTCCGTTCCTTGACTTGGATGAATGATGGCATTGCGTGTCCACCTTGCTACTGATTACATATTTATTTTGGATGTCTCGACCAGCCATCCTTCTGTGGGCTGGCACATTATATCAGCCACACTCTGAGAAACCCATGAGTACTTATCAGTTATCCTTATCTTTGCAGAGCACCTGATCACACCATGAAGTGGAACAGACTCTGAAGAAACTTCACATTCATGCCATATATCAAGTTCTGCTTTACTGGAGATGTCATATTAAAACTGCTGTAACCAATAAAGACTGTAATTGTATGACAGAAAAGCTAGGTTTTGTAACATTTATTAGTGCTCATGAATGTTTTTGTTCCTCCTTTACCTCCTTCACTGAAGACACACACTGTACTTGATCTTATGTTATGGATTTTACTTGCCCTGTGTATCTGGGGAATGTTATTTTATTGCTGCTAAAGCTTGGTGTTTAGAGTGCTTGAATATGTATAACTGATAGTTCAGTTTTATAGGTTTTTTTTCTTTCAACATGTTCTTGATGGCTAATTTTGTTCATTTAAAGCCATGAAAGTCAATGTGTTTTGTTAGTTCCTTTTTTTTTTCCACAGGATTTAAAAATAATCTGGTATAGGCAGAGAAATTCACATAGAGTAAAATGCTGCCTTAGAAATTGCTCTTCTGGGCAAAATATGAAGACATTTTAGGATTACGCATATCGTTGGATGTTTAGCTGATTTAGGGTCTGTCTGTTTGGAAGAGAACTATGTTAACGTACCATTTAGTTGGTGCCAGCTGTGTCCACATGGGGCAGTTAGAGTGCAACAGTTTGGTGCATTGTGCAACTCACACCAACGTACTTTGCATTGTACCACAGTATAGATATAGCTTTATACTCTCAACTCTACATACACAAAACAATGGAACACAGCAATGGAAGATCAGGAAATAAGATCAGTTATTTCACTAGGAGGGTGGTGAAGCACTGGAATGGGTTGCCTAGGGAGGTGGTGGAATCTCCTTCCTTAGAGGTTTTTAAGGTCAGACTTGACAAAGCCCTGGCTGGGATGATTTAGTTGGGGTTGGTCCTGCTTTGAGCAGCGGGTTGGACCTCCTGAGGTCCCTTCCAACCCTAATCTTCTATGATTCTATGATTCAACGATTAAGCCCTATTGTAGCTCACTGGCAGGAAGTATAGAACAGAGCTGATTTAAAAACAAATAAACTGGAAATCAATCTCATGTCATTGCAAATTGTATTGAAAATGTTATTGAAATAAATGTTTAAATGCTTCATTTACCGAAAACCCAGTTTCCATTATGAAAAAGCAGTTTTCAGTAAATGAAAAAGGTTGATAATTATTTGGATTAAAATTTCAGTAAAAGATGTGGACAATTTTATAGAAATGGAAGTAGCAACCGTTTTTCATGAAAAATTGCATTGTGTAAAAGAGGCCATTTTTTTTTCAAGAAACAAACACAAATGAAAACCTTTTCATGTGAAAAATGTTTACCACCTCAATACATGACATGTCTCTGATCACTACGGAAGTTAAAAAACCTATAGTGAACCAGATCCTAAGCTGTTGCATTGACATCCAGAGAGCTCTGCCAGTTTACCCGGGCTGAGGATCAGCTTGTTAAGAACGGTTTGATCATGCACCGTTGACTCAGTGGTAGCTTTGCCATTGACTTGGCTTGATCCTGAGAGGTGCTGAGCACAAGTATATCCTATTGAAATCAATGGGATTTGCAGGTGCTTAGCACCACTAAGGATCAAAACCTAAATACTAGTAGAATCAGAGAAATTAGGTTTGGCAAAAGACCTCTACCGTCATCGAATGGTATAGCTCCCAAAGTAGCAACTAAATTATTAGTGATATACGTAGGTAATATGCAGAAGTTTCCAATAAAGCATTTGATGAATGGAAATTTACATATTTTCAAGTGAATTTAGTGCTGGCAAAAGACACACAATTTGGTGCCTACTATTCTGTCTTTCTAGCTGGTTCTGGAGGTATCACCTCTGGTGTGGGTGTGTAGCTCAGTATTCGTGTGCAATTCAGGCCCTGAGCTCAGACTACCAGCAAGTTTGCCCTGTCACCTCAGGGATGGTAGTGCCTTGTTGTGATCTGCGGGACACCTGTCCTGGACTGAGCTCATCAAACAGCTGTGAGACGGTACTCGAGCCTGCGGGCCTTTGCGCCAGTGACCCAGAGATGAAAGACTGTGTTTGAAATCCCATAGCCATGTACTAATTCTCAATGGGAGCGATGTTAGTAATAGCTCATCGATTGACGGTGGGCAAACATATTTTAGAAATAATGATTCTGTGAAATTGCTATAAACAAATGTATTAGCTTTGAATTTATGTTTTCCATTGATTTGCACACTACGAAGGCACATTCATCCTCCCATTTCCATGACGGATTAATCCAGCAATACCATTAAACTGCTGTTTACTCTGCCGATGCCCATATTCATTAATATAAATACTCTGAATACACACATTGGCACTGTCTCCTCTTACTTAACATATCACACAATGCAGACTTCTGAGCCCAAACCCCCGAGAGCCGGCAGTTCTGGTTGGGCAAAATGCCCAACCAGAAGCACAGGGAGCAGCTGGTTGTGAATAATGAGAACTGTATGAGATGAGAGCGAATTCTAAACGCTCCTTTTATGGTGTTACTGAGGAGTCTCTGAACCCTGTCAAAGGTGGAAGGAAAATAAAGAGAACATGACAAACAATCAAAGAAACACAGAACAAAAATGTCATGAGCTGAGGACCGTACTAGTCACTAAGGAGTGACACTTCCATTGACTGGGAGGCTGTGTCCAGTGTCTTAAGAACAAGTCGTCACATCACAAAAACAGCACCCAGCAACATGTTTGTGAGTAGTTTCAGCAAGATAAGCCAATGATTGAGTGTAGAGGCCGAACACCTCTCTGACCCCCAGGTATGACTGTCCCTCGGCTGTGCTCATGAATATTTGTAGGGGAATATAACAGAGCTGCACCCATTTTTATGGACATATAGCAGAATCCATTCTCCAACCGTGTCAATTCTAATCTTGTCTTGGCAAACCTTTCTTCTCCGTGTATATTTTACCTTAGGTACTTCTATTGTACTCATTATGATGTATCATGACCACTAAAATTCACTGCTAAAAATGTACCTAATGAACAAAATGAAAGACACCTAAAATCTACTGTATTAGTGAGACAGTTATTTTTCTTGTGCACTGTGGGTTTGATCCAAAGCCCACTGAAATTGGAAATATCAAGCGTTGTATCTCATCATTCACTAATTTCGCTTATTTCCTACCTAGCAAGTTTCTGAGATACAACAAAGAATTGAAGTCCTTTCACATATTTCTCCTCTTTAGCACGCCAGACACAAAGCAAAAGTGAAGAGTGATAGGACAGTTCAACAGATCACTCACTAACTACTTATTAATCTGCAGTTCTATCGGTCTAAGGGGCCTCAAGACATTGGAAATGGCTGCAATTCATCCATATAGTATGAGTGCATTAACCCACATAATTAGGTAGAGTCTTTTCCAGAGCAGCAGCCCAGAGCATATAAATGATCCCTCTCATGGATTCTGAACTGTGTTTCTCATGTGTTCATTCATTACAGCTTTCAACACAGCAGAGTTGAGTTGAATCTAATTAGACCAAAAAGAAAAATGGTTATAATTGGTCCGGGGCAACTTAGTGAAATGTAATAAGGAAGTTTAATTGGCTGCTTCCCCATATTGATGATCCTATAACTTATGATTTGCGTTGGACAGCAGATGAGCTCTGCCTTACCTTGTCTGACATTGCCACGGACAGAAAATGAATAGATTTAATTCTACTTAAAAGTAAATTGGTTGAGGCTCGTACACAGCCATGGTGGAAATTGACCAGCTTCACAATAACATGCTGCAGGTTCTGGGCCTGAGATGCTGTTGATAATTGGCATGAGTGTGTTCAATTTGTTGGGTTTCAGTTAGCAAAACAGTAACAGCAAATAAATGGTTAGAAAGTCATTAGCCTATTCTCTTTTTAAAACCTTATTCCACTGTACAAAGGGTACAGTGAATGTCTCACTTATCATAGTCCAGGGATGGTAGCCACAGTACAAGCAAACATGGATCAGCCACCGATGTGAATAATTCAAGCTTTTCACTTGACATAACTAGGGCAAGGAGGCCCCTAAGCCGAGGTTACGGGAGAGCACAGAGGAAGTTGCACATTCAGAAGATACGCCCTGCTACCGTCATTAACAATTCTGAGATTTATTGGTTGACACCTCCGAAAGAGAAGAGAGCGCCTCAAACCTCCGTCCCTGGGCTCAGGGGCAGGGGGTGAATGTGTGAAAGAAAGAGATGGACGTTAGTAACTATCCATCAGTACCTGGATTCTGCAGAGGAGTGGAAGCCATGAAAGGGTAGATGTCACGTCACTGGAAATACAGGAGGAAAAGAGCATTAAGCTAGTTTGTTGGCAATTTGTGCATGGAGAACATATTGCTTGTGTCTTAGGACTTGCAATGCCCAGTGACATAAAACAGACAGTGTGAACCATACAAACAATTGGCAAAGCCTAAAGTTTCTAGTGCTGGACTAAACACGCCCTCTTAAAAGCCTTAAGGGACTCGCGCCAAACTGAGAGTGAAGGTTACATAAGCATGACTGTAAACATGAGTTCGAGGTTCGCTGATAGGCCCTTCCACCCACCTAGGGGTCCAGTATGAGCCTGAACAGCTACCCAGCAATTTTTAGCCCCTGGAGTCTGAGACCCAGGAGCCCGAATCAGTTGACTTGGGCCAACCGCGGACGTGATGTGGGGTTTTTATCCCTGTATAGACATACCCTGTGCCCTAAAAGATTTCCACCTCTAAATCATTCTATGATCTGATTCTATGGCTATAGCTGTGCTGTATGTGTGTAGTTGTGGGGCTGATTCGATGGCTGTAGCCGTGCTAACTCTGCTCAGTTATGGACAAAGTACATCAGTGGTTTGCCTGTTTCATGGCCTTCCTTAGGAAAGAATTGCATAGTCCCCGGCACATGGATGGTAACGCTGCTGCTGGAGTTCTAGGCATTGTGTTTTTAAAGTGGACTCAGCATGTGTCCGCCATCGCGAGGGAGCAGCATTTGCTCTCTCAGACATTAAATTGATTTTAAAATTGCTCAGATTACTTGTATAGCGAGTCCCAATATGGGACCAATGTATCTATCTGAGTCGCTGTTTCCCTTGGAGCCCAGTCACTGCTTGATATCTGCTGTTAGGCTGCCTGTCATTTCAAAATACACATTTCAGTTTAGTCAATAGGTGGAGCACTGAAAATATCCGCTTTATATCTGTGGATAGCCACATATCCGTGGATACAGATAACCACGGGCTATGTTTGCTGGTCATGGATGGATACAGATCAACATTTTATAGCTAGAGCCCTGCAGCTCTGCGGATATCCACGTACCATGTTTGCGGATCGTAGATCAGACGAGGATGCAAATTTTGTATCCGTGCAGGGCTCTATCAATAGGCTCATTAAAAATCTGAACTTGCATGATCCTTGCTTGTTCGCGCCGGATAGGATCACAGGACCATTTCGTGTTCACGAAGCATTTCAACAACCTGGAAGGATTAAAGGAGGCTGATAGAGTTCAGAGCTGCAAGAGGTAACTCCTGGGTCACCCCAGCCCAGTTCTCCATCCGCTCGCCAGAGTTTCTATCTGACTTTTCTAAACGTTAACTCCAAATTTTGCTGTGAACCTCTCCAGAGATGGAGCCTTGACCACCTCCCTGGGGAAATTATTCCATGGCCTGCTTGGCCGCCCCCCTAGGAACATTTTGCTGGTTTCAAGCTTGACATTTCAGTGCTCTTGTTGCTACCTCTTGCCTTGCCCCCTTTGGACACTGGGAGTAATTCCCTCTCCCCGCCCCCTGTCCCTCCTCCTCCTCCCCTCAAAATATCACTGACATAGCCAACTACAAGTAACACACAACAAGAAAATTCACCCAAGGGCTGGAATTGCTGTCTTGCCTTCCGGTCTACCAGCCAAAAGGGTCACGCAAGTCAGGTGACAAAAGTAGGTTTCTGCTCATGCCCCGCTCTAGTCTCCAAGGTGAAAGTTGTATATCGTCATAGAAACATAGAGCCATGGGGTTAGAAGGGACCACAAGCATCATCTAGCCTAACCCTCTACCAAGATACAGAATGGGTGGTGTCTAAACCACCATCCAGTCTCTTTTTGAAAACCTCCAGTGAAGGAGAGTCCATGATTTCCCTAGGCAGTCTGGGCCATTGTCCTACGGTTCTTACAGTTAGGAAGTTTTGCCTGAGTGGCTGCCTGAGTGGCTGCCAGGTTCCTGAGGCCCCATGGTGGATGGGCGGCCAGGGAGGCTCTGTGTGCTGCCCTCACATCCTCAATGGGAGCTGTGGAGCCGGCCTTCGGAGCCTCTCGCCGCCAATGTGCCTAGGGGCTGCATGGACCTGCCCCTGGCAGCTGCTTCTGGGAGCCACACAGAGCTAGAGTCCGTCACGGAGTACACATGTTATAAAGGAGATTAACGCATGCAGCAATTTCCAGTCTAAACACTAAGCACATTTTTATAAGTCTAATACACTACCTAGTTTCACAATAGCAGCACTCAGGGGACGGGGTCCAGCGATGTACGTCAGGGTTCAGCTGAGACCTAAGGGCGTTGGCATGGACTGGCACCTGGTGTGTCGGCGACACAACCAGTACTTGTTAAAGGGAAAAAAAAACTGAACAGCTAAGCAGCTAGTCTCAACAATCCTTACCACGTGCTGATAAATATACCCCATACATGCTAATATATATATCCAATGCTCATGGACAGATAGATAGATAGGCTTAATCTTCACCCTGTACTATTATACACAGTGTTTTAAAAGCGGTAGAGGACTGGAAATGTCCTTTTAGCAGACTTTATGGACACAATGATCTGCACAGCCTATGACCTGGCCTCCCACCTGCAGGTTGTTTTCTGCTTGGTATTGCTATAGCCTATATAATCATTACACGTGTTCATCCTCCTAGAAGCACTTTACAAAGGTTCACTAACCCACACAGCAGCGCTGTGAGATAGGGTAGTGCTATTACCACTGCTCTAAAGGTGGGGAAACCGAGGCAGCATTCGAAAGACTTGCTCCTGGCCACAGAGCCTGTCGGTGGCTATTCAAATTCACGAGTTCCTGGCTCCTAGGTGTTTGCTCAGATTGTGTCTTTCTCGATCCCTGAATGTGTGAGCAGCTAGGTCAGAAAGCTACAGATTAGATAGAGGAGGTGGAGAAAGCAGGGGTTGGTTTCAGGCCAGGAAGCTGTCTCTCCTGTTTCTCTAAATGAATCATGCCCTTCTTCTATTGTGCATCAGCTGCTGGCAAAGCCTCTGGCATCACAAGGCAGGAAGGGATGGAAACCAAATGGGAGAATGAGTGCAGCACTGCTTTGCCGTAGGTCTTCCTCCCTGTGCAAGGGACGCCATTATTTACCTGACGGAGTCATCCTGTCCCATCCATCACAGGAGCCAGAATATCCCAGGGCTGCAGGGACAGCAACTGGAGAAAAAGCAAGTGTCAGTCCTGGGATGACGCTGCCTCCTAGTGGAGCTAACGCCGGTTCCACCAGTTTGTGCTTTACAGAAGGGAGTCTTCCGCAGGGTACTGTGACCTGCTGGTGTGGCTAGCACCTTCCCCAGAGACCGGGCCACAGTGAGGAAGGGCACCGGGAGGATCATGCGAGGAGATGACACACAACCCTCAATGAACGGTGTAAAGCCAACCCACACAGGGTAGGGTTGCCAGGTGTCTGGTTTTCAACCGAAAAGCCCAGTTGAAAAGGGACCCTGGCTGCTCCAGTCAGCACTGCTGACAGGGCCGTTAAAAGTCAGCTGGCCATGCAGTGGAGCTAAGGTAGGCTCACACCCAGCCCTGGCTCTGCGTGGCTCCAGGAAACGGTTGGCATTTCCCGCTGGCTCCTAGATGCAGGGGGCGATCAGGGAAGCTCTCATGCTGCCCCTGCCCCAAACATCAGCTCTTGAAGCCAAGAACTGTGGCCAGTGGGAGCTGTGGGGGTGATGCCTGCAGGGGAGATGCCTGTGGGTGTGGGCAGTGCTCACTGCGCAGAGCAGCCTGGCCGCCCCTCCGCCTAGGAGCTGGACATGCTGGGAATTGGCAGTGCCGAGGTAAGTGCTGCAAGGCCACAGCCGGCATCTCAAACCCCTTCTCACACCCCAACCC
Organism: Sternotherus odoratus; assembly: GCA_032164245.1. Lineage (NCBI taxonomy): Eukaryota > Metazoa > Chordata > Testudines > Kinosternidae > Sternotherus > Sternotherus odoratus. Next base: position 6,416,506 of record JAVMKO010000002.1, read on the forward strand.
CAGGTCAGAACCCCCTCCCACACCCTAACTCCCTCCCACGGCCCAGAGCCCACACCCCCAGTCCTGAGCCCCCTCCTGCACCTCAACCCCCTCATTCCCGGCCCCATCCCAGAGCCCACACCCCTAACTGGAGCCCTCACCCCATTCCCACACCCCAATCCCTTACTCCAGTCCAGGGAAAGTGAGTGAGGGTGGAGGAGAGCAAGTGACGGGGGTGGGTGGAGTAAGTGGGAGTGGGACCTTGGAGAAGGGTCGGGCAGGGGAGGCAAAGGAGGCGGGGCAAAGGTGTTCCGTTTTGTGTGATTAGAAAGTTGACAACCCTAACCCAGGGGCACTGGCAGAAGGAATCAAACCTGGGACCTCTTGAGCAAAATTCACGAGTCTCCACTCCCAGAGCTAAAAGACACATCTCTCTTAGCCAGCGCTGTAGAAGGCTCATCAATTTCTAGGTGGCCTAGCCACCACTAGAGGAGACAGAGTGCCACTTAGAGCAAGTAAGGGTTAAAAAGGTATCTAGCAAGCCAACGACTCCTCCTTGAACCCACCTGATTCCAGGGTGGGCTAGTGGTTAGGGCACTTGGGAAGCTCTAAGTCAATTCCCAGTTCTGCGACAGAATTTCTGTGTGACCTTGGCCAAGTCACTTAGTCTCTCTGTGCCCCAGTTCTCCATCTGAAAAATGGGTATAATAGCACTGCTCTGCCTCACACAGTTGTTAAAGACCATTAGGCACTCAGGGCCAGGTCCTCAAAGGTATTTAGGCCCCTAACTCCCATTCATTTCCACAGATACCATGTAATTGGGGCGAGGGGATCCTATAAGTACCTAACATAAGAATCTGGTCTCACACCACTGTAAAGTGAGTAACTCCATGGAACTGGTGAGATGAGAAGCAGGCCCTGTCCACAAGCAATAGGGGAAGCGTGCTCTGTTACCTGAAGCCAATGGCACTCCCAGTGCCACCAGCAATTCCCTAGTGGCAACACGGGGACTGAAGTCTCCAGAGCTATTCAAGTCTAACTAAAGTCCCATGGTGGCAGCAGGAAGTATTGTGCCCTACTGGCCGGTTGCCACATTAAAGAGGCTGCGTTGTCACTAACAGCTGGGGCATTATTGGTGGGGGGGGGGGGAGGCTAAAGACCAGCTGTCTCTCGCTACCTATCTATGAAACCAGGTCTCCTTACAAATCTGCAGAGGCAACCTCATGGAAAAACTTGCATAAGTTTTGCATAAAACTTGCATAATGTGGACGTCTCAGTATATCTTGAGACTTCCGCATTCACCATCGGGGTTGTTTACCGCCAGCATCTCCAAGATATGGCCAGTGAAAGAATTACATATTAATGGGCACACTTATTCCTGTTCAGCTGTCTTCCTCTCTTTCAGCGCCACTAGCATAGGCACCAATTCCATGGATCAGCGCTTCGTACCCGCACCTCCAGCCCGCCATGAACAGGTGTTTTGCAGTGTGCAGGAGGCTGGGAGGGACAGGGGAGGAGCGAGGATTCAGCACGCTTGGGGGTGGGGCCTTGGGGGCAAGGGTTGAATGGGGGGACGGTGCCTGGATCAGAACTGGAGGTCGAGCACACACACACACACCCCAGTCCTAACTGACCCGGCCACAGCTGTGGCTACTAAGCCCTCTCCAGGGCTGCTTTTGCTCCTTTTATTTTAGGAGCGGTGTAGCCACCCCACTACACTGCCCCATTATTTACCTATAGCAGGAGGGTGCTGAGTAGGGTGACCAGATAACAAGTGTGAAAAATCAGGACAGGAGGTGGGGAGTAATAGGCACTTATATAAGAAAACCCCCAAAATATCAGGACTGTCCCTATAAAATCTGGACGTCTGGTCACACTTGTGCTGAGTACCAAGTAAACCTCCCTTTGCTCAAGTGCTTTCAGGTTGCTATTAAGATTGCTATCCACCATTGGAAAGCTAATATTTGCCAGTTGTAATGGGCAGGAACTCTCTCTTGCTATGTATTCATAGTGTCTGGCACAATAGGGCCCTAATCTCAGCTGAGGCCTTTAGGCACTTTTATACATAACATCCTCCTCCTCCTCCTCCTAATAGTGTCAATTGTCCTTAATTAGTCAGTGGGGTGGAGAGATGATGTCCTGGTTGCTCATGAGATGCGACCTGAAGTGGTGAGTGGTCCAGCTAACCAGGAAAATAGCCAGCCACTTTGCAGGTAGGTCAGGATACTTTCAGCCCCACCCATCACTGTCCTGTATCCTCACTTCCATCTGTGTGGAGCTGGTTCATGTGTATAAGAGAGGGCACAAATTGGCCTGTGAACTTCACAGCGGCAATAACCTAACCTACTTTTTTTTGCACTGGAGATAAATTGTGTTGTGTTGCAGAAAAGATGGACTTTACAGATCAAGCTGTCTGTTTTTTAAGGGACACCACTGGAATCCTTAAGATGAGACCTGCTATAAAACTGAGAAGAACTGTTAAGGTACCTGTCAATTTCTCTGCCTAACAAACCTTGACATTGGAGCTTTAAAAGAGAAAAATCAGAAAAGAAAGATGTTACACGGGTCAGGTGTTAGATGCAGCACTTTACTGGATAAATTGACCCCAGGAGAGTTAGGATCAGAAGCTCAGGAAGGTGGAAGGAGAGAAACAGGGTGGTCCTAGAATCCCTATGAAAATGATAGTGTATTCAGCTATGTAATCGTTACGGCTTTTTCGTTGTCTGTATACTGCTCCTTTAAATCTCTCACTGCAGTTTGTAAAGCCAAGCAGCTATTTTGAGTTCAGTTAGGGTGACCAGATGTCCCGATTTTATAGGGACAGTCCCTATTTTTGGATTTTTTTTTTATATATAGGCTCGTATTACCCCCTACCCCATCCCGATTTTTCACATTTGATGTCTGGCCACCCTAAGTTCAATCCACTGCAGAGTGTCACAGAAGAGACATATACATTGGGCCAGATCCCCAAGTAACACAAACTGAATACAATGGAGCTATCATGAGTCGCACCAGCGGAGAACCTGGTCCACTGTGTGCTTGCTCATAGAGACTTTACTTTTGTTCTTTCTTAGCTGTAGTGGGTTCCACTGTCAGGCACTAAGCAAGATGCCTTCTCTGAGTTGTCAGTCCCTACCACCTTGCAATGTGAACATATATTCACTGTATTCATAGATTAACAGAGTACAAGGGCAGTTTTGCTCATATAGTCTGATCTCATCCATACCGCAGGCCATACTATTCAACTTATTCACCAATGATTTGGAGGAAGGGGTAAACAGTGAGGTGGCAAAGTTTGCAGGTGATACTAAACTGCTCAAAATAGTTAAGACCCAAGCAGACTGTGAAGAACTTCAAAAAGATCTCACAAAACTAAGTGATTGAGCAACAAAATGGCAAATGAAATTTAATGTGGATAAATGTAAAGTAATGCACATTGGAAAAAATAACCCCAACTATACATACAATATGATGGGGGCTAATTTAGCTACAACTAATCAGGAAAAAGATCTTGGAGTCATCGTGGATAGTTCTCTGAAGATGTCCATGCAGTGTGCAGCGGCAGTTAAAAAAGCAAACAGGATGGGTAAGAAATGGTGTCCCTAGCTTCTGTTTGTCAGAGGGTGGAAATGGATGGCAGGAGAGAGATCACTTGATCATTACCTGTTAGGCTCACTCACTCCGGGGCACCTGGCATTGGCCACTGTCGGTAGACAGGACACTGGGCTAGATGGACCATTGGTCTGACCCAGTACGGCCTTTCTTATGTTCTTATTTTCATATGCCGTTTAAATTTGTCTAGCTTCAGCTTACATCCATCATACATCTTATTATACCTATGTCTGCTAGGCTGAAGAGCGCTCCATTATAAAATTCTGTGTCCCCCCTGTGATCAAGTCACCCCTTAACCTTCTCTTTGTTATGCCGAATAGCTTGAGATCCTTGAGTGGATCACAATAAATCTTGTTTTCAAGTACTTTAAATAATTTATTATGGCTCCTCTTTGTACCCTGTCCAAGTGCTTTGACTTGTGGATGCCAGGATTCCAGCGGCTGGCACACCAATCCCAGATACAGAGGTAAAATAATCTCTGTACTCCTACTTGAGAATTGCCCATTAATACGTCCAGTTAGCTCTTTTGGCATCAGTATCATGCCGCCGCCCTCATGTTCAGCTGATTATCCGTCATGATGCCCAAGTCCTTTTCAGAGTCACTGCTTCCCAGGAGAGAGTCCCCCATCCTGTAAGTATTGGCGACTGTAGACTCCCTCACACTCCCAATCGGAGGGAGACCCCCTTGGGCCGGTCCGAACCGGCCGGGTTCAGGCTCTGTAAGGCAACCCGCAAGTAGCACAGTCTTGGGGAAAACCGGGGGCGTGAGCTTGGAAGGGCTCAGGCAGCCAGCAAAGCAAACGGTCTATCCAGGCTGGGGCCTGGGCATCAGGGCTCAGCCAGCCAGCAGCAAACAGTCTTTGGAGGGCTGGGGTCTGAACTTTCAGTTACTCAGGCCGCCAAAAACCACACAGTCTCTATGCAGGTCTGGCTATAGCCTAGGTGGGCCACAAGCAGCCAGCAACCAGTCTCTGGTGTTCCCTTGAACAGAGTAGGGGTGGCTAACTCAGGAAGTGGCTGCCTCTACCATCCAGTCGGCCTCCGATTCCTCTGGATACACGGTGGCAGGTATTCCAGGCCAGTCATCCTCAGCATCGGGGGTTGGAGCACTGCTTAGGCAGGAGTCATTTCCGGGCAGCAGCAGGTCAGGCGGCGCATCCTTCTCCTCCTCTGCTTCTCCTCCCTCTGGGCTGCAGGGCTGGCCTTTTATAGTTCCGGTCCCGCCCCTGTACTTCCGGCGAGGGGGATGGGACGGCCTTGGCTCCACCCTCCAAGGGGTGTGTACAGCTCCCTCGCACTCCCAATCGGAGGGAGACCACTCGGGCTCACTACACCGAAATTCTGTGTCCCTAGACATAGGACTTTACATTCTGCCATATTTAAATACATGTGGTTGGTTTGCCCCCGGTGATCCAAATGGAGGAGGAAGCAGAAATCATTGGACTTCTTTATCAACCTACAGCTTGTTTTATAATGGAAGTGTTGGATTTTACTATGAAGCGTAGCGGACAGCGAAGAATTTCCCTGGATCTTGTAAAAGGCTTCATTTCTTAGGCCTGAATTCACAATGCCAAACTGTGTCCTCAGACCTGATTGCAATGCAAGCCCTTTTCCTGTCCTGGATTTGCTCAGGTGTAACCGAGTGGACCTTAGCAAACAAGTAGATTCACAATCACACTTTCTGAGGCCTGGGCTACACTCCGGGGCAGGGTGGTTCGAAAAGATATGCAACTTCAACTACGCGATTCGCTGAAGGTTGAATGGGGAGTTTAACCTAAGTAGTTACCACATGTTGCAAGGGGCCATTCACGGTGAAGTGGGCACCTTGAATATCTGCATTAAATTAAATGAGTTTAGGGAGACAAGGTGAGCGCTTTCATATCGTTCATAAGACCAACTTCTGTTGGTGAGCGAGACAAGCTTTGAAGCTACACAGAGCCCCTTGCCCTTGAATTGGCCCTTACATTATGTGTTAACTATTCATGCTGAACGACCTGTTCGAGCATGCATGTAGTGGTGACACCCTGTCTTTGAGCACCTTTCTCAGAAGAAGAAGGGTTCTCTGTAGTTTGAAAGCTTGTATCGTTCACCAACAGAAGTTGGTCAAATAAAATATTTTAAAAAACCCACCTCATCCACTTTGTCTCTCTAATATCCTGGGACCAACAAAGCTACAGCAACACTGCGTCTATACAATGAGTTTGGTAGTTTCAGTTCACTGTGAGTGGCCACTTATCAAAAGACCACCACTCAGGATAACACCCTGACTGGTGGCTTCAGCAGAGAGACTGAGGACTGCAAATGGGCTAGAGTGACTTAGCTGCCCTCTCCTCACTAGAGATGCTCCCAGCGGAACAGGATGAAAGCACGTTGGTGATGCGGTGATGGCAAAACTCACCCAAACTGCTACATGTCCTGTGGAAAGACAGATGGTGTCAGTCTCTAGACTTGCCTTCACCGGCACTAAATTCATCCAGAAGAAACAAAGGGGCTTTATACAGCCACATGCTTTGCAGGTTTATATTTGGCACTGCTCCAAATTTGCTACAGAATAAAATATATATATATTTTCTATAGCTTAACAGAGGTCACTTTTTCAAACCTCACATATGTTCCCTGGTTAAGTATTTCATTACAGAGCAGATAAAAGCCCCAGCTGTCTCCAGTGGTTAGCATTGCCATGTTTTATTTATTACCTTTTGTACCTATTCATCATGAAGGACACCTGCGCGTCCTTTTGTTAACCTCCAGTTGAGTTCACTCTTGGATGGTAATTTAAGGTGGTGATCGAAAAATAAATAAATACATACATACATACATAAAATAAAAATGTAAAGGACCTGAAAACATTTATCAGATTTTTCTTTCTTTCTTTCTTTCTTTCTTTCTTTCTTTCTTTCTTTCTTTCTTTCTTTCTTTCTTTCTTTCTTTCTTTCTTTCTTTCTTTCCACAAGAGGAGGAGGGGCATGCTGTTTTCATCGGGGAAAAGCATAAAACCGTGAAAATTGAACATTTGTATGAAAACTGACAAGATTGCATTAAGACCAACTAGGATAAATAGGACAAAGGTTTTCCGTTGTCATGCTTCAGGACATAAATTTATCAGCAACTGGGGTCAGCCTGTAATTGCTATGTCCCTAAATTACTGTTGAGAGAAACAGGTATGGTTTTATAATTACCCTCCTATTCGAGCAGCATGGATCTCCCATTATTCAACACAAAACCATGTGAAATTCATCTTGTTCTGTTGCAAAGTACAGAACCCCAGCCCTTAACCAATAAACATTGTGCTTGAACAGTAACAGCCAACTGACTTGCAGGTTACTGGAGGAATTATAAATGAGATGTTTCTTTCAGAAGCATCCGCGTAGGGACAAGGACATGACTAATAGGTACAGCTCTGTTCTTGGTCTTCTCTTGGCACTAGTGGCCTGATGGCTAAAAAGCATTTTGTCCTCTGTGCAGACTGCAGGACAGAGTCTCAGCTGGTGTCAATCCGCAACACTCCATTGGTGATGAGCTCCATCACTAGCTGAGAACATAGTCCATTATGTGCACAGAAAATGGTGTTGCATTACAACAGACCAGCCTTGCCCCAGGTTGGCAGGAACCTGCTGCCAGATTTGGGTAAGCCAGAGCCATGGGTTTAGAAGTAGGTAGGGCGAGTCTATTTTGTCAAACCCACTCAAATACAAATATGACGTGGAACGGAGTGGTATAGCAGGTGTTGCACGTACCACTTAAGAGATTAGCATGTGGTGTCCCTGGGCTAGATTGCACCCTGAGAACCATGCATTGCAGGGACCCATTCTATATGGGTCTCACCTGTTTTCTACAGAAAGGGGGTCAGTTGCCTCCATGGCATGTTTCGCTCTCATCTTCTGAACCACAGAGAGCTCACAACAGGACAATAACCAGTCGGCCTTCTATGGAGACCATCAAAATAATTTCCCATAGGTCATCAGAAAGTGGGGACTTTTAGTCCCTACTGAGATGGTCTTGATTCTATCTGATGATCCAGAGGTGAAAGTCTCTGGATCCCCAAGTTACCCAGTTCAGTGTTCTGAACTAAAATGTCAGATCTTATGAGATGTGTCCATCCCTCTCCCCAAAGTTCTCGACCTCATCATCCCTGTGCAGAGCTAATACACTTGAAAAAGAAAGTCCACTTTGTTCTTGCAAGAGGTGGAAGCATTCCTCACCCCAGGGGGAGCCAAATTCTGGCAGAATGTGACACATGAGTACGTGCCAGGAGGAATGGAATTTTTTTTACCCAGTTTCTGCCTCTACCCAAAATTCAACAAAGCTGTTCCACAAGCCCTCTGCACCAGGAGCCACACAGGCAATTCTTGGGAAGGGATTAATGATCAGAGGGCTCATTCATACATTGTATAGGTACAACCCCTGTCCTTGCAATGGTACCTATGCACCTGATCTCACACACGGATACCGAGTACTCACTGTTGGCAAGACAAATCTGCTGGAGCTAAAAGGAAGACTTTGACGGGCTACTGTTATTCAGAATACAGCTATGTATTAATGCTGCTTCTGTAGAGTACTTGCCCACCCATAGCAGAACCATTAACACACCGGTCCCGTCTTCATCCCAGAGGCTGTATGTTGTATTTCATGTTAAATAGTTTGGTCAACAATTGGCATTTCTGGCTTCCTGTGGGAGGCAGCCATTGTGCTAAACATGTAGGTCATTGCAACAGTAGTAGCAGGAGGGCCCAACGTCAGAGATGGTAAAGTAGTTTCCCTTCAGCTTTAATACTGGTTGTGCAATTAGAAGCTATGTGGGTAGAGGAATACACAGGAGACTAGGAGTCGGGAACTCCTAAACTCTCAGGGCTTGGCTACCTGGAAAGTTAGCACAAAGCAAGCCAGGGTGAGAATCAAGCCGCAATCTGTTTAAGCAGCACTCCGTGACTTTTACTGCACCGAGGCAGGGTCCACGGGGCAAATTATTGTGTGGCAAGCTGATGCATTGTTGATTTTAGTTGGGGATTGGTCCTGCTTTGAGCAGGGGGTTGGACTAGAACCTCCTGAGGCCCCTTCCATATTCTGTGATTCACACCCTGGTTTTCTGCTCACTAGCTCGCCATGTAGGCAAGTAGCCCAGTTTCCTAGGAGTATTTACTGTTCATTATTCATTGCTATGGGAACAGTCATTGTCATTATGTGGTATTTTCTCTCTTCCCTGATTGGCTGAGGGAACTGTACTATAGAGGGTAGTGAGGGGCAGGTCACCGGGTCTCTGAATCACTCAGGAGAGGTTTGGGGTGATTTGTGAGATGAAGAGAAATACGCCAAAGCTGGTTTACATTAAAAACTCTCCTTCTGGGTCACTTAAACCAGATCCTGCCAGAGCCAGCACCGCTAGTATAATCAGCCTATAATGCTTAAACCAGCGGTTCTCAAACTTCCTGAGACCGCGACCCTTTTTATTTCTCCGGCAGTGCGGTGCGACCCTTCTATGTCTGCCAAAAAGCCACCGAATTGAATACTTCTGCATTCAGTGGCTATTTTTGGCGGACATCCCAAATGCTTCCGAGAGCGCTTGGTATGTCCACCGAAAAGCTGCCGAGTGCGGAACTAATCAATTTGGCGGCTTTTCAGCGGTGGCAGGAGCTCGCAACCCCCCTGGGAGCGCTCGGCGACCCCTTGGGGTGGTCGTGACCCCCAGATTGAGAAACCCCAGCTTAAACTAAGATCTGATTTGTTTGTTATATTCACTCCAAGTAATTTTTTGTGTTCAGCTCCACTCACAAAGGGTGTAGTCTATCTTATTTGGTTGCATCTAGTCAGGAGGTCCACATGGTCCAACCCACCAAAAAGGAGATCACACATGTATCTGTTTTATTTAATTGCCTTGCAGCCAGGGTTCTGGCCTGAGCTTTTGGGGACGGAGTCCTTCCACGTTGTGTTGAATAGCTGTAGTAAGACACTGTGCAGCTCCGTTTCATTTCAAGTGCACTCGCTGAATAATACCACTCTCCATTTTTCTGTCACCTGTTACTATTCACCACGCTCATTGTCACAAGCCAATTAGCAATTGAAGCATCTTTTGTTGCAAGAACTGAGCATTATGCCAAGCAATAGTCATTACCAAGTATTGTCAATACACTCTCAAGCAACCATGCCTGTTAGTAGCAGATCACAGAGATCTGTTGCAAACGAATTAAATCCTTGCTCTGGACAAACTCATTTGGAAAAACAGGTAGTTTATTCCTAAAATGCTGTTTTCAATGAATTTTCACATGGCTTGAACTATTGCTCTCCAAAACTCTATAGTGATTCATTGATATTGTTAATAGTAAGGCCTAAAGTCCCTAACCAAGATTGGAGCCCCATTATGTTAGGTGCTGTACATATACAATACATTGGTTAGTTTCTAAGGTGCCACAAGTACTCCTCAATTTCTTTACATACACATGAAGAGAGACAGTACCACTCATCCCCCTGTTACAGATGAGGCTCAGAGGCACAGAGAGAGTCATGCCCAGATATTGAGAGGTATTTAGGCAACTTACTCCCATCGGTTTCAAAATTCGGCCCTGCGTGACTTACCCAAGGTCACAACATGGGTCTATGGTCCCACTGCAAATTGATTCCAGATCACCTGCATCCCTGTCCTGAACTTTAAGCATAATGCCATTGTCCGTGTCATAGCATCTAGGTGTGCCTGATTGGTCAGATTTAACCCAATTGCTCTGACATTGTGAACCAGGCTGTGGTCCCAATTCTGCCCTCAGCTAATGAAGGGTTAAGTTCTATGGAATAACATGCATATAACTGAAGGCAGAATTGGCTCCAGCCCGTATATCTTAATAACATTTTGGGACAAAAGGCTATGAAGTCCACCTGCCAAGCTCCATGGTGCTTTTCCATGGGCTTGCAGGATTGGAAAGGATCTCTTGGTCACTGAATCCAGCCCCTTGCTATTCTAAAGGGTAAACAGTGAGGTGGCAAAATTGGAGATGATTCAGCACTACTCAAGCTAGTTAAGTCCAAAGCAGACTTAGAAGAGTTATAAAGGGATGTCTCATGACTGGGGAACAAATTGACAGATGAAATTCAATGTTAATAAATGCAAAGTAATGCACATTGGAACGCATAATCCCAACTGCACATATAAAATGATGGGGTCTAAATTAATGGTTACAACTCAAGAAAGAGATCTTGGAGTCATTGTGGATAGTTCTCGGAAAACATCCACTCAATGTGCGGTGGGAGACAAAAAAGCGAGCAGAATGGGAATCATTAGGAAAGGGGTACGTAATACGACAGAATATATCATATTGCCTCCAGACAAATCAATGGTATGCCCACATCTTGAATATTGCATGTAGATCTGATCATCCCATCTCAAAAAAGATATATTGGAATTGGAAAAGGTACAGAGAAGCACAACAAAAATCATTAGGGGTCGGAACAGCTTCCATATGAGGAGAGATTAATAAAATTGAGACTTTCAGCTTGGAAAAGAGATGACTAAGGGGGGATATGATAGAAGTCTACAAAATCATGACCGGTGTGGATTTACTTCTTATAACACAAGAATTATGTGTCACCAAATGAAATTAATAGGCTGCAGGTTTAAAACAAACAAAAGGAAGTATTTCTTCACAAAATGCACAGTCAACCTGTGGAACTCTTTGCCAGAGGATGTTGTAAAGGCCAAAACTGTAACAGGTTCAAAAAAGAACTAGGTAAGTTCATGGAGGATCGGTCCATCAAGGGCTATTAACCAGGATGGGCAGGGATGGTGTCCCAAGCCTCTGTTTGCCAGAAACTGGGAATGGGTGACAGGGGATGGATCACTTGATAATTCCCTTTTCTGTTCATTCCCTCTGGGGCACCTGCCATTGGCCACTGTCAGAAGACAGGATACTGAGGCAGATGGATCTTTGGTCTGACCCAGTATGACCATTCTTATGTTCTAGGCCACCCCCATCCTAGAATCCCATAATAAATTTATCAGTCTCTATCTTAAAACCATTTAAGTTTCTTTCCCTCTCTCCTACTGGGAGGCTTCTCCAGAATCTTTTTCCAGTGATGGTTAGAAAATTTCTTCTAGTATCCAGTCACTGTTTATTCATGACCACCAAACTCAGTCTCCTCCTCAGTTTTCCTTTTAGGGGCATCTCTAGTTACTTAAAACATTCATCGACACGGATGCTGTTCCTGCCTTTGGAAACTTGTTCCACACATTCATTATCCTCAGTATAGAAAAGCTGTCTCCTGTATTCCCACAAGGAATGGCTCGTTTGTTTTCACATTTTTTTTGGACCCATGTAATATGTGTTCAGTTAACGTCTACTTGAAGAGTACAGTTTAAGGTATGCACCAAGCAAAGCATCAGTCTTCAACCTGAATATCCTTACTGTCTGGGATGAGAATGGGCAGACCTCAAAATAGGCTGCAAAGAGAAATCGATAAACTCTAGTCATTTACGCAGGGTGTTTAGCTCCATTTTTTCAGTGGAAAACTGACTGGAAATACTTTTATATTATGCTTCGTCTACCTGCACCTTGACAGTTCTTTTCCAATGGGGCCTTAGAAGCCAAACATTAGAAACTTGTGTTACAAAATTTTGGTCCTAGTTATTGTATGCTATGTTTTCATTTTAGTTAGAAAACAAAATGGATAAATGAGAAACCATTAATTCAGCATTAAGGTAGGAAGTTCTTAAAGTAAAGGGCCCTAATAAAATAATGAATAATAGTAAAATGAAATAAAATAAAAAAATAATAATAATAATAAATAATAATAATCTGCCTGTATCCATATGTTTTCTCTTATACTATTTTTTTTGTTCTGTGTTGTACAGCATTGGGCACAAAAGAGTGTTGGTCTATCACTGGGTTCCCAGGCAATAAAATAAGAAATAGTAATAATAAAGAATTATAAAGAGCTAAAAAGAAATGCCAGGAAACATGACAACATGCAGCAGATCCATTCCTAAGCAAAGCATTTTTCAAAGTTTTTCTAGATGCAGCAGCGACTCTTTAATATAGTGTTGTGAAATAGAGTTTATTTCTTGTAGTGAACAGAACTAATTCATCACAGGGAGCATATGGCTTCCCATATGATTTAGCATCTGGGTCTCCACAATGTAACACACCACTGGAGTTAACACTTGTGCCTGAGTTTTGCCATGCTAAGAGCCATTATTTAGTTTTCCCTGCTCTCACAGCTCATTTTCCTTTTCTAATGTACATCGGTCTGCTTGTGTACCAGAAATGTTCTATACTGCACCCTTCCATTTGAGATGGAGACTGTCTTTGGGCCATGAGAAATTGGCCTCCTACTTGACCTTCCAGGACTGGCTTTTTCAGTAATTAATGGTCGGACCACGTGGATGGCTGGACCTTTTGGAAAGTGTGTTTGAGCTCTAAAATAACTCATGCAAGCAAAAATCTTCTACATTTGAGCATCTTGCCTTCCAGCTAATGTAGTAATTATGTGAAAACCACACTGTACCTCTACAGATGGCTTCCCTCCCTTCCCGGGAGGCAGCACATTTAGTTTCTGCATTGCATTATCATGTATTCGTTATATGCCCAATGACATGATTAATATATGCTGTCTGAATGAAATGTGTCATGGAATAACCCCCTCTGGATTTTAAATAATATTTATATAATAAAATAACAACAATATAATTAACCAGGTTCTCCTGGATATTTACTGTCGACTATATAGTATGTAACAGGATATTGTTGAATTAACAGTGTACTTGGAGGTGACATATTTAATAATATTCTATTCTGTGGTGTATTAAATGCATGTGTTACATTAACACGCATATGCTGTGCATTAAGGATGAATGGAACATGTCAGAGACCATAGCCAAACTGAATGGCTGCCTAACAATCAAACCAAACTCAAACAGAGAGGATGGCCTTGTTTTTCAGCTACCGGGCTCAAGTGAGCTGAGGTAATTCCTGGTTCTTCCATAGACTCCCTTTGTGACCCAGGACAATTACTTAATCCCTCTTTGTCTCAGTGCCCCTCTCTGTAGAACCTGGATAATAATATCCCCGCCACAAAGGATCTTGGGAGGGTAAATCCATTAATGATTATGAGGTGCTAAGATACAGTGGTGATATAATGACCTAGATGGATAGATCTCAGAGGGTTTCATCTGAGTGATTGGACGACTAGCATAGTGAACATCAGTGTAAATGGGTTAGATCTGAGGGTAAAATAGGGAAAGAATAAGTTAACAAATACTTAGAAAAGTTGGAAATACATCTTGGACACTTAAGGAACTGGCTAAAGAGATCCCAGGGCCATTAATGATCAGCTTTGAGAATTCGTGGAGGATGGGAGAGATCCCAGAGGACTGTTCTCCTTAACCTGTGAGGACAGGACAAGAAGCAATGGGCTTAAACTGCAGCAAGGACAATTTAGGTTGAACATTAGGAAAAACTTCCTAACTGTCAGGGTGGTTAAGCACTGGTATCAATTGCCTAGGAAGGTTGTGGAATCTCTGTCACTGAAGGTTTTTAAGAACAGGTTAGACAAACACCGGCCATGGTCTAGAGATAATACTTAGTCCTGCCTCAGTGCAGGGGACTGGACTAGATGACTTCTCGACGTCCCTACCAGTCCTCCATTTCTATGATCTGGGTGGTTGTGAGTGAAGGGATCCCTGCAGAGGCGTGTGTTCAACGTCTGGAGGGAGAAGGAATACCTCGTGTTACATTTGATCAACCGTACTCTGGATGACCCAGCGTAGTTATCGATGACAGGATCCAAAGCTTGCTGCATCTTCACCACACGTAGCAAAAGGCTGTGCATCAAGGAAGCAAAGGAGATGAATCTGGAGGCCCTCTCTTTGCTGTATAGCTACAGTATGTGTATTTTACGCTTCTTTGTCCTCTGCACTGCCTAGTTAAATCTCTAAGGACTCCGCTGCGTATAGCAGCAAACAGCCATGTTGTGTCCATTTCAGGCCCACATTTTACTTTTTGTTTTTTCATGGTTTTTTGGTTCTTCTTCTAATCTTAAGTAAAGGCCATGCAATGGGAACATATTGTATGGGGTAAAAGACACATTACATGTATCAAGAGACTACAATCCATAACCTTATTTCCTTGCTAGTGTAACATACTGGTTAGTGTCTATATTTATGGATTCATAGATTTACAATACCAGATGGGATCACCGTGATCACCTGATCTGACTTCCTGCATAACACAGTCCACTGAATTAATTCCTAACCCTAATATATAGAACACCAGGCCTTTTAAAGAATATGTGATCAGGGTTCCCTCTAGTGGGCAGTGTTGCAAAATTGTATAAACGCTAAACCTGATACAATTAAAAGAAATACTAGCACAACTAGTGGTAGGCAGCTAGGGGTTTTTTTTGCAGCAGAAGGCCTTTGATTTGGTCCTACTCATGCGGTCCCTGAAACAATACATTCCAGATATGTCATGCTCCAGAAAGAAAATTGTAACCCTTCATCGGTCAGATGCGCTGACAAATCAACCAGGAATTGTGTTTTGTTGTTTGTTGTTAAACATTTGCCAAACATCAGCGAGAGTCCCCCTATTGCAGGAAAACAAAAGAACATGAAATTGTCAGAAATCAGGTGATTTGGGAACCACTGGGAGGTAAACTTTGTAAAGGGGGAATGCAAATATGCTGGGTTTCCTCACAAAGTTATATAAAACAAGCGCATATGACCAGGGTGGTTGCTGAGTCTGCCATGTCTGAAGGCCGTAAGGACTAGAAGAATGTTTGTTTCACACACAATAACATAGCATGATGCACAACTCATTGAACTTTACACAAAGAGGTCTGCCGGCTGGGGCATTCGATTGGGAATCAGGAGACCTTGGTGCCATCCCTCGCTCAGCCACTGATTAATTATTTGACTATCGGTAAGACACGTCTCCTCTCTGTTGAAGACTATGGGGTTTTTTTTTGCTTCCAACTTTTTGTCTGTCCTGTCAGAAGTTCTTTGGGGGCAGGGATTGTCTCTTACAATGTGTATGTACAGCACCTAGAACAACAGGACCCTGGTTTCAAGTTGAGGCCTGTAGGTGCTATGTAATACAATTAATAATGACAGTAGGTTGTAGTGGAAAACGTGATAGCTGTTAAGTGCAGGCCTGCTCTACACCGGGAAATTAGGTTGGTATAAATACATCACAAAAGGGTGTGAAAAATTCACACCCCTGCTGCCAAGTGAGCCATCCTAAAATTTGCAATCCCCAATATGACTGTTTATCTGGTACAGGTAACAAAGTCCTGTGGCACCTTAAAGACTAACTATAAAGTTTTGAAGCATAAGCTTTCGTGGGCTAATACCCACTTCGTCGGATGCAAGCAGTGGAAGTGTCCAGAGGCAGGTATAGAAAAGTAGGCAAGAACCAGGTAGGAGGTAACAAGGTTAGTCCAATTAGGCTGAACCAGCTTGTTATCTCCAATCAGGGAGGGTGGGTTATTCTTCTAGCAGTTGAAGAACAGTCAATGCCAACTCTGCCCACATATCTACACCAGCAACACCATCACAGGACCTAACCAGATCAACCATACTATCACTGGTTCATTCACCTGCACATCAACCAATGTCATATATGCCATTATATGCCACCAATGTCCCTCTGCTATGTACATCGGCCAAACTGGACAGTCCCTACGAAAAAGGATAAATGCACATAAATCAGATATTAGGAATGGCAATATACAAAAACCTGTAGGAGAACACTTCAACCTGCCTGGACACACAATTACAGATTTTAAAGTCACCATACTGCAGCAAAAAAACTTCAAGTCCAGACTGCAAAGGGAAACTGCAGAGCTGCAATTCATTTGCAAATTTAACACAATCAGTCTGGGACTGAACAAAGACCTTCAGTGGCTTGCTAATTACAAAAATAGCTTCTCCTCTCTCCAAGTTCACACCCCTATTCAACTGCTAGAAGAATAACCCACCCTCCCTGATTGGAGATAACAAGCTGGTTCAGCCTAATTGGACTAACCTTGTTACCTCCTACCTGGTTCTTGCCTACTTTTCTATACCTGCCTCTGGACATTTCCACTGCTTGCATCCAACAAAGTGGGTATTAGCCCACGAAAGCTTATGCTTCAAAACTTTATAGTTAGTCTTTAAGGTGCCACAGGACTTTGTTACCTCTGCTATTTCAGACTAACATGGCTACCTCTCTGATTCTATCTGGTACAAACTATTTTATACTCTGCGTTTGGTTCTTTAACAAAAGGTGTTGCACCTTTCTCTTTAAAAGAATTTTTATTTTCATTATAGAAATTCTCAGATGTTCATGCTGATTTTTCTCCCCTCCGCTTTTATGTTGCCTTCAAATCAAATGCAATAATAGCCTCGGAGAGGCTGGGAAGGGCATATTTATCTCCCTAGGCAAGTTCTGGGGACGATAGCTTAGAGTCATCACATCGTCAGAGCTGGTATATTTCCATTCATTAACATTCTCTTTTTATATGTAAAAATACATAACTGGGACTTTCTTTGGCCCTGGTCTACAGTGGTGTAACTCCATCACAAGCAATAAAATTATGCTGATTTTGGGATGTGATCCTTCATCTACACATCTCAATATTCCTCACATCAGTGAGTAAATATCATCACCCTTAATTCACAGGCATTGATGAGACACAGAGATGTTAAATGATTGGACCAACAGTATATTAAGCTCACAGCAGAGATGGGGATCAAACAGAGGTCTTCTGTGGCACAGAACCGCATTTCCTGGTGCGGGCGATTAACTCTTCCCTGAATTCAGATCACTTTCTCCTGTCTACATTCTCTGGTTCATGCCAGAAAACTGGGGGTGTTTCTGTTTCAGAAGAGTAAATGCATTCCCAACTAGAAGCTGGAGGAGCCAGATGTCTCATGAAGCATTCTGCTCTTGCCAGATTTCCAGTTCACTTATTCAGCTCCAAGAGATGGGGGTAATTTGTTGGAGGTTTGGTTGAATATCCAAATCTCTCAGCCTGGCTATTACTAAAAATTGATGTTCAATTGCTATTCTTGCTAAAACTTGAAAAACTTCCCCGCTTGCAGTTATATTCTCAATCACAGCATGGGCATCGAGCCAAGCAATGCTGGGCAAATGTGTCTGTTTTTGGTTTCTAAAAGCAATCAGCAAAAATCAAAACCAAATCACTTTCATATGACGTTTCCCTTTAGTCATTTTGTCTACAGCTTCTGAAATTCAGACCCACTGTGGCTTTCTGGCTCCCCCTTTCTGTGACACCCTAGAATGCATAATGACACCCCTCTCCAGCTATCGGCAGGACTTGATCCTAGGACCATTACTACAGAAGCAAGAGCCTCTACTGTTTGAGTTTAAGGAGAAACCCTTGTAACAAGCAGCTGCAGTAGACTCAACCTCTTAATGCGCCGGGGAGAGCCAAAGGCCCACACTGTGCTACTGTTGATTATCGGTGCATTATTCCTATTCTTCCTTTAACCCTGTTACTCCAAGTTATATCCAGATCCAGGGCCGTGCGTCCACCCAAACTATCACCTAGGCCTTTCCAGCCGCCATGCCACATTGCAAGATCATGGCTCACTGTTATCCAGGTTCAGCCCAAAGCCTTTGGGATCATCTAGCCTGACCTCCTGTATGACTCAGGCCATAGAATTTCGATGCCCATCTTCCATTCTCCATAGTCAATACCACTATCTAATAATTTATGCTGAGTCCTTGAAGGACCTCCCTGAGGAGAAGAATGGATCATGTTTAAATAACAACCCCCCAGCTATTTGCCCAGTCTGGATTCTGCGCATACCCAGGGCCTCCGAGAAGGGTTTCTCGGTGCTGAGAAACTGTGAAATAATTTGAAAACAAACTTTATAGCTGCAGTAGGCTTTTCTGAGCCTCACGATGGCAGGCAGCCATGTTGTTTTAAAAAGAGTGACATTGGTATGATGGAACAAAAATGCCTGAGGCTGGAACTAAGTTCTCAGACAGCTTTAATACTAGTTCCATGCTTTTTTACCTAAAAAAAGGAATTTAATATTTAAATATTAAACAGTTTGTTTCTATAACACTTCTGCCTTGTGTTGTCAGCAGCAACAAGGGCCGGGTTTAGAGATCTAGGGTCTCCTTTTAAAATCGGCAAGCACAGCAACTCAAGCCCCGACTCAGAAACCTGAACAATTAAATAGCTTCCTGGAGTCCCTTAACCGGCAATACTTCCCCACTTGCAAGCTCTGAGTCTGTCTAGAAGAGAAGGGAAAACTATAAAAGGAACAAGGAACTCAGCGTTAATTTGGGAAAACCTGACAATAGAGCAACTAACTATATGCCTATATGAATAATAAATAAAATACCCATTCCCACAGTCTCCCTACCTGTTGGTGTGAATGTCAAGGAGACAAAGGTCTTTTTGACATCTCACTTTTCCCCCACTCCACTTTTCCTTCTGGTGCACCCCACTCATGGTTTGTTGTCAGTGGTTAATGAAGTCCCAAGGCTTGGGAGAACACTTATCTGTAGCCCCTAGGCCCTAGGGGGATTCCTGGTTCCCATTAAGAGACAGCTAGACACCATCTCTGAATCGTCTTTCATCACGTTAGCACCTCTAGCTGTAATGCTGTATCTGCGCCATTATTTTTCACTGTGGTACCACCTTTACCCACAATGCTCTCTGGCATTGTTTAGATGGAAGTCACCATGAGGCATCTTAGTTATGGTGATTTCAGCCCTGTGGGTGCTGGGTAAAAGGGATCTTACCGGAGCTCATTCATCTTTGCTCTCTACAGCTTCAGTGGAGAGCTACCATCACCTCGCCACCATATCTAAAGATTTCCATTCTGTTATTACCCTGCAGAGGGGGTAATAACAGAATTTAAATAACAGAAAGGATTTTAAAGGTTGGATGCAAAAAAATACCAGGTGATTGGTGGATGGAGAAAAATTCTAAACATGGTATCCAACAAGCAATCACTTGTAAACTTCTGTGAATAAATGGTTCAAAATGCACCTGAGAGTGCAGGAGTGCACCCAACTCATAGGCTCCTTCATGCCGGAGGCTTGTCCAGTGGTGAAGTAGCAAAATCTATCTCCAGCAGAGGTGTTGAAGAAGCCCAAGACTTGTGCAATACTCAAGGGGAAGTGGTCTCAGTGATACTTCTGCATCCAATATGTGCCAATATGGCTTCCTTGGTGTCAAAGGAATCATAGTAATTAGGTCACCTAATACAACTGGCCCTTGCTGTTCACTACTTTCCAAAAATGAAACACATAGCTAACATGTAGATTGAAACAGGCACCATTGTCAGCACAGTTGACAAGCATTGCTTCATACCTGTGCATGCAAATTTGTGATGTCTTCGCTCCTGACATCTGCAATGTACTCCCTCTAGATCTCTGTTTTTTCGACCCCATCCACACTATTCATTAGAGCCAAGCTGTGTAAAAGTATTTCAGAAAAAGCTTTGTAGCTGGATTTTCACCTATATTTGAAGTCCCTGTCCACTTTTCAAACGGGCTGTTTTTGCACCAAAAGCACGCAATATTTTCAGTTCCCAGTGCTGAATTTCAAGGACACCTTTCGCTCAGATTTCTGGCCCACTTCTGGCAAATGATTTGGCAAAATGGGAGCATTTTCAAATTTGTAATAATGGGAGAAAAATAACCATTTCATTGTGTCATGGCGACTATTCCATTCACCTCCCTTATTAATCACATCAGTGCCACATAGCTGTGTAATCAATGTCGGAAAAGAAGACTGAATATACCACTCTCCACCCAGAAATGCTTAGAAATATGTGTGCGGGAATTGCTTTATTCACCACTGACATAAAGCAGCCTCAAGTATAGGACACAAAGCTCTTCAATAATGCACAGTAGCACTGTTCAGTCGTCTAGGGCAAGAAGTGAATAATACAATATCCAGGGGGAATTTAAGCTGGGCAACATGTCATTTCCCAAACTGGAACTTGGCCAGGAGACCACAATCAGCACCACTACACTCCGGAAAAGGGCAGTGGAATCTTTAATAGCAGCACGAACGCTTGATGTTATTTTTATATTTCATCACCACAGCACTTCTACGGATATTGGTTCAGAGAGCATGTAATATGGTGGCAACTCACCCCTGCGGCGCCTTCTGCTGGTACGTCCAGGGAATTAGCCTTTTCCAGCATCCGGAGCACCTTCTGCAGGCCGATATCCTGCTTGCTGCTGGCCCATGTCCCTCCCAGACCCTGGGGTGCTGCACCCCGCAGTTCCACCACAGATCTCAGGGTCTCCCCTCCCTGAGGAACCCCCACCCCCTATCTCCACCTTGCCTCAGCCTATGGGCTATTGCCAGTTACCATCAAGCCCCCGTTCACTTGGGCCGACTGCAATCTGTATAAGCCAGTCATCAAGGCAAGGAGTGTTGGCCTGCTGCCTCTGCCTACCCATGGGCTGCCCCCTGCAACCCCAGTACCCCTTCTTGGCCACAGACTAGGCCCTGCAGCCTGGGGAGTTGCCAGCCTGGAGCTCCCCAGTTTCTCTGGCCTTTCCCCCCAGACCTGCTCCACTCCAGGTACCTTCTCAAGCTTCCCCAGCAGCCAGGCCAGTTTACCTCCACAGCTAGTGGAGACTGACTCGGACTGAACTCCAAACCAACAGCCCTTTTATAAGGGCCAGCTGCCTCCTAATTGGGTCTGGCCCCAGTTGTGGAGGCCTTCCCACTCAGCCTGGGAGCTTGCTTGCTCCCAGCCACAACCCTTTCCTGGGCTGTTTTAAGCCCCTTTTAGCCAGAGCAGGGTAACCACCCCGCCACAGAGCAGCATGCCATCATTTTGACTAGGAACCAATATAAATTCCTGCTACTTTGGATCTCCCTTATAGCGCTCTCAGTCAAGTGCTGACCTCTGCCAAGCCTGCTTAGATCTGAGGGGACTACATGCAGCTTAAGTTATGTCTTTGGAGCTTTCTTTTGCTTTGTCCTGCTCTAGTGAAATGAATAGCGCTGCATTTGAGCTTCTCCGCTCCTGAGTGCTCGCTGCATGGTGCCCAGACGGGGTTGAGGCGCTAAATGAAATTAAGATGTAGTTGTTTCATGAGCGCATAATGGAAACTTCAAAGTAATCTGATCAGCTGTGCTCTAATACACCCTATCCACCGCCACAACGAAGAGGGAACATGCAGCAATTTTTAGGCTAAATTGCGTGACTAATTCTGACTTTATTGAAACGAACAAGAACACACGAGGAGCTGCTTGTTCTCACAGTCAGTTTCAGCGGGACTGTACTGCCTTTATTGCCATCCTTTAGACCAGAGGTTCCCCAACTTTTCTTAGTGTGTACCCCCTTCTAGATCCACCAGCTCCCTGCATACCCCTCCCTTTTTCATCACTCATACTTTGTGTGTTCTTCTTAACACTACCCGTCTTTAGTATCTGCCCATATTCCACTGTTACATAGAGAGATAGTTATAGAGTAATATATACAATGGGAAAAAAAAACCCCAACCCTGAATATGTTCTGAGCTCAGTTAGACTGGCCGGTTGCTGGGCAACTGAGCCCGTGCTGCATGGGGATTGGAGGTGAGGGCTCTGTACCTCAGCATCTCTGTGTATCTGTGGTCTCACGTTCTCATCTTGAAGTAAATTAACTAGCATCGTTTACATAGCAAATTCCCACAGAGTTTTAAAGCTTCGCCTGAGAAGCCTGTTATGAAAATGCAGTGAAAAAATAATGAATACATAAAATCTATCATTGCATAATTTCTCCCGCCTATCCCTCAGAGATGCCTCGCGTACCCCTTCCCCCCCCCCCCGGGGACACATGCCACAGTCTGGGGAACTCCTGCTTTAGACTGTAAGCACTGCCAGAGATTAGTGGAAGCCAGTAGCTGTCTATTACTGGGTTCAGTGCCCAGCATGGTGGGGCTGTGATCCTGTCTAGGGCCTCTCAGCCGTACCGTATTGCAAACGGTAAAATCACCGTGGACATTGCTGACCTGTGAATCCCTCTGACTCACTAGACTGAGAAAGGAGCCTGCTGTCAGTGAGGAGGAAAATGAAGTCACAGATTCATGGAGCCTGATCCTCCCCTGTGTTCTGAGCGACCGAGGACAGCCGTGCAAATGCACGTTATTGGTGTAAAATCAGGCTTGGGGGGGCAAATGGAAGGGAACCGCTGGTAAATGACGTCATTTCCCACCCAGCCTGAATCAGGGGAAGCCTTCCTGAACAGCAGTAATGCAGTATGGGAATGGTCCATCAATGGCTCTTCGCCAAAATGGTCAGCGAGGCAACTCCGTGCTTTGAGTGTCCCTTGCCCCGTTTGCCGGAAGTTGGGAGTGGATGACAGAGGATGGATCACTCAATGATTGCCCTGTTCTGTTCATTCCCGCTGCGGCACCTAGCACTGGTCACCAGTGGAAGACGGGATACAGGTCTAAATGGACCATTGCTCTGACCCAGTATGGCCGTTCTTATGTTCTATGGAATTTAGGGCTCTGTTAGGAGAGCTATGAGGCACTAGGACTCAGTCACCCTAGAAGAGCAAGCCACAATATGAGGTAGAAATCCCCAGGGGGATTTAAGCTCCTTATGGGATCACCTTTCACACCATGCATCAGAGCCCAAGAGCAGCATGACCTCCAGCTTCAACCTGAAACACAGATGTCCCCTGCTCACCCAGTCCAAATACATGGAAGCATAGGGATTGCCAAAGTGTATCAGACTAAGGATCCATCTAGTACAGTATCCTGACTGGAACAGTGGCTAGTACAAAGTGCTTCAGAGAAAGAGGCAGGATGCCCTGCAATACGCAATCACGGGATAACCTGTCCCCAGGGAAGGTTTCCTCCTGACCCTTATACTTAAAGGTTGACTTAAGCCCTGAAGCATAAGAGTTACATCCCTGTCCAAAACTCTCTTTTTAAAATCTTAAATATTAAAACCCTGAGTATTCTTTTTAGCCATAGAAAGGCCTAAATTCCTTTTTGGATCATGCTAAATTTTTGGCCTTAGTGGAGTCTTCTGGCAGTGAGTTCCACAGGCTGATTTTACCTGGTATCAAAAAGTCTTTCCTTTGATCAGTTTAGAATTTGGTATCCCATAGGAGCAAGGAACTGTGCAGAACCCTAACCACACAATTTAAGATATTGATATGTCCCCTATTACCTGGTATCTGAGTGCCTCACACTTCTTATCATATTTATACCCTGTGAGGTAGATAACCATATCCTTATGTTACAGCTGAGGAACAGCGAAACCAATTTCAATAGGCATTTAGGGCCCGATTTCAATAGGCATTTAGGCAGCTAACTAAATTCAGTGGACTGTAGACACCTGAATACCTTTAAAAATCTGGCCCTTAGTGACTTGCCTGAGATGGTTCCCCAAGAAGCCACTGTTAGATCAGGGACTTGAATGTAGGTCTCCCACATTCCAGACTAGATCACTGGGCCATCCTTCCCCTCTGACATATCTCAATCACATGGGAGCACCGGTGGCTTTGTGTTATGTCTCATCACTAGGACACTATATTGACTATAACACACCTGGTAAGCCCCATGAAGATTTCCACTTTGCTTCTCCCCTATCTGCAGTCTCACAAGGGACTGTGCTTGTTTCCAGAGAAAACATCACCACTAAAATCCCAATGAAAATAATAGCTATTCCTATTAGCAGAGAAATAATTCCACCTTGCCATGCTGGCTCATGATCTGTGTATATTAGAACAGGGGCCTGCTCATTTTTCTGAATCATAGGTGAGGTTACACGTTCGCTGCGGGAACCTGAAGATTGAAATTGCACAAAGGCCAAATTATTTTCAAATAGTTCAATGCTAATGGGCTACACAAGGCTCAGCCTGAATGAATGATTCGGAATTGTTCCGGCTCACTGGGATCTGAGCTACAGCCAGATGTGCTGAGTTGGCTGGTCCCGTCTAACAACCACCCACAACAACCACTACTCCACACGCATATACAAACCACCGCCTCGTACTTTGTACAGACGCCACAGCAAGCACTGTAGATGAAAATCCGTTATTAAGCCTGATTTGAACAGAGTATGATAGCTCAAGAACAGACCAAGTGCACAAACTTTATTCGGCAACTGTCAATGTTTTGAATATGTTCACACCCTCTTTTTGTGCTCACTTTGAATGACTAGGCTAAGCAACCATTTTATCAGCTGAAATGTTCACTTCAAGAGCTATTTTGAAGAGAATATTGAAGAATATTCACAGCAAGTGAAATTTCTGTCACTCTTCTACATCTACCTTCCGCTTGTTGTATTTTAGCATGCAGAGGTAAGGTTAACTGTTATTTTCCCCATTTTATTGGTGGGCAGCTGAAGTGCAGATTAGTTGGGTTGCCCAACATCACATGAGAAGTCTTCAGCACAGCTAAGAATTGGTCACAAAGCGCCTGTGTCCTTCGTCTAGTCATCCCTTGTAGGATCTTACTACAAACACATCACTGTGATCATTCAGGAGTGGTGATAAGAGCTGGCATGGGCCATTCAATCCAAATCTATGAGAATTCATGCTTGAAACTTGATTCTAAGTGTCAGGGGATCAAAACATGTGTCCAAAAGAAAGAGACTGATTGCTGCATCTCTATATATATAAAAGTCAAATAGTGTATGCGTGTATGCGTGCGTGTGTGCGTGCGTGTATGTACGTTCCCTTACTCCTTCCACTCCGTTTGAGCTAGAGACTTGAAATTTGGTACAGTTATAGGCCTTAGGGTCCTAATCAGGGTAAGAGTTGAAAAATTTTCAAATCTCACCTCTGACGCCCCCCAGGGGTGAAATTCTTTAAAGGCCATTCACATCAGCTGGGCAGCAGGTTAACACCTGCTGTTCTCTGTGACATAGTTATGATGTAATAATACCCCCCTCCAACGGACCCCACACTCGCTCAGCTCTCTTCCCCCCATCCAGGGACCCCCACACTCGCTGAGCTCTCTCCCCCCTCAGGAAAGAATCGAAATTTTTTTAAATCTCACCCCCCCCTCCCTCCAACGCCCCCCCACTCGCTCAGCTCCCTCCCCCCCCCCCCAACAGACCTTGCACTCGCTCAGCTCTCTCGCCCCTCAGGTAAGAATCGAAAATTTTTAAAATCTCCCCCTCCTCCCCCCACTCCAACGCCCCCCACCCACTCGCTCAGCTCTCTCCCCCCTCCCACCCTCCAACGGACCCCGCACTCACTCAGCTCTCTGCCCCCGCCCCCCCTCCAACGGCCCCGGCACTCGCTCAGCTCTCTTTCCCCCTCCCCCCCTCCAACGGACCCCACACTCGCTCAGCTCTCTTCGCGCAACGCTGGGTCCCCTCCCCCCCCTCCGATGGACCCGAGCAACGCTGGGTATTTCTGCTAGTATTAAATACATGGAACCAATGGTTATGACAAATCTACAGATCAAGAATGACTTGCTAAGTAGAAAAAGAGGCTTCACTTGTCAACTAAATTCATTGTTCAAACTGTTTCACCCAGCTCTGAACCTGCCATCCACAGATGAGGCGGTAGGACAAGGTGGTGTCCAGGACAAAATGCTGTTGTGACCAGGATCTGGGGTATGTGTGTAGGGGTGCCACACTAAGGTTATTCAATTAGGGAAAACTGCAAAAAATGGGGCAGATAATCCCCAAATCTGGGAGGCCATTCCAATCCTTAGATCCACCAATCTAGCCTGAAAACAGCTTCTATAACACCTTACTGGTTACCCAGAGGTCAGAACACAGGTCCCTTAAAGCAACCCAGCCTTGAGCTCCCACCCAGACACCCCCGTAAAATATGATGAGGATTATTGAACATCTTATTCATCATATAAAAAAGTTCTACCACTCCCAAAGGGTCAGGCACACTGCCTGCCAGGTTAATGAATATTTCAGATCTTACCCAAATATATGCCCACAGCCAATCCTTATTGACTAAACTAAAGTTTATTAAAAAAGGAAAGAGTGAGAGTATTGGTTTAAAGATCAGTATACATACAGACGAGTACAGTTCTGAGATCAGATCCCTAGCAGAGATGGTGAGCTTTGTAGTTGCAAAAATTTCTGTCAGAATTAGTCCATAGGTTATAGTCCAATGTCCATATTTAGGGTGAGCCAGGTGGGACTGGAGAGTTCAGTTTTATACTCAAGCTTCCCTGAATTAAAGCTCAAGCAGATCTGAGATTAAAAAAAATTAGGTCCCGAGAAATTTTTATATAGTTCCTGGGCAGTGCAGAGTCTTTGACGTAACCTCCTATCTCCCAAACATCACCGGTAATTACTACATGGATTAACATAAGGTCATTTATCCATTAAGCAGTTTATCACAAACTTTAAAGAGACATATAGGGCTGCTCCTCACTACCGGGGGGGAGGGGGGCGGGCACGGGGGGATCGATGGCAGATACACAGCTTCAACTACGTGAATCACGTAGCTGAAGTTTGTGTATTTGCCGCCGACTTACCTGCCGTTCTCACGGCGGTGGCAGGTGGTGGCACGCTCCCCCGTCGACTCCACCTTGCGCTTCTCGGCAAGCTGGAGTTCCGGAGTCGACTGGGGAGCCGCGGGCGATCTATTTCTCGTGTCTTTACAAGATGCGAGAAATCAATCGCCAAAAGATCGATCGCTACCCGCTGATCCGGCAGGTAGTGAAGACCAGCCCTTAGACAATGACATTATTTCACCCAAGATTAATCTAAATGTTAATATTCTCTTTTGATCTCTGAATCAATAGCCATAGTAATAGACAGGAACTATCTGTTTACATGGCTAACACCTTACAAGACATAAGTAAACACATACAATTAGTATCACCTCTAATTCTCTAACAATACAGGTTTGCACTTCAAAGTTCTAACCTATTTCACATGGAATGGCTCTAATTACCATTTTCATACCTCTCTAACATGTCTATAAAGGTTGAATCTGGATCATTTACCCTGCTAGTTTCTTAATCCTTTCTGGTCCAGCATCACAGCTGGTGATAGAGAATGCCTGGGTTGCAAACAAGAGTTGGAGAACCTGTTTGGAAAGGTGTGAAGATTAGTGCCTGAAATCTATAGAAATCACTCCTGACCAAGGGTGGATGAACTGTCAATATGACTGATTAAAAATATGGGTTATGAGCTCCCCCTAAACTGCTGGATAGATGCTTGTGGGGCCAGTGCAACTGGATTATTTGGTTTCTTCCAACAAAAAGTTCATCATAATTATGTTGATTGCAAACAGGGATCTTTCTATCTTGGTTCATATATTAAATACATGTATCATCTGATCATGTCATAAATAGTCACAGATTTATTCTCAGAACCCCTCTTTGAGAAGAATGGTATTATCCTCACTTTACATCTGGAGCTCTGAGGCCTACAAGCCCAGCTCCACAAAGGTACTTAGGCAGCTAATTCACAATGATTTCAATGGCAGTTAAGCACATTGGAGGACCTGGGCCAGAGAGACTGCATAAATGGGTTGCGGAGCCAGGAATTTAATTGTGTCCTGCTTCCGGAGTCTTTACCAAAAGACCAGAGTTCCTCTGCCGATGTGCCCGAAACACTTTGAATGAGACATCTTATTCCAGGGACTCCCAGTTCTTATTCAGTCGATGGCCAGACCTGCAACTTGCCAGGAACCAGACATTTTCATATAATTTTCACAGAATGGAGATGTGTCTCAAGGAGATGGCCCCATCAATGTTCCATGTTGACCGAAGCCAACTGCATTGAAGATTGCACACTAGAACTTGCACTCTGAATGGTCTCCAGCGCTGCATGAACTATGGGCTGCATTGTGGAACCCCATGTTTTGTCCAAAAACTGCCATTTGACCCTCCCATTCTTATGGCCATAGTGAAATTTACACCCGGGATACGTATTCGCTTCCATGACTGGCTATTCTCAGTTTGTTACAAGGGGAGTCGATGTATTAGTCTGAACTGCTTGGTGTTATCTGCGCCGGGGAAGACATCAGAGACGTTTATTTCAAGCAGTTTGTGGCAGGGTAATGAGAGGCAAGGGAGCACAAAATTCAATTATGCACAGCGGGTTATGCATGTACATTTTCATGATTTGTATTGATTCATGTGCATGACAGATTGCTTATAAATTGGGTAATATATTGGCTTGTAAATGAAATACATTGGATTGTAGATGGTGTATGGAATTCTCCTGGCCTATATGACATTTTATTTGTGTGTGTAAAAAATCTCTGTTATTTCTGAGCATGTAGGATATAATTGGGTTACACGGGTAGTACGTGGGTCATTTATGGCACTGTTTTGGCACTAAAGTATCGCAGGTCCCCACTGCCATCAGTGAAATGAGTGGATGGGGCTGAGTCTATGAGAATATGCAGACACGTTCCCAAGAACCGCCCTCTCAGTTAGCACCCCTCTTGTCAACCTCGGCCTGAATCCATGACTGATTGGGCAGGGAGACCAAACTCCATCCACATTGAAGGTTGAGCTGTCTTGGGACGGGCCACGTGAGAGGAGGTTGTCAGACTGCTGCTGCCTCTGATGTACCTCCTACAGGGCGGGGAGTGCTGTTGATCCAGCACAAAACCAAACAAACAATGAAACACCTTCCCTAGGGTAGCTACGCTGGCAAGACCTTCAACCACTACACCCAGGGCTGGAGTAAGCAGGCCTCAGGCACTTCGAAGCACGGGTCCACTCCAGCTCCATGCACATAGTCCTCCCTTCTGCACTGCTGGCCCACCCAGCTCTTTGAAGGGTGGGAAAAGGGGCTCTCTTTCCTCCCCAGGAGCCACAGCATCCCTTTGGGAGCCAGAGTCCAGGGGCTTGAGGGAGTGAGATGGACCCACTGGACTCCTCTCTGCCTGCCGCACACAGCATAGCTGGGGTAGCATGGGCAGCAGCTCAGGCTAGTTGCCGGCGTACAAACCTGCCCAGCCCTCCCCAGGTGCTAGCCCAAGCTGCCAGCTGTGCTACCCCAGCCACGCTGCTATTTTTAGCCCTCTAGCGGAAGCAGACCTAGCACCTGTCTGTCAACCTGAGCTGGGAAGCATCGTCCCAGCTGCAATGGAGACATAACCAGAGTCTTTGGCTTGGGTGGCGTTGGCTGCACATCCCCTTCCCCCTACCCCAGAACAGTGAATCTTGGCATTAACACCCCATTAAGGTGAATGAGGCACTTCACGCCTCTTAGACATATTGTCTCAGGCTCTGTGCAGACTCTGGCAGATATCTCTCCACTGTTTATGCTCAGGTCACCTTTTAAAGCTTTTTTCCATCCACAGCTCTGAGGTTTAGGAAGTTCCTTTTTTGAATGAAAGCTCAGATTTAGCTCCAATCACCACAAGACTTGGTGACCTGGGGCCACCTGGCAAGAGCCTTTATTGCCTATCCCTGAATCTGTGCTAGACTAGCCTGCAGAAGTGGCTAGCCATAGTATTAGGATACCTCTCTGTGGTGTTTTAGATGCGGCTTGTAACTCTTAGGACTGGGGGACTGTAGGACAGGAAACAGGAAGGAGGGGGGAGGAGTTGAGCCAAGCCTGAGTTAGAGCTACAGAGGGGTGCAGCAGCAGCTCTGTAAAGAGGTTTCACTGTTGTTAAATAAAGTCTGTTAAAGTTTGTTAGTACCTTGCCTGCTTGATACAACACTCTCCAAAGCTCAAACTGAAGCTTTAAGGCCACCAGCAGCAGAGTAACCTATTAAACAGGAAAACAGGACCCAAACCCACAAACTAAACAGGCTTTGGGGATCAGGTCACCAGTCCTGCATAGTCAGGATGACTAATACAGTCTTCTTCAGTCTTCTGTGACTTTTACCTCTATGAAAGAGGCATACAGCTCTAAGGCCAACAAGCAGGACTGGAGGTAAAAGTGGAGTCATTTACAAGAGATCCAGCGGTAGATGGACATTTGGTAGAGGAAAAGCCCCTCGACACCAATGCTAGAGTATACAGAGGGGGAGGAAGGATAGGAAGGGGTGAATAGGTTCTGATGAAGTTGATTTTATACAGCCCTTTCCACAATTCCCATGTCCTGCTCTATGGAGATGGACTTAGTCAATGATTTGTTCCTTTGGACTGATTAGTTGCACTGGTGAAAACGCCAAAGTTGGTTTCTTTTTGGGGTCGGGGAGGAGAGAAGGATTTTTGAAATCTTATCGTTTATATTACTACTTATAGCTCTAATAGCAGCACTAATATTTCAATAATCTCTATAGAGCTCATTTATACCATAGACAGTCGATACAAGTGACTTCAGCGCTTTTTAATACAGTTTAAAATCTCCAGAGTAGAATATTGATAGTGCTCACTTGTGGCCGAGATGTTGAAAGGATAAAGGTCAAGTGTGCATTACATTACAGGGGTGGTTCCTCTCTCCCACTGAGGTCCTGTCTGCTTTCCCAGCTTCTGCCAGCTAGTGTGCACTCACATAGCGGGAGAGAATAATTCCCTCCTCTCCTGGAATCACTGGCTGGAATCCGATGGCTTGTGTTATGCAGGAGGTCAGACTAGTTGTTCACAGAGGGCCTTATAATCCATGAACCAGATCTTCAGCTGCCGTCAATCTGTGTAGCTGCACTGAAGGGAAGATTCCAACTGGATCAAGCTTTTGCTTAGATTAGGTGGAACCATCTATAAAATATTCTGCAAGACCCACCTCTTCATCTATGCATTTCCTTACTGAGCAGCCGTGGCCTCCCCATGGCACTTGGAGTCTGACCTTTAGGATAAGAATCTATGGAAGAGGGCGAAGGGATGGCTAAGCTTGCATTAGTGGGCAAATGTATGCAAGAATGCCCAGTTACTGTAGTGATGGACACTTTAAAATGTCCCTCATGGAGCTAGTGGTGAAAGCCTATGGCAAAAGCTGGTGGGGCATTAGACCTGTTCTGGGTAGCCCAAATGTTGAATGAAGATCTTGGGAGAAGAAGGATTTGTATAATAACCAGGAGACTTGTTCTTTATATTTAGTCACGCCTGGTATATATATCTTGCATATGAAAGACATTAAAAGGATCTCTAAAGCTGTGAGCACCTGCCCCAACATGGAACTCTAGCTTCCCTGGAAGCTACTGGCTGCTCGATGCTTTTGAAGCATAAGGCCTCTTATTTAGTTGGCTAAACATGTACGTTGGACCTTAACTTCAGGCTTCCACTTTTGCAACTCTTGGCCAGGATTTTGAACCACGGTAGTATCTATGAGAAGACTGCAGCTTTAATGACCGATCCTCCTTCTGATGTACTCCATAGAGGCAAAGTTGTCCTGCTTCCTTATCCCAGATTTTTATCATCAGTGGTCTCTGAATTCCAGAGCATTAATTTTCTGGTGTTCTTTCTGAAACCTCATCCTACTCCTCATGTGTATTCTTGCTCAGCACTCTCTCACACCAGACTCTTGGACAAGATTTGTGTAAGATCCTAGCAATTTGGGATCCATCTTTTGGGATGCCTCTAGTTGGCATGCCAACCTGAAACCCCTGATTTTCAGAAGGAAGAGGTTCAGTGTTTTCTGAAAAGTTTCAGGCCGCTTTTAAAAGGCGCCTCAAGGTGGGCAAACAAAGGCCAGGACAACCCCAAGTTACTAGCCACTTTGGAGAACGTCATCCTGGGGCTGGAAGCTGCACAGAGGTCTATAACCTCATCTCTGAAACCTCTGGGGCTCTGAGTGGAATATTGAGTGGTGCCAGATGGGGCCGATGTTCTGGAACAGGAGTGGGCAAACTATGGCCTGCGGACCAGATCATTTTAAGCTGACCCTCGAGCTCCGGCTGGGGAGCAGTGTCTGGGGCTTGTCCCCCTCCAGCACTCCAATTGGGGAGCAGGATCAGAAGCCACTCCATGCAGCTCCTGGAAGCAGCCGCATGATCACCCTCCGGTGTTCCAGCCCAGGAGCAGGGTCGGGGGCCATGCCATGTGAATCCTAGAAGCAGCGGCAAGGCCCCCCCCTCTGGCTCCTACGTGCACCAGTGGCTCCCTCCTGTGCTCCAATGGGAGCTGCGGGGGCAGCACCGGCAGATGGGGCAATGTGTAGAGCCACCTGGTCATGCCTCCGCATAGGAGCCGGAGAAGGGGAATGCCACTGCTTCCGGGAGCTGCTTGAGGTAAGTGCTTCCTGGAGCCTGCAGCCCTGAGCCTTTCCCATACCCCAACTCCCTGCCCCAGCCCTGATCTCCCTCCCACCTCCAAACCCCTCGATTCCAGCCCCGCACAAGAGCCTGAACCCCCAGCTGGGAGCCTGCACCCCTTTCCGCACCCCAACTCCCTGCACCAACCCTGATTCCCCTCCTGCCCTCCAAACTCCTCAGTCCCAGCCCAAAGGACCCTCCTACAACCCTAACTCCTCATTCCCAGCCCCACTCCAGAGCCCGCACCGCTAGCTGGAGCCCTTCTTCCCTGCCCCCTGCACCTCTGCCTCAGCCTGAAACCCCCACCGGCACCCCATATTTCTGGCTCCACCCTGGAGCCCTACCAGAGCCCTCACACACCCCAACCCCAATTTTGTGAGCATTCATGGCTTGCCATACAATTTCTACCCCCAGACGTGGCCCTCAGGCCAAAACGTTTGCTCACCCCTGTTCTAGAAGGTCTCTGATGCACAGCAGCCCTGCGGGAGATGAGATGGTGGAGAGGAAGCTCTCGCCACCTATGATAGTCGTTATAGTTAGAAAGTGGCTTGCTCTCCCCCCTCCCCCGCAGCCCCCTGGAAACTATCGAGCAAAAGTATGGAATGATAGTGCTGCTATTTGAGCCATCTTGCTATTAGGGACGCTCCAAACAGCCACTGTCCCTGAGAAGCGAAGCTGAGCCACAAAAGGTATGAAATCGCATCCATTTTCACCCCACTAATCCAAGCCGACTCAGCTTTGCTCGCTCTGTCTCCGTGTCTCAGCCTCTATCTATCTTACCACCGGGCGTTAGCTTCTTTCTAAGTCTCTCACAGTACATTAGCGGCTGGCAAGATTTATTACTGGGAGCGAATAACCGCGTGTTGCTCCGCATAAAGCAGGCTCTGAGAAATTACGCTGGACACTAATTGCACGGGACTAAATAATGACAGGTTGACACCATTATTGTCAACGATACAGAGATTTACAAGAGACAGCATGGCCGGGGCTTAAGATGATGGTGCTAATTGTATCGCTGACCCATGCATCTTTCAGTACCTTGCCTATTATTGATGTAGGGTAACTCCATTGTATTTGGAGGTAACTAGTACACTTCGTCACTCCGCCAGCATCTCATAACAACGTCAGTGTAAATACAACCAGAGATAATTGACTCGGCTAGTGAGAAATTCTGTTTGTTCTACAAGCCAGAGAAAACCAAGCAGATTTAGTCAATAGTAGGATGGGCTTCATCGGACCGTAAAATCCCATAGTGGGTATCATCCAGCTTTGTGTTTAATTTGTTTTCCCTGGCTTCATAAGAGCATACAGCAACAGTGTCCAATATGTCCACCACTAGCCACATGTGGCTAATAGGCTATTGAATTGTGGAATATGCATGTGGCTTTTTTATAATGTGGCTTAATGTGTCTTTTTTTTTATCTTGTGTCTAATAAGAAAAATTCAAAACCACAAGTGTGGCTAGCAGGGTGGCTAGCATCAAATTTCTATTGGACGCTGCTGACATACAGTGTTTATCCATGGTGTCCACACTACGATAGCTGAAATACCACCCCATCAGCTTATTCATAATTAACGGAAGATAATTAAGGTAGCTTGGATACTGTTGTGTGGGAATGGCTGGCTAATGCTGACATTATAATGGCAGCTAGTCCACTGGTCCAGGTGGCCAGCCAAAGACCTCAGCTGTATTAGCTTCAGTTGGATTCAATTAGACGTTACTGGGAAGCTACAGAGGTGGTGGCACAGGGCACAAGAAAGACCCTTCAGGTCTCTGTCAGAGGAGGGTCTGACCCAGCCACAGACAGGTTCCACACAGCTGCATTCAGGGTTTGAATCCCGCTGTCATCCCTGTCCATTTCTGAGCCACTAACAGGCTGATTCACAGCATGATGCTCTCGCTCGCTCGCCTTTCTCCTGCAGCCAGGCTTAGCTGTTCCACAGATTCAGTTCTAGGGATGCGGGAAGCAAATCGATGTGTCTGTACAGTGCCTAGCCCAGGGGACCCCCAATATAGATCAGGGTCTCTTGGCTTTCTGCAGTACAAATACCAAGTGGGCAATTGAATATGAAGCCAAATAACAGACTGAAGTCACGGTTTCCCATTCAATTGTTGTCTAACCTACAGTGGAGCCTGGAAATGCTCCAACATCTAGCCCCAAAACTGGGGTGATCAATAAATCATGGGCCAAGTCAGGTTTCCCCAGCCTGTTACTGAAGGGGCTGCTTCAGTGAGATCCGGGGATGCTCATCACCTCTGAAAATCAGAACTCTTCCATTTGGATGCCTAATCATGGAGTTAGGTACCCAGGTTTGCAATTTTGGGGGCTAAGTGACTTGCCCAAGATCACAGAGTAAGTCAGTGGCACAACTGCAATTATGAATAGGCCATTGAAGTTAATGGGAGCTGATGACACTGTGCACCTTGGAGGATGGTTGGTCTTGTGGTTAAGGTGCTGCACTAGACTTAACCAAATCTAGGTTTAGGTCCCAGCTGTATCACTGGTGACCTTAGGGCACTAATTTAATGTCTCCCTGTCTTAGTTCCCCATCAGTAAAATGGGGTATAACAACATTTTCTATTTTGCCTGGTCAGACTGTCAGCTCCTTTGGGCAAGGACTGTCTCTTACAATGTGTTTGTCCAGAGCATAGCTCCGATTTTGGGTGGGGCAGGCACTCCTGTAGTACAAACACACCTGTGCTCTGATCCCGCTCGCAGCTCATTGCTAGTGCAACTTTGGGAGACATGATGCCTGAGAAGGCATACTAGGCCACTCTAACTTGAGAGAGACTTAGACAGATGGCTGGCTAACTAGCGTGATAGCCTCTAACTTAAAAATCATTCAATATACATTTGAAATAAGACCTCTCTTAACTCTCTCTGACAAATTCCTGTTATTCACTGTCCTGGGGTCATCTCTGCAGTTCACAGACTGCTAGCCTGATGTGGCATTTTTGTAATGAAAACAGTATTTCATAGCAAACTATAGCATCTAGCGGCCTCAAGGTAATTACCAGCAATTCCAAGTGGGCAGACATATGTTATCAGTAATAATTTTATACACTTTACTCAGAGAGCAGGCAAGAACACAACACCCTGCCTGCATAATGCCTGGAGTAGGTATATATGCTACTTTTCTCCAACTTAAAGCAAAGGAGGCTACCTTCCTCTGCTTTAGTAGCCTTGATAGAACTGGGCAAACAAAAGATTTTTTTGATTTGGGGGTGGTTCTGAAAAAAAAACCCAATAACAGTTCAGGTTGAATTAAAATGGATATTTCAGATTTTTTAGTGAATAAAAATATTCTATTTGGGTCTGTCCCAGGGCAATAATTCGAATCTCCCATAGCCCGGGGAAGTGCTTAACTATTAGGCTGAGGTTATAAAGGAGTTGGGGGCAGGGGAGGATGATGGCAGCTTCCCCACCATTGCCTGCTTGCTCCTCTGGGCATTTTGTGATTGACCAAAATCATTCGTGTCAACGTCACAAATAGTTTCAGGTCAACCAAAATGGCCTTTTTTCGTTGACAAAACTGTTCAGAAAACCTCACCCAGCTCTCATTCAAAACTCAGAGCCATTTCAGCCATACAAAGGAGACTGATTCAACATTCAAGTCCTAGCTACGCAGCCTTCTAAACCGCCTGATCAACTGGTCAACTTGAAGCGCTCTTCCAAAACAGATTCCAACGAGAAACTGAGGAACTGGAATTCATTTTCAAATTGGACAATATTAACCAGGGGCTTAACAGAAGTTCAGATTGGTTCTCTCATTCCAGTAATTAATTGCATTTCCTGAGTTACTGACAACAGATCTCCATTTCAAAAGGTGTATCTTCCCCCTAGTGATAATGGACCATCTACATTTAAAAGCCCTCTTAGAATTGGTATGCTAATGTTCAATTTTTTTCTTTTTTTTTTCTTTTCTTTTTCTTTCTGTGTGTATAAATGCATTTTACTTCTGTTCCATTCTATGCATCTGTTGAGGTGAGCTATAGCTCACGAAAACTTATGCTGAAATAAACTAGTTAGTCTCTAAGCCCCCGTCTTCACTACAGCACTAAGTCGATTTTCCTTAAGTCGATTTTCTGAAGTCGACTTTAGAAAATGGACTTAGTGCATCCCCACATAGGACAGCAACTTCGTGTCTGTCCTTAAAACTTTTCCAGGGGTCGACTTAGGGAGTGTTGCACTGTGGGTAAGTATCCCACAGTGCGGGGGAGTCCCCAGCTGTCACCGCCTTTTGGGGCAGCCAGGCACGTTCCCCAGGGGACTAGCCCCAGTCCGAGCAGCTCTGCGGACCCCCTGCCTGCCCCAGCAGCCCCGAGAACCGCCCCCCGCCTGCCCAAGCAGGGGGGGGGGAGCCAGCGCGGGGCTGCTCCGCCAGGCGGGGGGTTCGCGGGGCTGCTGGGGCAGGCGGGGGGGGGGGGGGTTCGCGGGGCTGATGGGGGGCGGGGGGGTCCAGCGCGTGGCTGCTGGGGCAGGCGGGTGGGGGGGTTCGCGGGGCTGATCGGGGGGCGGGGGTCCGGCGCGGGGCTGATCGGGCGGGCGGGGGGTTCGCGTGGCTGCTGGGGCAGGCGGGGGGGTTCGCGGGGCTGAGCGGGGGGGCGGGGGGTCCGGCGCAGGGCTAATCAGGCGGGCGGGGGGGTTGTGGGGCTGCTGGGGCAGGCGGGGGGCTTCGCGGGGGTGATCGGGGGGGCGGGGGGTCCGGCGCGTGGCTGCTGGGGCAGGCGGGGGGGTTTGCGGGGCTGATCTGGGGGGCGGGGGGTCCGGCGCGTGGCTGGTCGGGCGGGCGGGGGGTTCGTGGGGCTGCTGGGGCAGGCGGGGGGGGGGGGTTCGCGGGGCTGATCGGGGGGGCAGGGGTCCGGCGCGGGGCTGTTCAGGCGGGTGGGGGGGTTCGCAGAGCTGCTGGTAAGGTCGGAGGCTTACCGTCACCTGCAGCCTCACTAGCTGAAAGTTGACCTAGAGAGAGGTCGACTTCAGCTACGCCTCTGGTAAAGGAGGAGTTATAAAGTCGATTTTAAGGTCCCTTAAAATAGACTTTAAGGGCATGCAGGTGAGGACGGGTACAGGCTTAAATCGACTTTAGCCTGCTAAATTCGACTTTAAGCCCTAGTGGGGACCAGGCCTAAGGTGCTACAAGTATTTCTCACTTTCTTTACGGATACAGACTAACACGGCTGCTATTCTTGAACTTGTCTTTACTGATTGTGTTAATAAAAGTGGCTAAGGTTTCATTTTGCCCTCAGTGTGAGTGCCTTTGCCATACAGCCGGAGCTCCCTATAAGATATTGAACTTAGTTTTAATTGTGTTGTGTCTGATTCTGGGACTAGAACCCCCAGCTCATTAAATGAATGTTAAGTGGCAACTAATACCATTATAAACCATTAAAGAATGAGGCTACAACCACAGGCCAGTGTATTTTTTCCAGATGGGGAGAAATTCCAGACTTGTAAATAAAGAAGGAATCATTTCCCTGGCCATTGATTTGTTTAAAATAGTGTACATATGAGCTGTTCAGGGGTTTGGAGTGCTGACAGTAGGCCCAGGGGAGGTGGATTTAGCAGGCAGTATCTAGGAGAGGCAGTCAAAGTCACATATAATAATTTATGACATGAATAGCCCTCCACATCAGTGGTGTGTGTGAGAGAGAGAGACCTGGTTTTAGCCCCATGCCAGTGAATCATTGTATTATTATGGGCAAGTCCTATCCACTAAACAGTGTGCTCTGCTGGACAGAGTGCAGGACTGGGACACAGGAGGTCTAGGCTCTAGGCCTGGCTGAATGATCTTCGGCAAATCACTGTCCCTCTCTGTACCTCGGTTTCCCCACCTGTAAAATGGGGATAATGACACTGACGTGCTTTGAGATCTATGGAAGGAAAGAGCTGGATGGATATTGTTATTATTCCCTCCTCTCCTCATACTCTCTCTCTCTTCCTTCTTGCATACACCTCTTCTCCCTGCCCCCCTTTTCTCCTTCTCTTTTCCTTGTTGTTTAGGCAGTGTCTATGGGCAAGCCAAGTCAAAAAAGTGAATCCAAGACACCTCCCTCCATCTCTGGTTAAGTGGTTGTGCAGCACTGCAGTCTTTACAAGGGCTACTTGTATTACAAGGCTGGTGGTGCCATTGCCAGCATTAGAAACCCCAGGAGGGCTATGGCCCTCTGTATGTCTGCTTGACCTACAGTGAGCTGCAGTCCTCTTCAAAGGGCCCCCCACCCTGAGCTCCCGAGGCAAACGGTGGGGCACCTCCACACCCCACCTCCAAATCAGCGAATGTCATGGCTAGAGCCTTAACTCCCCACTCCTGACATTTCTCCATCTGTAAAATGGGGTACAACGTCACCTTTGCAATGCACACTGAGATGAAGATGCTACAGTTTTTTATAATTATAATAAAAAACACCCTGCCAAAGGCAGGAACCAGGGCTGGTTTCATTCTGTCTAGCGGTCAATGATGGGGGTCTACCCCACAGTGACTGGAAGGGGTGAAGGTGGCCCGAGAGATAGGCCTATAGGTGCCAACCCCATGGTTGCTCTGGAGTTCAAGCATCCACTAAAAGAACGGGTGGTGCTCGTTAATTAATCTTTTGTGGGCTCCATTGCCCGGACCGTGGCCCTGCCTCCTGTTCTACCTGTGCGCCATCCTGAGGTCCCACCCCTGCTTGGTCTCTTCCAAGGTCCCGTCTGTGCTCCGCCCTGAGGCGTCGCCTCCACTTAGCCCTTCCCCACCCTGCGTTACGCCCGGAGGCCCTGCCCCTGCTCTGTCTCTTTCCTCTGGGGTCCCACCCGCTGCCCCCACA
This sequence comes from Sternotherus odoratus, assembly GCA_032164245.1. NCBI lineage: Eukaryota > Metazoa > Chordata > Testudines > Kinosternidae > Sternotherus > Sternotherus odoratus. Next base: position 6,455,953 of record JAVMKO010000002.1, read on the forward strand.
GGGGGAAGGGAGAGAGAGGAGCACCCACAGGCAAACCCAAAAGTCAGCATCTGTGGATCGGCCTATTAACTATGCAGGCTGAATCGAGAGGAGAAGCCAGGGAGGGCTGGGACCTAATTGCTGATGGTGCCTAGCTGAGGAGGAACAAGCGGGGCCTATGTAAGCCAGGAGGCTGGCAACAGAAAGAGGCTGCAGGGGAGTAGGCTGCAGTCACGCTCTGGGAGAAGGGAGATGCTTTAGGGGCTAGAGCTAGTCCACAGTTACTCCCCGAGAGGAGAGCGTTGGGAGGCTGGCAAACCCAGACAGGGAGAAGCCAGGAAGGTGGGGAAAGGCTCAGGGTGAAGCAATAGAGTAGGACTGTGCAGGCCGTGGCTGCTGATTGGTGTCTTGCTCCCATGCTCAGGGTTTAGCTGATCACCATATTTGGGGTCGGGAAGGAATTTTCCTCCAGGGCAGATTGGCAGAGGTCCTGGGGGGTTTTCACCTTCCTCTGCAGCGTGAGGCACGGGTCAGTTACTGGGGGGATTCTCTGCACCTTGAAGTCCTTAAACCATGATTGGAGGACTTCAATAGCTCAGACATAGGTTAGGGGTTTACTCCAGGAATGAGTGGGTGAGATTCTGAGGCCTGCGTTGTGCAGGAGGTTGGATGAGATGATCTAATGGTTCCTTCTGATCTTAAAGTCTATGAGTCTAGTGGAAGGCCCCTGAACTGGAACTTGGAGTAAAGGCTCCCCTAGCAGCCAGTGGGTATGTAGCACAGACCAAGCAGAGGACAGTGAACTGCCTAGGACAGTTTAATCTGGGAAATCCTTTATTGCACACCCCCAGAAGGGGAAACCATGGGGTGACTTGGCCAGAGGGATGAGTCACAAAGAGGAGACTGCAGGTTTTGGAGCAAGAGGGGCTGCAGGGCGAGATGAGACAGGTAAAGTTGCTGCCAGAGTAGGGGTGCAACTCCTGGCATAGCTAATCCCCAGGATGGCCAGGAGGAGGCTCCATTAGCGCCCAGTGCAGGGCTGGATTACCCAATAGGCAGACTTATCACGTGCTTAGGGCACCAGCAAAGCAGGGGGCACAAAAAAAATGAGATCTTTTTTAAATTGATATTTGATATTTCAAAAAAAGCACTGAAGTAGTCATCATGGGAAAAATCAGAAATTTATTAGACTTCCTTATACTCCACTACACACTCTTCCCCCAATTTTTCTGTTCTCTTTTTATTACTTATCCCTTACTTTGAAAACATGTGCAGATCTCTGTCAATCATTAGCAGACCAATTACACACTTTGAGGAACGATTTCGAAAGATCTGAAGTCGTTTCAAAAGATATCTTGCCTGATACTAACTACAAAGAAGCCCAGTCCCACAAATGAATCAGGAAAAAACAAGCAAAGGATAGCAGTGCAACAGAAACGGCACTGAATCCTAGAGACAAATTTCACGTATCTACTTACTACACTATAATCAATGCACTTGAAGCTCATATGAAGAGGAGAGGTGAAGTGTATAAAGAAGTATCAAGTAGATTTTCTTTTCTAAACGATATGGACTTATCTCACAGACAATATTCACAAGGTTCCCAAAAGCTAGTTGACTCATACCATGTTGACTTGAACATGAATCTCTGTGAAGAAGTATAGCAGTTCCACTGTTATATGCACGCAAAGTTTAATGAAACAGGAAAAATTAAATTCAGTCTCTTTGATCTTCATGACACTATTGAAAGACGGAATACGATGTGTATTTCCAAATGTAGAGATCACACTACGTATTTTTCTAACACTGATGATTACTAACTGCTCAACAGAACACTCTTTTTCTCAGCCGAAAAGAATAAAAAACCCTCAGACAACAATGTGTCAGGACAGACTTGATTCACTTTCCCTGTTGTGTATGGAAGCGGGCATGCTTCGTCGAGTCAGCTTCAATGAATTTATCCAGAATTTTGCGATCAGAAAATCTAGAAAGAAGCTATTTTAATTTCAGCATACATGTAAGTTTTGTGTCATTTCGAAAAATAAAATTTTCTTTCACGGTATAGTATTGTTTTTATTTTGAATTATGTATGGGGGGAAGGCACCATAATCTTTTCAGTGCCTAGGGCCTCTAAAGGTCTTAATCTGGCCCTGAGTCAGTGGATCCTGTAACAGAATTCATTTATGGCTCAAGCCCCCAGTCAGAGCTCTGGGAAATTACAATTGAATCTCCCTCAGCTTTGTAGGTCATTTTTCTTTGCTCACAAGCCCTCGGAAGTTCTTGGGAACATGGATCCACAGGCCCCATTCATGTGGTGTAAAGGCAAAAAACTGAAACAGAAATCTATATGTATATACAATGAGCAAGATCCAATCAGTGCAGCAAGCATATCGCCAAACCCAGCTAATTGTTTAGCTTGTTGAGGTCCAGAATTTAGTCCCATAACAATCTCCATCCCTCGTGATGCCCTACAAGGTTCACCCAGAACTGCGAGTGATTATGTAACTGCTCTGCCTTATCAAGAGGGAGCTTTGCTGCTGCTAAGCTATGAGTCAGCTCCCCAACACACACCATCTTCTGTCCAGGGAGCGTCAGGTCGATACTTTCAGGGGTGATGGCTTGCAAGGAATCCGATGTCTCTTTATGTTGCTTGTGAATTTTAAGCTGGTTACAGGGCTGCATCACCCACGACAGACCTGGTTCTCAACTCATTCTCTGCATAGGCAGGTGCTGGGAGGCTGCTGAGTGATTTGAGCCCGTTGTAAATGTTAGGTAGTGGATAGCTTAAAATAGGCTTGCTATTTTATTATTCTAGTTTCTTCACTCCCTTTGTTCCCAGAAAGTTTCCCCTGGGGTATTGCTGCTTTGGAGATTGTGATAATTATTTTATCAAACTAGATTCCTAGAAAATTATTTGGTAGTAAACATTTCCCCAAGGGACAGCACTCCTTATGTTCCATGTGCTCAGAGGGGATGCCTTGGATGGAGGCACCAGCTGCCAAGAGAAAGAACCCAGGACCCATAACCCTGAATGGAGTGGGGAGAAGTCACTTGAAGCAGCAGGCACAAGGGAGAAGGTTTTAGTCTCAGGGATGGGGGTTGCATTGTAATAGAGTCACTGTACCCAGCCTTGGAAATGACTGGGTTTCTCAGGGAGTCTACAGTGATTCAGCCCACGAAGTGAAACTCAACATAGGAAGAATCAGAGAGGTAGCCGTGTTAGTCTGGAATAGCAGAGGTAACAAAGTCCTGTGGCACCTTAAAGACTAACTATAAAGTTTTGAAGCATAAGCTTTCGTGGGCTAATACCCACTTCCACTGCTTGCATCCGACGAAGTGGGTATTAGCCCACGAAAGCTTATGCTTCAAAACTTTATAGTTAGTCTTTAAGGTGCCACAGGACTTTGTTACCTCAACATAGGAAGTATCAACCCATTAGCAACAAGACTCAGCCTTCTCTCAGAAGAATCCCAGTTCAGTCTGCAGAGATCAAGGAAATGTGCATGGTGACAAAGATAAACTCAAGCACTGCAGTGAATGAACAAGGTGGGTAGCCATTTTCTGCTGTCTTACACATATCAGGCCCCAAAGCATCCTACTTAAAACACCAGGGGTGAAAGCTCAAAGCTCAGACTCTTAGGTTTTTGTTCAGAGACTTAAGTGGGGACTTGGGGTATGGAATATAACCCTTAAAGCCACAACTCTGGCTCTGGTGTATGTGGAGCAGAATTTGAATGAGTATTTAAATAACCTCTAGACATGCAAAACAGAAATCCAGCACCCACTGAAATGATGGCATAAGAAGGAAAGGATTGTTTATACTTAAAGCATCAGGCTAGGACTCAGAAGAGGGGGTTCAAACCCTAGCATATCGCCAAACCCAGCTAATTGTTTAGCTTGTTGTCTTCTGCGACCTTGGAAAGTCACTTAATCTTTCTTTGTTTGCATCCGACAAAGTGGGTATTAGCCCACAAAAGCTAATACTTTAGTTAGTCTTTAAGGTGCCACAGGACTCTTTGTTACTTAATCTTTCTGTGCATCAGTTCCCCAGCTGTGCAAGTTGGATAATAATACTTCTCTTCTCCCTACCCTTCATCTTGCCTATTTACAATGGGGCAAGGATTGTCTCTCACTATGTGTCTGTAGAGCACCTAACATAATTGAGGTCTGATCTTGGTAGGGGTCTGCAGGGGCTGCTGCAAATATAAACAACAGCAGCGGCATGACAGGACATCAGTAAGTGCAGGATCAAACCCATAACGAGAGGCTGAGAGGCTGAATGCTACTCTCAGTTACACCTGCATGTGTATTTGTGAAGCTCAAAAAAGTGCTCTGTTTCCTTTGAGATGAAAGGCCTCTTGGCATGTAAAATATGATTATTACTTCAAACCACGCTCCTTAATTTAGATAACTGAAATTATTACAGCAACATGGCACATTTGTCATCCATTGTGGGTATTACTTTAAAAATTTATGTTATGCTGTTTTAAATACGCATTCAAAACAACGAAAGGCTTTTTGTTCAAACATTAAAATTGTTAAATTACCCCACAATTCCTCAGTAATAATTAATTTTATGATTTCAGCTCCACAGGCCAAACGCAGAGCTGGCAAAGGCATGGGAGTTGCAGAGTCCAGACCATTACTGATTAATATTCTGCTGCTTGCCTGCTTTTTTGTAGCTCTCCCAGCATGTATTAGGCCTCCTGATTAAAAGGGGGGCCCATGGCTGTGCATTGTGTATGAGAAACCTTTCATGTTGTTGGTTCACATCCCTTTTAGGTTGGTTGAGTCATTACCACTTGTGCAACATGAGAATCTTGATTCATTTCCTTGCAGACAATTGGCCATGCCACAAGTTATGGTGACTCATTCTCCCCCTACAGTTAAGACCAAGGATTGAATTGGACAAGAAGACTCAACAGCTAAATGATACCCTCTGAGATACCTGCCCCTGGACACTTCCACTGCATGCATCCAATGAAGTGGGTATTAGCCCACGAAAGCTTATGCTTCAATACTTTAGTTAGTCTTTAAGGGGCCACAGGACTCTTTGTCACCGCTAAGATAGACACACATTGAGAAAAGCTTGGGCTGCTGCCTCTGCCCATATTGTGTCTGCTGGAGAAAGAGAGGACTCGGGTCTTCATGGCCAATAACCTCACATCTTTCGTAAGCAATGCATTCAATACAAGATACGGACCATATTCGGCTCTCTTTTACTATACTTTGAGTTTATTTTGGTTTGATGTAACTTGCTCACGATTTGAAGTATTGTGAAAGGGGGATCAGGCCCCAAAGCATCCTACTTAAAACACGAGGGGTGAAAGCTCAAAGCTCAGACTCTTAGGCTTTTGTTCAGAGACTTAACTGAGGACTTGGGGTATGGAATATAACCCTTAAAGCCACAAGTGTGCTACCTAGGTGTAGCGTAGCTCCTTTGATCACATTGTTCTATCTAGCCCGTGATCTGGAATAATGGCCACTACATTCCACACCCCTTAAGTTGGCATTTGCAGTCCCCAAACCTGTGTAAGACGAGGTCATTTCCATGTAACTGGAGGTTCTTTGAGATGTATGAATTCTATCTGTATTACACTGTGGATTACACATGTGCACATGTGTCTAGAGCAGGACAATTCAAAAGTAGTGTCCATTGGTCCGCCCTTGCCTCGAGCTCATCCTGTGCCTCTGACAGAGGGGATAAAGGGAGGGTTGGACCAACGGTCTTTCCAGTTCCTTTGCTGTGAATCACAGATGATCCGAATCAGAGGAGAAGAAGGCGGGTAGTGGAATACAGATAGGGACTACACATCTCCAAGAACCTCCAATTACAGGCAAGAAACCTCCTCTTCTTCTTCAAATGATGGTCCCTATTGTATTTCCAGTGTGAGTGACTGACAATCAATACTTAAGTGGGAGGAAGGTGTGAGGATGTAGACAGGAGAGTTGAGTGAAGGACCACCATTCCAAAGGAGGCATTAGCAGAGGAGTCCTGCACCAGGGTATAATATTTCACAAACATGTGACCAAAGCCCCATGTGGCCACTTTATCGATATCAAGGATGGGTTCCTCCTAAAGTTCTGCCAGAGTTATTGCTTGTGCTGTTGTGGAATGAGCGCTTACCCAAAGGGGAGAGGGAAGGTTTGATAGCTGATCGCAGGGAAGAATGCAGCCAGAGATCCCTTTGGAGATTCTCTGGGTGGAGATGACATGCCATCTTGATTATTTCTGTTATAGCAATCAGTAGTCTCAGAGACTTTCCCTAATTGGCTTTGTTCTTTGTAGATAAAAGGCCAAGCTTGGCCCACAGGACATCAAAGGAGTGGAACCTCTGTTCCTCTGATGAAGCATGAGGTTTTGGGAAGAACACAGGTAAGTGAATCGATTGGTTTGGGTGAAATTGTGAAACTACTTTGGGGATTGAATTGGGATGTAAGTGCAATGAAATCTTATCCTTGTGGAATATAATGTAAGGAGGATCCACCATCACTGCTCCAAGCTAGCCAACTCTTACTCATAGACTCATAGAGTTTAAGGTCACAAGGGACCATTATGATCAACTAGTCTGATCTCCTGCACAATGCAGGCCACAGAATCTCACCCACCCACTCCTGCAATAAACCTCTCACCTATGTCTGAGCTATTGAAGTCCTCCAATCATGGTTTAAAGACTTCAAGGTGCAGAGAATCCTCTAGCAAGTTACCCATGCTCCACGCTGCAGAGAAAAGCAAAAAACCTCCAGGGCCTCTGCCAATCTGTCCTAGAGGAAAATTCCTTCCCTACCCCAAATATGCCCTTTATCCCCTTGGTTGGAGGCAGGAGGTGATTCAGGGCACTACTTTCAATTTCTCTATCTCCAGGCACATGCTGCCCATGTGTGACCCACAGTGGAATACAATAGGGAACATCACTCGAAGAAGAATAGTTTCAATGGTCTGGCTCCTCACCTACCTCCCACATCCCATCCTGGCCAGCCCCAAGTTGGTCTGGGCCAAGTAGAGGGCTTTTTGCATTTGCTAATTTCACTCTCTCTGATATGCTGCATGAGGCTATCAGCTGGTTCATGACAGCTGCAACATGAGTAAAAAATAAATATCAGTGCCTGGCTTTCCAGCTCTCTGTTTGTTAACTTTTATAGCAGACAAACATGAGTGAAGGGCTCTCTGTCTATCACCCTCAGTTCTCTCTCTCTCTAAAGCAGGCTAACTGGGGAGCTAGTCAACGCGCGCATGACAGTGATCAGCGATCAGCTGCGTGAATCAACTCCCGTGGAACCGTTTGGACGCAGCCGAATGTTGCTCTGTCACGGGCCTGTCAGTCAAGTGGCAGCACGAAGACCTCTGTTGACACACCCGTCACTCACGGGAGAAGTGCTTTTCTTTGCAGCCTGTGCCACCAGGCTGCCTTGTAGCATCTAGAGGACGTTGAGCATATGGGCAGGCATCCAGGCGAGCTTCGCTTGCGATTGAAGGGGAAGAGGTTCTGCTGCTGCTTCTCCTCACTGCATCTCTCAGGGAAGAGCTGTGAGACAAAACCCTCCTCCTCCCTGCTGTTTTGTCTGCTGCTTCCTCGGCTCTGTGGGATCCCCCATCCCTCGCCCAGAGCCTGCTGAAGATGGCAGCTCCTAGCCAGCATCTTCACAGCTGAATAAGGCTCACTAGTTCAACAGTGGCTGCTCCTGGAGCACAGGGCAGGGAAAAGGTCCCTAACATTATGGCTGGTAGAGCAGGTACTAAAGAATCAACCCCCCCACCCCCACTTAAAAAACCCCCAGGAACAATAATGGACCAGTCCTACCACTTCTAGAAATCAGCATCACCCCACTGAATTCAACTGGAGCTATATCAATTTACATCAGTGGAGGATTTGGCCCCTGCAAGTCCTTTAACAGTGTTAATATTCCATTAAGAAGAGCACAATGGTGTAACCAACTGATCCATTCCTCTGCTACAAAGTTTTCCATGGGAGGGAGGAAACGGACCGTGGTGCACTGAAAAAGCCAGCTGCAAGGCCAGAGTTAGGAGTGAATCATGTGTTCTGCTAACACAGCGGTTCTCAAACTTATTGAGACCGCGATCCCTTTTTCTGCTCCAGCGGCGCGGCGCGACCCCTCCAAAGCCGCCGAATTCAATACTTCCGCAAAGCCGCCAAATGCGGAAATACAGGCACGGACCCTGCTGCGCCCCGGCCCCAGTCCCCGCGGCGGGCGGGCTCCCGGCTGTGCCCCGGCCCCAGTCCCTGCCGCGGGCGGGCTCCTGGCCCCAGTCCCCGCCGCGGGCAGGCTCCCGGCTGTGCCCTGGCCCCAGTCCCGGCTGCACCCCTGCCCCAGTGGTGGGCGGGCTGCCGGCTGCAGCCCCGGTCCCTGCCACAGGCTGGCTGCCGGCTGTGGCCCCAGCGGCGGCGGAGGGGTGCCGGCGGCGGCAGGAGCTTGCGACCCCCCGGGGAGCGCTCGGCGACCCCCCCAGGGGGTCGCGACCCCCAGTTTGAGAAACCCTGTGCTAACATGTTGTACTGGAAACGTGCTGTCATGAATGAAATCGAGACTCCAAGACACCAGAGCATGATCTTTATTATTATTATGTGCTCTCCCTTACACTAGTGCTCAATGAATGATTCCTGGATGGCCCAGGACCTTGCAGTGAGAGAGAAGATTGGTCCATTTTTGGACAGAAATGGCCTGCTTTTGGTGCTCAGACGGAGTGCGGAGGGTAGCATTGCAAGCGTGTTGAAATGATGTTGGGAACAGAGTTGATGACTGAGTAGTTGTCTTGCCAACCCAATAGATTTTCTGGTCTCTTTTCTGCAAACAATTCAAGTTACTCATGTTAGGGCTGATTGTCTTTTTTGTTTGTGTGGGTTGTTGTTGTTTTTTATGCTGTGTCGGTGTCTTGAAAATGTCAAATAAGAATTCAAACGAGAACGAGGGTTTTTAAAGGTTGTATTCCTGGCATGTTTTCAGTGTGCTTTATAATCAGGGCCCGGGAGAAAAGTTGTTTTAACAATTTAAACGCAACAACAATAGCCCAGAACTCTCCAGAACTCTTCAATCACAGCAACGTAGCTGCCTCATTAGGCATTCACAGAGGATACAAGTCTTGCACCTACCAAAGATTTCTCCTTGTTAATAGAAGTAACTGTCATGTCTCCATGTAACTGGAGTCAATTATCTACCACGTCAGCCACTGGAAAAGATGAGACTACAAACAAATAGAGGAGCGCATTTGGATTTCCTAGCTTCTTTCATATTCAAAGTATGTCAAAGTATTTTACAAAGCAAAGAGTCAGGGAGAGAAACCTGTAGCAATAAAATGACTGCCCAACCTACACTACAGCAATAATTCACTGAACCTTGGGCAATATAACCTGTTTTACAGCTGACCTGGTCCTTGCCTCTTATTTATTCCTGCCTCTGGATACTTCCACTGCATGCATCCGACAAAGTGGGTACCGTGTTTCCCCGAAAATAAGACAGTGTCTTATATTAATTTTTGCTCCCAAAATTACATTACATTATATTACAGTGAGAGGCAAAACTGGAAGTACGTCTTATTTTCGGGGGATGTCTTACTTTCGGGGAAACAGGGTATTAGCCCACCAAAGCTTATGCTTCAATACTTTTGTTAGTCTTTAAGGTGCCACACGACTCTTTGTCACTTCTGTTTTACAGAGACAGGAGAAGCTACAATGATGGACCCATTATAAATACCTTTGGGGGAGAGGGCGGAGCAGTATGCAAGAGACAGAGATGCAGACAGATATGAAATATAGCAGACAGAGAGAGACAGAGATGTGGACTAGAGCTGTGCAAATAATGTATTTTTTGGTTAACTGGTAGTTCAGAAAAATTGGGAAAAAAATTAACACTCGAGGTTTGCGCCAAAATGAAAATATTCTGAATTGTTGGCCAAAAATTGTGATTTGGGGTGAATTATATTTTGGGTCAAACAAAGCTTTTAGATTTTCTAAGCATTTCATCAAAAAGTGTTCTTGTCTCACGGAAACTGACAAGAATTCACAAAATGTTTTGGTTGACACGCATCTGATTTTTTTTTGCCATAAGAGAGCTGTGGAAACGTGTTGCCCAGTTCTAATGTAAACCAAGACTGCACCTGATAGAGAGGGCATGGAAAGTTTCTCTGAACTCTTTTTAAAATGAGTCATTGAATATTTAACATCCACTTGGACCACCCAAGTAGAAATCTGCCTGATGGAATGTTTATTTAAGAGAAAATATTAGGGAAAAATATGAATTATGTCCCATTGATTTCTAGTCATTGTTATCTTGCACTAGATTTTGAACTGGTAACTAGGAATTAGGTGCTTTACAGTCTATGACCAAAGAAAAGGTACCACTACAATTTTCATCAGCTTCTGCCTGAAATCCACTAGCCAACACCATACAACTCCTTCCAAGCTCTTGCTGTCAAGTTTCATTTTCAAGGATATTTGTTTTCCATTCCTCGCACAAAACAACTCTGTACAGTTTCATCTCATTTCTGTTTACCTGGAAGACTCAAGATTCGTTTAATTTCAGACCTCCCTTTGCCTTGTGTTTTCACAACCACAAAACTCGGCTGTTCTATGAATTTCAATTGTTATTAAGTTTGTTTCGTGAATGTTTCTTTGTTTGTTGCAGCTCTTTCTTTCTTACCAAGAACTCTAGATTAAGAAATACAGGTACACAGAATAGTGTAAAATGCAGGAGTAGTTTACCTTCCAAGAGCTTGCAGAGAATTTTGTATAGTTTTTACCCTCTCCCTGAAAGATCTAAGGAAGAAATTCTTCCTTGGCATATGTATGCCATTGTGTACCACATCTTAACAAGGAGTAATGGTCTCAAGGTGCAGTGGGGGGAGGTTTAGGTTGCATATTAGGAAACACTATTTCACTACGAGGGTGGTGAAGCACAGGAATGGGTTACCTAGGGAGATGTTGGAATCTCCTTCCTTAGAGGTTTTTAAGGTCAGGCTTGACAAAGCCCTGGCTGGGATGATTTAGTTGGGGATTGGTCCTGCTTTGAGCAGGGGGTTGGACTAGAAGACCTCCTGAGATCCTTCCAACCCTGATATTCTATGATTAAATGTAGGGGGGAATTCTCAAAAGCACCTAAGTGACTGAGGAGCCGATGGTCCATTTCAAAGTGATTTAGGCACATCAGCCCAATCATCAACTACATTTAGGTGCCAAACACCCATTAAAAAGCACCTAAATATCTTTGAGGATCAGGATCTTGGGAGCTCAAAATAACTAAAAATCAACGGTATTTAAGCTCCTAAATCTTATCTGTACATTTACCCCTAGATATTAGCCTCAGGCCCCTGTAATCCCAAATGATCTGTAGCCAGTGGATTTATATATTGTTTCCTAATGATTTCTCTGTTCTACCATAGATCCTGGTATCCCATCACATATGTCAGATACGGAAAAGACCCAGCAGGCCCTCTAGTCCTTCTTCCGCTGGCCAGTTCCTTATAGTTATTATTAAACACGTCCAGTGGGATTTTCAGAAGCAATCAGTGCTGTCCTAACTCCACTCCCACTGAAGTCAATGTGGAGTGTGAGTCAGTAAGGGCTGACACTTGCTACTATAATATGTAAGGATTGGGAAGGAATTTCCCCCTGGTCAGATTGACAGAGACCCCTGAGGTGGGGGGTGGGGGGGAGGGCTCACCTTCCTCCGCAGCATGGGTCACTTGCTGGTTTAAACTAGTGTAAATGGTGGCTTCTCTGTAACTTGACGTCTTTAAATCCTGATTTGAGGATATCAGTAACTCAGCCAGAGGTTGTGGGGCTATTACAGGAGTGGGCAGGTGAGGGTCTGTGGCCTGTGATGTGCGAATGAATCTAAGTGTGCATTCCTAGTCTACAAAATGGAGATGAGATACAGGGTAGATTTAGTGACTTGACCAAGGTTACATCGGAAGCCTGTGGCTGACCTAGGACCTGATCTCAGCCCTTCTAAGTCCCAGTCCCGTTACCAGTCTAGTACATCATCTGTCCTACCTCCCTCTTCTACTGTTCAGCTTAATTCTGAGCCTATAGCTGGGATGCCATCAAGGCAGAAGTCTTGAGTCATAGGTGGCTGTGGGGTCCTACATACAGGTGCGGCTAGCTGAGTTTGAAACAGACCAGACTCTCTATCCGCATTCCCTAATGATAGTGCTGCATTTCCTTACAGATGATTCAATGATATTGTGGAAATTACAGCTGTCATCTTCCACCACCATGGGCACAGGATATATAATTAGTAGCTAAAAATAATTACAATCTTGCAAATGAAAGGCAGGCATGTAAAACATATGAGCATTCAGGCTTGTCTGACACAGCATCATTAATAAAATGCATAATCTCTACTCCAGCAATGTAGCTGGAGTGCACCTGAGTCACAGTGAGAATGTTGGGTTATTCACTCAAGTGTTTTCAGCGGTAAATGTGTATTTGAATATAGATTTGAATGTGAAGGGGATATTGCTATGTTAATAAAACTTTCATTTTTAATTGGATTCTGTCTGCCAATTCAATTCCCCTCCTCTCTCCTGATTCCTGCCTCTTTTATTCCATCTTATTTCAAAGCACTGAAAATATTAAAGGCTGATAAAGAAAGTTTGAGCCGTTTTAAGATTTATGACCTTTCAGAGATGAATCAAGAAAAGTGTCTGGTAAAAGGAAGGATGAGGGAGAAGAGGGTTGCATTTGCCCATTGCCAAAATGGAAGAGGTCCAGAGGTGAGGAATAAAAACTCTTCAGGAGCAAAAGGTGAATGATTGGAGGTGATTAAGCAATAGACAAGAGATTAAAAGGACTAAGGGTGAGCTATTCAAAGCAAATTCTGAGATTCTGATGCCCACTTTCTGTTAAAATGAATGGTAATCCCATAATAAACCCCACTCTTGGACTATTTAGTTTGGAAAAAAGGGTTATAGGAATGCAAGGCTAATAGACACTCCATGTTGCACTTTCCGGAAATACAAGACAACAAAGCACAGTTATGAAGTTAATAGGCAAGATGGTTAAGAGATATATAAAGGAATAGTTTTTGAGGCAACAGGTATTTGACCTGTGGAACTTGCTTCCACAAGAAGTTATGGAGGCAAAATAGTACAATAAGGTTAAAAATGGCGTACAAATCAGAATCGTTGGGTCAGATCCTGAGCTGGCATGACTCAGTGTATCTCCATTGAAGTAAAGCTGATTGGCAGCAGCTGAGAATCTGGTTTCTAATCACATTAAACTGGGATAAACTCTCAAGGTCTTTGCTGTTTGTCAGAAAGAGTCAGGTAGGAATTCCCTGTTGGGCTATCATTGGACAATATTTTAACAAATCCACAGGCCATCTCCAAACTTGGTGACTGTCACCATCCTTCACACCATGGCCCCTTGGAATTTTGCAGGACAGCAAAGATAGACCTCAGACCTCCTGCACTGAAAGCACAGGCTTGTCCCACTTGAGCTAGGGGAGAAGCTTCAGTAGCTGTAGCACTGTAGGGACTATGATACACAACAGAACAGTTCTGATTCCATCTAAAAGAGGGCAGTGGAACATACGTGCACAAAGCTGACAAGCTAGTTGGGATCTGTTGTTTTTTCACCTCCCACAACAATCTCAGAAATACTGGAAAACGACAGACACTTTTATGACATTGTTCCTAACAGCATTATGAATTGCCAAATCTCGCCCCTATTCCCTGCGCTGGGACTGAAGGCTATTTCTAATGCCCACTCCTCTCTCTGTAACTTGTAAACCTGCTGGAAGAGATCAGTGCTTAGGGTGAAATCCTGACCCTGTTGAAATCAAGAGCAAATGTCCCATTGACTTCAATGAGGTCAAGAGTTCCGCTTTAGAATCCAGCTTCTCACAGAGCCTTCCTTTAAACTGGGCTATTTTTAAAGCTTCCCTACCAGGCTTCGTACCTATTTATAAAGCAAAGATGTCAAAGGATATCGCTTTGCTCCCTTCAGTCATATAGCGGTGGGGTTATTGTGTCTGGCAAAGGTCCCCTCATCTGGGAAACTCGTGACGGTGGTTTCATTAGAAGGGGTGAGCTAGCAATCAAGAGGTCATCACTCTAGGGCTTTGAGAACTCTCAAGCCACCCAAATTGTAAATATCCCAGCAGTACGGGAATCACTGTTTCCAATTTCCTTGGAGGCGTTACAGCTGCTCTTGGTTTTTTCTATCTGCAAAGCATTTATTTTTACAGATCAGGAGGATGGCGGGGGGGGGGGGGGGGGGAATCAGCAAGGCCCAAGGTCTCAGGCCAATTTGTGATTGGCTACAAAAGTTCAGCTTGGCTGCCAGTGGCTGGAATATAAACAGCTGGGAGAGTAATAGGCTCAAGAAATCCTCGGTGCTCGTGGTAGCTGGAGCAGAGCCTGTCTGCCTTACTCACAGGAACAGGTAATGAGTACAGTGAAAAATGTGGCCCAGCAAGAACAGCTGGTTTTGTATAAAATATTGGATTAAGGAGAATTATTTCTCCTACTTCATGGGAAATGATCTATTATCCTATCACTTGCCATTATTGACTGTAGCAGAAATAAAAGCTGGCATTTGTCTCTAGAACCTTTTAAGGAACAATTTTGCCAGTATAGTCTCATTATGTTGAGTTTGAGAACAGCGGCCGTCAGGGCTGAGACAGGGCATGGAGCAGGGAGTCTCATTTTCTCACAGGTGGAAATTTGGCAGAAGGGTTCGATCAGGAACTGGGACTAGGTGGAGTCGCATCTTTGAGGCCAAGATTTTAGCTGGGTTAAAAATTATTGGTCATTTTTATATAGAGGTGAGACTAACCACTCTAACCTCAAGTGCAGGGGTGGGCAAACTACGGCGGCCCATGGGTCCGTCCTGTCCGGCCCATGAGCTCCCGGCCGGGGAGGCTGCCCCGGCCCCTCGTGTGTTGTCCCCCCTCCTCCGCACCCATGCCGCGTGCGGGAAGCGCTCTGGGGGGTGGGGCTGTGCACTCCTGTGGGGCAGCGCATCTAGCTCCATCCGGACCACCACTCTTAGCAGCATTGTAAGGAGGTGGGGAGCAAAGGGGTTGGATACGGGGCAGGGAGTCTCAGGGGGCAGTGAGGGGACATGGGGGCTTAGATAGGGGGTGGGGTCCCGGGGGGTGGTTAGGGGTGAGAGGTCTCTGGAGGGGGCAGTCAGGGGACAGGGAACAGAGGGTTGGGTAAGGGGTGGGGCCTTGGGAGGGCAATTAGGATGGGGGAGTCTCGGGAGGGGGCGGTCAGGGGACAAGGAGTGAGGGGGGAGGTTGGATGAGTTGAGGATTCTGAGGTTCGCAGTCAGGTCGGATGCGGGGCAGGCTGTTTGGGGAGGCACAGACTTCCCTACCCGGCCTTCCATACAGTTTTGCAACAACCTTCAGGCCAAAATGTTTGCCCACCCCTGCTCTAGTGGATTGGGGTTGGGAAGAAATTTCCCATATGGGCAAGTTAGTCCATAATTGCCCAGCTCAGGGTTTCTGGGACCTTTTTGTGCACTGTCTGGTGCTGGCCATAGTTGGAGACAGGAAGTCTTCATGATGGGCAACGATTCAGGTGTCTGATGTCATCTGAATCAGTTTGGCTGTGGTTTGGAAGAGGGCCAGTTGCATATTCCTAGATTGCACAACTCTGTAGGATGCTGCACAATGTAAGGATGCAAGTTATTGTATCAGAAGGACCCTCGTGCTGCTTTCAGGTATAGCTGGTGAGGAGACAACCTGCCCTGGAGGAGCCTGGGATGGAGATGATGACTAAGCAAGTTCCCAAGTCTATACCCAATGCGGTGCTCAATTCCCAACTTGCTGGTACAGCTATTCTGTCCAGTGTGTGGCAAGGGAAATAAAACCTAGGCACTGTTCACTGCCTGCCCTCTTCCACCCATCTGCATGGAGTGGGGAATATAGTGGTTTCTTTGCACCCTTTTACTCCAGACCAAGATGTGGCCCTTAATCTTTATTATCCAAGGATCTCAAACACTTTCCTAACATCAACTCTTTAAACCAGCAATACTTCTGGGGCAGGGACTGTCTTTTAGTTATATGTTCATGCAAAGCCTAGTGCAATCCTTGCCAGGTGCTACACAAATAAAAACACTCCTATCAAGGAAGGATCCACATTTTATAGATGGATAAAATGAGCTACCAAGAGGTTAAGCGGCTGCCATTTGACCATGTGTATAAACTGTGAATCCTTCTCCTCAAACTACTAAGGCCACATGTAAATTATGCCAGTGGAGTAATCTAACAACCTAACAGGGGCTGACTGTAATGAATGCAATGTTAAACTATACTGAACGGACCCCTAATACCTGTAAACCTGCACATCTCTTGGTAGGCTTTCCTGTAGCTCTCATTACCATAGCAATTCAGTCCTGGACCCCAAAATGCCAACATTATTCCTTGGATCTATGTTGGCAATGCAGAGGAGACCGGCTCCAGCCAGCACAAAATAATCAGTCGATTCATTTTTCCTTCCCTCTAATTAACACCAGAGAAGCATTCAGAACACACCACTTTTAGATAAAAAAGAATTCCTGATAGAGAATGGCATTTATAATTAATAGCCAGCCAGCTGAAGTGGTAGCTCTTTACTTTTAAGTGTTCCATTACTGTAATTTCCCTTGAAATTCATTGTAATAACACTAATCACAACGAGGCAATTTGGCTTTGAGTTAAAGGGACACTGTCAAGGTTGGGAAGGCGAAGATTTGACCTACTACCGGCGGTGTTCGGGAACATGGGGGTGAGGCTCTCGTCTCTCCATGCTCCTGCTCTGTTTCAATAGCCACACATTGGAGAAGTACTGGAGACTTGCTCCACAGGAGACCAGGACTCACAATGGCAGGGAACAATGGCATGTGCAAACTTACTATCCCACAGAACCCTTGTGTGATGCTGTGTGATTGAATATGAGCATTTATATCATGGATATTACCACTGTTACGCTATTGCAACAAATCTTGTACAAAGTATGACATGTAAGGTGTCGATGTAACTTTCCATGGACTTGTGTTTTATTCATGTGTTGTATTCCTGGGTAACACCCACTGGATCAGTTACATCAAGGCCAGACAGCTATGTGTTGATGGCCCATTAAAGACACTTCACTCTAACAATGGGCCATAGAAGAAACCCATCCCGCCCAGTAAGCCTTCCTCAGCAATAATAGGGGCAATGGCTGCCCACTGAGAGTCATTAAAGCACATAACGATGTGTGATATGCTTATCTGACCCTGGACTCCATCTTGGGCCAGTAACTTTCTACAAACAGAGGCTGTGAGCTTTGTCTGAGATAGCAAATTTCCAGGCACATGGCAGAGGATATAGAAGACCCCTGAGCTATCTCCATTTTGCCTCTTTCCTGCCCTGATTCCCTGGATTGTGGATTTACAACTAAAAGGATCATTTTGAATTATGGACTGAGAACCTTCCAATCTTT
This sequence comes from Sternotherus odoratus, assembly GCA_032164245.1. Lineage (NCBI taxonomy): Eukaryota > Metazoa > Chordata > Testudines > Kinosternidae > Sternotherus > Sternotherus odoratus. Next base: position 6,473,363 of record JAVMKO010000002.1, read on the forward strand.
TGGAAGTTACCAGAGAGACTTTACAAGCCAGCAGTCTGTGCCATCACCGCTACCAACCTGATATAAGGATTTTGCAATTATTTGTATGTATATGATCTATAAACCATTATTAACTCTCCTTTTCTTTTATTCATTTTTAGTTACTAAAGGATTGGCATCAGCATGATTATTGGGTAAGATATACTGACCTGGCTGAATGGCTGATCTCTTGGGATTAGAAGGATATTATATTTAGTTAAATTGATTTTCAGTAAGCACTTATCATAAAGTCCAGTGTTCGGGTGGTGAGCCAAGGGCTGGAATGCCGGAGGAAACTGAATTTTTGGTTTCTTGTTAACCAGTGTGGTAAGACAGAAGTTTTCTTTTGTTGCTGGCATGGTCCAATCAAATGATAGAATAAACCACCAGTTTGTGGTGAGTCGGCCCTATTTTTCAGCAGTTTTTCCTGAATTTGGCATCCTTAGCTGAGATCCATCCCACTGAGACATGGTGACATCTTGTTAGTATGGGACTGGAACGGCGGCACTATCTCTGCATCCCCTTTGTCTTTACAAATCTTACTGTATAGGGAAGTCAAAGGAATTTTCAAAGGCAGCGGGTTGACAGCACTGGAGAGTGACCTCCTCCCTTCAGACACAAGGCAGGACAGTATGGGCAGCGCTGCTGGGAGCGGCTCCCAGCCCTGCTAACCAGCCTCAGTGCTGACCGGCAGGTCGCTGAGACCTGACTCTAGTGGCTGGTCTTCACTACCCGCCGGATCGGCGGGTAGTGATCAATCTTTTGGCGATCGATTTCTCGTGTCTTGTGAAGATGCGAGAAATCGATCGCCCGCGGCTCCCCCGTCGACTCCGGAACTCCAGCTTGCCAGGAGGCGTAAGCTGGAGTCGACAGGGGAGCGCGCCACCAACTGCTGCCGCCGTGAGGACGGCAGGTAAGTTGGCGGCAGATACGCAAACTTCAGCTACGTGATTCACATAGCTGAAGTTGTGTATGTGCCGTCGATCCCCCCCGGTAGTGAGGACCAGCCCTAGGTGTGACAGTGGAGTTCATTCTCTCTGGCCCCTTCAGTCCTTGGCCTATCTGCGGAGGCCGAGAAAGACCACCCCGCACTGCCGTTTGAAGTGAGGGCCTTTTTTTTTTGGCGGGGAGTCCACCAGACTCATTTCCCATTGCCCGTCACCTGAACCAGCCATCTTTCCTGAACTGGGGTCTACATACCAGTACAACCATAGCATGTGAACTGTGGGTCCAAGGTTTAGACATTCAGTGAAAGGAAAAAGAACAGAGAAGTGTGGTGACCATTACAAATATAGAAAAACACATGGTTTTTTTCATTTAAGACCTCACAGGAATATGTTATTTGAATTACAGAATTCTAATAGCGAGTTCCTAACGGACTAACACTCATGAAGGAAGGCATCTGAGCATAGTCCTTAACTTGATTAAACCCCTGAGCTAACCTAGCTTGCTAGGCTAGAGCAAGTTTCTGAGCTAAAATCAAACTCCCAAGATGGACAGACCTTCTGAGTTACGCTCCTGTCCCAGGCTGAAGTGAGTTTTTGAGCTATGCTGAACTTCCAAGCAGGAATGAGCTTTTTATGGCTGGACCGGATGTCTTACTAAGCTAAGCTTCCATCTTGGAATCAACTCCATAGAGCAGACCTCTAAACAGATGAAACTGCTGAACTCCTTTAGTACTCCTTTACATGTTGTATAGTTCTTTAGCTCCACCTCCTAATAGGTTCTGGCCAATCAACCCTCTCCTTACAGACTTAAAATAGAGTCTCGCAGCTGCTAGTCACTGTAGCCTCTCCCAAGGAAATCCTACCAAGGTATTTTTATCTGAGAGAAATATATAAGAGAAGTCAATGGAAGTTGGGTGTCTAAATTCCCTTTGTGCCTTTACAAATTTTCCCCTTAGCCTCTATTATTTGAAAATAAAGACGAAGAAAAAGAGAAAAGGAGAAACCAACTCTACAGTGAAGGGGCCTGAAATTGGTTTCTGCCTTCCCATTTCTCCTCGGGGCTCAGTAGAAACTTTCTAGGACGGGCTGCACCATGACATACAGTAATCACTTTATGCCCATTAAGAGACTGCCCTGAATGTACCACATGTCTGCCCATGTGCCCAAAACGAACCTCCAAACATTCTAAATTCTCCTGCCCATTGGCTCGGATGCCATCATATCATGTTTATATAATATTAATAATGCTTTGCATTTCTACAGCATCTTCCAGCAGAGGATCTCAAAGCATTTTACAAATGTAGCCCCACTAAGATGGGGTAGGCTCATTATTTTCAGAAAGGCAAAACTTACACAGGGTAATTAATTGATCTCACGATGTAAGGCAGTTGTTTAACTAAGTCTCCTGATGCCTACATTAGCTACACCAGGTGTGTCTCTGAAATAACCCCCCCAGAAGCCAATAAAAGTCATCCATGGCAGCTCAGTATATAATGCTGGCCCTATATTTTCCATGGGTAATGTTTTACAGTATATCTCTTGCAAATCGTTCCTTTTAAAAGCATTGTTCTGTCTGTGACTCATGATTTATTTAGTCTTTGTTGTCTGATGTGAATCTTTCCAAAAAGCAATATGCAAATCTCTTAAAGTGGGATTTCAGGGTTGTTGGTTTTTTTTTTGTAAATACAAGTCATAAATCTTTACATTGGTGGGATGAATATTAAAAAACCTACAGCGACAGTTTTTGCATTAAATATTTTTAATGGCATATTTCTCCATTTCATGTCATAGGTATATCTTCCAATTTTTCCAGGGCCCTAGAAACGACAATAGAAGTACATCAATGACATGAGGTGTGCAGATACTACTGTAAAGAAGGCCATATAAGCTAGACAAAGAGTCTTTAAACCATGATTGGAGGACTTCAGTAGCTCAGACATAGGTGAGAGGTTTATTACAGGAGTGAGTGGGTGAGATTCTGTGGCCTGCATTGTGCAGGAGGTCAGACTAGATGATCATAATGGTCCCTGCTGACCTTAAAGTCTATGAGTCACTGGGTGAGACCCAAAGCTGGGTCCCTTGATTAAATGTTAGTCTAGATAAACATTAAGAGAAAAAGGAGGACATGAGGAAGGATGGTTCTGTGCTCAAGGCACTAGGGCAGGCCTCCAGGAGGCCTTTCTCCAATTCTTGGCTTTGCCAGAGACACCAGGTGGACAGTTCAATCTCTCTGGGCATTGGTTTCCTGGCTGTAAGGTGGAGATGATGCTTCTCTCCCTTACAGGGGTGTTCTGCAGCTAGGCAGTGCAATGGTTGGGAGGTGTTCAGATACCAGGATGACGGGGCTGTAAAATTAACTAGAGAGAAATTCCTGGAATGAACTCCAGGAAGGAGAGGTGTCCAAATGTCTTGGTCAAGGTATAGTCAAGGTCCAGACTCCAGAGAAAATAACAAGAATGATAATAATAAGTAAATTAAAAGAATTTGTTGCCCGTTGAAAAGCCTCTGGCGGTCCATTTTTGGCCCACATTCCTCCTATTGACTACCCTTGTAGTAGGTCAGCCCAAGCTCTGCCTGGCAAACAAAATGAGTCTCTATCTTCCCCTAGTTAACAAAGTCCTGTGGCACCTTAAAGACTAACTATAAAGTTTAGTTAGTCTTTAAGGTGCCACAGGACTTTGTTAACTCTGCTATTCCAGACTAACACGGCTACCACCCTGATTCTATCTTCCCCTAGTGGATCTTTACAACTGATTCCATGGCCTGTATAAAGGCACTACACTAGCTAGAAATGTAACTTCTCAGAGCTGCAGCTGTCATTTATTCCATCAGACTCATAACCAGACAATAACAACGCCGCATTTTGTGTGTGTGTGCGCTTTCATTTTCAATCTTTGCGCCCTTTCTCTGTTCCCCCTCACAGTAAAAGTCACATTCCTGATGCTTTTCTTTCCCTTGATCTCTCTGCGTTTTCATCTGCTGCTTTCTACATACTCATTCACTCGCATGCTCTCTCACTCTCTGATCGTTGCCTGACGTCCTTGTAGGTGACTCCCCTCGTCTTCTGCATCTTCTCCAGACAAGAAGGGAAACGGAAAGGAAGCAGTTTGATATCTTAGTGATTTTTGGACTTTGAATATCACCAATTACCAGGGTGACATAAGACAAGCTGCACAGTTCCCTACCGAATGTAATTGCTGTCTTAGTCCTATTGTGACTACAGCAATTGTCAACATCTGAGAGATGACCCCATAGTTCAGATGCTCTCTTGAGGCTGAAACTAGTACAGGAACAGCCACCCAGGGACTTTCAATAGTACTGTTTTAAACCTTGGTGGCAGCATGGGGATAGGGCCAATTAATGGGACTCAGAAATCCTGGGTTCTGTTCCTGGCTCTGTCCCTTATTTGTTAGGTGTTCTTGGGGACATTTTTTTCCTTCTTTTGTTGTTTAAGTTGTAAACAACAAAGCCCTTGTATTACCTCTCCTGGTATTCATACAGATATAATGCAACTTGAAAAGGATTACTGGAAGAGCACTTCTGGCCAGTATGTTCTTACTGTAATGTACCGGTTACTTTCTAAACAGTCCCATTGTGGGGCCTAGCTTTATTTTATTCTATACAGGTTCTTATATCATGTTCATCATCATCATATCTGAGTGCCTTCCAGTAGTGCATTAAGCAATGGCACTAATATGTGTTGTATGTGTGTTCTTTCATCCTCTACTCAGGGGGAAAAGCATGTGCAATGGATTGTTTGCTTTGGGGGAGTGTGGATTTGTTTTAAATGAATAGACCTGTTGCTGTGGGACAGCTGCGGAGTCCCTGATGGCCACCACTTTGTTATGTTACAAAAAACATCAGCCACACAAAGTGCTATAACCTTTAAGGGAAGTGCGGTCTACTGGTTAGCACTGGAGACTGTATATCTGAACGTCTTGGTTCTGAGCCCACCAGGCAACTCAGTTAACCTCTCCGCGAGTGCCTCAGTTTACACATTTGTAAAATGGGCATGGTAATAAAATTGATGCCAATGTACCTCCTGGGGGATACCATAAGAATTAATTAATTAATGTAGGCTGAGATCCAATGCACAGTTGCTAGCTATAGGGTATGGTGACGGAGGCCTAAGAAAAAGGCTTCTCAATTTGCCGGTTGGACCCAACTACTAATATTTCAGTTTTTCAGTGTTAAATTCAACATGTATAACTTTGAACCCCCATGTCCTCCAGCAAGGCTGGCAAAGCACCCAAGGCCAAAGAACCTATCTTCAGATAAACCCATGTATCAGCAGAGTATGAGTGGAAATCTACTGCCATGATTCCGGCACAGCTCTGAAATACTTGGCAGTACACAGAGACAGTCTTCTGGTACCGGTACCCCAGACTTCAGGGCCTGAACCAGGACCCTTTGAAAGCTCCCCTTGACTTCAGTGGGTCTACACTAATTAGCCCTGCTGACTCCACTGAGCACTGTCAGTCACAGGGGGCTTTTAATGATGCACTCAGAGGATGGTCACTGATGGGGCATGTCCCGAAATAGCCTGGGGATCAGTGCAACATTGTGTGATACCATGGTAACGGGCAGAAAGTTGTCTAAGAGGCGACTCTCCATGTTAAGGTCACAGAAGGGACTGTTGGCAGGGTACCTGTGAATGATCATGATGTTTGTAAAGCCTGCTAGGGCAGCCTGACTGCGAAAGGGGCCCAGACCTTTCAGGAGGCCAGAAAGCCCCACTGAAGTCAATACCAAAACACCCATTCACTTCAGCTGGCACACGGTCAGGCCTTGAACGCTTGTAGCGAGGTATGTAACTTGTTCAGTTCTAAGGTCAGATTGTGTAACAGAGGCCCGGGCCTGAGCAGAGGGTGATGCAGACACCCTAGGACAATGGATGGTCTAGTGCAGGGGTCTCAAACATGCGGCCCGCGGGCCACATGTGGCCCGCCAAGCCCTTCCCTGTGGCCCGCGAAGTCCCCGTCCCCCCCAGCTCCCTCCGCCCACCTCGTGCATTGCAAATGCAGCGCCGCTTTCTGAAGCGGCTGCCGGCACTGTCCCTTCCGAGGGGAAGTAAGGGGGAGGAGACAGAGGGCTCCTATTTGCCTCCCTCCAAGCATTGCACCCCCACAGCTCCCATTGGCTGGGAACAGGGAACTGCGGCCAATGGGAGCTTCGTGGGAGTTGTCTGGAGGAAGCAAGAGCAGCACATGCAGGGGAACCCTCCGGGTGACTCCCTCTCTCCCCCAGGCTGCAGAGACTGGTTGCAGCAGCTTCCTGGAGTGGAGCTGTATGGGGCCGGAGCCGCTCTAGGTAAGTGGCACCAGGCTGGAGCTCGTACCCAGAACCTCTCCTGCACCCCAACTCCCTGCCCTGAGCCCCCTGCCCTGACCCACCTGCTGCACCCATTCCCCTGCCGCATACCTCACCTCTCTTACACCCCACACACCAAATCTCTGCCCTGAGCCCCCTTCCACACCCTGCACACCTGCACCTCAACTCCCTGCCCTGAGCCCCTGCTGCATCCTGCATCCTTTCTGCACCCCCTGGGGGCAGGGAGGGGGCAGCGTTGGGGTGGGGACTTCAGGGAAGGGGTTGGAATGGGGCAGGAAAGACATGGGAAGAGGCGAGGCAGGGGCAGGGCCTCATGGAAGGGGTGGAGTAGGGGCGGGGCCAGGGTCAGTATCAGTGATGCGGCCCTCGGGTTAATGCACTAGTCCTCATGTGGCCCTCGTGGTCATTTGAGTTTGAGACCCCTGGTCTAGTGGTTAAGGCTTTGGGCTGGCACTTGAGTCCAGTTCCAGCTTTTGCCTGGGTGACCTTGGACCTCAATTCCCCATCTTCTGCTTGTAAGTTGTATCTCTTTTCTCCTCTCTGACTTCACATGACCGATAGTGGCCCAGAACACTAAGGCTACCCACAGAACCTGTAATTCTATAAAAGTATCAAGAACCTTGTGAGTGGCAAGTTGTGATGGGGATTCGGGTTACTGATGGCAATGCCTATTGGTTAGGTTCCTGGACCTCCACTTCCCTCCACCCCCAAAATGGGGCCTCCTGGCAGCAACCACTCCAACATCCCAGCCTTTGGTAGGTGGGCAATTGGCCCTCCCAGCTATGTCACCAATTAATTTAGTGAGCCCCCTTCCAGTGTAACAGAGTCCTATATATATATATATATAGAGAGAGAGAGTCCCCATGTCCACCAGGAAGGGCTGTCAGTCCATATTGAGCTGCATTAGTAGGAGCACTGCCAGCAGATCGAGGGAAGTGATTATTCCCCTCTATTCAGACTGGTGAGGCCACATCTGGAGTACTGTGTCCAGTTTTGGGCCCCCCACGAGAGAAGGGATGTGGACAAATTGGAGAGAGCCCAGTGGAGGGCAACAAAAATGATCAGGGGACTGGGGCACATGAGTTACAATGAGAGGCTGAGGGAACTGGGCTTCTTTAGTCTGCAGAAGAGTGAGGGGGATTTGATAGCAGCCCTCAGCTACCTAAAGGGGGTTTCCAAAGAGGATGGAGCTTGGCTGTTCTCACTGGTGGCAGATGACAGAACAAGGCGTAATGGTTTCAAGTAGCAGTGGGGAATGTCTAGGTTGGATGGAGGGTGGTGAAGCACTGGAATGGGTTACCTAGGGAGATGATGGAATTTCCTTCCTTAGAGGTTCTTAAGGCTCGGTTTGATAAAGCCCTGGCTGGGATGATTTAGTTGGTGTTGGTCTTGCTTTGAGCAGGGGGTTGGACTAGATCAGCAGTCGCCAACTGGTGGTCCACGAGAAAATTTTGGTGGTCCCTGGAGAAATTTGGACATTATTTGCTATTTTTAGGAAGATAAGTCCCTAGTAAAGGCTTCTTATTTGATAGCACTTCAAATCACGAAAAGTAGAAAGCCATATACGATTGGAGAAGAATTAATTAAGCCTTGCTTGTTACAAGCCTGTGAAGAGGTTTTGGGGAAACAGGCTGTCCAGAAACTGAAAGTAATTCCTATGTCCGCTAACACTGTGAAGCGCAGAATTGAAGACATGGCCGAAGATATTGAAAATCAAGTGATTGAAATGGTGAAAAATTCAACGTTTTATTCAATTCAACTCGACGAATCAACAGACATAACTAACAAGGCAGTTCTCCTTTGTTTTGTGAGGTTTGAGTGTCAAGGAGAGCTCAAGGAAGAACTCCTCTCTTTGCTCAACTTGCTGGGTAGAACAACCGGCTCTGAGATTTTCGATGCACTTAATGGTTATTTCCTGAGACACGGTATTGAATGGAAGAAATGTGTTGGGATATGCACAGACGGTGCCGCAAGCATGACTGGGCATCGTTTAGGAGTTGTTACAGAAGTGAAAGATGTTGGACACCCAGACATCTTGTTTACTCATTGTATTATACATCATGAGCAACTTGCGGCGAAAAGAATGTCTCCAGAACTGCACGAAGTACTCTCTGATGTAATTAAAATTGTAAATGAAATTCGGCACAAAGCGCTCAATTCTTGAATATTTGAGGCACTTTGTGAAGAAATGGGCTCTCAATATACTCGTTGTCTTCTTCATGCTGAGGTGAGATGGCTGTCGAGGGGCAAAATACTAACCCGATTGTTCGACCTGCGCCAAGAAGTCAAGTTATTCTTCCAGCAGCAAAATAATTCGAAATTCCAAGATCTCTTGTCCGACGATGATTGGCTAGCCAAGCTTGCATACCTGGCAGATAATTTTTCACTGTTAAACGAGCTAAACACGTCCTTGCAAGGACAGCTTACGGACGTGTTCACACTGCGAGGTAAAATGGATGCATTTCAAAAGAAAATATTGCTGTGGCAAATGCGGTTGGCTGAAGAAGATCTGCAAATGTTCCTGAATCTTGATGAATATATGAAAGAGGAGGATGTCAACTGACAGGTAATAACCATTGTTCAACAGCACTTATGGTCGCTCACAGAATCTTTTGGCCGTTATTACCCAAAGGAAGAGGACCCCACACATGGCAATATGTGGGTAATGGATCCATTTTCGGCGAAAATTGAAGATAGCAATTTGAGCATGAAAGAAAAAGAAAGCCTAATTGATCTATCATCCGACGACAGTCTCAAAGCTAAATTCCACTCGTCCTCATCAAGACCTCATTTTTGGCCCTCCTTAAAAAGTGAGTACCCAGTGCTGAGTGAAAAAGCCATCAAAATTTTGATTCCATTTGCAATAACCTATCTGTGTGAAAAGACATTCTCATCTGTTACGGCAATCAAAAACAAGTACCGCTGTCGGCTTGAAATACAAACGGCTCTCCGTGTTGCAGTGATGTCATTGGAGCCAAGAATCCATAAACTTATTTCAAACAAGCAGCAACAAATATCACACTAATAATTTTGTTATAATTAAACAAGCTTTAATAATTTTGTTATAATTAAACAAGTGCATTTCATATTAATGAAATGGAACTTTTATGATCATTATTTTATAGATGTTTGTACCTTTTTAAAAAAATTCATGTTAGTGGTCCGCGGGATTCAAAATTGTGAGTTTAGTGGTCCGTGAGGTCCAAAAGGTTGGCGACCACTGGACTAGATGACCTCCTGAGGTCTCTTCCAACCCTAATCTTCTATGATTCTATACTTCTGAACCCTAACAGGTGGTGCACCTTCATCTTGAGGTTTTCAGCACCTCTACTCCCTCATACTTCATACAAGGGAATTTTCTGGTCCCTCTGTAACAAGGGTGGTTGGTACAGAAGTCCTGAGCCCTCTCATTCCATCAGTCTCCAGCCCGGAGCCCTATGAGAGGCAACAATATCAAGTACTTTGGAGTGTCTCAAAGCTGCCTCCCTGAGCTGCTTCCTAGCATTCATCTCCCGCCCTCATCTCAAAGTCTAACATAAGGAAGAAACAGGAAAATCACTGAACATTCAGCCCAGGGCTCGGCGGGAAGCTGCTAACTCACAGCAAAGACTTCTGAAGTTCCCTTGCGCAGGAGCTCTCTAGATAGGTCTGTTTCCTCCACTCTCTGCCCCCTTCTGAGCAGTGAGGCTCCCTTTTAAGATCCTCCTTCAGTTGGAGCATGCTCTGTAGCTGCAGGGGGCGGAGTCACCATGGCCCAGAACTGCTCCTTCAGTTCCAACGTGAGCTTTATGCCACCCGGGTCTTCATTTTCCACCGGTAGCCCAGAGCAGTCACAGTACAGACCCTTCCACAGCAATGACTTTCTCAAGCTCTAGCCAGAAAGTGCAGCGTGTCTCAATGAGGCTCTTTCATAATGTTATGATTTAGACAGAATCAGTGTTCACACCCATTCATTTCTCTTGGAGGCACAAATGAAAACAGTGGGCAAAATTAATAAAGATAAATTGAAAAATAACAGGGTATTGATTGGGCAGCTTTCCATCATGTTCCAAAGCATCACTCAATCTCCTGTTATACAGACAACATGCTTTTATTTATCATAGCCCAATGTTCCCCATAGCAAACTTCTCTTGCTCTAATGAGTAAATTGCAGGGGTTTGTGTCTTCCTCAGCTGGACAGCTTTACCGTTAGGATTAACTGAATGCCAAGGCACACAGCAAAGTGCCAGCAGCCACATTTAAAAGCATTACTGTCACCAGGGATCTGACCATCTTTCCAAGGATTGGCCTCAATAGGGGCAACATTTCAATTACACTGCCTCCTAGTGGCTAGTTTTGGTAGCTGCAGATGTATTTTTAAAAACAGGCTCTGGGAGGTATTTCTCTGAAAAGGAAAGTGGCCGGGGTGACTGCTAAGCAGAAGCAGAGTTTTTGTCCAAAAATTTGTCCAATTGATTCACTTAACTTATGAAATCTCAAAAGTTTCTCTCTAAATTGCCATCTGTCAGTATCAAATCCTAGCAAGGACACTTACGCCTGGTCTACACTGGGGTGTGTGTCAACCTAAGATACGCAACTTCAGCTACGTTGGCGTATCTTAGGTCGACTTACCTGGCTGTCCACATGGCAGCAAGTCGACTGCTGCTGCTCCCCCATCGACTCCACTTCTGCTTCTCGCAGAGGTGGAGTTCCAGTGTCGACAGGGAGAGCACTCGGGGATCAATTTATCGTGCCTACACTAAGCGCGATAAATCGATCCCCAATAGATCGACCACTACACACTGATCTGGTGGGTAGTGTAGACGTACCCTTAGAATGAAGATTGATATCTAAGGCTGGTAGCCTAGATGTAGCATGTTGAACCATAATGAGCTGAACTGAGCTTAGTCCAGTCATTAACGTAGGGGGTTGCCCTCCACCACTGGCAAAATACAAACAGGTTTGAATCCTGATTTTTTGGTCCTATTTAGGCTTAATCATTCTGAACTCCAGCATGACGTTAGAAAGCAAAGGAATACAAGAAGTGAGTCAATTCACATACATTTGGCAGTAACACACAAACCGATTTGGCTGTCCAGAATGAAATGACTGGCAAGATGTAGCTGCATTTGGTAATTGCAAACCTACAATGTAAAGCCCAGACTACAGATATTCACCTCAAATGTCACTTCCCTCTTAACATTTAGGTTTGAAAGCTGAAGTCCACCAAGGGTAGAGGCAAATGTCTAAATTCCTTTGAAAGCAAATGCCTTTGAGAAAGGCTAGTATTCAATGGAATTATTTTATAACAAATGCTCAGATTCATTAGCGTTCGACAACTCCTTATCTCTAGAGGTAATCAGAAAAAAAGATGGAAATATTTGGGACACATATTAAGAATGAAGCCAGAGCATCTGCCATTGGATTTTTGGAGGAACACACAAAAGGGGCTGACCAAAAAATCCCTGTGTCAAACACAACTTTGGGAGGGAAAGGATATGGTACTTACCCACACAGGGGACCTGGAAAGGAATGACAGAGCCTTGTTGATGTCTTAAGCAATGTCTGATGGCTCAGGAAGGATTCAGAGGAAATGGCGTCATTGGGATCTTTTGCATTCACACATGCACAAAGCTGGAGCAAGGAAAATATGTGAATTCCCATTAATTCTTATTGATGAATTATTATTAGATATATTAACATATATATACACACATTATTAAAGTGTAATAACAGCTGTCTGTGTTTAATACAAGGAACTTGGGCCTGGGCTCTCCAGTATTAAAAGCATGAGCTGAAGGATCAACTCCTCTAGCTGACAGCTGTAGCAGACACATATTTATGTGGACAAACCAGATGAGGGCTGACACCATAACACAACAGTGGATACAGGCGCTCCATAAGTGTGCATGACACTTTACAGACAAGCTTGAAGGCAAGAACCCAGTCCCAAATTTCATACAATATGAAAAGAACTTACCAGCTCAATGAGTGGTTTAATTAAGATTTATGGCCTTAATCTTATTTAAGCATTTATGAGTTTCCCATAGATTTTGCTATTATATGTTCTCCAGAATCTAAGGTTCTGTTTGTGTAATAATGAAGTTTCCATCCCTTTTGATTGCTCAAATAGCCTTCAGAAATGAGCAGCCCGGCTTGTAAAGAACAAATCGCATTAGACAAAACTCGATTGCTTTTCTTGATAGAAACACCAAATTAGTAGATGAAAGGGCTGCTGTAGATGCGCTATGTTTTGAGTGTAGTAATGCATTTGATACAGTGTCTCATGAAATTTTACCTGAAAGAGTCATTTAGATTGCTTTGGATATGGCAATGTCATGTGGATTGCAAACTGCACTGATAGATTGCAGTGATAAAGGGCAACACACTGGGTGAGGCAGGGTAATCAATGAGAGATGCACATGGTCCGGAAGACATCTCAGAATCTGGCCCTCTGTGACTTGTGCAGAAGCTCCATAAATCAGCCTACTGCTCAGAAGAGTCCAAGCAAAGGTTGAATTGAATGTTATATCTCAACAAGGCCGAATCAACAGCCGCCTCCCTGACTTATCAAACTCCACACAATGAAGACATGAAAAAAAAAAAAAAGATGAACAAAGCACTACTCTTCCCGACAAGCAAATACAACCTGTCACTTCTGCCATCTCTGCTCAATCAAAAGGAAGGGAGCCATTATTCCTAATTACAAGGGAGCCAAAACACAGTTTATCAATTACTCTGAGCTGGAAGGCTTGCTTCTGGGTGTGCAGAGAATTAATTTTCTTACAGTGACTCCTGGGAGACAGAAGATTGGTTCTGGTTGATTTATAGTGTCAGCATTTATTTTTATTATTATTTCATGAACAACCTCCATTTAATCATAAAGCATCCAGAACCTGACTACAAACGGAGTCCCTCCATTATTCATAGACAACGTCTTTCCCAATCACAGACGCTTCCTTGGTTAATAACAACAATGCTACAAAATCCTGACTCAGATCAGTCCTATAGAGCACCTTGTTTATTTCTTGTTTACTTTTAATACCTAAGGGGCTGCTGGCGATGAACAAATTTCTCCCTCTGCTGTGGTTCAGGAACTAAGGATTAATTTTTCCTGATTCTCCTGCCTTCTGCGAGAAGAAACATGCCTTGGTGTCTAAAAGCGTGTGTTCCATCGGGGCTGGGTTGTGGGAAAGACACTCTGGGCATATCTGCACCACGATGGTGTCATTTCCCAGCTTGACTGGACGCACACACGCCAGCTCTGATTGAATTAGCACATTATCTGGCCCCACAGAAGGGTGGCCGGGGGGCCTGGATTAGCCTCCTGAGTACAGTCTCACCGGAAATCTTAGGTATGTACTTGGGCAGCTAGTGTTAAGCACCGGGGTCGCGGGCGTTCTTGCTTAGTAGTCAGGGTGGCAGGTTAACCTAGTGGTTGGAGCAGAGGTGACCAGCGCTAACAGAGCCCAAATCAGGGGCTGACATGCCAAGTCCAGGGAGTGAGCCAGAGCTGAGAGCCAGGATACTAGAGCTGAGGGGCAGAGCTGTGGCCAGAAGCCAAATACCGAGTGCAGGGAATGAGACGGAGCCAAGAATGAGGAGTCAAGGGTCAGAGACAAAATATCTGCCAGAGCAGGGGCAGGAAACCAGGAGTGGGTGCCAGGAAGACAGAAGGAGCTGAGACTGAGCCGTGCAACACTAGAGCAGCCAGCGATGCAGTACTACGGCAGGGCTTAGGAATGTTCCTGCTGGAGTCTTCATGAATCAACTGAGGGCAATGAGCTGCATCTGAGATCAGCGGTGGGTCCCTGACAGCTGCCCTGTGCCACCATGGCAACCCTGCTGTAGTTAGCCTCCAAGGCCAATCAGAGCTCCAGGTCTGTGTCTCCCCCAGCTGAGAACTACACCACCCAGCTACTGTGCAGACATCCCTAGCGCTCCTGCTCTTTTATAGGGTTGTTAGAAAAAATTCTGTCTCCATTTCTTTCCAGTGGGAAATTGGGTTTTTGATGCATTGAAAGTTTTCACAGCCAGTGTCCGCTTTCTTTGAAAAAGTTTGATTTTTCATCAGAAGACTCCAAACTAAAAAAATTGCAGCTGCAATTTTTTCAGATTTTGGCAGATTTCAGCCAATTATTTTTGGGGGGTTTGATGATTGCGAAGCCCCTCCCCTCTTCAGCCTCCCCCACCAAAATCAAATCCCTGCCCCCATCCCTCCAAAAAATTGGGTTTTGTTTTTTTCAATGAAAAGTCTAAAATTTCTGCAGCGCAATTCTCACCCCTCCATCCTTAACCAACTCTGCTTCAAGAGGCCGATGTTGAGATGAGAATTTTAGTTCATTTATTAAAAAAAAAAATGTTTCTAGTCTTCATGGCTCCATTCTTAACACAGAAAGCTACTGCCACACGAAGAATGGGAGGGGCCATGGCACGGGGGAGGAGTCATGTCAGGTTGTGGGTTCTGTCTAGGGCTGGCTCTGGACTACCTTACTTGGGCTTTTGGCAATTTCCTTAGGGCCTAATCCTTTGACCTTTATGCACGTGAATAGAGGTATTTGTGTTAATAAGGATTGCAAGACTGAACCCAAGTCTAGACATCTTGGTTAGTGCTAGGAACACAGACTGCATTTGCTCAGAGATGTACCGTAATTATAAGCCTGTGAGTCTCACATTAATCCTGAACAAGATAATGGAGCGGCTGAAATGGGACTTGATTAATAAAGAATTAAAGGAGGATAATATAATTAATGCAAATCACCAGGAGTTTATGGAAAACAAATCCTGTCAACTAACTTGATATCTTTTTTTGGATGAGATTACCAGTTTGGTTGATGAAGGTAATAGTGTTGATATAACAGATTTCTGTAAGGTGTTTGACTTGGTATCACAGCACATTTTGTTAAAAAAACTAGGACAAGATAACATGAATATGGAACACTTTAAAAGGATTTAAAACTGGCTAACTGATAGGTCTCAAAATTTTACAGTAAACAGAGAATGGTCATTGAGAAGGTTTCCAGTGAAGAGATGGGTTCTTGGCTCTACATTATTTAACATTTTTATCGATGATCTGGAAGAAAACATAGGATGATCACTGATCAAGTTTGCAGATCACACTTTGTCTTTTGTCCCTTATTTTTTCACAACCATTCACTCCCCAAGTGTAAGCTGTGTGATTGGCTGCACATGCACCCCGACTGTCCAATGCGGTGCATGGCTCCAGATGAAGGCAGCATCAGCAAATATAGAACATAGGATTTTTTCTTTGTGTGCATTTTCAAAGCACCACTGAAGCAAATGCAGGCATCTCTAAATAGACTGGGCCCATCTGCAAAGCAAATATGAACAGAAGACTCAGATTCATAAAATGGAGGAACTGCTAAATTATACTTCCCACTAAAAATCCTGCCCTTTCTGGGGAGGGACGTGGCAACCATTATAATGACACTGCCACATGTCATAACAGAGTAAGGCAGTGAAGAAGAATGCAGCTTAGTGCCCTAAGGACAAAGGAAAAGCACACCTGTGGTTCTTTTAAAATAAATCATAGCTGTAATCATTCAGAATAATCACTAATTAATATATCTTGAAGGTTCCCCCATCTATCCATTTCCATTCATTCTTCAGGCAAAAACAAGTACCACCAGAGAAGAGCGACAAAAATGACGAAAGATCTAGAAAACGTGACCTATGACCTATGAGGGAAGGTTGAAAAAATTGGGTTTGTTTAGTCTGGAATAGAGAAGACAGAGAGGGGATGTGATAACTATGTTTTCAATTATGTAAGAGGTTGTTACAAGGAGGAGGCAGAAAAATTGTTTTTCTTAACCTCTGAGGATAGGACAAGAAGCAATGGGCTTAAATTGCAGCAAGGGAGGTTTAGGTTGGACATTAAGAAAAACTTCCTGTCAGAGTGGTTAAGCCCTGGAACAAATTGTCTACAGAGGTTGTGGAGTCTCCACCATGGGAAATTTTTAAGAGCAGGTCCAATCACCAGTAACCTTCTTGGTCTTGATAATACTTAGTCCTGCCACAAGTGCAGGGGGCTGGACTGGATGACCTCTTGACGTCCCTTCCAGTTCTATGAAGGTTTGGCACCCATTGAAGATTGCCACAGAAACAATAACTAAACGAAAGAGTCAACCACTGCTGATGAAGGTGGAAGTATAAAGTTCAAGATAATTTAACAGCATTTTAATCTCCTGGCAGCTAAGAGTCTTTCCACAATAATGATGTTGTATGTGCCTGGGTAAAATCCTGATGATATAAAAGTAATGAGGCTGGAATTGCTTCTCAATTGACCATTTTGTATGGCAAAATACTTTCATGCAGATGTCACTTGCCCGAGTCCCATCGCACCATCTTTTTAACTGAGCTCCAATTGCTCATTTAAAACACAATCCTGACCCTTTTCGTAGGAGCAGTGGAACCAATGTCCTGCGATGGTCTGATCTGCTGAATAAGCATGTGCAGAAGACAGCAGGGCCACAAGGATCACACAACAGATTGGGGAGAGAGAAGCCGCTCAATTTTTCAGTGACTTGAACACGTGTTTGATGACCAAAGAACATTAAAAACAGGACCTATACCTCCTTGCTAACCACGCTCCAATACAATCCATCTTCTACCCAACGACATCCCCAGTAAGGAAAGGTTTAGAACTAGACTCTAACTTCACACCATTGAGCTGGGTGGAGTGAGCCCTGCTTCTCGTCACCACATCTTAGTCGTGCTGCCGTCGCTCGCAAGGAGCCCAAGATACAATTGGGATTTGAAAGTCCTGGGTACTCTGAGCTCTTGCTTTAGCCTCTTATAGAAAGAGCTGCTCCAAATGTCCTCAGAGTTTGGGTTTAAAGTCACCTCCATCTAAGACCAACATTAAATAATCTCAACCCTGGTCTACACTGGGATGGGGGTCAACCTAACCTACGCAACTTCAGCTACATGAATAGCGTAGCTGAAGTCAATGTATGCAGGTTGACTTACCTTGGTGTCTTCCTGGTTCTGAGTCACTCCCCCGTCGACTCCGCCTGCACCTCTTGGTGTGGTGGAGTTCCAGAGTTGGCGGGAGAGCGCTCAGGGATCGATTTATCATGTCTAGATGAGACACGATAAATCAATCCCCCAAAGATCGATCTATACCCGCCAGTCCGGCAGGTAATGGAGACCTGCCCTCAGAGAGCAGATCTTCTTGGGATGCCTGGGTGTGAAGGATGGGCAGGAATAGTCAGCACGCTGTGAGAATGTAGAGTGCACTGGGGCATTTTTCTAAAGCTTTCTAGTCAATGCGTGACAAGTCAGGAGGTGAGCACACAGTGGACTGTGCAGTAACTGGCCATGCGGACCCTGCTCTGCACACTAGAAGTTCCTTAGTGCACTTTGCCATACTCCCCCGTTTCAATCGGGGTACATCAAAGTTCAGTCTGGAACTTCCGGCATGTGGATTCAGGGTCTTCACAGCCAGATACTACACCATAGATTTACACCCCATAGATTTACACCCCAGCTTGCCAGGCACTGACTTTCCATTTAGACCAGTCCTTCCATTTCTTAAGTCTTCAGGTTGCCATCAGGAATATCCCTTTCAATTATTATCATTTATTTGTGTGGTGACAGCACTTAGAGGCCTCAACCAAAGTCAGAGCCCCATTCCTAGAATCGCAGACTGGAAGGGGCCTTGAGAGGATTTTTACTCCAGCCCCCTACACTCAAGGCAGCACTAAGTATTATCTAGACCATCCCTGGCAGGTGTTTGTCCATCCTGCTCTTAAAAACCTCCAGTGACAGATTCCACACCCTCCCTGGACAATTTATTCCAGGGCTTAACCACCCTGACCATTAGGAAGTTTTTCCTAATGTCCAACCTAAACCGCCCTGGCTGCAATTTAAGCCCATTGTTTAAGCCCACAGTTTCTCACACACTTTGTGAGAGGCAGATGCCTCCCAGGTGGGGTGGGGCATGTGCTGTCGGCGCGGTGCTGCTGGGGAATGGTAAAGCTTGCGTCTCCAGTTAGAGCTGGAGAATCAGGCTGTTTATCCAGGCTCATCTCTGCTGGGAATCAGGGACTTCTAATACACATTGACCAATGGGTTACGCCCGACTGACTAGAACTGGGGCCTGAGGATCTTAGGTACCGAGGGCTTGACTGTATCTGGCCTTGTATAAGTGCTTGAGTGCAGGAGAGAAAGCAAGCAGCCTTCTCCCACTGCCATGCACCCCACTGGAGAGCACAGACATTGCTCCGGGCTAGTGGCCCAGTAATGCCAGCTACTTAAAAGGGGTTTACAGGATGAAGTTGGAGGGTGGAGGTATAGCGCAGGCCTCTTCGCAGAGCTAGCTGGCCGCACATGATGCATGGGTGATGGACCTGTCACGATGACTTCTTCAGCACAGAACCCTTCCGCCTGGCTCCACAGCACGAACAAGGGCTTAAAAGGCCACAGTCTGGCCTGTGGTATCATTTCCTTTCCCCAGCACTTCTCCTTCAATCTTACTTTTCATTCTCACCTTGTTACTTCTTGTTATTTCTCCCAATTTAGCTGATTTGAAGCACTAGCCAGAAATTACGGGCATAAAAGAGAGATATATCTCAGCAGTAAACCGGATTCTCTTCTATTTCTCGTGATAGATAGGAACGTTACCGGAATTTTCCCCTCTGGATTTGGCAATGTTTTATGGGGACTGGGGGGGGAAAAAAGTACCACTGAGCATATACACAGCTCTGTAGCAAGTCCAAAACCCTGGAGTGCTGCATCATGGCATATTCTCTGAGGATGGGCAGAGGTTGAATGGCTTTTTAGGCCTCTTTGAGGAAACACCATCCGTTCTGGCACTGCATACGCCAAGCTGCTGGGAATCGTGCTTTCTACATTAAACATTGCATATAGGTAAAGCCGGCTCAAAGAGCTACATCAGGAGACATGAAAGAGGCAACATTTCCCATCTATTAACATGCACTGACTACAGAAGCCTCCTAGTTTGTCTTTGTAAGGTGCCTAGCACAAGTATATAGAGTGATGATAAAAAGGGGGGAGGTGGAGGCACCTCAGGAGGGTACTCATCACCCGTGTGCAAGATCAAGTCCTGGGATATCAAGCTACTATCTACAAGGGCTTTCCTCCCAGAAGCAGCCCACTCATTCAGCCGCTAGGGGAAGAATGGGGGAAGCGACTCTGGGTGCACAGGAGATAGTTCCCTACAAGAAGGAAGTTGGGCCTGTTTGTAGAATAGCAGCTATGATTAAAGAACTACCCTTAATGTCTTTGCTCATTCCCCTCTGAGGTTTTTTCCTTTTACAGGTAAGGGTGTTAGCCTGTGATGTCAGCGACTGGGATTAAATAACCTCCTCCACCACAGACTTCCTGTGTTGACTTTGGACAAGTCACTTAGGCTATGTTCTCACTGCAGCAGGGAGTGAGCCTCTCCGCCCGGGCAAACAGACTTGCACTAGCTCTAGCGAGTGCTCTAAAAATGGCTGTCTGGATCTGGCAGCTCAGGCTGGAGCTTGCATTCTCAAGCCTACGGGGCTGGGTGGGCTTGAGAGCCCGATTTGCAGCTTCCCCCCTCGCTGGACCCCCGCTAGCATTAATCTGACTGCTTGGCCTGGCAGGCTCCTCCCAGCTCCTGCCTAGACAGACTCTTTGGGTAAAATTTGCAAAAATGCACCAGATTCTCACAGGTATCGGACTTAGGTGCCTAAATACCTTTGAGAATCTGAGCCTTAGGCCCCACTTCCAAAGGGACTTATGCTCCTACATTACTTAGATATTTATGAAAATGTTACCTTTAGTCTCCCTGTGCCTCAGTTCTCCCCCTGTAAAATGGGGATAATAGCTCTGCCCTACCTCACAGGGGCTATGTGTGGATAAATCCCTTAAAAGATTGTGAGGTGCTCCAATACTTTGGTAACGGGGGCCATATAAAACCTAGGATATATCTAGGCCATATAATATCTAGGATATACCTAGATACAGCTAACTTTGGTTTTATCACGGACATACACTTCCCTTTAATTACAATGAAGCAGATTTGCAGCAACTGGAAGCAGCCCTTTCCTGTAGGGTTTTATATTTTAAACATTGCTCTTAAGCCACAGAAATAGCCTTTGAACCTCTCCATGAAACAGCTGTAAGGTAAGAGGGAGAAAAAGATTGATAATGTTCAAATGTCTTTAAACACCTGCATGGCTTTTTAAGCTCATGGTGACTCAAGCTGCCCTGTGTATTAGCACAGGCCTATGGGAATTGGGGGCACAGAACCTCCCCTGATTGCCAAGGAAACCAAGCTATCTGCAGTCTGTCCCTTAAATCCACCAAAGTGCTGAGATATTGACATCACCATCAGGAAGCGACAGCCCAAGATAAAAGAGTCAGTAGCACCTCTTGGCAACAAAATCCGAGGGACTGTATATTAAACTGCTGGGCCGTTGGCTGTGTCGAATGCGAAGTACAAGGAAGGTTAAAAGGAGCATGCAAATCTAAGGGCTGAGATTGCAAAGCTGAAAGCAGAGGAGAGAGGAAAGAGAGTGAAAGTGACAAGGCTGTTTATTTTATTATTAGAGGTGGCCGGTCTAATTTGTATAAAACAATATAACAAAACTGTGATCGCACAGAATGTCTCAGTTGCCTCCTATGCTGCGGCTCATGGCCAATCACAACAGCAGCAGGGAATTAGGGGCTCGATGCAGGAATCATTGGATGAAAATCTAAGGTCAGTGTTCTGCAGGAAGTCACACTAGGGGCTGGTCTTCACTACGGGGGGGAGGGGTCGACTGCAGAAACGCAACTTTAGCTACGTGAATCACGTAGCTGAAGTTTGCGTATCTGCAGCCGACTTACCACTCGTCCTCATGGCGGCGGCGGTCAGCGGCGCGCTCCCCCGTCGACTCTGGCTTGCGCCTCCCGGCAAGCTGGAGTTCCGGAGTCGACGGGGGCGCCGCGAGCGATCGATTTTGACGCGAGAAATCGATCGCCAGAAGATCGATGGCTACCCGCCGATTCGGCGGGTAGTGAAGACCTACCCTAGATGGGCCCTTATGATCTATGAAAACTCAATACTTCCTACTCCAGCATCATAAGGCGCTTACCATTTCAAGCAAAGGAGAATCCCCATTACATGTTAACAGTAAAGAGCCTATGACACAGATTTGGGTTGCTCTGAATCTATCCCACAGAGAGCAGTGGTACACACACAGCTTGTTATATTAAGAACCCACCCACGCATGTTGGTGCTTTTCTGAACCACTCCCCACTCAGAGTTTCCCTGTCACTACCCAGATGGTCAAATCTTAAGGGTCCTTACTCTGCTCTTTGTCATTCAAAACCCTAAGAGGTGCTGAGCACCAGCCAAATCTGGAAGTCCTCACTCACGTTTTACTCAGATAAAACTCTTGCTGACTTCTGTGAGAATGAGGGTGACCAGACAACAAGTGTGAAAAATCGGGATGGGGTGGGGGGTTATAGGAGCCTATATAAGAAAAAGACCCAACATCAGGACTGTCCCTATAAAATCAGGACATCTGCTGGTCACCGTAGTGAGAATTTGCCTGTGTAAAGACCCCAGAATTTTTCCCACTACACATTTTCTTCATTATCCGGGTCTAGACTCCAGTTCCCAGCCAACGGCTCCATGACGACTATGAACACCAGTGGCTCACGCGATGAAGCACCATTGATGGTGTTGCTGTGTGTTCCATACACCTACTGTGTGCGGGCACCGCTGCGGAGATCAGACCTCAATTCGCGGTGTCGCTGGTTAACTCTGAGTCTGTTCTGAATGCTTATTGTTGTGGAACAGCTGAAATCTCTAAATCATGGGCCCTCTGCAAGATTTTAACAATGGCAGAACATTACCTGCCATTTCCAAAGTGCTTCCTTTACTGAGAAGATTGATTTGTAAACCCACAGGAGGTTTATTGTTGCTGGTTGTGGACAGGCAGTTCATTGCTTTTCCCCACGTTGCATGTGGTTATGTAAAACCACGCTTGAGAAAGGCAGTAAAATGGTATTTGGTGCATCCATTACGAAACCACTTTAATTATATTGGCACATAAGCTCCTGCTCCTTAAATTCATTCCATCACCAGAAACACTTTGTATCTAATGATTTCCTGGACATTGTGTACATGCTTAATTTAATTTAAATCACGGTCATGGGAGAAGATAGATGGCTCTTAACAGGCACAGGCCTGGTGGTTTGAGAACTGGGTGGTGCGAGCCATGTTGCGAAGGTCAGGTGGAAAGATTTTACCTGCCAAACAGGGCTGGATTACCCAATAGGCAGACTAAGCATGTGCTATGGGCACCATCAAAGCAGGGGGCACCAAAAAGGAGATTGTTTTTAAATTGATATTTCAAAAAAAGCATCAAAGCAGTCATCATGGAAAAATTCAGAACTTTGTTAGACTTCCTAACACTCCGGTGACAGTAGGTTTTTTTTCAACAGTCCAGTTACTTTATACATTTTTCTCTGCCTCAACACACCGATGGGCAGTTCTTAAAACATATTTGGGCAATGATTGTGTGCTGAAATCTCTTCCTAGTAGTTGCTGGGAGGCACTTGCAGTGGCAACAAGTGCAATTCTGGAGTCCTACTCAAAGATTGTGGATGCGTTAGAAAGTATAGCTGAAGACCAATCACAAAAGAGAGAAACTATACAAGAGGTAGAAAACACTGAAAAAAACATGCAAGAACTAGTGTTTGTATTCGTGTTGACCATGTGGAATGAAATTTTACAACATTTTTACCACACAAGTAAAGCTTGCCAAGGAAAAGAATTGGATTTGAAAACATGTGCAGACCTCTGTCAATCATTAGCAGACCACTTACAATCTTGGAGGGATGATTTCGAAAAAGATTTGAAGTCGTGTCAAAAGATATCTTGCCTGATACTAACTACAAAGAAGCCCAGTCCCGCAAGCGGATCAGGAAAAAACAAGCAAAGGATAGCAGTGCAACAGAAATGGCATTGAATCCTAGAGACAAATTTTGCGTATCTACTTACTACGTTATAATTAATACACTTGAAGCTCATATGAAGAGGAGAGGTGAAGTGTACAAAGAAGTATCAAATAGATTTTCTTTTCTAAATGATATGGATTTATCTGACAAACAATATTTACAAGGTTCCCAAAAGCAAATTGACTCATACCCTGTTGACTTGAACATGAATCTCTGTGGAGAAGTATGGCAGTTCCACTGTTATATTCACGCAAAGTTTAATGAAACAGGAAAAATTAAATTAAGTCTCATTGATCTTTATGATACAATATTGAAAGATGGAATACAATGTGTATTTCCAAATGTAGAGATCACACTACGTATTTTTCTAACATTGATGATTACTACCTACTCCACAGAACGCTCTTTTTCTCAGCTGAAAAGAATAAAAAACCCTCGGAGAACAACAATGTGTCAGGACAGACTTGATTCACTTTCCCTATTGTGTATGGAAGCGGACATGCTTTGTCGAGTCAGCTTCAATGAATTTATCCAGAATTTTGCAATCAGAAAATCTATAAAGAAGCTATTTTAATTTCAGCATACATGCAAGTTTTCTGTCATTTCGAAAAATAAAATTTAATTTTACGGTATAGTATTGTTTTTATTTTGAATTATATGGGGGGGGGACCATAATCTTTTAGTGCCTAGGGCCTCTAAAGGTCTTAATCTGGCCCTGCTGCCAAGACTTGCATTCATGCATCTATCTCTCTGTCCATTGTCTATCTTTCTGAGCTCCGGCTATCAGATTCTCAAGGCTGCCAACGTAGATGCTCAATTCTTATTAGTATCATTTTGCTTCCACTTCATATTCAGGTTTCATTTATACATGGCTTATAAAAGAGTCAATAAATGATGAGATCTCTTAATAAATGGTTGTGATGGGGGCTAATTAACCAAACAGGCCACAGCTGAGGGGAATCAGTGCCCAAGTAATCCCGGGACTCAGTAAGGGAGCTGGGTTGGAGCTATAAAGGCAGGAAATTGGCTGCAGAAAGGGGCTGCTGCAGTCACTCCCTGGGAGAAGGGAGGAGTGTTTGAAGGGCATGGGGATGGGTAGGGCACAGTTATTCCTTGGGAAGGGGAGTTAGTAGGCTGGCAAACCCCAGAGAGGGGAGAGTACCAGGTGGTAAGACAGGGCTCAGGGAAAGGCAGTGAGCTCTAAGAGGGAACAGACCTTCACTACTGACTAGAGGGTCCCTGAGCCAGAACCTGGAGCAGAGGGTGGGCCCGGGAAGTGGCACAACTACACAGTGACTAGGAAGACCGTCTGAGGGAAGAGACTTCCAGAAGGGGAAGCTGTTTGATGACCTGGCCAGAGGGCCAAATCATGAAGAGGCAGCCGCCGCTCGTGGAGCGAGACAGGTGCTCACATACCCAGAGAGTCAGACACCATGCAACTGCAGGAAGGGGCATTGACCTGAGCAGCTATTCCCCAGAGGTGCCATCCCAGCTGTGAGTGGAGCACCCCATCACCCTGGTTAACTTATGGTTACAGAACCGACCGGGTGCTCGAAAACATTTTCAACTTGTGTGCCCATAACCATCAATAAAACCTCCTCCTCCTCTCTGTAACATGCTTATAACACCCATGAATCATCTAGTAATTGTGTATGAGCCAGTTATAAATGGAACCTTAATATAAAGCAGGGCCTTCATTTTAATGAAAATTGTCGCTGAGGCAAAGATTTTAGATCTTTCTAGGATATGAATCCATGTACATCAGGGGTCGGCAACCTTTCAGCAGTTGTGTGCCGAGTCATCATTTATTCACTGTAATTTAAGGTTTCGTGTGCCAGTAACACATTTTAATGTTTTTAGAAGGTCTTTTTCTATAAGTCTATAATATAGAACTAAACCAGGGGTAAGCAACCTATGGCACGCATGCTGAAGGCGGCACGCAAGCTGATTTTCAGTGGCACTCACACTGCCCAGGTCCTGGCCACCGATCGGGGGGGGGGAGGGCTCTGCATTTTAATTTAATTTTAATTTAATTTTAAATGAAGCTGCTTTAAAATGTTATTTACTCTACATCCAACAAGAGTTTAGTTGTTGGAAGGGGTCAGCAGCCTTTCAGAAGTGGTGTGCCGAGTCTTCATTTAGTCACTCATTTAACGTTTTGTGTGCCAGTCAGACATTTTGACATTTTTAGAAGGTCTCTTTCTATAAGTCTATAATATGGAACTAAACTATTGTTGTCTATAAAGTAAGTAAGGTTTTTAAAATGTTTAAGAAGCTTTATTTAAAATCAAATTAAAATGCAGAGCCCTCCAGACCGGTGGCCAGGACCCAGGCACTGTGATAGCCACTGAAAATCAGCTCGCGTACCATAGGTTGCCTACCCCTGGCCAAACCCATCTGAAACCAATCTGTGTGAAAATAAGACTAAGGGTACGTCTACACTTCAAGCTGGAAGGTATAATTCCCAGCTCATTGAGACGTACCCATGTGGTGTGGCAAACAGGTGCCAGCTCTAGCCAAGGCTTTAGGCCTCAGCTGAGCTCTGACAAATTCATTGTTGGAAACCAGTTCTGCTCATGTGTGTTAGTAGGATTAAAATGGGTATTGAACTTCCACCAGTGTGTTTAGTTTGTTGACTTTATGACATGCTTGTTTAAGTTGCTGTATGCATTAATCTCACAATCTTTATCACATGCTATAATGTAATATTTAAGTTTTAGCTTTATAACTGTTAACATTTTTTGCCATGAAACGGTCAACCTGTCAGAAGTGATCCTTTCATGCTTAGTAAGAAGCCATTGTGGGACATCACAATACAAAGACATCATTAATAAAATAAAATAATAAATGTAAATGGAGATATACCAATCTCCTAGAACTGGAAAGACCTTTCAGGTCATCGAGTCCAGTCCCCTGCCTAAACTAGCAGGATTGAGTACTGTCCCCTGACAGATTTTTTGCCCCAGATCCCTAAATGGCCCCCTCAAGGATTGAACTCACAACCCTGGGTTTAGCAGGCCAATGCTCAAACCACTGAGCTATCCCTCCCCCCATAGCTCTTTCACATATCGGGAAGAGACTATGTTCAAAAGGCCTTGTCCCATCAGCTTGAATTCGGGAAGAAGCAAATAAAGATAGCTGGCAAGAAAATGTTTCCTCTGAGTTACAAAAGAAAAGCAGAGATCCCTGAGGTCAGTCTGGGTTAGCCTTAAAAGACAATCAGTGTTGACAGATTGCTACAATTCTGTCACCTTTTGGAACCATAGACTGTAACTCATTTAGTATATATATGTTGCTCACTTTAACCTGTAAATAACTCATGTTTCCTTTTCCTAGTTAATAAATCCT
The DNA here is from genome assembly GCA_032164245.1 of Sternotherus odoratus. Lineage (NCBI taxonomy): Eukaryota > Metazoa > Chordata > Testudines > Kinosternidae > Sternotherus > Sternotherus odoratus. Next base: position 6,499,948 of record JAVMKO010000002.1, read on the forward strand.
TCATTAGTTTACTATAGGGTTCTCTAGAAGCATTGTTTTGGGTGTGAGCTCTGAGGTACAAATTGACCTGGGGTAAGTGACTGGTCTCTTGGGACTGGAAGCAAGCTGAATCTTTTGTGATCTTTGGTGTATGGCAACCAATTAGCATTCAGTCCAGCATTCAGTCTAGACTGGAGTGTCCAAGGGGACTGTCTGTGACTCCGTGGTAAGACGGTTACAGTGCTTCACGAATTCACGTGTTCCTGGGTTGGTGACATCTAACGATAGAGCATACAGCCAATTTGGCCTGTCTGACCTGCTTCCTGACTGTCTGCCCTGAGATTGGCACTCACAGTTGTGAACCACTCCAGACAGTGTCATGCCCCACACTTGCTCTGATTGAGCTAGCGTGCTAAAAACAGAAGTGTAGCCATGATGGCATGAGCAGCAGGCGGGGCTAATGGCCCCTCTTCCCAACCTCCCTCCCTCAGCCCAGACTCTGGATACATGCTTGGGGCAGCCAAACTCTCCTGACAGTATGTCACACTGAGCTAGAAATTACACCTCTGGATCAAAGTATAGACACACACTCAGGTATCGACCCGCACGGTTTGGCTGCTGCTACATTGATACTGCTGTTAGTTAGTCTTTAAGGTGCCACAGGACTCTTTGTTACCTCTGATACTGCTGCTTATCCTGTTGACCAGCCTTGTCCCATTGTTTCCTTGTACTGCCCTGACTGTCTGCACCCATGTGTTGTTTCTTGCCTCATACTTAGAATCTGAGCTCTTTGGGGCCAGAGACCATGGTTTTGTTCTGCATTGGTTCATGACTAGGGCTCCTAGACACAACGGGTGTGGTTATCATTTATTGTTATACCAGGATCTCCCAATCCCAAACACCAAGCAACCCACACACCAAACAGTCCTGAACAAACCCCACAAAGCACACACAGCAGAGCACAATGCGTCTGTTTTTTGCAGTGCAGTATTACACCTGTCTGAGGTGAGGAGTCAGGGCAGCTTTGCTTTTTCTATGACGGAGGGAAGGAGGATGAGCGACAAAATCTTTGCAGAGCCTCTCCTCTTGATGGGGGTGTTTCCACACCCTAAGTGGATCACCTCATATCTCGCTATCCGGACAGAAAGCAGAGCTGTGGCATTTTCTGCTGTCATAGCAGAAGCATTGGACATCTACAGAGATTGCCTTCCCTCATCTCATTTCAGCATGTCATCAATAACTGATTATATTATCATGGTTACCCTCCGTGTCTCTTCACTGTCTTTAACAGCGATGAAGAGGTTGCACGGGGCTCTAGTGATTTAGTTTTACATTATAAGAACATAAGAATGGCCATACTGCATCAGAGCAAAGGTCGATCTAGCCTAGTATCCTGTCTTCTGACAGTGGCCAATGCCAGGTGCCCCCGAGGGAATGAACAGAACAGGAAACCATCCAGTGATCCATCCCCTGTCAGTCATTCCCAGCTGCTGGCAAACCGAGGCTAGGGACACCATCCTGGCTAACAGCCATCCTCCATGAATTTATCTCATTGTTTTTTTAATGTGTTTTAGAAGACGACTGTAGGAGTAGATATACTGGTTATTAAGCTCACAGTTTTTCCATTATGTTTGTTGAGCACTGGGAATAGGCCCATTATTACTATTTGTTGTGTGTATTGTGGTAGCACTTAGGAACGTCAGTCAAGGATCGGGGCCCCGTTGTGCTAGGCACTGTGGCAGGCAGGTCTCCTTTATGGCAAGGAAAGACTCCCATTGACTTCTCCGGGCTTTGAATCAGGCCCAGAGTGTTTAGCACTCTGCCGAGCCTGGTGACGCAGTCCCAGTGTCAGAGAGCTTACAGTGTGGGAAGACACTCAGCAGACAACACAAATAAAAGCACTACTTCTGATGGTGAATTGGCACTAGACAATGAGGGGAGTTTTCTCTCAGTGTGACCTGGGTGCTGAATTGAGGCCAGGGATGCAGTTCCAAAGTAAACCAGTACGAGAAGTTTTATTTAAACACCAACACCTCAGCAGGCCTCCCAGGTAAAAGGCAAGAGCACCCCAATCATCTGCTCCTGAGCCAAGACACTAGAGGCCCAACTTCCAAAGGTCTTTAGGTGCCTAAAGATACAACTGAATGAAAAAAATGTTCAACAAAACTGATTTCCATTGGGGTGGCAGGGAAGGGGAAATGCAGTTTTGTCCAAACTGAAACATTTTGCAATAATCATGTCAATTTCAACAAAAATCCATTTAAAATTGTTTAATTTTGAAACAAAATAAGTTCAAACAACTTGTGAAGGAATCTGGCCAACATAGTGTCATTCCACTGGAACTGCCCGAGGTTTGACTCAAAAACTGTTTGCAACTCAATAATTGTGACAGGAACTTGCTTGAAAGTTTGGGGGTTTGAATGAAACTCAGGGATGCAAATCAAAGTGAATTCAGACTGAAGAAAGTGAGTCCTGAAAGTGTTTTCCTATATAGTTCTAACAAGTGCCAGCATTTTCACGACCTATTTCCCTCTTCATTGAAACCTCCTTGCCTTTGTCTAATACACTACAAGGTTTCATCTTTAGTCAACACTGTGTAAGCAGCACTAAGCACTCTTGTTTAAGAGTGTTTAGTTTCTTTAATCTCAGAGGCACCTCCGGCTTTGTTGCTTTGAGCAACAGCAGAGAGAGAGAGAGGGAGAGAGAGATCAGAGCTGAGTACACGTCAGTTTTCATTACAAACTGCAGTTGAAAATGAAATCCTCCCAAAGTTAAGGAATGGCCCTGTGGACGACCTTCAGGAATCCCTCCAGCGAGGCCAGCAGGAATCCCATTACGATCTTTGATTTAAAAGGCAACTCATGCTTTGCATGCATCCAGTGCTATTCTTGGGAGAAATCCTGAAGCCCACTCTTCAACCTTTTGCCAGGCGGAACTTCTCAGGAAGATACGGGGATTTTGACCGTGAAAGGCATCAAGATTTAGCCCATTGTTACTATTTATTATTTGTATCGTCACAATATGCTAAGTGTTTTCAGGATGGATAGGGGAGGGATTCTTTAAATAATTGGGGCTGCTTTGGACCCCCCCTTCTCCAGCGCAGGGGGAAAAAGGGGTATGTCTGGGGTATTTCAAGATTGGAGCAAACTTCTGCGATGCTAGTGATATAATGAAGAGCGATTTCTTCACTGCTTTAGCTCATGTTAGAGTCATGAAGAGGCAGCCGTGAGAGTCAGCCACACAGGAGCAGGGAACAACAGCTGGCTGCTTGATAGTTCCCCCATTAAACGGATCAAGTGGAACTCTCACGCAGAGGAGAATTCAGGCCAGTGGATTTCTACATGTTTGCAAGGCTCTGCTCAGACCGAGTCAGTTGCAGGATTGGGGCCTTGGATATTATGGTGATGGACACTATAGAAATAGCGAAGATAGAGGAGAATCATTCCTTTGCTGGGCTGGAGTGGGGCATGGCAAATGTTTTATACCACACAGCAACTTGAGAGATGAAGAAGGATGCTGTGTAATACAGATGCTTATAACAGGCAACCCACCAGCACCATTAACATCCATGTTCCCATTGCTCTAGAATATTAATTTTTGAAAACTCATTTGTCATGGGCTGCTGAGTGAATAGGAAATCCAAAATCTGACCTTTCCATCAAAGCTTGTCCAGAGGTCAGGGTTTGCTCAGGACTCTTCCGATTCCCTTGCATGCATATTAAGGGAAACAATTTCTAACTATGTTACTTTCTTCCTTGCGACAGTCATGTTGTGCATGAGATGTAACGACCGGGGCACTGAAAGGTAGTTGAGATCACTGATTGGATTAAAGCCAGGAACATGTCCATAAATAGGTTTATTGGGCAGGTGACAGCCAACCTTACATTGATGTAGTCATTACGTGCTGCTGGTCTAAGACACCAGGCTGGAGAAGTTGTACATTATGGCACAGTCAACCACAGACATATATTGGAGTGTTAGTTGCCAGGCATCAGTACAGAGAATGCAACCTTATTCCACACTGCACCATCTAGCATTTCCACAACATTTAGACAGGTCCAATTAGATGGTAAAAGTCTCTCTAGCCTAGTCTACAAAGGTATAACAAGATCCAGTGGCCGGAACACCATGATTAACACTCCTACCTGTATAAAGTTAAGTGACTTGCTCTTGCCAGGCATTAAATCAGTGGCAGAGACAGGATTAGAATGCAGGATTTCCCTTCCTGTTCCATGATCAATTCACTAGACCATGTGGCCTTCCAGTTAAACAGGGAGGGCCACATCTGCAGGAAATTGACCTAGGTGAGGAGTTGACCCAATGTTTTTTTAGCGAGTTAGTCTTCCTTACCTTTACAAGACAAGGTCAAATTTGGATCTTGTGCATAATTCTTGGAACCAGTCTATGGGAGGACAAAATTTGACCAGAGTGATTAGAAATTGGAATGTCTTTTATATTATAATGTTGTTTTCCTGTTAATTTAACAAAAATGAAAGCCTGCCCTACAGCAAGCAATTGCATCCCCTGGCCAAAATAAACCCCAAGCCATGTCAATCTTCTTATGATTATACAGCATGACATCAGGGCTCCACTTCATACAGAGCAGACGTTAAAAGCGGCTTTATGGCTGCTTCTCATTTTCAGAGTGTCTAGAATTCTACTGTGGTTACTGCGGAAACAAAACTGTCTTTGTTTTATTATTCTTATCACAGGGCATCCAAATTATATACCCTTACAGAATCCACTTAATATGAGTTTCAACAAGATGCTTATAATGGAGCCCCGACTCATTTTATTCCAAGTACTATAATGCATAAACATTTCTGAAGCTTCTCAGCTATGCATGAATGGTACCCTATAGAAGAGAAAAATAAACATAATTTGATGCTAAACTGCCAACTGAACATGGCATGAGAGATTTCTGAACCACGATCTAGTCATTTGTATGCCTCCTACCAATAGGTTTTTTCATATATAAAAGCCATCCATTTGCGTACTGGTCTTCCTTAATGATTCTTAAAGTCAGCACTGAAAGAAGCACAGAGTCATCCTATCCTAAAGGTGTATGACTATAAACAGCTTCTATGGCTAATAGCAGCTTTTAGCAGCTGCATTATTGCTCCTTGGTTCTATTTACCACACTAGAAAGGCTCAGGATCTCAGGGGTAATGCGGAGCTTAAGGGAAAACTGCAGTGATTTGCTACAATATTTAGAATGTAAGCTCCTTGGGGGCAGGGAACCAGCTTTTTGTAATGGGTGTGTGTATGATGACAATGGAGCCCTGATTCCTCACTGGGTGCTACCTCTAGGTGCTACCTAGATACGCAAAATAATAACACAATACCCTAAATGGTTACAAAAATACTGGCTAAATCAGCAATTTGACCTCTGCAGGTGGAAGAGAGGAACACCCCCAGGAGTCCTGCTAAGGGATGACAGAAAGAGGTAATGCCTCCTCCAAGCATTATTCCCTGATCTCACAGAACTCTTTCTCTGGTCAGAATTGCCAATGCTTGGCTGGGAAAGGGGTGGGGTTAGGGGATTTTAGAGCCGGGGTGTGTGTGGCTTCCTGTGATTGGCCCGGCCCCCGGCCTGGGAGAGCTGGGCTGTGGGGCGCGCTGCACTCGACCCGGCCAGGAAGGGTGCGGCTCCCCATGCTTGGCCTGGCCCCTGGCTCCCCACTTGGCCAGCTCCTGGCCCAGGAGCGCAGGGCGTGCCGTGCTTGGCCTGACCAGGGGACCCACAGCATGCCACGCTGGGGCCAGCGGGCCGGATAAAAAGGGACGGTGGGCCACCCTTGCATCCTCCTTTTTCAGGGGAAGCCCCAGTGCATATCCCCATATTTATAGTGTCTTCTAGCATTCTCCGGATGTCATGCACACCGACTATACAACCACACTGGAAATTGCTTCTCTCCCCACCTATTCAAATGAGAGCTGCATTTTCTTTGGGTCTGACCCAGAGCCACGGAAGTCAATGGAAAGATCCACGTTGACACTGAGCTTTGGATCAATGTCACCTTGGGGGAAGATTTTCAGAAGTGCTTCTGGGATTTAGAAACAGAGGTTCCAGTGACTTTCAATAAGATGTGTGCTCCTAAATCCCTTAGGTGCACAGCTGGTTGGGAAACTATTGTTTTATCACCCCCTAGCCCCATATAACATTTTCAGTGGAGGTCAAACATTTGTGTGTGTGTGTGTGGGGGGGTTGTTTTAAATGAAACCATTAGTTACTTTAAAAATTGTACATTCTCCAGTCCACGAGAATGTCAGTTTTGTCAAAAAGCCAAGCTCCAGCAAAATGATATAGATGGGAAATGTTTGACCAACTCTTCCTAAGTGCTTCAGAAAAATCTCTTCCTTCAGATGATAAAGATGGCAGGTAGCTAATCATGCTTTTTCATCGGCATACTAAAAATAATTCTGCTGCAATGTTTCCTTTTCTCTCCGAACTAGGTGGAGTGATGAGAATAACGTTTGCCTTCCACTGTAGCTTTTCTTTAAACCGAGGCTGCATAAATGCCTTCACACATGGGCAAGTATCTTTTAGGTGAGACTACATGGTTCAATTATCTCAATGTATCTTACTTTTCAAAATACACTTGGCTGCTCCTTTTGATTTACTAGCACCCTCCGATAATTAGTCCTCTTTCTTTCCCCTCACTGGCTTTGTTTGAGAAGGGTTTTACTAGAGTTTCCGCATACGTAATTTAAAAATCCCACTTGTCATGCAGTACCGTCTCTCTTCCTCTCTCTCTGCTCTGTCCCAGGCTCGGAGCAGAACAAAAGTCTAATTGCCACTGTTTACAAACCGTTCCACTTGGGAGGAGTTGTGGCGGCATTAGATAAGTTAAGATGTGAGTGATGAGAAGATAATGACTAATTCATTCTTGGAGCCATCTACAACTTCAAACAAAAGACCAGGTTCATTTGGAAGGTTCATACATTATGTCATAAATCAAATGTAAAGAACTTTATAATAGGCTAGGGCTATGAGCAGCTAATGATTTACAAGCTGGTTTTGATCAATCAAAAATTACTGGAGAAATGAGAAATGAGCTTTACATGAAGCTAAGGCCCATTCTTAATAATAAGTCCTGCTACCACAATAGACCTCTGTAAGAGGGGTTACCCGCAGCCTCTATGCTCCTGAGTACAAAGGCTGGGCCTCTTCTATGCCAGACCAACAAGTCCTCCACCCCAAGACACCCCCACCTTGCCAGTTGGGGTTCTTGGGGTCACTAATCGCTGCCACCAATCGGGTATACTTCCAAAACCTTGGAGGGGCCCCCGATCTTCCCCTAACCCTGACTTTGTACCCCCTCCCTGGGTTTTAAAGTCAGACACCTGAAGACTGCTTCCCTTCACCCTGACCAGCTGAAGGCAGACTTCCCTTAACCCTGTCTCTCTCAACCTGAGAGCCAGACCCTAACTTTGTACCCCTTTCTGGGAATCAAAGTCAGATACCTGGAGGCTGCTTTCTGTCCTTCACCCTCCCCGGCTGAAGGCAGACTTCCCCCACCCCTGTCTCTCTGTACCTGAGAGGCAGACACCTGGAGACTGCTTCCTCCCTCCCCCGTCTAACCTGACGGTAAGGAGAGACAGTCTTCACACTCCAGCTAAGCCCCTAGCTGCCCTGGTTCCTATTCCCTTCCCTTCCCCCTTCCCAACTGGAAGCAGAGAAAAACCCTAAGGGAAATAAACCAGACAGTTTTATAACTAGAAAATTTAATAAAGAAAAGGTTAAAGCAGAGATACAGACACTTTACATTTGGGGTTTCCCACTTTGTTCTGAAAAGGAAAGAACACCCCCAAAGGCACGGCTTAATAGAAGAATCAAATGGTAATACTCACATTAGCTAAGTAGAAGTATAAGAGAAGAAAAGCTGAGTTATCTCCATAGCTAGAGACACACTCCTGGACCCTTGCCCATGTTGCCTGGCAAGCTCCCTGCCTCATGGACAACCAAGCTGGAACTCCCTGGCATTTGCCTCCTCCCTGGAGACCAGCCAAGATGGAACTGACTGTTTTGCTCCTCCCTTCTTCATGGGCTCGAGGCTCCTCCTCCCCCATGGCAGGGAAACTCCTACGTTACCTGTCTCAGATAACAAGCCCCACCCAGGCAAGGCACACTGTTAGATAACATAGTCCCACCCAGGCAAGGCACCCTTCACACTTATAACAACCTCCAAGGCCCAGGTCAAGACCAACTCCTGATTGTGTAAACAACATGGTTCCTGACCCAAAAAAACCTGTGGTATTGTTAATTCATTATTTGTACTATGACAGCACTTAGAGGCCTCAACCAAGATGAATGCTCCATTGTGCTTGGTGCTGTACAAACACAAGTGTAAGTCTTCCATCAGTTGTCAATGGCAGTAACAAGGGCTGGTTTTAATAGCTAGGGCTCCCTCTTAAAACCAAATTACACCTAGCTCACACTCACATGCGCTACATCTGCATAAGAAAAAGGAAAACTTTGTTGGAGGGAAGGGAACACAAGATGAAAACACAGAAGCCATTTATCTAAATGAATTATATATATATTCTTCACCACTCCTACCCTGTAAACCCCACCACTCACAGTTTGGTATCAGCAGGTAGCACTCTTCCAGAGTTCTAAGATGCACTAATACAGGCTTGTCTTTAGTGTCTTCAGAAATACTAATCAAAATTCTGAGCAAAGTCTTACTCTTTGGCCTTCGATTCCCTTCCCAACCAATTCTGAGTATGTGTACCATTATGGTGACTTCTAAAATGTAACTCAGGGAATTCTGGGTAGAAAACTTATGCAAATGAAACCTCTGTGGCGCCCTACTTCCTTTTTACCAATAAATTGTGGCAGAGGGTGACTCTTCTCTGGAGCATTTCTCCAGCTGGAATCGTGGGGTACCTTACACAGATGTGGCAGCTCTGAGGCCATTCTTCCTCTTATTCACCAGCATATGGGAGCAGAGAACTTCTTACACTCTAGTGCTTCAGGCCACATGATTTACATCGTCATGATGAGGGGTTCATTCCCTGTACAGGCCACCACTTGTCACATTGCACCCTGGAGGTGTTGCTAGCAGCTGGAATCAAATCTAGAACATCTGAATCTTAGTATATGAGCCTCCACTGTTTGAGTTAAAGAACCTGCTTCTGTTTTCCATGTTTGTAGTAGATGCAACCACATTTTCATGGCCTCGCCATAAGCAGCCACTGATTGATCACCGCACTGAGTGGGGGTGGGTTGCATGAGAGACACTCCAAATCTAAATAAATGAGACAGACAAAAGAAGCATTTAAAGGTGAACTGAGGTCCAGAAAGAGAAGAAATTCAATGGGATTTAGGTGCCTCAATCCTTTATGCCCTTCTGAAAAATCCCAGTCTATCTGATCTATCCAAGATCACCCAAGGAGCCCGTGGCTTCTCGAGTCCCCATCTAGAGCCTTCACAATGTTTATTTTACAGCTCAGCTCTGGAGATGTTTCAATTCTAAAATGTATTTCCAGGAAGCTGGGGAGAGAAGTTCTGAGCAGAGTGTGGGGTGGAATAAGAAGTCTCGCCGGATCCTGAGCCTTGTCCCAAACAAAGGTAGGATTCTGCCGACATTAGCATGTCTGAATGCTCCTCTCACAAAGGTTTGCCTGAGCGTGTAATTGCTACCACTCAAGCTTAGCTGGAGAGATACGGCATGCTAGTTGTAGTCATACATACTAAAATATTAGGGGGTTCGTGTCTTCTCTTTAAATCCTGCCTGCCCTATCCTTAGAGCCAATTAACCACTCCTTCTCAGTATGCAGCCTGCTGAAGGCAAGGAATTCAACAGTAGCTGTCTCCTTCATTATAGCTCTCACATAAACTGATAAGTCGGGCAACTGTTTCGATCTTGAGGCCTTCAGGGAGTATTATTGACTGTGGAGTAAATGCTTTCCTTAGCCGCTCATAACAGGATCAAAGGGTGACAGTGTAGACACAATAAAAGACGTGTGGTTGTATGGTTAAAGCAAAATGACTGGGTCTGGGACAGCTAGAGTTGGCATCATCTGGGGCACATTTACTCAGCCTTATTTCTCTGTTTCTGTCTGCAGAATTACAGACCAGGCAGCTTAACTTCAGAACCTAGAAAGATAATGGAACAAATAATTAAGCAATCAATTTGCAGATACCTAGAAGATAATAAGGTGGTAAATATACGTCAACATGGATTTGTCAAGAACAAATAATGTCAAACCAACCTAATAGCTTTCTTTGACATGATAAGAAGCCTCTGGATTGCAGGGAAGGGGAAGGAAAGCAATAGATGTAGCATATCTTAACTTTATAAGGCTTTTGCATGATCTTCTCATAAACAAACTAGGGAAATACAACCTAGATGGAGCTACTATGTGGGGTGCATAACTGGTTGGAAAACTGTTCCCTAAAAGAAGTTAACAGTGGTTCGTAGTCAAGATGGCAGGGCATATCAAGTGGGGGTCCCACCGTGATCAGTTCTGGATCCTGTTCAATATCTTCAGCAGTGATTTAGATCATGGCATAGAGAGTAGACTGATGATACCAAGCTGGTTTGGAGGATAGGATTAAAATTCAAAATCATCTGGACAAGCTGGAGAAATGGTCTGAAGTAAACAGGATGAAATTCAATAAGGACAAATGCAAAGTACTCTACTTGGGAAGAGTAATACATCCAGAATGGATGTTCGCTTTTTTTTTTTTTGCAACAGTGTTACACTGTTCACTCAGGGGAAATGACTGCCTAGGAAGGAATACTGCAGAAAGGAATCCAAGGGTCATAGTGGATTACAAACTAAGGGCTGGTCTTCGCTAGCACGGGAGATCGGCTGTAGATACGCAATTTCAGCTACATTAATAACATAGCTGAAATCGGCATATCTACAGTCGACTTACCTGCCGTTCTCGCATCGGTGGTTGTTGGCGGTGCACTCCCCCGGCGACTCCAACTTGCGCCTTTTGGAGAGCTGGAGTTCCGGAGTTGACGGGGGCGCCACTGGTGATCGATTTATCGCATCTTGAAGAGACGCAATAAATTGATCGCCAAAGGATCGATCCCTCCCCAGCGTAGTGAAGACAAGCCCTAAATATGAGTGAACAGTGTAACACTGTTGCAAAAAAAAAAAAAAGCAAACTTCATTCTGGATGTATTAGCAGGAGTGATGTAAACAAGACACGAGAAGTAATTCTTCCTCTCTACTCCACGCTGATTAGACCTCAATTGGAGTATTGTGTTCAGTTCTGGATGCCACATTTCAGGAAAGATGTGGACAAATTGGAGAAAGTTTAGAGAAAAGCAAGAAAAATTATGAAAGGTCTAGAAAACATGATCTATGAGGGAAGATTGAAAAAACTGGGGTTGTTTAGTCTGGAGAAGAGAAGAGAGGACATGATAACAGTTTTCATGTACATAAAAGGATGTTACTAGGAGGAGGGAGAAAAAATGTTCTTGCTAACCTCTGAGGATAGGACAAGAACCAATGGGCTTTAAATGCAGCAAGGGTGGTTTAGGTTGGACATTAGGAAAATCTTTCTAACTATCAGGGTGGTTAAGCACTGGAATAAATTGCCTAGGGAGGTTGTGGAACTTCCACCGCTGGAGATGTGTAGGAGCAGGTTGGACAAACACCTGTCAGGGATGATCTAGATCAGGGATCAGCAACCTTTCAGAAGTGGTGTGCTGAGTCTTCATTTATGCACACTAATTTAAGGTTTTGCATTACAGTAAAACATTTTAATGTTTTTAGAAGGACTCTTTCTATAAGTCTATAATATAGAACTAAAATATTGTTGTATGTAAAGTAAAGAAGGTTTTTAAAATGTTTAAGAAGCTTTGTAACAGGGTCACCACTCACCCCTGCGGCGCCTCCCGCTGGTCGTCTGGGGAATCAGCTCCTTCAGCGTCCAGAGCGCCCTCCGCAGGTGGATGCCCCGCTCCTTTGCTGGCCCCGTGTCCCTCCCGGACCCCGGAGCCCTCCAACTGTGGGGGCTGCACCCCTGCAGTACCCCCTTTGGTGTGAGGGTCTCCCCTCCCCAGGGGAACCCTCTACCCCCTATCCCCACCTCGCCTCAGAGTGTGCCACTGTCAGTCACCACTTGCCTCCGCTCACTGGGGCGGACTGCAGTATCATGGCTTCTCATCACAGGCAAGGGGGGTTGGCCTGCTGCTGCTATCTCCAGCCCTAGGCTGCCCCCTGGCAACCCCCAGTACCTCGTGAGTCAGGCCTTCCCTAGGCTCAGCAAGCTGGGGCCTTCTCGCTAGAGCTTAGGCTCCCTGGCTCCCAGCTGCCTTGCCCTCGCCCTGTCCCAGTCTGGGTATCTCGGTACAGGCTCCGTGCAGCCAGGCCCTGTCTCCCTCTGCTTACAGAGAAGACTGACTTTAGGCCCTTGCCTGCACTTGCAGCCTGGGGCTCTCAGGCTAGAGCTTTCCCCAGCTCCTACCGCCTAGCCCTAGCCCTGCACCCAGCCTAGTACCTTCCTCAAGGCTTCCTGCAGCAGGCCTGTCTCCCTCTGCTTACAGAGGAGACTGCCTTCCCTCTCTGCCTCCCAGCCCTTATATCCTGGCTGGGAGTGTTTGGGGCGTGGCCGCCCAGCTGGGCCTCATGCCCAATCAGGCCTGAAAAGCCTGCTGGCTCCCAGCTTCAAACCCCTTTTGGGGCTTTTCCAAGCCCCTTCTGGTAGGGGGCGGGTGGTCACCCCGCCACAAGCTTCATTTAAAATTAAATTGCAGAGCCCCCCAGACCGGTGGCCAGAACCCATGCAATGTGAGTATCACTGAAAATCAGCTTGCATGCTGCCTTTGGCACACATGCCATAGGTGGCTATCCCAGGTCTAGATAATACTTAGTCCTGCCTAGAGTGCAGGAGACTGGACTAGATGACCTCTCAAGGTCCTGTCTCGTCCTGGGATGCTATGATTCTATGGTCCTTGCCAGTTGGCTTCAGAAGCCCGTCCAATCTTAGAATGTCATCTTGGTGTTTGATTCCTGGAAGGCAGCATACCGTCCTGTTCCCCTATCTGTCCCTTGCAGAATGTTCCTTTGAGTTTTCTGAATATTGAATCTTCAACAAGGAACAGTTGTTGGAGAACTCTTTGTAGTCAAGCTTCATTTTCTAACAGTGGGGGCCGAGCTGCCACCCACCTCTGTCCTGCACATCTCTTGGTTCCCTTGCAGTCTTGAATCTGCTAGATCTGAGTGATATCTTCTAGCTTCCATGTTGAGGACCTGATATCTATTTGAAACTTCTAGCTGTGTAGCAGTCCTGCTTCTTCTCTGCTCTCTGGTGGCCACAGCCTGCCTCTCCTCATCTGTCTCCAGGCATGCACAATACCACCAAACTCAGGAGAGAACAGGAGCAACATTTGAACACAGGTAGAATCAAGCGTGTTTAAGAAGTGTATTTACCAATAAATGCTGCCAGAGGGCTGGTGGCGATCATGTAGTTGCCAAAAGCTTTGGTGGTGCGATAAGATTGTCAGTGATGAATATAAACTATCTATCCAGCTGGATCACCTTAAGGACCTAGCTAGAGACTGATCAAGGTGATGCACAATCTCCAAGGAGACTACACGTTGAGGATGATAAGCTGAAGAGTCAAAATGAATAGAGGAGGCTCCGTACACCTTTATCCATCTCCTGCATTGTGCATCAGCTTACGGATCAGGAACAGTCTGGCACCTGTAATTGAGCCCATGTGTAATTCAAGAGATTGGCCTCAGATTAGGAGGGTCGGATGTGAGGAATCCATAGGGGAGCACATATGCCATTCTCATAGCCTAAAACCAACATCCATAAGGGTAGATTTTAAATCAAGCTACTTCAGAAACCCCTGTGTCCACGATTTCTGCCTTGGCTGGCTATTTGATAGAAAGCATGGAGAGAAATGGGGAGCACAGAAGAGAACGGGGAATGCAAATGTTTATAGGGTAAGTACTGCATGAGGAGGAAAGATGCAGAGAACGTAGCCTGGAAAAAGTGAGAGGCTACAGGGGACTGTGTTTTTGGAGCTGCACAGAAGGACCCTACAGAGGGGCAAGAGAGACCGTGCTAATAATGACAGAGAAGAAATGCCAGACTTAAATGTAAACAAATGTGTAGCTGCTAATGGTACCTCTCTGAGAAACAGCATGAAAATAAGTCTACATGAAAACCAGCGAGACATGGAGTCAGCTGCAGTTCCTTGGTAGCATATTTGGCAGGCCTATGTGTGAGGGCAAACATAAGCTGCTCTCTCCAAGGCTTCCCCAGCTGAATTTGAGAGAGAGCGACTTAACACAAACAGCCAGAGAGATGTCAACACACCAAGCATTTGTCGGGAGCAACAGTTGCATCCACTTGCTACTCATGGCTGGAAGACTTCCAAGGTAGAAGGCATGAGGAACTATTTGTGGAGCACCCGTGTGCTCAGAGTTAGACGGGACATCAGAGGAAAAATGCTGTGATCGACCCGCAGTCTGAATGAGAACAGGTCAGATACAGGCCAATGTGTTCTAATGTGGGTGTTATAGTTGTGGTTTTACCCATATTTACCTCTCGCTAAGCAAGACTGGCCTGATTTTCCAACTATCTGTGTACCCGCAACTGTCACTGATACATCAGCATTTGCTGGAGTCTCGGCCCCTCTGGGTTTAGGAGCCTAGTGTTATGACATCCGGGTTTGAAAATGTTGGCACTACATCTGCATACAGGTGCCTAAATAAACACTTAAGGGGAGGTATGGGTTCTTAACACCATGTTTTATTTAGGTGCCAACAATTAGACAATCAAGTGGGAACACTTGGAAATGGGACATATTTAGATACAGGTCTCAAAGGGTGAGTTTTTTTAACTAATTTTTTTAAAAAATGTGTAGATACCCCAAACAAGACTGGAGCCTCATTGTGCCAGCTAGGTGCCGTACAAACACGCAGAAAGAGGCAGTCTCTCCCTAAAGAGCTTGAAGTCTAAATAGACAAGGCAGGCAAAGACTCAGAGAGCGGAAGTGGCTCAGCCAAAGATACATAGCTTGGCACCACAAATAGAATCCAGATGGCCCAACCCCCACAGGGCTCTGCTCTGTCCATTAGACATCACTGCCTCTCAGTGGTGGATCAATATTGTTAGATTGCAAGGAAGAGATGGGGGCTGAGGAAACTGAGGCACCGAACAACTGTTGATAGATCAGGGACTGGAAGCCAGGTCTTCTGACTCCCAGGCTCATAAGCCAGCCCCTGGAGAGCACCTGCTCTATAGAGCTTTCAGTCTAAATAGAAGTTTAAGTGATTTGCCCAAGGTCACCTAAGGCAGTGGCAAAGTCAGGATTAGAATACAGGTTTTCTGAGTTCCATTCGGCTGCCCTACTCAGTGGAGCAAGCTGCCTTTCTAGAACAAGAGGGAGACAAGGTGGGTGAGGTAATAGCTGTTATTGGATCAACTTCTGTTGGTGAGAGAGACAGCCTTTCAAGCCACCCAGAACTCTTCTCAGGCCTGGGCTCTGTGCGGCCTGACATTTTGCCTCTTTCACTCACAGAAGTTGATCCAATGAACGATATTACCACCCTCACCTTGTCTTTCTGGTATCCTGGGACCGACCACACTGCATTTCTAGAATCAAGCATTTTCCAGGCAGGACCAACTTGCTGAAATGGGGCACACAAATGACCATTGCCACCACTGGGCTTATGGGGAATGAAAAAGAGACAGTGAGAAACTCTTAGGGTACGTTTACACTACCCGGCGGATCAGCAGGTAGTGATCGATCCACCAGGGATCGATTTATCGCGTCTAGAGTAAATTGATCCCCAAGCACGCTCCCCTTCGACTCTTGAACTCCACCGCTGCGAGAGTCGGACGTGGAGTCATCAGGGGAGAGTCAGCGGTCGACTCACTGCCATGAGGACACCCAGGTAAGTTGACCTAAGATATGTCAACTTTAGCTATGCTATTCACGTAGCTAAAGTTGCATATCTTAGGTTGACCCCCGCCATCCCCAGTGTGGACTTGGCCTTAGTGGGATGTCCCCACTGCAGTTTGCCTTGCCACATTTATCCAGCAACCATGGTAAATCCTGAGAACAGTGGTTTATTTGCTTAACACTGAATCACTTACATGGCATGTCAGTGGAGCACCCAGGAGAATAAACTGCACCAGGAACGATTCTCTCATTACTCTTTTCAGATGAAGTAATGATCTTTAATGTACAGTGGATCTCATTAATTAACTCTCAGACTTTAATTAACTCTTTGCCTAATTCACCTGCCATAATGCATTATCACAAATGTCAGCCTAACAGAATCTTCTGATTTTGAGGAACGCAGAAAAAAAATCAGGTTATGCAGACATCTTTCCCCTACCCCTTATTGATGTATCTTTCAGCGCAGGATAATATGCATATCACAGCACCATCAACTGCAAGAAGATCAAGTCATAGACTTTTCAATGAATTCAAGAAGAGAAGACTTAGCAACTTTGTGTCTGTAGAAATGGCCCAGTGGCCATCTACCTTAAATACATCTATGAAACCCATTACTATAACCTATCCTTACTCTTGTTTATTATTTAATATGAAAACACTGGATATTACTATTGTCCAACATATATCTTGGTCCCTTTTCGGACCCTGTTATACTCTTCTAGACCTTAGTGGTACTGTAGTGGGCAATGACTCTCATGGAGGGTCAATCTGCCACATGGCTGGTAGTGCTTGTTCCATAAATAAAAGACACAGAAAGGAGTTTGGGCTCTTGGTGGGGCCTAGCAGAAGTAAGTCCATGAAATGAAGCTCTCACTTGACTAGTATAGAGCTTAAAACTGTTTATAGGTCCCAGGAACAGCTGGCTGCATAAACAACATAAACTGTGAAAGTTCTTCCTAAATACTAAATAATTCATAGCCAGATAAATATTTTATACCAACGTGGCCCAAACATACATTCCTCCGTGGTGGAGGAGAACACTGCATGCTATTACTACTGTGGACAGAGGGTCCCCAGGGGATGTGATAGATGACCCAACACTTGTGTTATTGGCCAGAGCAACTCAGCGTGCAATGCAGAGACCAACTCTGCGCCAGCTCCCAGTGCGATGTGATGGTTGACCTAAGCAGCCTTTTCCATCTTCTGCTTCTAAGACATCAATTCAAGAGGCTCTTTTGCGTGACTTGTATCAAGTCCACGTGCTGCAGAACACGCACATTCTGCAGAGCTGGCCCTTGAGTCTGATCCTTCAGCTCCCCCCAAACCCCGACACAAGCCTCTATCACATGAGGTAAAATAAGATTTTTCATAGCTAACAGTAATAGTAGGTCCTGTATTATAGGCCCAGCCACTTGGAGACACCACTCATTCACACACACGACGCCAGTTCACTACAGATTGCCCTCGGCACTTCTCTCAGAAGTTGTCTTGATTCTGAAGTATGTTTGATCTGTGACTATATTGACCATATATAATTTTTTTAGTGAGATTCTTTCCAACCCAGGGCCTGTGCAGGGAGGCCTGCTTCATGCAGCCCCTTTCCCCTGTCTGTTTATTCACCACATCACTCTCCTACTTCACTGTTAACTGCAAGAAGAAGGTCTCAATCTCTGCAGTCTCCTATCTGAACTCCATAGTCTCAGGCCCATTGCAGCACCCCGCTGCCCTCTCCAGTCACTCAATGTATAGTGATATATTTACCTGCAGTTATATGATTGAGCCACTAGATGTCACTGTGCACCATACAGCATTTTAGACTGTGTACTTGGACCCTGGTAACCAAGGGAGACAAAGCTAGAACTCAAGCTGTGTGGAAGCCTGTTTGTAACTGTGGTTGTAGTGGTTTTATTGAAGAAATGCCTCCTTTCCAGAACATACTCTGATTCCATATATCATAGCATTATTTACCCTTCCACGTACAAATGCTTACACCCTGTCTAGCTCACCCAATTGTGTCACCCCATATCCCACCCAGCTCTGACAATGCAATAAATGCCTGGCACACAGGAGTGAAGTAAACTTTATTTCCTGGCCCTGATACAGATACTTGGTCCAACTGCTCCCAGTAGAAAAAAAAATTTCTTCACCCCTCTTCCTGGCACAAAAGGGCATTTGGGCTTCCTAATCCCCTGAACCAACTGACAGTCAGGTAGCACATGGGGTAGAGGTACCAGCACAGATGGTCAGAGGCCCAGGCTATGCTGCTGTGTTGCAGGAAGATGTAGCACTGATTCAGCACATCCCCCACAGCGACTTCCACTGCCAGGACCCCTCTAGTGCGCGAGAGCTGAAGAACGCCATTAGTGGTTTTGGATTTGCAAAACTAGAACTGTGTAAAACCCTTTGTATCTGGCTGAGGGTAAAGTATTTGGATAAATCATTCTAGTTTTGGACCCTCTCTATTTTCTATCAGCCGTGGTGGTCACAAATGCACCAACATTGTGATCAGGGAGGCTAACTTGGAGAGCAGACTATTACCGTTCATTTCTTTAGCTGAAATACCAATTGTCCAATAGAGGAACTCTGTTAAACAACGGAATAACAAAGTCAGAGTTAGACTTGCTACTCCAAGCTTAACTCTCCCTTGGGGGCTGCAGCAGTCTCAGAGCAGAAGGTGAACATGCATAGCCAAGCTTCTGCAATACCAAACCACAGTAGGTTGACTCAAGGATAGCAAGGCCGTCTTTCTTAGGAATTTCCTTGTTCTTGCTGATGATGTGAGGCTTCTTAACATAGCTTCTTGTCACCATCCCATGTACTACATCAAGCCAACCTAGAATGGCCATATGGATCCCACAGATTCAGTTTGGGAGGAGGCAGGCATCTTAACCTCCTGAGTGTGGTGTTCTGTCCCATTTAGTGGCACCGAGACCACCGAGAGGACTTCTAGCCAGCAGTCCAGGTCTGTTTCCTCTTAGACCTCGCTGCCTTTCTCCGAGCCCATTCCTACCATCTGGCACTTTGCCAGCCTACTAACTCCCCTCCCCAGGGAATAACTGTGGACCAGCTGCCTCTGCAGCCTCCAGACAGTCCTCCCTTCTCCCAGGCAGTGACTGCAGACTTTCCCAGCAGCCCCTTTCTGCTGCCAATTTCCTGTCTTTACAGACCCAACCCAGCTCTTTCCTCCTCAGCTGGGTTCCCTCCTGAAGTGAAGGGATGGCTTGGTCACCTGATTCCTCTCCGCTGTGGCCTGTTGGGTTAATTATCCTCCTTCTCAATCTGCTTTAACCCTTTAAGGGCAAGTGGGGGGTAAACACCCCATCACACCCACCCTGGAGCACTGCCTCCTGTTTGAGCCCTTTCACTGCCCCCACCCTCCCAGCTTTGCCACTGCTATGCAGTCCAGACTGGCATCACTGTCTCATATTTCACTCCTTGTTATGTTTATATGATGCCTGAAGGTGTTATGATAGGTGTATGGCACCTCAGTTTGAATTCACACCACAGCTAGATAATCTGGTCCTTGATCCCCCCACTTCCCGCCCCAGCTCTGTCAGTGCACCTCAGAGTAGCCCTGCCCCCAACACTGCTCATCCCTCGTAGCCCCCCACAGCTGTTAGCAAACCTTAATCCTGACCAACAAGCTCCCCTGCTATGCCAACATGGCCGCCCCACAGTTTCGCCTCAGTCTAGACCTGCAATTCCTGTGACAACTTCAACTCCTCTGTAACCGAGAGCGGTGCCAGATGGAAGCATAGTTCTGTGATATGAACAAATCTCCATCAGGCAGTGGCAGGAGACTGGATGACTCATTTTCCCTTAGGGCCTAATCACTTAGGGCCTAAACTGAGATTCAGTGAGGTACAGTCTAGGGCCTGAGGGTGGGACTGGAACTTTGTGGTTCGTAAATTTTAATCCCATCCCTCGTACTGACTTGCTTTGCTTCAATAAACAGCATCCATAAATCCAATCCTTTGGGAGCACTACACTTCTCATATATGCCCCCTGCGGTTGCCGAGTTGGCTGCCTGCCTCTTGTTAAATGCTAACACCGGCTCTCTCTTTGTACCCGCATTAAAGAAGCTGGTGTGATGTCACCGTCAATAGCTGTGCATAGAATTATTTGGAAGGTACCTCCAGTGGGCCATCAAGTCCTTCCCCAGGGCATGAGGAGCATATTGATTGTATTATCGCTAACACAGAGATATATGGGGGTCTCATCTGGAATGACTCCAATGGTAGCAATTCCACAACTCCCATAGCAACTTCTTCCACTGCTAGACTGTTTGCAGTTATAACATTTCTCTTGAGGTATTGCTCAGACCTTCCGAGCTGCAGCAGCTTTAGCTTGTCATGCAACATCTTGTTCTAGTCTAGTTGACTAATGAGAATAATTGATCCCTGACCTTTGCACACCATCCCTTTAAGCAACTACCACGAGTCCCCTCTGGCCTCTTCTCACCAGTCTAGACATGAACAGTTCAACCATCCTCTCACTATCATAAATCTTACAGGATGTTGCAGGCTTTCATCATTATTTTCTTTCTCTCCTCTGACCTCTCTCTTAAAAGACCAGCTGGTGCCCAACACCGAATGCACTCATCTAGCTGAAGCCTAGATATTGCTGCGTAGACTCAAAGTATATTGACCAGCAAGCTTTTCCTAACCTGGTGGCCACATAATTAATCTGGCTGGATATTTTTGGGGTGGGGGTGGGATGGGAGAGCCTCAGGTTGTTGCTGTTTTCAGCAGGTTTTTGTGGTGATAGGTTTAAGGAGACTTAGTTTAGTTTATCAAAAAGAAAATTTGAAACTAAAATCTGGTTAGTTTATCAAAAAGAAAATCAAGGGGTGACTTGATTACAATGTGCAAGGACCTTCACAGGGAGAATATACTGGGTACTAAAGGGCTCTTTAATCTAGCAGAGAAAGGTATGACAAGAACCAGAGAAACACAAATTACAAATAAGGAACGAATGTCTAACAGTGAGGATGACTAACCTTTGGAACAAACTAGCACGGGATTCTCCATCTCCTGAGACCTTCAAATAAGGACTGAATGCCTGAGTCAAACATAAATTACAGTGGAATAAGTGCCACGCCATAGCAAATAAATAAATTTTTACCGGCAGAACTGTATGAACACAGTCCAGACAACCAGACTCATAGTGCCTGGAGCAACAGATGAACTCACCATAAGAGACAGCTACCAAAACACTTTATTTAAGCTTATCTAGACTCAGAGAATGTGTGGCTCATATTAGTGCAACTGTATTTGCAAACACGTCTTGTTATGGTTCTAGAAGAACAGAAGAATATAGAACAAGGAGTCCTTGTGGCACCTTAGAGGCTAACAAATTTATTTGAGCATAAGCTTTCATGGGCTAAAACCCACTTCATCAGATGAAAACTTATGCCCAAATAAATTTGTTAGTCTCTAAGGTGCCACAAGTATGCCTCATTCTTTTTGCGGATACTAACACAGCTACCACTCTGAAAGAAGGAATATAGATTATTCATCCCAGAGGAAGGAATAATAGTCTCGAGAGATGAAGAAAGCATCTGTAGTCAGGAGATTTTTTTTTAAACTAGGTTAGATATACTCTGGAAAAATGAGACTTGGTATTCAATGTAAGCACATTAATTATGAGGAAGGAACACTCTAAAAATACACAAGATGTAACATGTCATTCCAGAGGAATCACATTGCAATTTAGCATTAATGACCATTTATTGCAATATGTTACCTTTTTTCATTCTAATGCCACACATCACAATGAGGTCATTTGTTATTCAGAGGGACTTCACTTGCATTTCTCTTCATGTCCTATTATTGAAATGGAGAATTACTTAATAATTAGTTAATAGACACTGAAAAAAAAATCCCTGTTTTCTTCCTTGCCATGACATGAAACCAGATCTGTATTAGATCATCTCTGCATTTTGCCCAATCCATGGGTAACTGATTTAGGGTTATATAGGGAACAGGTGTGCTGACTCCTTTCCTATAGTGCTCTTGATGGGAGGGACAGGAGTGCAGAAACACCTCCCAGCAGAATGTCAGAAAATACATAGGCTCTCTCACCATTTTAGATTCAGTCAGGGTTTTCTGGAATGGGGCAGTCTTATGAGCTTCTTCTAGTATTCATAATGTAGCTTAGATGGTTATTTTCCTGGGGTCAAAAGGAGTAATGGAATAAAACGGTGCAAAGGGAACTTTTCCGAACAGCGAGATCTAATACTTTGCAGAGTAAGTAGTGGCTGCCCCATTGGTTGGTAAATTTAAACTAGACTGGATGAAATACTTGTGCACATATTGTAAGGAACTAACCTGCATTGGTAGGTGTTGGATTCAATGTCCTAAGAGATTTTTTCTATTTGTAATTTCTATGATTTGTATTAATCTTTAGCGAACAAGAATTTGTGCAAGTTAAAGAAGTTCTGTCATCTGCCACCACTGAGAACAGTCTAGATTAGGGGTAGGCAACCTATGGCACACATGCCAAAGACGGCACGTGAGCTGATTTTCAGTGGCAATCACACTGCCTGGGTCCTGGCCACCGGTCTGGGGGGGGGGGGGGAGGCTATGCATTTTAATTTAATTTTAAATGAAACTTCTTAAACATTTTAAAAACCTTATTTACTTTACATACAACATCAGTTTAGTTATATGTTATAGATTTATAGAAAGAGACCTTCTAAAATGGTAAAATGTATTACTGGCACACGAAGCCTTAAATTAGAGTGAACAAATGAAGACTCAGCATACCACTTCTGAAAGGTTGCTGACCCCCCCCCCCCCCCAGTATAGATCCATCCTCTTTGGAACCCCCCTTCAAGTAGTTGAAGGCTGCTATCAAATCCCCCCTCACTCTTCTCTTCTGCAAACTAAATAACCCCAGTTCCCTCAACCTTTCCTTGTAAGTCATGTGCCCCAGCCCCCTAATAATTTTCATTGCCCTCCGCTGGACTCTCTCCAATCTGTCCACATCCCTTCTGTAGTGGGCCCCCCAAAACTGGATGCAGTACTCCAGATGTGGCCTCCCCAGTGCCAAATAGAGAATAATCACTTCCCTTGATCTGCTGGCAATGCTCCTACCAATACAGCCCAAATATGCTGCTAGTCTTCTTGGCAACAAGGGCACACCATCTGGTATGCATGTGCAGCACTGCCTTCTGCTGGATGGAATCAGAGCTATTCCTCTACCGATCACATTCTATACCGCCTGCCTCTCTAGCTCATTCTATAGTGGTCTTGTCTTTTTGAAGCATGAGAATCCGAATTTTGTTATCTTGGGTTTCCATACACGTATGGCAAACATATTGCAAAATTTCAGTGTGAGTTATTTTTATTTTGGATCCAATAACACAAACAACAGGAAAAAAAAAGTATGAAATCAACTCAGCATTCGTCACAACATCATCTGTCATTAGAGCCTGCTCGAAATTTCCTCTCAGCTTATTTTTCTTTTTACAGCTTGAATGCGCATTCATTTCAATGAAAACAAAGACTCTCCTTCCAGGCAAAAACTTTCCTTAGATGTAATGATTTAAATTGTGGATGTTTGCAATAGAATAACTGTCCCAGACAGTCTTTGCCTTTCAGTGTGTCAGACTAATGTTACATCATCTAAGAATAGCATTTCTGATTTCTATCTTGACCTTTTCTTCTTTGGATAGACTAGGTCGGAAAACGAAGTTTGAAGGTTCTTCAAAGCTGGTTCCTTTGCAGGCGTCACTGTGGCCTGCTGCAGTCCCACTGGTTCTCAGTTCCCATCTCCTTGTCTGGTGAGTCCTAGTGTCCCCATTCTGCACCAGCACCTCATTCAATCTTAACCCCCCCCTCCCCCAGCCTACAGGCTCTTAGTCTCCCCTCATTTCCCTCCCATGCTCCAAGTCCCAGTCTCTTTGTCCAGCCAGTCTCGTCTCTCCCTCGCCAAATCCCAGTTTCCCTCTCTCCACCTGCCAGTCTCCAGTCCTAGTCTCCCCACAACGTGTCCCAATCTATTTCCCCTCCTCCCACCCACAGGTCTGGCGCTTGTCTCCTCTGCATTCAAATCAGGCAGCCTCAGTCCAGTTTAGGAGCAATGGGCATGCAGGAGAGACAGTCTCCCTGCTCTCATTTCAGGTGCCCAGACCTGGCCCCAGTAGGGCCTGTCACAGCCAGAGATGCAATCGCAGAGAAAGTCCTGCTCAGCGCTGGGCTGGAGCGTGTCCAGTGCAGACATTCTTTGGGGGGAATTCAGCTGCTAAAATCTATGAAGCCTTCACTGAACATGTGAGAACGGCTGTTTTTCAAAGGTCTTCTAACTTGGTCAAATTTGGGCGGATGTTCATGGGGGTGGCCAGTCCTGACACAAAGGACACCCAGTGGCAAATGTCAAGTCCCTCCTCCAGAGCATAGGGCGTTAAAGATGCTCAGAGAAAAGGTTGCCAGAAACTTTCTGAAAACATCTGGCCTGTGATTCAGCAAAGAGACACTGAAGTGCCTTAGCTACTAGAGCATACCTTTGCACTGGGAGCATTTGCCCCAGGATGTGGTCAGCCATAGTTTCTGGTGGATGCAGATGGAATGCTGCTTACACCACGGTGGTTCTGTTTTCTGCCTCCGCCAGTCAACTGACCTTTTATTTGCACGACACTCTTCTAGAGCTGATCGGGAAACAATTTTGTCCCTCTACTAAAAATGTAGACAAAAAACGATATTTTTCACCCCTTGAAAATGTCCTTTCAATTTTTTGTGGCGTTTCAGCAGCCCAAACCCTAGAGCGTTTCAAAGAAATCTTGCAGCAAAACTGAGAACAATTATTTTTTCTAAATTGATTCTTTCCAGCTTTCAGTTGCTAAGCACTGACAAACCCAAAGCCATTTTCAACTTTTTGGGTGAATACCCAAAAATGTTCACCCCAAATGGTCATATAACCAGGTGCAATCCTATGTAGCCCTTCCGGCAACAGCTCACCCAACTGCATGTCTCTGTCACAACAATGTCCAGGATAGTGGTACTTCAGCCGAGGGAGGCTGCCTGGAAGCAGGGGCTGCCTGGTGGTGGCAGCAGTCTGGGAGCTGGTTGCAAAGAGAAGGCTGGTCAGTTTGGGGGCTGGAGCCGAGAAATGGGCTGGGAAGCAGCCTGCTGCTGGCGAGACGGGCAGCAGTCGATAGCTAGGGGAGAGGTGCACCACAGAACTCACAGTGTCCTTCTGCAGCAGGGTCAGGTACAATATAAATGTGAATCGTCCATTGTTATGGAGCCTGGGCATTGCAAGCAGGCCTTGAATGGGAAGCCAGGTGGGAAGACATCGATGCAGGAGGCTGCACTGGGGAGCACAAGTAGGTTTTGCTAGTGCTTCCCATAGCACATCACACTGCAGACAGGGTGTATTTTGGGGCGGAAGGGGGCTTGGCTGTGGATCCAGTGTGCCAACAAAGGTACTTTGTGGGTTGAAAGTGGACCCATCTCCTTGTCCCCCACCTCTTCCTCAGTCTCAAGAACCATACGTTGGTCCACTAATTTTAAAGACATGTCCAGTCTTTATGCAGAGACTTCCATAGTTTCGCTTGAGACTTGTGCCAGGCTCACAGAGAGGTTCTTATTGACTCTGGTGTGAGGTACTGAGTTTCATGAGGTTTGGGGTTTTCCTGGGAACCTTCCACATGATGTGAGATGTTCCCCCCAGGTTGGAAAACAACAGACCAGACCTGTCTATTCCTGGCAGATGACAGAATAAGGAGTAATGGTCTCAAATTGCAGTGGGGGAGGTCTAGGTTGGATATTAGGAAAATCTTTTTCACTAGGAGGGTGGTGAAGCACTGGAGTGGGTTACCTAGGGAGGTGATGGAATCTCCATCCTTAGAGGTGTTTTAGGTCAGGCTTGACAAAGCCCTGGCAGGGATGATTTAGTTGGAGATTGGTCCTGCTTTGAGCAGGGGGTTGGACTAGATACCTCCTGAGGTCCCTTCCAACCCTGATACTCTATGATTCTAAAATGATCTTCTTACCTACACTTTAAATAAATTCTCCTTTTATTACTTTTGGGCTTCCAAGAATGATTAATCAGGACTCAATGCTTAGAAGGGGTGATTGATTTTCTAATCACTAAAGCACAATAAGGAATTGCAATCAATAGTGTAATGGGTTGTTCTGAGTTTTGTTTTTTTTCTTAGCCCCCAGGCAGTGAGCTACCCGCCAGCTCTGAAAAACGTTCTGCTTCACTTCATCCTCCGCTGAGTTCCTGAGCAACATTCATTTTCCCCGTGTAATTTACACACCAAAGTCAAACTCATGGATCCTCTCCAATTAGCACCATGAAGAAAAATGTGTGGGCAAAAATATTGTGATGAATGCATAATTTTCTTTTTCTTTGGCTGTGCTTCCTCCATTATCATAGCTTCTCAAAAATATGAATTCTCTCTCTCTCACACACACTGACGTTCTCTCATTAGAGGAACCCGGCTGAGGAATTCAGGGTTAAAAAAAGAGAGAAGCTTGTAAATCACTGTGTGTTATTATTGGGAAAAATAAATGAAATCTCCTCTGTCTTCACAGGATTGTCGCTGTGTTGTAACTTTTGCTTTTTCAATAACCTCTGCCCTTCCCAAAAGAAAATAACAACAACAACAAAAAAGAGTGTGGAAGAATTGATCAGTTTTTTGGGTTTTTTTTAACATATACTGTCTTTCAGATGTCTTCTACCACCTCTGCTTATGTGTTGATCAAAGAAAACATGCCTTGGCAATTTTTAACTTAAGCAAAGAAACTTTTCTTTCTTTTCATAACTAAAATAAATAAACAAATAAAGGCCAAAGATGGAGTCTTTAGGATAACAAAATAATTGTTCTCTTGGGTGAGACCAATGATTCCGGCATTGTCTCAGTGATACCTTATGCTTATCCATATGCCTGAGAATTTTGGGGGTTGGATAAAATGGATTCTGGGTCTTGGCCACATAGAAATTTCCCTAATGGATCCACTATGTCGTCCAATATCCTATCTTAGAGAGTGGCTGGTACCAAATGCTTCAGGGGAAGGTGAAAGAAAACATGAAGTGGATAATTGTGAGATAATTAGCACTTAATGAAGGTTTCTTCCTATCCCCCATCAGTTAGAATTATGGTAATAGCCTAAACAGATGGGTTTAGATATCTCCTTTAAAAAATAACTATCTAGGGATGTCTAATAATAGATAGTACTTACTCCTCCTTCAGTGCAGGGGACTGGACTAGATGACCTATCAAGATTCACTCCTACATTTCTATGATTATATCATACAACTGTGGATTGTTCTTATTGTCCCAATAAATATCTACTTCTCTTTTATCCTATGAAGCTCTTGGCCTCCATTATATCGGGCCTTAAAAGCTATGTTTTCTAGTGGCAAGGAGTTCCACATGCCAATTGTATGGGATCATTTAGAGAGGTGCAAAGAGCACCGCAGGTCACATGTGGTCACATGAAAAGTAAATGTTTTATTAATAATAATAATCCAGAAGGGGCACAGAATTATCAGCACTCCCAGATGGGGTGAGACCTACATTATTAACTCTTTAACTGCCTACTATCTCCAATTAGAAAATCCGGGACTTCTGCAGGTCATGAAGGAGGCTGTTAACCCAAGTTTTTTCACTTCTGTCTGTTGCTATTAATTATTAGTAGTATTGATTTCTATAATGGAATGCCTTGGCAGAAGTGTATGGGAAGTTATAAGATTTCCCTGTGTAATATTATTCACACATGTTCCAAACTGAGGTTGGTGAACAGGTCTGTCTCAAACAAATGAATGTGTGCACTGATTAATGTGCAATTAAGAAGCACAGAGAGTCATCAAGCAGGGAGACAAAGGGAGTTCAAACAGGTGGGCAAACCAGCAGGGCATATAGACACTGTATGTCCTGAATCTCAGCTGGAAGTGTTTTCCAGGAGGGGGACTGACACTATAACACAGGGGAATAAATGTCTCAGGTACAGGTGGCCACGCTCTCCTCCTTCCCCACTCCCTCCCAGTGCCTCCTGCATGCTGTGGAACAGCTGAGGCACTGGGAAGGAGGGGGAGGAGCGGGAATGGGGCATGTTTGGGGGAGGAGCATGGAAAGAGGTGGATCAGGAAGAGGTGGGGTGGGGCCTTGGGGGAAGGGGTGGAGTGGGGCTGGGGCAGAGCGAGGATGGGAAGAAGCGAGGTGGGGCCTGGGGGAAGGAGTGGAGTGGGGATGGGGCTGGGGCAGAGTGAGGGTTGAGGAGCCCCCGGATAGAGAGGAAGTTGGGGCCTATGCCTGAAGGGACCCCCTCCTCTCTCTATCCCTGCATATCGATTCACCGCATGAGAAGAGACAAAGGAAGCAGCCATGAAAGAGAGGAAGCAGGCCCTGGCCTAAGAAGTTTGGGCAGAAAGACTGTTGAGAGCATGTGGTGAGAAAATCTTTACTTGGAATTTAACATAGTTTGTTAAATGAGGTATCAGTTGCCTTTTATCTGTTTTTTTTTTGTTGCCATTTCCGACTTTTATGCCTCATTACTTGTATTCCCTTAAAATCGCTGTGTTACTAATCCTGTTTTACTGGGTTAGCTCATCCAGTGGGTTTATTTGGAAGTGTCTGAAGAACTATTTGAAATACTCGGCTGTCCTAGTATCATTTTTAAAGAAATAAGAGATTTAACACCCATATATTGTCCAGGAGCGGGTTGGGCAGTCCAGGACTTACATTTCTGGAGGTGGGTGTACATCGGGGTCACCCTGCAATATAACCAAGGCTGGGAAGAGCCACGGCGTGGCCGGCTGGCTGCAGCTCCCACAAAGACATAGCTGGGAGTGACTTGCATGCTGGAGGCTGTTTGAGTTTGCCAAGCCGGAGGCTACACCAGCAAGGCATTTTCAAGGGCTCTCCAGGAAAGAGGGCAGAGGTGACCCCGCTACTCATTCGTCTAGATTGCACCTTGGGAACGTCACAACGTTGAACAGCAAGTAAGACTGAATTCCGCCGGTCACTGCCCTGCACTAAATGCAATGTCACAATGTGAAACCAAAAAACCAGAAACCGAACACAACCCTGTTTTTGTTTTTCCTCCTAGGAGCTTTTAAAACGTGCCCAGGTGGAAAGCTGTTAGTGACCCCGTTTCACTCGGGGTCTAGGAGTGTTTCTGTTAGCTTAGCTCTGAGAGATTCACGCAGAAAGAACATTCTCTCTCTCCCACACAATGGGCCATAGTCCGAGCTCTGCTGGAAATATGGAGTCTCATGCTCTGAATAACTGCAGTCTCCATAGATCCCATCTGCCCTCCGTGTCCGGGGCTGGCCTTGTAGCTCAGGCAGAGAATTCCCGTGGGAGGCTGAACAGAGACCGGGTTTTACTTTGCATTTAACTGGTGTACTTCCAAAAGACGTGGTTGGGAGATGAAAGAAACACAAGTCATTGGGCCTGAAACATCTTGATCCACAACAGCGCTGATCTAAGCTGGAGAACGGGCTCCCGGAGATGGAGTCCTAGTGCACTTAGTCCAGCCTGGAGATTTGGCTCCCTGGATGGAGAGAGGTGCTCAGGTGACCACATATCTTCATTGCTGGTTTCTGAGGCTGGGTCTACACTGCGGCTGGAAGTGTAATTACCAGCTCAGGTCGATGTCCATGTGCTAGCTCTGCTTGAACTAGAGTGCTAAAAATAGCAACGTGGCTGCGGCAGCATGGGTGGCGACTTGGGCTAGCCACCTGGCTACAGCCGCATCTGAGATCCTAGGTACATCCGTGGGCAGCTCGCCTGAATCGCCATAGCCACGTCGATATACTACAAGCAGCTCATGTACGTCCACCTGAGCTGGGAACCTCCCAGCTGCAGTGTAGACATAGAAACACGTGCCCAGGAGCTCACACCAGGAGTTAAAATGCCTCTGGGTCCACTGCAGACCATTCTAAGAGGTGCCACTCCATTTTCTTTCATTGGCGGTGAGCATGATGAGCTGGTACCCGTACTTCTGATGGTGGAGCGGTGTCTCGCCCCACCCTGGTGAATGCCGGGGAAGCCTGGACTTTCTGAGACAGTCTGGCTTCCACGTTGGGAGGAGATGATTATTCCTAATCGGCATAACCGCAGGTTGATGTCATAGTGACAATGGGGTTATACATGCCTAGACTTGTAGATTACAAATCATAGAGGAGGAAAATCATGGGAGCCTCTCCTAGGAACCACAAAGTAATCCTGCTTTTCACGAGCCCCTTTCCCATCACAGCAGGAGGCCTTACCCGGGATGGGGGCAGGTGGAAGGACGAGGGGCCATCCTTACCATCCTCCGTACCTGAGGAGAAGGCTCAGTGGGGAGGGGGAGTGTCATGCGTATATGATCGACAGTTGTCAGTGTCTGCTTTAACGTATCCGTCACAAAGGGATGTGACAACCCATGGCTGTTGTGCCTTCTACTCACAGCAAACCTTAATTTAAAAATAAGGGGTCTGCTACTAAGCTAATGTACTCCCCACCCAACTCCAGAGAAGTCAATGAGCTTGCAGCAGGTGTAAGTCAGGGTATAATTCGGCTTAAGATGTCCATGGGCTTTGCTCTACTTGGGAGAAAGGCTGGTCCATTGGTTAGGGTGCTAGCCTGATCCCTGGTAGAACTGGGCTCAATTCCCTGCTCTGTTACCGGCTTTGGTGGGTCAGTCACTTGGGCCACAGGGCTCGGTGAAGTTTTGTGGCTCGCTGTGGCGTCAAAACCGGGACTTCGACATCTAAACCTGAAATTTAGGCACTGAAGTACCTTTGTGGGTCTGGGCCTTCCTCTCTGTGCTGCAGTTCGCTCTCTGAAAAATGGGCATTAAAAGTACTTCCTGCTCTCACAGGGGTGTCATGAGGATGAACCCATTAAAGGATGTGAGATAATAGGATATAGGAGTAAAGGAGGCCATAGATGAAACAGCAAGCTAAACACTATTCTTTCCCAGGGACGATGCATATTATCTGTGCTCAGTCTTCCCCATTCATAAATACTTCCTTTGTAAAGTGCTTCAAGATCTACAGATACGTGCTATACACAGACTGTATGTTGTTATTACCTAAAAAGGATCCAATTTATCAACAAGTATGTTCCTAGTGGCTAGGAGTGTTGATTTTTTTCCAAGGGCAGTGTTGCCAGGGAAATAATAAAGACAGCATTTGATTAATGTATGCATTTTAGTTCAGATCTGTCAGAGGATCATCTAAAGGTTGACATCAGTGTGGAAACATAATTGATGGTGTTTCAGATCACATCCATCTTCACTTGGATGCACATTGATCTCTGAGGGGGAAAAGAGCGCACAGAAATATTAATTCTTGCATTCACTTGCTTTCCCAAAGTAGTTTTCTTATACAGGCTATGAGTGGAATGGAAGGGCAGATAGGGTCACTGAGATCATGACTCAAGGTTGAGTCCTGAGCTGAGCGAGAGCAGACAAAGGTCTAGAGCAGGTAGAGATTCCTGATCTTGATTGTTCAAACAACTGCTGAGAAGGAGAGAGGCGGGCTAAGTAGGTAAGACAAGACAAGCACCGGAAACAAAAGTTTCTTGTTCCCACTTGGCAGGACTTTGTGCTCTAACAGTGATTAGAGAAAGAGATATTGTATTATCTGGCCCACGGTGTTATTTTTCAGTGCTTTGTCCAGATCACTTGTAAATGACTTAAGCAGTGGGGCTTCCACCACTTCTATGTATCGATCCATTGGTCCAAGTTCCTATACCGCTGGCACCACTAGAATCTGTGATCACCAGGTCTCACCTACAGCCTGTCTCTCATCATTCATTTCCTGATACTCATTTTACAGTGAGCTTTTTCTTAATTTCATCCTCTGACTCCACATTATAGCCCCTTCCCCTTCCCTAATGCAAGATACACCTCTTTGTAAAGGCCTCCCCATAAGAGAAGTATCAATATACTGATGGGTACATTTTCTTCCCCACATCGAGATCACCCTCCAAAGAATGAAATAAACCTCCATCATCAAAGAGACGTAGAAGAGAGTCCGACCTGAATCACAGCACTACGTTGATACCATGGTGATTGGAAGGCTAAAAATATATGGACAGACTGTTTGGTTTTCTTTCAAAAGTCCTCAGCAATCATCATTGCATGTCCACTGAAGATCTCGGGACCAAATGCTCAGCTGGTGCAAAGAGCTTCAGCTAGACTGACTTTGGCTCTCCAAGCTCCATAGTAAAGTCTTTTGGACGGCATCTGATTTTCAGGTAAATGCTTTGGAGGGAATGCTAGGGCATGGTGGCAGGAGTTTGCCACTTACAAAGAAGGGTATTTGGAAAAAGTCCCAGGAACACAGTTTGAAGATACATGTCTCTTTTGAGGAGAAGTGGTCATAGTGGATTGGTTAGAGTGATCCTTTTAATTAAACCAATGACAAAGTCATAAAACACATACTACTGGGCGAAGTGATCTCCTTCTGGAGCTAGAAATATAAGAATTTCCAGGTCAGATCAGAGGCCCAACAAGTCAACTCTCTCTCCAACAGCGGCCAATGTTAGATGTTTCAGAGGCAGGCCTGAAACTCCCTGTAATGGATGATTATAGAATCAACTCATTCATAGGGGAATTTTTCTTCCTAACCTGTTTGTCAGTGGCTTGTCTTACATCTTGAAGCGTGATGAATTCCTGTCCGTTATCATGTTTTTATTCTTGCTAGTGTCCCTGTGAATGTTCTGGTCCAGGCCAGTGCCCGACTCAGGAACTGAGTTGTCAAGTCCAGTAGGTGAGCCAGAGCTGAGAGCCAGGAATCAGAGCCGGAGGATCAGCTGAAGTAGGGGCAGGAGCCAGGAATGGAAACCAGGAAGAGGAAACCAAGTCCAGGAGCCAGGGACAAGGAGCCGGAGGCAGGACCCAGAGACACAGCTGCATGTAGGGAACATTATTGAGCAGCCAGAGATGTAGGCTTGAGGTTTAGGAAAGTGCCTGCTGCCGTTTTCATCCAGTCAGGGGGAATGTTCATTAGCAGAATGGCTGGGGGCAATGAGCTGCCTCTGTGTTCAGCTGTGGGTCCCTGATAGCTTGTGTGGTTGGAAAGCTCCAAACATCCCAGTTTTGTGGTGGACACAACCCACAATGACCCAGTTCCCCTTCTTCCCCCCTCAGTATATTTACACTGGGTCTTGTGTTTTCTAGGTATCCAGACCGACGTGACAACCTACTCCCATTCTGCTGGCCAGTTTCTCTCTGATTCCTAGATCGGGGTTGATCTCTGTGAATTCCATGTCAATTCCTCTATGGAGCCACTTATTTTCTGTAATGGTGGAGAAGATGAGGTTGTAACTGTTTGTGACAGGCACGATATTGAGATCTCAAGGGCCTTAGGGGGGCAAAAAGAAACCCTTGATAAAAGTAGGACTGAGAATAAATAGTTGTCGTGTGCAGATGCCTGATAAAACCTCCCACAAAGTGATGACTAGCCTGCAGTGCTGAATAGCTCAAGCAGTCACGGTGGAGTGAAATGGAGGAGATAGGGGAAGTCTCATTTCAGAGTGCGTTTGTCTCACTCGCAGCACCCTCCCCGCCTCAGGCTGTGGGTGAAAGCGGCACGTTGATGCACCTGGGGACGGTGCAGTCTTCGGGGGTGAACGGTGCAGGACCTGCGACGGATGCTGTGAGCCTTGAAAGTGGGGAGGCCGTCTGTGGGTGCTAGGGATGGGAGCAGTGGCGGGAGTTTGGGGGACCACCAAAACTGACAGATTCCATGTCGCTCTGGAAACCCAGCTGCCCTTTTGGCACCATGGGTCCTTTCAGAAGACGAGCCAGAACGGCTAAAACAGGCAGCGTGTGGACCATGAGAATGGGAGCGAAACACCCTAAATCAGAGTGGGATTGAGGGAAGGGCATCGGCCTGGGGGTCAAAAGCCCTAGATTCTAGTTATGTTGCTGTCAATGACCTGCTTAGGCAAGCCCTTGCCTCTCTCTGTCTTGCCAGCACAGACTCCTGGCTCTTTAGTGCTGTCTCTTGCTGTGTGTTTTCACCTCCCCATCTACAAGGTGGCAATTATCACACCTAGGTATTACTATAATAGCCCATGATATCAGCAAAGACAATCTTGACCAAATCTCCCCACGGAGTCCAGTTGCCATAAAAAAGACATCGCTTTCCGTTTGCGTTTATGTTGGTTCCTTAGCCTTAGGTTTGGCAGAAAAATCTAAGCCGGCTATTCAGCCATTTCAACACGAACGTACATGAGATGGGCCAACCAGTGGGCCTGAAGTTAAGGGCCAGCCACAGCTTAGACCAAACCTGACGCCAATCTCTGAATCTCGATCAATATTAGTATTTAAGATGTTGGTTAATGGCTAGGCTTAGAACAGGGCTAGAGTTAAATTAATCTGCACAAACAGTGCACCTTTTCCTTACAGACATACAGTAAAACCTCCATTTAACGGACTAATTCGGGCGAGGGGGTGTCCGTTAAATCAAACGTCCGTTATTTAATAATAATAATAATAATAAAAAAAACCCAGCTGTCAGAGCAGCAGCCCGCCCGCCACAGGGTCGGGGCGGCAGCTCTGCAGCCCGCCCGCTGCTGGGAGCCGGCTGCTGCCCGGCTCCCCGGACCCGCCAGCCAACCCTCCCGCTGCCGTGACCCGGGCAGCAGCCGGGAGCCGGCAGCCAGCCCGCGAGAAACGGATTTGGGATGCAACAGACTTGCTCAGAAATTTTGTCCATTGCATCCAAAGTCCGTTAAATCGAGGTCCGTTAAATCGAGGTTTTACTGTACTAAAATACTGTAAACCTGAGGCTATCTTATCTGAATACCAAGGCCATTAATGTCGTAGGGGCAGCATGGATAGGACTCAGATCCTCCTGCTCCAAAAGCACAGGCCCTATCACTTCCGCTAAGTGAGAATCCATTCTAGCTACTAATGATATAGAGCCTATGACACACAGATGAGCAGTTCTTATATCATCCCGTCGAGGGCAGCGGTTAACATTAGACAATATAATGCAATATGAAGGGGGACTGTTATTGGCATATTTCCAGCCCTGCGAAAATAGGGACACACAGGGATTTTCTGGGAGAAAGCTTTGTTATTTCTGGATCAGGATTTAGACCTTAAAGATTCAGATACGTTTACTAGAAAAGATCCAAAACATTCACCTTCTATGGTGTTTTGAAAAATCCATTACAAATGAATTGCAGCCTAAAAGCCGAGAATGCTTTGCACCAACCTCTTAAAATACCAACCTCTTTTGAAATGCATTACAAAACATTGCTGTGATTTTTAAACTCAAGTGTTTCACCTGTCTCTTATCATACTCTTCTTTGAACCTGCTTGTATTAGTGGGCCTGATTCTGCTCTTGCTTTGGCCTTGATCTGGCAAAGCACTTAAGAAAGTAATTAAATTTAAGCAAACGAGCAGTCCAATTGACTTACTTAAAGGTAAGCAACTGTTTGAGGTCCAGAACCTCAAAGTTTTCTAGGTGCCTAACTCCCACTGATTTCAAATACCTTTGAGGAGCTAAACCTAAGTGCTTTGTCAGAGCAGGGCATGTAATTTCTGATATGGGAAATCTTCTAATACCACTTGGTTAAAGTCATGCTTAAGAGGGCATTCCGACCATGCCTGCCCATGATGTCTTGAAGTTCTGGTTCTGTGTTGAATAGTGCACGCCAACTTTACAAAAGTAATGATGCTATCACTTTCCATCATTTGCCTATTATCACAGAGAATTAGGGTGAAAATTATACATTTATATGCAGTTCACAAATGGTTGTGCTAATTTCAGCCATTCAATGTGCCCTACATATTAAGCACCGTATGGTGTCTGTGGGCGAAACAGATAAACACTTGAGCTTCTGCAATTTTAACGTTAGGATCAGCATTTTGTCAAAAACTGTTTTTCAAGGAGCAAAAATTAGCTTGTCTCGTCCAGCAAAAGCACCCTGAGGAAAGAACTGAAGGTTTCACTTTATGTGAAAAGGATCGAAAATACTGGTTTACATCTCATTTAAATGCCACAGGCAAACATATTTTTGAATACAATTATTTTTAGAAGAAACAAAAATATTGCACGGTTAGATGCTAGTCTGAGCAACGATCTTTCAAGGCATTGAAAAGAACACGGGCAAGGATCAGATCCTGGTTTTAATAGCAGTCAAAATAAAATAATTTTGCTAGCCCCAGTGAAAAATAAGTTTTGCTCACAAGACTTCCACACAGAGAAGAAGGATGATCTTGTGGTTAAGGTAGTTGTCTGGGACTTGAGAGATCTGGGGTCAATTACAAGTAGGGGTGCCAACTTTGGTTAGATGAATTCCTGGAGATGTCATCACATGACATAATCTTTAATTAAAGATTAATTGTTAATACCTGGAGACTCCAGGACAATCCTGTACGGCTGGCAGCCCTAATTCCAAGCTCTGACACAGACTTTCAGAGTGACCTTGGGACGTCACTTCACCTGCATTCTCTCTTCCAGTGTTTGTCTGTCTCATCTGATTAGACTGTAAGCGGGTCAGGGCAGAGGCTGCCTCTCGTTCTGTTTATGCAGTGCCTTGCACAATGGTGGCCTGGCCCTACCCGGGGTCTCTGGGTTTTACAGTCATAGTGATAATAGTGTGCAGTACGATAACCCACATCTTTTAATAAAGTGATGGGTGCATATGATAGAAATGAACACAGAATTACAGGTGGTCTGTTCATGTCATGGGTTTCCAACATTATTGTAAGCCTGAGGGCAGAGTCTGGATGATCTGAAGTGTTAGTTGAGTAGAAGCAGACCAAAACTTTCTATCCGACAGGTCAGGGACAGGGTGGGAAGGGTCAGGAATCAGGGCCTGCAGCCGGGCTAGTCTCCAGGTGGCCTCATCACTACAGCCGGCCTGCAGCAGCTGTCTGATTGGCTGCAGAGCTCAGCACTAAGCCAGCGGCAGCAGCTTGCTGGCATCTCAATGCTCATGCCCGCCGTTGTGCCAGCTCCTGTGTTATGTGGCTCCTGCTTTGTGCCCAGCCTTGCCTCTGTCCCATCCCTGCCTTGAGCCCTTCCTTGCCTGATACCCAGCTCACTCCAGTTCCCGACCTCCAGTTTTGACCCTTGGCACTGGCTCCTGACTACAGACTCCGTCTTGACCCCCTGGCTCTGGTGTCCAGTTCCTGACACCTGGTTTTGACTCTGACTCCAGCCACTAGGCCTGCTGCCTGCTCCAGCCACTAGGCAAGACTTCCCTCACCCCCGTCTGCTGACTAGTAGCAGCAGAAGCATTCCCACAGCAGCCCTTGCCACTGTAGCTCAACCCTGACCTTCAGGGACGATTACTAGTAACGAGAGTTTCCTTCATTCTTCATACACTTCTCATTCGTATAATCCCTGGTCTCTCCTTGAGCCCTTCCTTGCCTGATACCCAGCTCACTCCAGTTCCCGACCTCCAGTTTTGACCCTTGGCACTGGCTCCTGACTACAGACTCCGTCTTGACCCCCTGGCTCTGGTGTCCAGTTCCTGACACCTGGTTTTGACTCTGACTCCAGCCACTAGGCCTGCTGCCTGCTCCAGCCACTAGGCAAGACTTCCCTCACCCCCGTCTGCTGACTAGTAGCAGCAGAAGCATTCCCACAGCAGCCCTTGCCACTGTAGCTCAACCCTGACCTTCAGGGACGATTACTAGTAACGAGAGTTTCCTTCATTCTTCATACACTTCTCATTCGTATAATCCCTGGTCTCTCCACCGGGGCTGCCATCCAGGAAGACACAGATGGTTGTTATGGATTAGTTATACTGTGGTAGCACCAGGCCAGGGCCTTGTTTTGCTAGTGTGACCAGGGTTCTCTTGTGCCAGCTGGCAGCAGGGCCGGCCCACAACGTTTTGGCACCTGAGGTGGGGAGCTCAAATGGTGCCCCCACGCCCCCTCGCTTGGGCCAAAACTTTGGAAGGTCTCTTGTGCCCTCCTTCCTCCAGCCCAGCACTTCACCCTCTCTGTGGATCTAGAGCAGAGACAATACATATGCCCCAGCAGCACACACAATTGTCTACACTCTGGGGCCTAGTGGTGCCCCTCGACAATCTGGCCCCTGAGGCGGCCGCCTCAGTTTGCCTCATGGTAAGGCCAGCCCTGGCTGGCAGAGGGCACAGTGGTGCAAAGGGTTACAGAGATACCCTGGATCTAGTGTCTACATACTAGTTCGCCCGCAGCATCATGTAAGGTCTGTGTCACACTGGACCTCACAATCATTATGCGATGAATGTACAGATAATATGTAAGGAGTTATGCATATACACCGAAAAATATGGTCTTAAGGTCTGTGACTGGGGGCTGGTCACCAAGAGGAGAGAAACAGGTTTCTTTCAGGCAAAAGATGTTGGTTCCTCTGTCTGGCTAGATGTAAATTGAACGTTGTACGGTTCACAATGGAGGCCCACTTACAGTCTGAGCTGAACGCTAATGAGGTGAGCTCTCCCAGACAGGGAATTTACAGGAGGAATTAAACCAGCAGTAGGGAGGCCTGTTTACAAGTGACGACTGGATTTTTGGCTGTGGGTACAGAGCTACACTCTGCCTTCTTCACTGAGGGGACAAGCGGAGAGTGCGGCTTGTTTCACGGCGAAGGAATCGCCGCCCACCTGGCTGAACACTGCTGGTGAGTTATACTGGCTTCTAGACTGTGTGTCACTTTTATCTTGTGTGTAACCCTCTGTTGTCAATACTTCCATCTACTAGCTCCTTCTTGAATCTCGGTTCCTTGTGAAAGACACAGCTTGTTTTTGCTGCAAGCTTATCTAGGGGCTGTGTGTTGAGAGGAGTGGTGATCCTGGGTGCAACTGGTAAGCTGGGGTGCACTATTCCTTTGGGAGCAGCAGTTCTGTGAATTCTGGGACTGTCTAGAGGCATGGGGCTTGGATGCTCCAAGGAGATGTTCGGAGGGCTCAGGGGCTGGCCTGTGCCTATTGTTAACTGCAAAGAGAGGGGCTGCTTAGGCCGGGTGTGGGGGGCATGGTAGTGTTGCCAGAGGCTGCTTGGGTTGGGAACTGAGCCACAGAAGGTGCAGAACAGGTTCCCTAACGCTACGGGAGGGTGTTTGTGTGGTACCTCCTAACCCCAGGTACCCCCAGAAGGCGGTACAGAGAGGCACTGAACAAATATGTGGTGAAAGACAGAGTCGGGCCAGCAAGAGGTGACCATCTAAAAGACCAAGGTCCCCTTGTCATAGTGATAGTGATGTGTGGCAGGTGGCTGGGAACTAGGAAGTGGACCTGTTTTGCATAGTGGCTACCAAACAACTTTCAACCATTAGCCACCACACGGACACACAACCACAGATTTACTATACACTAGTTCATCATAACAGGTCAGCAGGAGCCAATGCTGAACATTAGAAGCCACTGAACTGCTCCTTCCAGCCTAGACTTTAGGGACAAATCCTTACTTCAAATTCATCGAGTACAACTCAGTGGAGCCCTCACTCTTAGAAGCACCCGGGGTGAAGTGGGGAGGAGTCATCTTTATCTTTACAAAGGGGAAGAAGGGTCACCTTTATTTCATTGACCAAAAGGCATTCCTTTCTTCCTGCTATTTTCATAGCTGGTAAGCCATATATTTGTCATAGTTTAAACCAAGAACTGCACAAGAAAACAGCAGGAATCTCATTTAATCTCATTTATCAGCATTCTCATCAGAGGTATGAGGCAGATTGAGTTACTAATGAATTATTTAAGATTGCACTAGATATTAAATGCTTTGAATTGCGGGCAACCAGCCAAACAACCGCCTTGCAGCGTTTTGATCTTCTAATGGGAGCTCCAGGACATGCTAGCTCATAAATGACGGTGTTCGTGTAGGTCAATTATTTGTGTTAGGGAAGCTGTACCTGAGGCTAAGAACAGGTGACTTGGGAAGGCTCTTAAGGCCAAAGAACAACACTGGAGGACATCTGGAGGACATCGCTTTCAGCTCGGACCCAGAGCTGCTGTGTATTTGTGTAAATGGCTGAATCTCTCTGTGCCGGGAGGTGACACAGGAATGGACGGCTGAGGTGAGGTCTGTGTGAGCTAGGAGATAAGTTCTGATCTAACCACAGATGATGGGGGGAAAGGGGAGGAAGGAGAGAAAGTGTGGTGGGCATGAGCTACAGCTGATACCTGGAAAGCCAGAATTACTCCTTGTTCAATGCCCCAGACAATGGCAATACCTAGCACCCTGCCGATGGGATCCAGAGCAGGGGTTCTCAACCAGGGGTATGTGTCCCTGTGGGGGTATGCCGAGGTCTTCCAGGGTTTCCATCCACTCATCTCGATATTTGCCTAGTTTTACAACTGGCGCCATAAAAAGCACTCGCCAAGTCAGTACGAGCTAAACATTCATACCGTGGCTTGTTTATACTGTTCCATCTGCTAGATCAGCGGTTCTCAAACTGTGGGCAAGTTTGTTTCAAGGGGGTCGCCGGGGTCGGTGTTAGTCTCACTGGGGCCCAGGGCAGAAAGCCGAAGCCCGAGCCCTGCCCTCCTGGAGCTGAAGGAGAAACCTGAGTTTTTAAGTGAGGTGTAACTTGGGGGCACACAAATCATTTCAGACTCCTGAAGAGGGTACAGTAGTCTGGAAAGGTTGAGAACCACTAATCTAGGGCAGGGG
Organism: Sternotherus odoratus; assembly: GCA_032164245.1. Classification (NCBI taxonomy): domain Eukaryota; kingdom Metazoa; phylum Chordata; order Testudines; family Kinosternidae; genus Sternotherus; species Sternotherus odoratus. The sequence continues at coordinate 6,540,384 of JAVMKO010000002.1, forward strand.
CTCCCAACCTTTTTCTTTCTCAGCCCCTTCCCCCCTCCCTTCCTTCCATGCTCCTAAACGTCATGGGCCAACTGTGCCACAACTGTCTTTCTGCATATCCAGCAGATTAAAAGTCAGGGCAGGCATTAGGGGGCAGCAAGCAGAGCAAGTGTCCATGGCTCCCACAGCATGGGGTCCCCATCAAGCTTAGTTGCTCAGCCTTCAGCTTTCTTCCCTGGGCTCTAGTGACGAATACCAGCTCTGATCTCTGGTGTATTTTGATGAACCCTCTGAAACCGGCTTATGGACCTTGCTTCATAGGGTGACCAGTTGTCTGGATTTTGTAGGGGCAGTCCCTATATTTGGAGTGTTTTCTTATATAGGGTCCTGTTACCCCCCTCCCCCCGCCCTGTGTCCTGATTTTTCACACTTGCTCCCTGGTCACCCAAGCCTTGGACCCCTGATTGAGAACCGCTGATTTAGAGGATGGAAAAGTGATGGCTAGGAATCTGGCAACCGGCTCCATCCAAGCAAGCAATAATCAACAGACTCCCATCTGATACCATTTATATCCTGAGCTACTCTTGATATCCAAGCCAACCTCCTTTCCTTTGCTTACTCTTGTGCTAAGGTGGTGAGTGTTGTTATCCTATCACTATTTATATTATACTAGCACCCGGAGGTCTCACACAAGACAGGGGTCGCACCATGCTAGGTGCTGTACAAAGTAAGACATGGTCACTGCTCTGAAGAATTTACAATGTAACTAGAGAGGACAGACAAAGGAAGCATTGTTATCTCCAAGTCATAGGTGGGAAATAGAAGCACTGAGTGACTCTGCCAAGATCATACAGGAAATGTGGGGCAGAGCTAGAACTTGAACCCAGCAGTCTTGTGTGCCAATCCCACAAAGCCATCTGTGTTATTTTTCCCTGTTGAATCATCTGCTTCCAGCTTTTAGAATTTTTGCACTGGCTGGCTAGGTGAATTTTCTTTTTTTTTTAATATGAGACATTCAGAAAAAAATGGGTTTGCAATGTGTGCGTGGGGAGGGCATAGAACCGGGATTACAGATGCCCAGAGAAAATTGTGGCTTTAAGAGTTTGACTAAGACCTTGAAAAGAAAGAGTAAAACTCATTTTCATGCTCAAGGTGAGTTCCTGCTTCACAGAATCTGGATCTGGTTGGCACAGGTAGTGTGGGATGAATCGATCAGGTTGTGGCTGGTGATGTTTCTCTTTCACAAAAGTTCCTATTACCAGTGGTGTTAAAAAAGTTATATCACAGGGCAAGGGAACTTTTCCAAGTTACCTTGAGCAGGGAGCAGAGGGAAGGAACCCCCGAAAAACGCCATAAGGGTTTCTTTTATTTTTTCTTTAAAAGAGGCATGAATGGGTTGGAGGATTTTGCTCAGTTAATCCAGATAAATGTAGCTGAAAGAGACATTTATGATCTTCCTGACAGCTTTTATTTAAAAATAATTTTTTAGTGAATTTCAAAGGATCTTTTTCATAAGATACCATTTACTCTGAGAGAGAGATGCATTTGGGAATAGCCAGAGGAGACTATTAGTCGCTTTGAAGCAGCAAGAGGTGCCCAGGGCTAAGAGAAGTTTGCAGGGGCAGAGAGCAAATGAGCAGCTGTGGGACAACTGGATGAAAGGGTCTTGTCAGTCTGCAGAGAGAGGCAAAGGATGGAGCCTGGTAAGATAGTGATATAGTAGAGTGCAGGTTTGGGGTGGGGGAGAGAGTATGCATCAAAAGAGAATTGCAAATACAGTAGACTCTCGATTATCCAGGATTGGGCTAACCAGGATGTGGATTAACCAGGATGTGGATTAACCAGGATGTCAAATAAAAAATACACATAACTCGCAGGGCCAACTCTGTCTTTGTTGCCACCCCAAGCACAAAAAATCCCCAACCCCCACCAGGGCACAGGGCAGCCAATCAACCAAAATCCCCTCTATCCCGGCTCAGGGTGGCTGGGGAACCCCCCCTCGCCCCCCCCCCCCGTATTTCCTATGGATGGTGATAATCCAGGATTTTATTAACCAGGATTATTTTTTTCCTATCACCCTGGATAATCAAGAGTCTACTGTACAGCCTCCGACTAGATTCCCAGCTGGTGTAACTTGGTAGCAATCCATTGACTTCAGTTTAGACCCACGAGGGTCTGACCTATAGGGCCAGATATTGTAAATACTCTTTTTTCTTCGCTATTTCTCCCGTTTCACACAATATCAAAAACAGTCATTAGTTAAAAATAATCCACATTAACATGCCATATTCTACAGGCAGTTTCACAGACTCTACAAAGAGCAATGGTTGGTAGCTTCATTGGTGCTAGTGGCCACCCTTGCATTGAATCCAGCCAACGCTCAGTTAGGGTGACCTGACATCCCGATTTTATAGGGACAGTCCCTATATTTGGGGCTTTTTCTTATATAGGGTCCTGTTAACCCCCCGACCGTGTCCTGATTTTTCACACTTGCTCCCTGGTCACCCTACACTCAGTACTCATCTTTGTCTCACTGCCATGCAATTCCATGCAGCTATTCACTGTAGTACGGGCTGCCCCTGGTAGTAAGCGTTTGGAGGATCCAGGTGAAGATGATCAGGTTGGCAAGACAGGGGCAGTGCAGGATGCAGAGGTCACCACATCAGGTAGGACGTGAGTCTAAGTGGCCAAGAGCACTCGACAGACTTAGTACCTGGCGATGCACCGTGTGGTGACGTGCACCAGAGGGTGGAAACCGTAGAGCGCTCTGAAGTGTTGTGCTCCAACTGCTGCACGTAGGCCCCGCTGTTGCTCACTAAATGGTACTTGGTGCACGTTTGAGACAGTACTACGTTAATGTGCACTAGATAGAGCACGTCAGTGGAGTGGACCCAGGCAGCTACAGTGCACCACTTTAGCTCTCTCTACAGTGACCAGCCCTTGTGGGGCGCATTGGTGCACCGTGCAGAGAAGCTGTCAGACGTACCTTGATATGATTTATTTTTAACACCATTTGTTTGCGATTCAGGGCATGTTTTCCCCGATTTTTCTTGGAAGCCGCTGGTGTCAGATGCCAAGTGGCAACTTGGTTCATAATAATACCAGCTAACTCTTGTCTAGAACTTTTTATGAGTGGATCTCTCCGCACTTTATAGAGGAGGTCAGTATCATGAGCCCCATTTTATTGATGGGGAAACTGAGGCACAAAGTGGCTGGACCAACCCAAGGCCAGTGACCCCGCTGGGAAGAGAAACCAAGTCTCCTGAGTCCCAGTCCAGTGCATGATCCACTAGCCCACCCTGAGCAATGGGAGGGGAGATGTGACTGTGAAGAGCAGAGTGGCCCTACTGTGCAAAACCTCCATGAATTCCCACCTGGGCCAGAATTTGTTGCACTGTAATGCACTCTTGCCGCCAACGTGTGTTGAGCTTCATCTAAGAGGCAACACTCTCTTTGTCTTTTTACATTGTTTTCCGTTGAGTGGACAACTGTGGGCACGGACTGGACAATTGCAGGCACCGCCTTACCCGAGAAATGTTTTCAAATCAGAGTGGATTCAGAAGCGCTACCTTGAGATGAACAATCAGAAGCGATTGACCTGTAGAGCCTGTTAGCGTAGTGATTACGAATGGGGTTGGGGAATGATACAAGCGCTCGAAGAGTGTAAATACTAAGGAGCCACACAGCTTACTGTAACATCTCTAGTCCCCCTCTCACTTCTAAGAGTTGTTGGAAGGTAGTACAGAACAGCCACACTGGGGCAGAATAGAGGTCCATCTAGCCCAGTATCCTGTCTTCTGTCAGTGGTCAGTGCCAGATGCTTCAGAGAGCATGAACAGAACAGGGCAATTCTAGTGTGATCCATCCCCCGTCATCCAGTGCCAGCTCCTGGCAGCCAGAGGTTTAGGGACCCCCCAGAGCATAAGATTGCGTCCCTGACCATCTTTGCTAATACTCATTGATGCACCTATCCTCCGTGAATTTATCTAGTTCCTTTTAGAACCCGGTTATAGCCCCATGGCACAGTCACTGCACTGGGACTCAGGAGACCTGTGTTCAGTTCCTGGATTTGCCACTGCTTTGCTGGGTGACCTTGGTCAAATCACGTCACTTCCTATGCCTCAGCTTCCCCGGTGTGTAAAATGGAGATATTGATAGTGGCCTCTTCTGCAAATCCCTGTGAAATCTATGGCTGAAAAGGGCGATATCAGAGCTAGGGATCATTATCATTAAAGGAACGCTCTAGTGTGATGGAATCCTGAGGAATCTCCAGTCTGTGCATTTCAAAATGTTCCAGCGAATTGGCTCCTTTTCTTCTTCTCTCCACTGCTCTGCACCCCTCCTCCTTTCCTGTAGTTCCTGTGGTGCTGAACCTGACAATGACGCTATTTCACCAAGAGCTGGAGAAAAAAAGAAAGTTGAATGGAGGAAACAAACATGCACTAGACCAATAGAGCAGTGTGGAAGTGCTAAGCTTGCAGCCTGACTGCTGTGAAGTGTTACAGCTCTTCTGAAATACACCAGGAAAACATTTTGCTGAGATCAGTGACTATGGCAGTCTCCAAAGCATTTAGAAAATATCCAGAGAATAATGCAGTGTACAGGACAAGACCAAAACAAACTACACGGCAATCTTTCTTTCTAATAAACTTGTGAATATGAACTGGAGTCAACGAAAGCTATTGAAGGTTGCCTGGGGATATCAGCCATTTAATTCTCTGCCCCTATAGCTGCCAGTATAGCAGGAGGGAGAAATCCTAGATCTTGTCTCCACATGTGAATTCAGTTGTGTGCAATTGAAAATTATTTTGTACTGTTTTGAAGCATAAGCAGTTCAATGTATTCATGCATTACTGAATTATGCTAAGGTACACTTGCAGTTTTGCAGTGTATTCAGGGAGGTTTTTGGAAGGTTGATGGGATATCTTCAGAGAGAGGGGAATTGTGGGAGAAGGCCACCAACTCCCACAGTCATAAGAATGTAAGAATGGCCGTACTGGGTCAAAGCAAAGGTCCATCCAGCCCAGTATCCTGTCTCCGACAGTAGCCAATGCCAGGTGCCTCGGAGTGAGTGAACCTAACAGGTAATGATCAGGTCCCCTTGGAGGGAATGGTTTATGATGCTCAGCGCAGCAGCCCTTCCAGTCAGAGATGAAGAAACTATGATTCCTAGAGCCAGTTCAAATGTACAGCTGAAACTGACAGACATTCTTTTTAGTTAAAGGGAAAATTTTATTAAAAGTACAATTTTGGCCAAGATTTGGGGTTTTTCATCAAGAAAAAAATGAAAGCCCAAATAGCTAAAACATTTTCAATTTGGGGATTTTCAGTGTGACAAAATCTATACAATTTCCTAGAAAATGTTGACAAAAAAGAAAGATTTAATTTGCATTAAAGATGACAGAAAAAAAAATTCCTGTCCCACTGTGATTGGGTTTCAAAGGAGGCCCTAAGCACTAGCTACTATAAAACTATAAAGGCTCTAATTAGTATTAGAATGGCACTTACTCAAGATTGGGCCCATTGCCCTAAGCGCAGCATGTTTACACCAACAGAGAAAAATCTACCACTCTCCACCTTAACTTTTGCTAGCAACAGGATGGTTGGCCTCAGCCAAAGCCTGCTGAGGATAAGTGAAGTTATAGGAAAGTGATACCGAAGATGTGATTTTTAAAAAATCCAGTGTAATCTTATTTATATTTTTACAGAAGCCACAGGTACCACATCGGGAGGAGGCAATGCTATAAATTATAGGATATTTTTCATTATCTCATCCCCTTACTGGCTGCATCCTACTGTGCCTGGCATGGAGATTTAATGGCACAAGCTGGTCTTATTATTTATATTACCATAGCACGTCGGTGCTCTCGTCATGGACTGGGAGCCCGCTGTGCCAGGCACTGTACAAACACAGAATACAAAGATGATCACTATCCTGTAGCGATCTAAGCACTTTCTTTGAAGTACAGAGTAGCCTCAGCTCGCACAGAAGCCATTGATAGGTGAAGGGGGATCAGCAGATAGAGGCAGTCTTGCCTAGTAGGTAGCACGCTGGACTTAAGACACCAGTGTTCTATTCCATGTTCTGCTACTAGCTTGCTGGGTGACCTTGGTTAAGTCAACCCATCTGCACAACAGGGATAACAACACCGACCTACTGTGTGAGCTACAGATGAAAAGGGTTACAGAGTATGATTATTATGATGCACATTGAAGGAGATGTTCATTGGATAAGGCCCTTTATGGGCAATAAACATAATTGTTTTGTCATTTTTGCTGGGGAGCAAGAGCACTTAGTGTTTAAATCCACTCAGAGTGGGTGTCGCGGCACATCTTCTGCTCAGCCCCGGCCTGGGGGAGAGAGTTATTTCGTACCAGCAGTTCCACTATATTCAATTAGCTCCCACTTAAACACAATGAAATAGAGCGATATTTGTACATGCCCCGCTGGTGACCGGCTCACATTGCTATATGGATACTCATGGGAAAAGGTATCGCAGAGCAAATTTAATAGTTTTGCAAAGTGTCATTCTTTCCAACAAGCTCTAATTGTTTTTCAAATACTTCATCGTATTCAAGGATACTTTATCTCTAGATATTTTGTACTGGCAATTTTCATACCGCAAAGGAATAGAACGATGCCAGCAGAGGAGAACGTCGGCTGCTGATTCTACCTTCCTTCCCCCGCACTCTACAACCATTAGATTTTTGTTGTAAAACTCAATTATTATTTTTAATGGTATCACTAAAGGGGCCCAGTCAAGAATTGGGGCCCATCACACTTAGTGCTTCACAGACTAATCAAAGAAAGGGCACATGACAATCTAGCTTTATGAAAAGACACAATAAGTGGATGAAGATGAAGTATAGCAGGTGGGAAGAAGTAAAAGCCCCCTTGTGACACAGGGCCAGAAAGGCTTAAGAAGCTCACAGGCTAATTGACCCAGATCTAACCTTTAGAGATATTTTAGAAAGTATGTAAATGGTAATTAGAGCCATTCCATGTTAGATAGGCTAGAACCGTGAAATGCAAACCTGGATTTTTAGAAAATTAGAGGTGATACTAATTGTATGTGTTTACTTATAAAGTAAGTTAGATGTTAGCCATGTAAACAGACAGTTCCTGACTATTACTATAGCTATTGATTCAGAGATCAAAAGGTAATATTAACATTTTGATGAATCTTGGATGAAATAATGTCATTATCTATATGTCTCTTTTAACGTTTGTGGTAACATGACCAGTGATGACTGGGAAATAGAAGGCTACTTCAAATCCTATTGTTCCCCCAGAACTGCATGGTCAAGAGGCTGATAGAAAACTGTCTAAAAGGCTCTTGGGACCTGATCCTTTCATCTCAGATCTGCTTGATGCTTTATGCAGGGGAAGCTTGAGCCGTAAAACTGAGAAATCCAGTCCAATCTGGATCTGGATATTGAACTATAACCTATGGACTAATTCTGAAAGAACTCTTTGTAACTACAAAACTCACCATCTCTGCTATGAATCTGATCTCAAACTGTACTCGTGTCTGTATGTGTACTGATCTTTTGACCAATACTCTCTCTTTTCTTTTTAAATACATTTTAGTTTAGTTAATAAGGAATGGCTGTAAGTGTGTATTTGGGTCAGATCTGGAACATTCATTAATCTGGGAGGTAATGTGTCTGATCCTTTGGGACTGGTAGAACTTTCTTATATGATGAATAAGATTTGCAGTAATCCTCATCGTATTTGACTTGGGTGTCTGGGTGGAGGCCGAAAGCTGGGGTGCTTTGTTTTGGCTTCTTGGTAACGAGTAAGGTATTGGACAAGTTGTTTTGAAGCTAGCTTGGTGGCTGTAAGTATTGGAATTACCATCAGCTTTGGAGATTGTCTGCCCCATTTTTGTAGTTTGCCCTAATTAAGTAACCTCAGTGTAGCTCCCCTGAAACCCAAGTCACATCCATAATCAAGGGAAGTACCTGTATATAGAGATGAAAAATGGGCGGGTGGTTAGGACACTAGTCTGGGACCTGGCTTAGATTCCCTGTTTTGCCCCAGACTTCCTGTGTGATGGGAATAATAGCACAGCCTTGCCTGTCAGGGGCGTAGTGAGGATAAACATATTAAAGATAATGAAGTGGCAATGGGGAATGCTGTGGCAAGGGGGGCTATGGAATTACCTTAGCCAGACCTGAGATCGCTCCAAGCATATAGTTAACTTTAAACACGTGTTTTCCTGAAACGGGACTAAAATCAACAACATTTTTGCATGCGCTGGAAAAAAAAAAGTATCTTTCCCCAAGTATTTTTAGAAATTTGATTTTAAAAAATCTGTTTGTCTCAACAGCTGTTGATGGCTGTGCAGATGTTGAAAACAGCTGGCGAGCTGCTACCTTTGCACACCTAGTGCACTTCATTCAACTCTTACGGTTGCATCTTGTGCAACTTATTTTTGCTATGTGTTTTTGGCAGCATTCTAGCAGATATACTATTTGCATCACACGTTCTGTGATGGGACGGAGTCTGTGTCATTTACATTTCTTGTATGCACCCTCGATCCAATTAGCCCAAGGAGTGACTTGCTAAACAACACATGACCATTGCTATTGGAACAAAACTGCTATTTTGGTAAGCAGGTGTAGACACCTTTGCATATAAAAGCAGCTACAGTATAATACAATCAGGTTCAATTCAATCATCCTTAATTTTCTGGGCAAGGGGTCAAACTGCATTGAACTGATACTATTAAAAGGATGGAGCCTCTTTTCTTTTTTCCACACTTAACTTAAATCTGTTAAAGGGCAACAGTCAACTCTAAATCTATTCAATTAAAAAAAAATACTGAGTAGTTTCACATCCTACACTTGTCCCTGCGTCTCCCTGACAATTTTGGTAGTTTAACTATCACCATGTATCTAGTCTTAACATGTGTTTCTCTTCCTGGTTGCTGTGGGGAAGAGCTAGACAAGCCCAAAAGGAAAATGACTACACAGAAGAAACAGTGAAGAGGAGCGATTGTGAGTTACAGCAGCCTTAAATGCTCCCTGGCCCAGAATAGCAGAGTGCAGTACCCTCTGGTCACCCCTCTACCAGTCCGCATGTCCCCTTGCTTCACCATCTCTAAACCCACTGTGCTAGGAGGACTTCCTGGTGTGGAGCTCAACCTGAGCATTCTGCTACCAGGAAGGGGATATGGATGGAGCCTATGACACTCCCCGCTTTTGGGACAGAGACTCATTATTGTACATGCTGTACAGCACTGAGCCCACTGTTGGTGCTAAATGAATAACATTTGTGGCACACAAAGAGATGGCCCCTTATAAGCAGGGCCGGTGGAAGGATATTTCGCGCCCTAGGTGAAACTTCCACTTTGTGCCCCCCCTCCCCCTCCCGGCCTGTGGCACCCTCCCTTAGGGTGACCAGATGTCCCGATTTTATCGGGACAGTCCTGATTTTAAGGGACTTGTCGCATGTCCTGACCAAGGTATGGTCGGGATGCCCTCTTGTCCCGATATTCGGGACCTTGCAGCCCTCAGCCACTGCTTCCTGCCGGCGGGGCGGCTGATTCACTCGCCTGCCGGCAGGAGCACACAGCTGACTGCGGGGGAGGGGTGCGCTGCTTGCAAGCCGTGAAGCACAGACAGAGGGAGGGGAGGCAGAGAGCCCCCAGCCACCCCGCTCCCCCAGCCCCACATCAGCAATCATCAGCCCCACCTACAGCCACTGCCCCAGGCAGAGTCAGGACAGGTCTCTCTCTGCCGGCGCCTGGGCAAGCAGCCCCCCTTCCCTTCCCCCCCCCCCCCCCACCGGCAGAGAGAGACCTGTCCTGACTCTCTGCCTGGGGCAGTGGCTGTAGGTGGGGTTGATGATCGCTGATGAGGGGCTGGGGGAGGGGGGTGGCCCGGGGCTCTGTGCCTCCCCTCCCTCCCTCTGCCAGCGCATGCAAGCAGCGCACTCTCCATACCTGGCTCTGTCTCCTCTCACCTTTTCCAGCCCCACTGCCCCAGGCAGCTTCTAAACGACCAGATCCCTCCCCTCTGGAGAGGTCTCTGCTGTGGAGCATGCAGCTGCATGCTGCAGGGACTAGGCTGCTTGCAGAGGGGACAGAGAGCCCCTGGCCACCCCCCCCCATCCCCCACAACCTGGCTCCTGCCCCCTGACCCAATCCTGACCTGACCCCAAGAGCCAGAGGGACCTGCCTGCTGGATACTTCCTGGGACAGGTGAACAGAGCAGCCCCAGGTAAGCATCGCTGGGACTCCCTACCTCAGCCCCTGGCAGGTCCCTCTGGCTCTTGGGGGGAGGGGGCTTTGCATGCTTACCTGGCTGCAAGCCCCGCTCCAGGCTCTGGCAGCTCCCACTGACACTTTTCCCAGCCCCTGAGAGCCACAGAGCTAGTCCTTTTGGCTGAAGAGTCTGGAGACCCCTTGTTGTTCTCATCCTAGGAGCCAAAGGCCTCCCAGTAGGGCTGGTGAATGTGGCCAGAGAAGGGAGCAGGGTGTGATGGGATGAGTGTCTGGGAGGTGGGGACGAGGGGGGGGGGGCCTGGTTTATATGTTTTTGGGTGCTAGCCAGTGGGGGCCCATTGGGGGGTGCTGGTGGGGGAGAGCCCTTAAAACTGCCCGCCAACAAAGCCAGCACCTCCGCTATCTTCCCCGCCATGCCACAGAAAACCTCCCGCAAGCCACAGTTTAAAACCACGCAAGGCACAGCGGCACAAAAGCGCAATTGGAAAACAGGGGGGCATGGTTATATGGTAAGCACGTGGTGTGGCCGGGACCAAAGGTCGAAGCCAGGTGCAGGAACAGGCAGTTTGGCACTGCTGTTCCCCGCACACAAGGAAAAAAAGCCGCCCTCTCCCCCCGAAGTTCGAGTCACTCCTAGGGTGCCACCCACCACCCTTTATAAACCAAGTCATGCAGGGCCGTCAGGTCCTCCCTGCGTGTCTGGGGGAGGGGAGGGCGCAAAATAAAAACAATAACAATATAGCACTATCAGATTATCCATTTATTTTCATTAAATATATAAACTAAATAATAGTATATTTAACCCCTGGCCCCGTGGTTTCTACAACCCCTTTTTCAGCTTCCTAGGGCTGTGTGCCCCCTCATGGCTCTGAACAGGGCTGTACACCTGTGCCTGTTGTGTCCCACCCCTCAACTCATGCCCCGCCCCCTCGTGTTCCGCCCCCCCGCTCATGCCCCTCCCCTTGCACCCGCCCTCCCCCCACTCATTCCCCCCCAATGTGTCCTGATATTTCACTCTTCCGATCTGGTCACCCTACCCTCCCTGCAGAAGCTCCCCATCCCCCTCGACTGGGGGAACCCCCCCGCACCCCGCCCCAGCTCACCTCGGCTCCGCCTCCTTCCCTGAGCACGCCGGTGCTGCTCAACTTCTCCCACCTCCCAGGCTTGCGGCGCCAATCAGCTGTTTGGGGTCCTTAGGGGAGGAGGCAGAGCGGAGGTGAGCTGGGATGGGGAACAGTTCCCTACCCGACCCCTCCCCCCCGTTACTTGCTGCGGGTGCCCTCCCCACACCCACCTGCCCCAGCTCACCTCCGCTCCACCGCCTCCCCTAAGCGTGCTTTTGGGCGCCCCCAAGCACTTGGTGCCCTAGGCGATCGCACCGGCCCTGCTTATAAGATTATGGCTCTAACTCACCGAGTAAGGCTTTCAGGTCTGATGTAATGAGGTTATATCAATGGAACATGAGACTGTAAGAATGGCCATACTGGGTCAGATCCATGGCCCATTTAGCCCAGTATCCTGTCAGCCAACAGTGGGTCACCAGGAGGTCACCAGGGCTGGCTTAGACTTGCTGGCACTCAGGCCTGAAGCCTGAGCCCCACCATGCAGGGTTGAAGCTGAAGTCTGAGGACATCAGCCTTGGGCAGCAGGGACCAGGGCTCAGGTTATAATCCCTCTGCCTGAGGTTGAAGCCCATGGACTTTGCCCCCACCCCTGCCTAGGGTGGTGGGGCTTGGGCTTCCCCCCCCACCCCCAACCCAGGACAATGGGACTCGGGTGGGCTCAGGCAGGCTCAGGCTTTGGTCCCTCCTCCTGGGATCATGTCATATTTTTGTTGTCAGAAGGGAGTCACGGTGCAGTGAAGTTTGGGATCCCACTGCTCTTATCCCATGATCGCTTACTGTACTTAAGAGCCTTTGGTGAGCAGGGCTGCCATCTGATGTGTCACCTAAAAAGAATGGCTTATGTGTAGGAATCTCCCTCACATCCTCTGCAGTGAAGACTGACACAAAGAATTAATTTAGCTTCTCTGCAACAGCCTTGTCTTCCTTGAGTGCTCCTTTAGCACCTCCATAGTCCAGTGGCCCCACTGACTGGCAGGCTTCCTGCTTCTGATGTACATAAAAAATATTGCTGGTAGGCTGCATCTTTTATAAGTTCCTATTCAAATTCTTGTTTCCACCAGCCTAATTATACTTATACATGTGACTTGCCAGACTTTGTGTTCGTTTCCATTTTCCTCAGTAGGATTTGACTTCCAATTTTTAAAAGCTTTCTTTTGTCTCTCACCATCTCTTTTACTCTGTTGGTTACCCATGGTGGCATTTTTTGGTCCTCTTACTTTTTTGTTATTGGTGAATATACATCTGATTTGAGCCTCTCTTATGATGTTTAAAAAAAGTTTCCATGGTCTTGTAAGCATTTCACTCTTGTGACTATTCCTTGTAAATTTTCATTTAACTAGCCTGATATTTGTGTAGGTCCCTTGTTGAAGTTAAATGCTAGTGTGGTGGGTTTCTTAGTCCCCCCCCCCTCCCCCCAAGGATGTTAAATTTCTGGAAGGGAAATTGTTCCTTTTCTTCTACTTGGCATGATAGTGTCTCTAGCACTCACAAGTAACAGTGTTTTCAATCCTTTGGGAGGCTCCGAATGATAGGGACACCATGCTAGCACGTGGTTCGATGCCTTGTGATGTACTAACAAGAGCAGAAGGAATTGCCAACCACGGCAGTCCTCTCCGAACTATTTCAGCAGCTGTTAAGTGGGTAAATAGTAAAGTGGCAAAATTTGCAGATGATACAAAATTACTTTAGATAGTTACCTCCAAAATTGACTATGATGACTTCAATGGGGACTTGATCTCGGTTAGCTCCTATTCTAGGCACTAAACTGAATAGTAATATACAGGGAAACTGAGGCAAAGAGGTTAAGTAACTTTCCAAAGGTCTCCACAGTAAGTCTGTGTCAAAGTGATGTCTAGCCTGCTGATCTCCTTATTCCCAGTCATGACCATCAATCATTCACCTGTACTTCTTTTCGTTTGACCTTCCTTTAACAGAAGTAAGGACAGACTTTTTTTGATTGACTGGGTCACACAACAAAAAAGGATCAGATTTACCAGTCTCTCTGTCTGTCTCTCTTGCCAAATCCTTAGCTTTCCTGAGAGGAAAGTTTACAAAATCTTGATTACTTCTGAGGGTTTTGTTATTCTGCGTTGAATCCTTAGGAAGCTACTAAAAATAAAACATGGCTTTTCCATCCCATACCTGTTAACTTGCCATGCTGAACAATCTACTCCTGCAAATACCCATGCCAGAATATATGCCTCAAATCTGGCCTAATGCATCCAAATTTGGCCTAATCTAATTTATTATTGGGAGGTCACTGTATGCACAGGGGCTAGTGTGAATCCAGGCATGAAGATCAGGGTGTGAGAAGAAAATGTTACCGGAGATGAGAAAAAGAAAATCAGTGGAATGTGGACAAATGAGTTCAGCTCAGCCTTCCTCTCATCACAGAATATTTAGCCCTCATTGAGGGCTTGACACAATGTCCGCCCTAATCAGTTGGAGTCTTTTCATTGACTTCAGTGGGCTTTGGATCGGGCTTTGTGTTAGGATGTGTAAATACAGTACAAGATAAGAGGAAAATGCATGTGCCTTCTACTCACAGTAAGAGATATAAGAGGAAAAAGTGCACATACATCAATTACTGTGAGTAGAAGGTGAGAGAAAAGTGCACATAGATCTTTTACTGTGACTGCAGTAAGTAAATGTGTAACTAAGGAATAACCAATCTGGCAAAAAACCTGACAGGAATCGTGAGCTCTCTAGAGACTGAGGGACCTTGTCATGCTTTGATCCTGAGAGATGAATTATAGTATCCTTGGTATGAGACATTCGGGTGCCTGCCAAAAAGTCTTCTGGTGTATAGTAGATAGAGATTCCAAAACTTTTCTCCATTGCATCTTAGGTAGAAAGAGATAAAAGGACAGCTGATTGTGTGTGTCTAATTAGATGTACCAATTAGCACCTCTAATTAGCAGTGTCAGGTTTGCTGAACAAAGAGAGGAGAATGTTTCTCATTGTATTCCTCTTAAAAAAACCAAACAGGCCCATGTCCCTTCATTGTAAAGGAGACACAGAATAAAGTGAAATTTGGAGAGGAGCTAGGCAGCATGTGGCTTTTGGGTATTTCCTCTGGAATGTGGGTACTTGAACTGACCTCTTAGGCCAGGGGTAGGCAAACTATGGCCCGTAGGCTGGATCCAGCCTGTGAGCTCCCGCTGGTGAGGCTGCTCCAGCCCCTCCCCGACAGCACGCAGTGCTCTGGGGGGCGGGGCTACGCAACAGCATTTGCTCTGGGCCAGACACGTGTTCTGAGTGGCGGCATGGTAATAGGGCCAAGGCCGGGGCTGGGGGGGGGGGGGTGGATAAGGGGCAGAGGGTCTCGGGGGTGGTCAGGGGATGGGGAACAGGAGCATTGGATAGGGCTTGGGAGTCCGATCGGGCCTGCCAGGGGGTGGAGATGTGGCTAGGGGTTGGGGAAATCAGGGGATGGGGAGCAGGGGGGTTGGATAGGGGGTGGGGTCTTGGGGGATGATTAAGAGGTGGGGGAGTCTCGAAGTGGTGGTCGGGGACGAGGAGCGGGGGGCTTAGATAGGGAGTGGGGTCTTGGGGGGGTGGTTAGGGGTGAGGGGGTTTCTGGAGGGGGTAGTCAGGGGACAAGGAGTAGGGGGCTTAGATATGGGGTGGTGTCCTGGGGGGGAAGTTGGGGGGATTCCGGAGGGGTGATCAGGGGACAAGGAGCTGGGCGGGGGTTGGATGGGTCGGGGATTCTGAGGGGGGCAGTCAGGGGGCGGGAAGTGCATGGGGGTCGGATAAGGGGCGGGGCCAGGCTGTTTGGGGAGGCACAGCCTTCCCTACCCGGCCTTCCACACAATTTGGAACCCCGATGTGGCCCTCGGGCCAAAAAGTTTTCCACCCCTGTCTTAGGTTGTGCATACGTAGAGCTGACCAGAAAACAATAATGTCATTCCGCAGCAACTTCTGAGTTTTGTAGGTTTTTTGGTTCTTTTTTGCAAATACAGAATTGTAGCAGGGGAAGGTTTGGGAATTGTACATGCATCACACTCTGGGTACGTCTACACTGCAATAGGAGACCCGCCTCTTGGCTGAGGCCAGCCCAGGTCAACTGAGTCAGGCTCCTGGATCTTAGGCTACAGGGCTATAAAACTGGAGTATAGCCAACAAGGCTCAAGTTGCAGTTTTCACTGCAAGATTTAGCCCCACAGCCAGAAACCTGTGAGGCTGAGTCAGCTGGCCAGGGCTCCGAGACTCAATGCTGTGGGGAGATTTCTGATTGCATGGTAGATGGACCCTCTGTAGCCTGGTGGTTCAGGTATGGGCCTGGGAAGTGGGAAACCCAGTTTCTGCTGGATTCAGAATGGTGCTTTTCATTCCAGATCAGGCCAGTTCCAGAACCCCCCAGCAGTAGAATCTCTCTCACCCCCAAAACGTTCCCAATGCAAGTTCTACGGAAACCAATACATTTCTGCAAGGAGGTCCCGACAGCTCTAGCAAAAATATTGACCCCCCACCCCCCTCCGCGGCAGAATTTAGCAACAAGTCACAGCAGCAGGGGGCACTTGAAGTGAACTGCAGCATTTCTTGGCTGGGTTGGGATTGAGTTGTGTAGATTTGCTACATGGCTTCTGCACCATCTTAGCAGAATTCATTGCAGTACCCAATCCAACCGGGTTCATGAACTCAGCAATCAGCCGATCCTTTAGGGATATTTGCTAGGCTAATCAGTGGCTGAGTTGGTCTCAAGTCACAGGGAATGGCCGGTAAGCCGCTGCAGAGCACTGAATGACAGGAGTAATGCCGCGGCACATGGTTACATGGCTGGTGCTTCTGCTAACAAGGGAAAGAGGAATCACCGAACTGCAGGTTCCTCCTTGAACTATGTTAAACCTGCTTAAAGGTACAAGAACAGACACCAGGAGCTGACTGTTGTCACAACAGGCACTTCCCTCTCTCATGGGAACTTTACAGGCCTTCAACTCAGACAAGGCGAGTCAGGAGAAATATCCGGGCCAGGAAGTCCCACTGACAAATCCCCTCTACTGTCTTGATTAAATCATTGTTTAGGCTAGGGAAGCTGGGGGTCACTGTGCGAGCAATGGGAAATGGTAGAAGCCAGCCCACATTACAGTCTTACGGCACTGATGTGTTGTGTGGTGTTGTGAATAAAATATGATGGCAGCCTTTTACTGCCTACATGTGTTTATTTATGTCACTCTTTTGAAATGCTCCACATTGTGCATCGTTATCCATACACAGACACCCCCAATGACATCAAGGTGCTATTGTGCCAGCTGTTGGCCATACACAGATCAAGGGGGTGTCCCTGCCCCAAAGAGCTTACATCAAAATAGAGCAGGGGAGCATGATGGTCTCCATTTCACACAGGCTGATGGAGGCACAGGGAGCCTCAGTGATGCAAGGAGGTCTGCAGCAGAACTGGTCTTGAAGTCAGATGTTCTACATGCAAGTCTTTTGTCTTAAATCCCAAACCAACCGACTCCTTCCTTATGAGGCTGGAACTCTCCAAGAAAACGTTGGCACTGTTAAGGCTCCACAAAGCCACAGTCTGCACCCACAACACAAGCAATTGGATGAGCCCCACATAGAGAGACGTTGCCCCACACAACGAGCATAGCAATCATCCAGTTTAGGCCACACAGAGCTGCAGCTCACATGACCAAGGTCAGGAGCCAAGCAAAGAGACTGTGAATTTCTATCAAGTCATTGATATAAACAGGCATTTCTGGGACACCTTTGGTAACCCCAGGGAGTAAATGGGCAGCCGAAATCACCCCCAAACTGCAAACTTCTTGGAAGGACTCATGAGAAGCCCCATCCACAATGGGGGTAGAACACCAACCTCAAAACCTCATCATGTCTACAAGATCCTTCCCCATCCTACACACATTACCTCTGAACTTATCCTATACAATGTACACACATCCCATACTTCTTCACCCCAGTCCTGGCTATGGATGGGGAGGCAAAGAGGTTGTTCCATGTGGGTGTGATGGGGATGAGAATGGCTGTGGTGATGGAACCAAAGTTTAGACGTACGATGAGTTGGGTCACTGAAACCCCCTTGGGAGAGCCATCTGACGTGCTGAGACTACCTCTGAGCCCGCTTTCCCTGCCAGCTTGGGACTCCAGCACCCTGTCTTGTTGAGCCAGACATGCTAGCCTGCTGCAAACACAGACCCAGGTCTGAACCACGTCCCCCCCCCCCCAAAGCTGCAGACTTAATTGAAAATGGCTTAAGAAGTGCTTCTGTCTCCAGCACTCAGATACCCAGTTCTCATTGGGATCCAAACCCCAAATAAACCCATTTTACTCTGTATAAAGGGTAATATTCCCTTTTCAGTTCCTGCCCATTTGCAAGGCAGAAACAAGCCCATCCTTGCAGATGCTACATGGTCCTGAACGCGGAGCATGTGAAACAGAAATGGCCTCTTCCATTAGCCCTGTATGTAACTACCCTCTGTAATTGGAGGCAGGGGTTTTCTTCCTGCTGCAAGCAGAACCAGCTTTGGCCGCCCCTCATCTCCATTCGTTTTGATACCGATTGAAAAAGTAAGAGCCTTTCCCGAGGAAAAGGGGGGAAAAAAGCCCAAGAGTTTCTCAACAGAAGAAATGCATTTTTTTACCCATCATTAAGCCTGCTTGGGGTTGACCCTTGTCTGGGACAGCCTGGTAAATATGGAAAAGGAAGGCTGCTGGTTGGTTTGCTGATTTTTTTTTTCACTTTTCTGGAGGAAAAGGGTTGTAAAATCTCAGGCAGAGGGGAAAAAAATAATATCCACCGTTTCAGAAGACAGAAAATACACACCAACAGGGCCCTGAGTGGTCTTGCTTCTCTTCCCGTACTAATAAATCCTCCTTCAAACCAGCCACAGTGCAGACACCTAGGAGAGCGCTTTCTGTATTTAATATGTCCCAGAGGCATCAACTGAAGCAGGGACAGCAAACCAGTTAATTTAATCAGCCTGGGTTTTCCAATGAAGAACGGCGCCATACAATATTTATAATGCATTTAGAGGCTGCAAACCTGAGCCAGCCTTACCCTCTTTTATCAGCTTGTATTTGCATGATCACTACAAACCAAGAACAAGCGGACTGGGTTTTGTTTCCCTGGCCAATGTGGCTTATTTATTGTTGCTGTTATTATCGTTGGAGTCTGCTGGGGTTTTAGAAGGGAAACTTTTCTATGGGGCTTCTCTGCCACAAGTATAAAAATATTCGATGAATAAGTAAAAGAGAAAGAATAAGACTTTGTACTCCAATCGCTAGAAGACACCAGACAAGTTAGCATTACCAGGACAAACAAATCTCCCACATCCTGCCCCGCTCCCCTCCCTGAGCTGAAGTTCTGTGCTATGGGGGATTCCAAGATTGTGAGACCTGTTTTTGTCCCATATTGAGAGGGGGGAAAATCTAAATAACAAATTTTTTCATTGAACAAAAAATGTTGGATTTGGAAATGCTGAAATGTGTCAGGTCAGGTTAACGTTAATCTCTGTGTCCACCTGAGATCCCTGGAAGTTGTAGTTCTGGGTCCCACATGCTCCCATTTCCCCCCAACTAGACTACCTCTCCCATCATGCAATGGGGCCCCTCCCTGTGGCTGAGCTGCCCCAGTGCCTTATGGGGAAAATGTTTCATTCACAAATTTCCAACCAGTCCTACTCCCCAGCTTGTGATCTGCACCACACTTGGGTATGGAATCCTACCTCTTTTCCCACAGGCAGTGTCCCTCTGCTGCATATCAGCCGCCATTCTTTTAGCCCCAAACCTGAGCACCTATTCCAGGGTAGACACAAGGCGAGCCGGAGCTTAAAAGGAAACAAGTGTCCCTTTCTGCTGGACAGATGGGCTTCAAAGGCTTCAGAACTCCGTGTCCTATGGGTACTATTATTATTAATTATCTGCAGTACTGTTTCCACCTAGAGGTATCAGCTGAGACTGGCTGCCCCACTGTGCTAGCTGCTGTACAAACACATAGAGACAGATAATCCCTGTCCCGAAGAGCTTTCAGAATTGATAGAGTGGGAGAGGAAAGAAAGGTGAAAGGACTTGCCCAAGGTCACATGGCGGGCAGTGGCAAACTCTGAACTAGAACTGTAGCTTCTTTGGGCCCCGTCCAGTGCCCTAACGATGGGAGGATGCTACATTCCAGTCTCCTTGACTGCAAAGCCAGCTCCTTGCCATTAGCATTTCCACAATAACAGGGGCGAGCATCCCAACATTTGACGGCATATCTAAGCCGAGCCTTTTGACACATGCCCTGGTCCCTGATACTAGCTCTAAGCTATTGATCTCTTCCAGGAAACAACAAGCGGAGCAGCGTCTCCTTGTTCACACCACCCCGCGCAGAAGCACGGAGCATTTCAGAGGGACTATCTCCAATTCTGATGAGAGCAGCTCCAGGGCATAGAAGCAAAGCCCTTTTGAATTAAAATCGCGAAGAGCTGTATTGACAGGCGTATGATTACAGTACAAATTGCTCTGAATAATTCAAAAAGGGTCGTCTCCAAAGCCTGAGGGCAACCCCAGTCTGGGAGGATGCGATTACAGCTGGAACCTGGTGTCTGGGGCAAGGATTTTTTTTTTTAAACAAAATGACAGGGCTGAGAGAAGGAACTGAGCTGCTCTGAAGAATCGGAAGCAAACAAAGCAGCCAGTCCACACATAAAGAGAGAGAATTGCATGTGTCTCTTGCTAAACCCCAAAATAACCCAAACAAATTGTGGCAGAAGTTCAAGCAATCATTCCTCTAATAAAAAATTGTGCCGGCAGATACAGACAAAAAGGCTTCTAAGAAAAGCCTCAATGGAATATCGGGTCTGATACTGAAAATGCAAAATGTCTCCCACATATCTGCTGCACTGTTCTTTATTCTTGATTTTAAAGTGATTCAGTGCCTGGGAAAGATACTGGATTGTCATCCCTGGAGACTGAAGACTTTAGTTACCCGCACAACAGGTAGAGGACATCAGCAGCTGTGCCTTGACTTCAACGGATCTCTGCTGCCGCTGGTACTAGGAGGTGAGGGGCTAGCGCAATGAGCCATAGAGGTCACAGTGGAGGCTATTAAGAGTACCAGTTAGTGCCAACTGTGATCAGAATATGGACAGTACTCCATTAGGGATTGGACTGAGGCCACTGAAGTAGTGATCAGATAACATTGGGATAAGTGTGAAAGAAATATAGGGAGACTCTGTGCTCCAGGGCTAGGGAATCAGTGTGGGAGTATGGAGACTGGAGTCTAGGTTCTACTCTGGCGCTGGGGTACCTCATATTGCCTCAGTTTCTCCTTTTAAACTTGGTCTTATCTATTTCTATGGTAAGCTTTTTGGGGCAGAGGCTGTTCCCTCATTACGTGTCTGTACTGCAAACACATAACTACCACAATGGGGTGTTGATTTTGGTTGGTGGTACTGTCATATAAATCTATATATATAAAAGTCAAGTGGTGTATGTATGTATGTATGTATGTATGTATGTATGTACGTATGTATGTATGTACGTATGACTGCGAAGTCCTCCCGCACCGTTTGAGCCAGAGACTTGAATTTTGGTACAGTGAGGGGTCTTGGGGTCTAGATGCTGGTAAGGGTCGAAAAATTTTCGGATCTCACCTCTGACGCCCCCCAGGGGTGAAAGTCTTTCAGGGCCAATCACATCAGCCCTCAGACACCTCACTCGCTCAGCTCACCCCTCCCTCCTCCAACGGAACCCCGGAGATCCCTCAGTTCTCTACCCCTCCCCCTCCCAACGGAACCCCGGAGATCCCTCAGTTCTCTGCCCCTCCCCCCTCCCCAACGGAACCCCGGAGATCCCTCAGTTCTCTGCCCCTCCCCCCTCCCCAATGGAACCCCGGAGATCCCTCAGTTCTCTGCCCCTCCCGCCTCCCAACGGAACCCCGGAGATCCCTCAGTTCTCTGCCCCTCCCCCCTCCTCAACGGAACCCCGGAGATCCCTCAGTTCTCTGCCCCTCCCCCCTCCCAATGGAACCCCGGACTCCATCAGCTCTGTGCCCCCCCCCACCTGCGATGGATCCGAGTTGGGTTTGGTGGGACAGTCAGTGAGGTGGGGTTGTCGGGTTCGGTCGGGGGGTGAGGTGGGGGTGTCGGGTTTGCTTGGGGGGTCAGGTGGGGGTGTCGGGTTTGGTCGGGGGGTGAGCCGGGGGGTGTTGGGGTTGGTCAGGGGGTGTCAGCTGTCTGCCCCCTCCCCACCTCCGACTGACCCGAGCAGCGCCGGGCACTTATGCTAGTATTAAATAAGAAGAGACACACATTTCAAATAGAGAACAAATCGGTCATCAGATAACCTGCAAGCACTGGGAACAAATCTGTCCCTGCATCTCTTTGTCCATACACAGCACCTAGGATCTCACTTGTTAGAGTTTCTTCCAGAAGACACACACACACAAACGCACACACACAGAGCAAACTGCCTGGTCTCTGTGCACCTACCTGAGAAGGAGGAGCAGCTGGTTCCACGGGGTCTGGTTCCGTTCAATATCTTCATCAATGGTTTAGATAAAGGCATAGAGATACACTTACAAAGTTTGCAGACGATACCAAGCTGGGAGAGGTTGCACGTGCTTTGGAGGATAGGATTTAAATTCAAAATGAGCTGGACAAACTGGAGAAATGGTCTGAAGTAAACAGGATGAAATTCAATAGGGACAAACGCTGAGTATTCCACTTAGGAAGGAACAGTCAGTTGCACACATACAAAATGGGAAATGACTGCCAGAGGTGAAGTAAGCGGGTATGGGCCAGTACGGCGTACTAGTAAGAGAGTGGCTGCCAGTATGGGCTGGTACACAGACCATGTTAAAGTGCTGCCGCAGCAGCGTTTTAAGCACAGTACTGACAGGGTCGCTGATGGGGGAGCAAAAGGGGCAGCTGCCCTGCAGCCTGGTGATTTAAAAGGGCCCAGGGCTCCCAACAGTGATTGGAGCCCTGGACTCTTTAAATCGCCACTGGAGCTCCGGATGGCGTGGGCTGGGCAGCGCTGAAGGGCTGGCCGGGGGGAGTCTGGCCTCACACCCGCCCCTTATGCCCAAGGCCCCGCCTCTTCCATTGGCCCAAAGCCGCCCCCATCACCTTACCCAGGAGCCCAGCCGCCCTGCGTACCCATAAGTCCTTTACATTACTTTCACCACTGAGTACTGCGGAAAGGGATCTGGGGGTCATAGTGGATTGCAAGCTAAATGTGAGACAACATTTAACATTGTTACCAAAAAAGCAAACATCATTCTGAGATGTATTAGCAGGAGTGTTGTACGCAAGACACGAGAAGTAATTCTTCTGCTCTACTCTGCGCTGATACAGCCTCAGCTGGAGTATTGTGTCCATTTCTGGGTGTCACATTTCAGGAAAGATATGGAGAAACTGGAGAAAGTCCAGAGAAGAGCAACAAAAATTAGGAAAGGTCTAGAAAACATGACCTATGAGGGAAGATTGAAAAAACTGGGTTTGTTAGTCTGGAGAAGAGAAGACTGATGGAGGTGGGGGCATGATAACAATTTTCAAGAACACAAATGGTTGTTACAAGAAAGAGGGAGAAAAATTGTTCTCCTTAATCTCTGAGGACAGGACAAGAAGCAATGGGCTTAAATTGCAGCAAAGGCGGCTTAGGTTGGCCATTAGGAAAATCTTCCTAACTCTCAGGGTACTTAAATGCTGGAACAAATTGCCTAAGAAGATTGTGGAATCTCTGTCATTGTGGGTTTTTAAGAGCATGTTAGACAAACACCTGTCAGGGATGGTTTAGTAATTACATAGTCCTGCCGTGAGTGCAGGGGACTGGATTAGATACCCTCAAGGTCCCTTTTAGTCCCACACTTCTATGAGTCTGTGACCCGGTCATCCATTGGCTAGGTGAAATCTGTGCCCCCCAATACATTTTTAGGGGGAAATTCACCCCGCCAGTTGCAAGGCCAAATAATGGGCATCATGTGGGGAACTAAGCAGACACTGAATTCACGCTCCCAACGCATGTGGCTGATGTTCTAGTATATGGCCTGGAACAGTAATTGCTGTCCTTGATATGAGGGTTTGGAGCTGGAGCAGCATAAATATGAGTCCAATAGCCTCTTCCTCATCTTGTCCCCTCCATGTTTGCCTATTTGGTGCCAGCTTGGAAACCTCCAGCCTGCAGGAGGCACCGCACATGGTCACTCTCTTTGACACCCGCTTAAAGGTTAACCAGCTCTCAGAAGCTGCAACTCAGCAGTGACCTGGGCTCAGGATATAAACATAAGGACATAGGAATGGCCATACGGGGTCCATCTAGCCCAGTGTCCTGTTTTCAAGCAGCGGCCAGAGCCCGATGCTCCAGCGGGAATGAACAGAACTGGTCAATTTTGAGGGATCCATCCCCTGTCATCCAGTCACAGCTTCTGGCAGTCGGCTGTGTAGGGTCACTCAAAGCCCGGGGTTGTGACCAATCAGAGTGCTTATTCTGAGGAGGCCGTGGGTAAGATTCTGTGCTGTATCCCCAGGAGGCTCAGTATGAAAGGGCAGGCAAAAGCCATTTTTCCACTGTCTCACTTGTTGCAGCAGCTCCCAATATAAGTTAGGCGGCCCTGACTCTTCTCTAAGTTATCACAGCCTCCCCATGGCCTGGTGCACTGGCCAGAGTAGCCGTTAACAATGTGCTCTATGGCCCTGGGCATGGCTCCTTCCCCAGTATACCCTATTGTGACCCCAGTGTAACCCATGCTGGCACTCTACCACCCTCCAGTGGCAACTAATCTAGCGATTGATAAGCCTACTATAGTTTGGCTAACAGGGAGGGGTCTTTTAGCTCAGGCAGTAGAGCTCCAAGGGTCCCAAGTTTGATCCCAGGTGCCGCTGACTGAGGTCTGTCAGCGTTACCCCCTGTTTTTATAAACTATTTATACCCATCCACTCTCAATGCCACTGTGGACAGAGCTCTAGACCTTTCTCCTTCACTGGTTCATGTCACTGAATTAATCCTTCTCAATTAACACAGTTATTGTTTTTTTTCCTTGCACCCACAATTACTTCCCACCCCTGCTCATAATCACTTCTGCATTACAGGCTCCAAAACAGAAATGTCATGGGCTGTGAGGCATGTGTGTGAAAGGCAGGCAGTGCACCCTACGTGGTGTTCAGCTGCTACACGGCATGTTCTGCACTCAAGCTGTGCTGACATTGTTGAGGAACGCCAGACAATTTTTCTTCTGTAGCCAGCACATCCCTAATAATGTGCCAATGAGATGTCCCTGTGAGATAACAGCTGACACTGGCAGGGATGGATTTTGGAGTCCTTGACGTAAATATGGAAGAAGAAAAGAAAGCTGGTAGAACACTTTCAAGGTAAGTGCCAAACACAGCATTGTGGTAACGGGTTGCAACAGTCTGAACTGATGAGAGAAGGATCCAGAGAGCCGTGTCTGTATCTGTGAGGGGCAATAGCCGTTGTTACAAGGATGTGCTGGGAATCTAGGTAGATACGACTGGCTAATTGGAGTGCCAAGCCTTGCTTTCATCTCTGGAGATATCTACAGTTGACTGTAAACACCTATGCTCAGGGTAAGAGATTTGAACTTCACTGAGTTGGATTGTACTATGTAACTATAGTACAAAACCCAAAACTTCAACCTAAGTCTAGAATCCGCTCAAAACATACACACAGCACATTTTAAATCAAGTGCCTCAAATAAATAATTAATTTAGGGTTGATAAGGCATTTTTCGCATCTCAGTTACATACAAAAATTAATGAGCTTTATAAACTATGTAAGACCCACATCCGATTATATAGTTATTAAAAGTCAATGAATACGCTTTAATGATCATTAATATTTTATACATATAAAATAACTATTGCAATCATAAGGACCTCGAAACTGCTAATGTTCATCAGACCAGCGGGATCTTTTCTCCAGCAGTGACTACCCTGTTTCCCCGAAAGTAAGACATCCCCCGAAACTAAGACGTACTTCCAGTTTTGCCTCTCGCTGTAATATAATGTAATGTAATTTTGGGAGCAAAAATTAATATAAGACACTGTCTTATTTTTGGGGAAACACGGTAGTACCAGGTAGGTGCCTCAGAGGAAGGCCGGAAGAAGCCCTGCAGTAGGCAGTTATGGGACAACCTGCCCTAAGAACAGTGTCTACTTTATCCCCGGAGTTAAAGGTTAGCTTATGCCCTGAAGCATGAGAGTTAATAAATCTGATCCAAATACCATTAGAATCAATAAGAGCCTTTCCATTGATTTCAGTGGGTATTGGATTAGACCCTAAAGCCCGTCTGAACTTTCAGGGTGTTTTGCTTCTTCTTCAGTGTATGTGCCGTGTGCCCAGCCATTTGATAGCATCATCATCAACCAGATGAAGAGCTTGTAGCCTGCCATCAAAGTAAGTTAGCGGGCACTTGTCAAGAATATGCAACAGTCTGAAATTGATTGCGTCTACATTGAGGGTGATTGGAAGGGATTGGGTGCACAATTGCCCTGTCCTTGTCCCAAAAACTAGTTCAGGGATCACCACAGGTGCCTTGGCAGGTCAAAACCTGGTGGGCAGATGGGTTGGTGAGTGATTAATGAATGCCATCACTGACCATTCATTACGCCAAGCCGATTCCACCCTCAGGTACCGTGGTGGCCTAAAGAACAAGGGGTACTTCTGGCACCTTAGAGACTAAGCAATTTATTTGGGCATAAGCTTTCGTGGGATAGAACTCACTTCATCAGATGTATAGAGTGACCCTAAAGGGCGTCTAGAAGACAACTGTGTTGGGTGGATGAAGAGGTTTGAGTACAGAGGCAAATCACTGTTCTCATGGATCTTGGCCAGGCGCATGATGGAGGCACCCTCACGGCGAATATGGGGTGGTGCTATGTTACTAAGTATTGGCAGCCATGGCAACGGAGTTGCACGTCAAGTCCTGGTAACAATGCACATTAAGCTCTACACTGACCAGCCTTGTGCGGGACGAGTGACAGAAGCACAGTACTCTGCTGTTGAATAGCAGAGGGCAAGGACCGGTGTTAAGCATCCGAGTGCTCACACCCCAGGTTGAGCAGCCCAGTTTTCTGAACAGGTAGCCCTGAGGGCTAACTTTGGCTGCTGCCTCCTTCAAGTGACTGTGGTACGTCAATGACCTGCCCAATGTCACACTGAGGTAAATCGGGTTTAGATCGTGATGAAGACATTGGCCATTTAAGAAAATATTTAACTGGCTTGTGCTTGCATTGTGCAAATGAAATATGCTAGAAACTGTCTTGGAAAAGCTCAACTGCAGGTGCCACTGACCACAGTCATCTGGCATGAGCTTCATATCACCATTCAGGACCATGTCAATTTCTGAGAAGGATGGAGCTTGATAGATGCTGCATCAGATGTCATCAGCCTGGGATAAACTTGTGCAAGAGTGTTGCTGGCAAGACACCGATGTACACATTGAACAATATTGGTGAAAGAACTGAACCTTGAGGAAGACCATTAAGCTGACTCTTACGGGAACTGCAATGATCGCCCATTTTGGAGGAAGAGTTGTACGTACTTTGACCACCCAAGGTGGGGCAACTTGAGAGGGTTACACAGAATATCTTGTGCTGAACAGTGTCGTTAGCAATGGTCACATCCAGGCAGTCCTGTCTTTAGATTTTGTTGGAAACCATTTTTCATAAAAGTGGTCAAGGCCAAGATGTGATCACAGGTACATCATTCAGTGCCAGAGTGATTAGTTGGGGGTTCCAGTGCTCAAACAACTTGAAACACACTGAGAGCAAAGATATTGGGCAGCAACTCGCCACCTTTGGGGGTCCTTTCCCGGTTTGAGAATGGCAGTAATCTGTGGTTGATGGCAAGTGCACGGTAACTTTTTCTCATTAATAACCTGTATATTTAAATTAGTGAATCACTCTGGCACCTTTGGTCCAAGGTGCTTAGCGAATTCTGGAGAGCTGTTATCACACTCCCCTGATGGGCCTGAGTGATGGAGTAGACTCATTGACTGTGAGTAGCTCTGGTTGCCTCCTGCCCACATGCTGATGTTGAAGTTGACACCTTTTGTCATATACTTTGCGCTTCAATCATTTCTCTAGTGGAACCTTTGCTACCTACATAAGATGTCTTGCAATCTCACTGGGCATAACCAGTGGGTGAATTTTGGCCTGGAAATGGTTGAGCAGCAACCAGACAGTGGATAAGGTTCCAGCGCTTCCAGCTGGAATAAGTGAAGTCAAGCTTCTCCACAGATTCCTTCTACCGAGTGAGCCTGGCGGTGTCCAGACCCTCAATCACATTGTCTGCAATGTATAGGTCACCTGTTAATTCAAATTTCCTGAGCAAGGCTTGGTAATTGGCACTCAGGAAGCAAGTATAAATCGGTCAACAGCCCAGTGGTAGAGCTGAACATGCAGCTTTGTAAATGGCTCCTTGGAATTGGCAGTAGGCTTCATCGATTGAGATACATGATGGAACGGTAGTCATACTACATTCCAGTGCACAACAGAACTTTTCCCAACTTGCCTTATGAAAATTCCACTGACTCTGGATTGAACTTTGAATGATGCGTAGCTGGAGCCTGACGTGGATGAGTGATGATCTATCTTGGCTGTGAGGGAAGCTATCAAGTACTTTACTAATTGGTTGTGGATGGCGATCTAGTAAACTGACCCAACAGAGATTACTTTTCACCATCTGGCTGAGAGAACTGTGCCACATTCATTTGCATCATGAATTAACCCAAAGTTGTTGTTAATCACCCAGTCCATCAAACCCTTACCGTTGTCATCCAAATTGGTGTATCTCCACTCAGGGTGATAACAGTTGAAATCTCCATTGAAGGCTGCTGGATGATATTCTTAGCATATGCACAATGTGCCTGGAGTGGTACATGGTCAGGATTTATCAAGGAATTTGTTCTGCTGGTTGGATCATTATTAAGTGCTGGAAGACCTTCTGGGCCTAATCAGTGCACATTTGGCAGTTTATATACTTTGGCAAACCTAATCCCGTGGGTTAATCCCTAGTGATAATATTGGAATAGTGTGGTACCACGAAGAAAAATGTTTTACTATTAATATTTTTGCTATTCACCCCTTTGTGCACAAAACTATTGCTGTTGCAACAAAAACTCCCCAAAATTATGACAAATCTTAATCTAGTGATGTGACACAAAACATATATCTAGCAAACAAACAAATAATTCCAACATACCAACAAAGCATACCACTAGTGGATTAAATGTTGTTTAGAGCAGGTCCAAGAAATGTAAGGGTTGAAATCATTAATTTTCCTGGATATACCCCTTGGTTTGCCTATAAAAGAAGTTTAATGATTTAGTTAGGAGCCAAAGGTGTGTCCCTGAGTTTTTAGACCCTAGATTACAACACAAGTGGGTAAGAGAGAAAAATATTAACACAGGCTTTATTTATCTGGAACTATAAAGGGAATATTGCAAGATAAAAAGTGAAAGCTTTTTTTATCCACCATGTTAGGGGAAAGAGCGATGCTGGTAAGCAAAAGATGCTGATTAACTAAGAGGGAGGGAGTTTGGGTGCAGGCGAGGGCATGGGACTGGTGGTTGGGGTGCAGGGCACGGGCTCTGGGAGGGATTTTGAGTGCTGGAGTGAGCTTGGGGTTGGGGGTTGGGTAATGGGAGTGGGCGTGGGATGCTGGATCTGGGCGGCAACTCATCTTGGTGGCTCCCCAAGAGGCTACCTGCCTCCCCCAAGAGGCTCTTAGGTAGAGGCGCATCAGGTTGTGCTGCATGCTGCCCCTGCCCCATCTTGCCCCGCCCTGAACATTGGCTCCGCAGCTCTGATTGGCTGGGAACTGTGGACAGTGGGAACTGTGGGGGCAGCGCCTGTGGGCAGATGCAGTGCACAGAGCCTAGGAGCAGCCGGGACATGTCCCTGCTTGTGGGAGGCAGCTGAGGTGAGCACCCCCAGATCCGGCACCCCAAAACTCCCCTGTGCCCCAACTCCCTCCCCTGAGCCCCCTCCCACACTCAAACTCCCTCCCAGAGCCCCCACTCCCATTCCCCAATTCCCAGCCCGGCACCTCCTCCCGCACTCCGAACCCCTCATGGCCATTTCTCCACCTAGGAGTAGCCACACGGAGCCCGGTAGGGAGCCTGCCGGCTCAGCGCCAACCGGACTATAAAATGGACTTTCTATGAAGATTAGAAATGCTGGTTTATAGAGCTTTCTGGTTGGTACCGGGCCAGATAACACAGCATTTCCTGCATTTTAATGAATTAAAACCTATAACAATAACCATGATACATGTTGTGGGGAGCAAAGGCTGCTACATTTCGCTTGTTAGAGGCTTCAATACTTTCTGTGTAAAGGAGAAATATGATTCGTTGCTGGCTTCCTTTATTGTGCTGGGTACCTCCCAGAATCACAACTAACTTGATAGCTATTTTTGGAATAATAATGCACAGCAACTGATTTAAATCCAATACGTTTTGTGGCTGCAATTTGACTAATACAAATATGCAAGCAACAAAACAATATAAATACTTAATGCTTGAGTTTTACCTAAGTGTTTTACCCTTGCTTCTTTTCCTACTGCCTTCCACACCATGTACAGGTTAGAGGGATAGTAAACAGGGTTTGCGTTACCTTGTACATATACATTAAACAACCTTGTCTCAAAGGATGCTGAACCTTGTAATTACATGCTTTGTGGGTCCCTAATTTTAATATCATTCTGCCAGATTCCTTTTAGAAGCAATTTGCTTTGCCTACTTCTCCTTTTCCTCCTAGACAGAAAGTGCCCAAAGCACTTCCCCTCTGTTTTTTACAGCAACATGTTAGCTACTGGTCAAAGCCTCAGCAACTTCTTGTTTCCTGTTGTCTTAGAAATTACAAATTTAAAGGCACAGAGATTTACAGGATTACAGGATGTGGGCTAAATGCAAATTTACTGGGTTTCTATAGACCTATGGCGGCAGGGAAGGCTGGGTTTTTGTTACTTTCTGGTAAGTGTAGGGTTTTTCTCCCTTGTTCCTTTGATACTTTTTACTCAACCATTCCTTTATATTATTATTTAATTCAGTCTTCCGGATTTGAACACGTTGCTTTGGTGAAAGATGGACTTTTATTTACAGTTGTGCTTAGACAGTCTCGTTTCTCATTCTCATTAGCTGATACAAGTACAGATTTTTGTACTTTCCTCCACTATTACATTAAACATATGGTCATATGATCAAACCCCACAGATTAGGGTGATTAAAAATAGCCTGGCTATGTTACATTCATATAAAACCTCTTCCATGATCTTTAATATATTTTTATGCTGTGTCGTGGTCGACCACAGCTAGGTTCCCAGAAATCTTGACCGACTCTACGGCATTCACCTCAACTTCTACACCAAATAAGTTCAATTCAGTTTCACTAATTAGCTTCATTCAAAATCTACACACTAAGAACTTAATACTCTATTTATATAGAGGCATCCCTCCTTAAATAATTAACCCCTTAGCCAGTTTCAACAATTACTTAAACAAGTCTGAAGAAAAAGCAGGGGGGAGGGGCATTCTCCTCCCTCTCTCTTCCATTGATGGCTAATGTATTCTTAGATGATGGAGAGGTGATTACCCATTTGGGATCTACTGAGCAGCATGGAACAAGCTGATGGTAGATGGATCAGGATGCAGCCTGGGAGAGTGGAGGGGACTGAACCACAGTGGCCTTTTTGATGGCACAAAACATAAATTGACTCTCCTGCCACCTCAAAGTGTGAGTCACTGGGCCCTGAGGCAACTGCAATTTCAACTTCAGGTACCTCAATATTACAACATAGTTCAACTTACAAAGCCCCTTAACATGTGTATAAAGATTCTAAACCCCAAAGACTGGTCAATAATATGCAGTGAGGATGCCCTTAGAATGCAGTGAGGAATCCTTATACAGTTAAAATTTCCATGGAGACCTACTGGTGGGAGACATATGGTCACCCATGAGGCATGCCAAGTGAGTCTGATGGTCAAGACCTCAATCGTTCCTTTGTGTGATCTCTCTGTGTGTGTATCTGTGTGCTTGTGTCTCTGTCTACGATTCCCCCCCAGGAGGGCATAATCCCTCCCTCTGTTGTGAAGTTAATCAGAGAAGAAAGTAGAAATAGTACACGAGAGGCAAAGGAATAGAAAAGAGAAACAACAGCTGAGGAAAAAGAAGTCGTCCCTGGAGAGTTGCAGTGTTTCCGACAGAGAGATTAGTTGGATTTCAGGTTAGAATTTTTACTAAAGGTGAGTTATCGATCCGGGGTAGGGAGGTTGCCTTGTGTATCCCTTGGATTCCCTGGTTGAGGTCCCTGTTGCCTGATCTATAGATTATGTCTTAATGATATTGGTTATTTAATAATTTCCAGTTATCACTCTGAGGGTTGACAGGGTCTTGTCCCAAGATCAGGCCCAGTATTACTCAAATTATTATATCGTTGGGAACGCCGCTGTACACAGCTGCAACACTCACACTACAGGAACAAGAATCAGAGAGGTAGCCGTGTTAGTCTGGAATAGCAGAGTTAACAAAATCCTGTGGCACCTTAAAGACTAACTATAAAGTTTTGAAGCATAAGCTTTCGTGGGCTAATACCCACTACAGGAACACTTCTATGTTTACAAAAAGTTTATTAGCCCATTTCACACAGTCACAAACACTCCAGCTCAGTAAGGTAGATAGGGATACCACAGAATGTACCTCTGCACATCCATACTCCCAACATCCTTTGCAGGACAAGCTGAAACATTAGCTATTATCTTCCTTATCACTATCACCTTCCCCCTCATCTCCTGTGGTTGTTATTCTGTCGCCTCCGTAACACTATATCTCTCTCCTATTGCCCATAGTCTGGGATGCCACTTTTATAACATGCTATGCCAATGCCACTATGTCAGATGAATATTCAGTAGGGGTCCCTCCCCCCTTCCTTATTTGTATATCGTCGCCTTACTAATACTGGAGTCATCACCACTGAGGGTCAGACTTTAGAGACAGTTGAGCACTTTTGCTACCTTATTAGACAACTTTCCCATAACACAAAAATCGACAGTGAGATCCAGCACAGAATCCAGTGAGCAAGTGCTTCCTTTGGGATATTTCTACGATGTGTTTTCATGGACTGGGACCTACGGCAGGACATCAAGATCCAGGTCTATAAGACAATTGTTGTTCCTACACTCCTCTATGGATGCAAAACCTGGGTGACCTATTAACGGTATCTCAAGAGTTTGGAGAGGTATCACCAATGATGCCCCCGGAAGATCCTTCTTGTCAAGTGGCAAGATTGCTGCACTAACACCAGCATCCTCGCTGATGCCAATGTCACCAGCATTGAAGCAATGATCCTCCTGCATCAACTTTGCTTGGATGGACATTGTGTGCAGATGCCAGACTCTCACCTCCCAAAACAATCCCTCTACTCTCAGCTCACCCATGGTCAGAGATCCCGTGGTGCTCAGAGGAAACGCTGCAAAGATACACTGAAAGCATATCTTAAGAAAACCGATGTGGACATCACAAGCTGCCAGGAGCAAGCCACCAATTCACCCCAAAAGCACCATATCCTCCATCAGGCAGTGGCCTGCTTTGAGGAGAAGTGCCTTGCCCTCAAAACTGAAAAGAAAGAGAGAAGGAAGGAAAAAGATAGAACTTTCTTCCAGCAGGCATCTGGCCAACCAGGAAATGTCTGTACCTACTGCAGGTACCTATTAAATTCCAGGATTGGACTCCTACATCATCTGAGGACTCATATGTCAATCCGAGGTAGAGATCATCAGCAAATCGAGGGATTGCCAATGAATGAATGAATGTTGGAGTGACCTTCTCCTATAGGTTAGTATATCAATGATCTCAACTTTTTATCATATACGTCAATTCATTGCCATGGCCCTCTGGTGGTTAGATATCTATGGATGTAACTCATGTGCCTGTAATTGTTTCTTATGTCAGTTCATCACCATGGCATTCTTGTGGTTGGACTCATGTTCCTGTGGTCAGAAATTCCCCTTAAACCCTCTATTTTCAGCTCCCCTATACTTGGGATTTTCCGATGGGCCATGCCAAAATTCATAGGCCTCAAGCCTTATGCTAAAACTGCTGAAGCTGATGTCGTACAGGGTATAGGCCTGAAAAGTTCGTGCATTATTGCCAAATATAATAAAGGCAAGCTAGCCCTTTGGGCTACAACGCCCAGGTCTTTTCCCTGAGTTGATATAGATAATTCAGACCCCACAAATGTATATGAATAGTGCAAATTATTCCTTTCAATGTGCATTACCTTGACAAAACAGGATTCCACCTGCCATCATGTTACCTAGTCACCTGGCCATTTAGGGTACTTCTGAAATTCTTTGCAGTCTTCGCTGGTCTTGATTACATTAGACACTTTGATACCATCTCTAACATTTGCCATGTCACTGTTAACCTTCTCTTCCTTAGAGTTTATAAATATATTACACAATGTCAGTCCGACTATGGAGCTTTGTAGCACCCCGCTTCCATAAAGAAAAGAGTCAATCTGTTGATTCTTTCGCTTTTTGTTTTCTCTTAGCCAGTTTCGGATCCAGTCCTTTGCCTCTCACCTACATCTGAACTTAGTGTTCTCAAAATCCTCTTGTGTCAAAGGTTTTTGGAGAGCCTAAAGAAACCATGTTGAGTTTTTCTCTTTCTCACCCCTTGGTCACTGGGTCAATTTTTCAGGCTCAGGCTGGCTGTGAAAAGAAATTGTCACATTTACTTTATAGTTTCATATAGTTTAAAGTCAGAAGGGACCATCTGATTATGTAATCTGACCTCCTGGATAATAAGACCACTAGTTTTCACCCAGATAATCATATATGGAGCCTGACAACTTTAGTTAGACAAAAGCATTTCTGTCTTCAGGAGACTAAATTGTGCATCACAGGCAGAGAACAGGAGAGACCACGCTTCCAACAATGTCCAAGGCCCTTGAAATGGCAGGGAATTGATTAAGTGAGATATGCACAGATATCCTAGCAGATGATCCATGTCCCATGCTGTAGAGCAAAGTGAATTCCCGCTCCCCCCATGCTCCCTGGCAATCTGATTGAAGTGAAAATTCCTTCCCGACCCCAGTTTGATAAGTGTGATCCTGAGCAAGTGAATAAGACTTACCTTCCAGACATCTAGAGAGAAGATTCTCTGTGCCTCCTCAGGGCACTGGTCCACCCATCTGGTGTCCTATCTCCTGTGGTAGCCAATCTCTGATGATTCAAAGGAAAGCAAAAAACAAATTTCAGAATTCAGAGGGTGAGCTGTGTTAGTCTCTATCAGCAAAAACACTGAGGAGTCCTTGTGGCACCTTAGAGACTAACAAATTTATTTGGACATAAGCTTTTGTGGGCTAAAATCTACTTCATCAGATGCATGGAGTGAAGAATACAGTAAGCAGTATAAATATTACAGCACATGAAAAGATGGGAGTTGGCTTACAAAGTGGGGGTCAGTGCTAACGAGGCTAATTCAATTAAGGTGGAAGTGACCTATTATCAACAGTTGATAAGAAGGGGTGAATATCAAGAGAGGGAAAATTACTTTTGTAGTACTAAAAAGGCCAATGCAATCAAGGTGGTTGTCTCCCATTTCCAACAGTTGATAAGAACGTGTGAGTATCTGCAGAGGAGAAATTACTTTTTATAGTGATGCCTCCACTCCCGGTCTTTATTCAGGCTTAATTTGAATCATTTGTGCCTCAGGGGAAAAATCCTTCCTGACCCCTACAGGTATGCTGAGGCATGAGATTTGGTTTTACTTGTTCTACGGAGGCAATGTTCACCCCTCTGCAAAGGGCCAATGTAAACCGCTGGTAAGTGTCTGTTACTGGCCCCCTCTGTGCCCAATCCATAGAGGATAGGTGTGGGGCACATCCCTACCTAGGTTGGCTTGGCTTGTTAACTCAACCTATAATAGCTTATTCCTTTAGCTCTGGAGGCCTCTGGTGCATTCTCCAGAATGGCCAAAGGCCTCTACTCTACTTATGTTCTTCTTAAGACCTCAAAATATGGTTGAAGTGGAACTAGATAGGACTGTCAGTCGAAGAAGCACTCAACTCACAAAGAGTCACCCCGAAGTGTCCTTGCTATGGGCCACTGCAAAGGGAATGAGAACTGCTGGCATACCCAGAATGACTCCAAAAAGTAAATGGTGGTGCAAACTTGTTTGCAAAGTCCTTGATGAAGACAACAGAAGGACAGAGCTTTCACGGTGCAAAGGAGAGATGCTTGTTCAGAATTTCCATTTCTTCTAATAATCAATTTATGTAAATTTAAATACATTTCATATGCATGTCTAATTTGGCTGCTCATAATGATGACAATTGCAATTAAGCTACCCATTCTCTTGGCAGCAGCAACGGGGGCAGGCCGCAAAAAAATGTGTTTCCAGTAACCTTACTAAAAACGTACCAGTGAACTGTAAAAATTGCTCTTTCGAAAATCCGATTTTGCTAGCCTTTTAATAAACACATACACTATTAGCATGTCTATGTTTCGGCCCTTAGGAGTCAAACTTTCAGGAGACAAATGCACAAGGAGAGGGATTGACTGTGAAAGCAAAATGTCTTCCTTTGTATTCAATGGCTCCAGAAGGCTGAGTGTTCCATAGTCATTTAAAGCAAACCCACGCATTTAAGGTGGAACTACAGAAAAGGAAGGTCCTTTTTTGCCGGGAACTCAGTGGTGTTCAGTAGAATTCATCCTACAAAGGTGAGGGCATTTTAAAGGTTCAGGGTGAAGAAATTAAAGGGGCCAAATTCTACAGACATTTATGCTATTGTGAATCCCGAGTGACTGGAATTACGTTGGTTTAACTAAGAGCAGCATTAGTCTCCGTTCTTCACCTGGCTCTTTGCTCAACATGGACCTGGAGGGACTGATTCTGGGGGTGGGATTGAAATGGGAGGCTACACATCTTTAAGGCATTTCCTACGAAGCTGAGATGTGTCAGGAGAGAAGCTCCGTGATGGAAGAAGAAAGGAGAGGAAGAAATCAACCCTAACTTTAGCACTGGTGTTTAGATATTATAGTGATTAGATGGATAGATTAGATAGATAGTAGACACTAAGCTTATTCATCCCCCAAAGTGCCCCCAGGGCCCATTGCAAGGGCTAAAATAGTCCAGCCAACAGTTCACCAAAGGATGAGAGCAGTGGGCTTGGTGCCCCATTGTTCCCCTTACAATGTGATGCCAGGGCAGGTGAGCAGGCGGAGGATGGCATGGTCAAAAGGAGGGTCAGACATACTATTACATATGGCAGGAGGATGGAACTGGTGCAAACCACACAGACAAATAACTAGCCTCTATATGCACCTCCTTTGCCTCGTGAACAGGTTGACACACCACCAGTAGGATGGCAGGAGGGCTGGGAACCCATCCAGGAACCAACAAATCCCACATATTACATGGGCCAAGGGCACCCTGAAGCACAGGGCTGAAGGGAGAGGATGAGGGTCCTGGCTCATAATGGAAAGCAAAGAGCACAACGTTTTGGGGGGAACTTTCCATAGCATGGTCATGGCCGCAAAGGCTTGACCAATGAAATTCCAGTTCGTATCCCTGTTCGCTACGCCTCGGGGTCTATGCCCTGCCACTGGGAATCATATTCAGAGGTTGGGCCGTTTCCATCCCGTCTCACCCTGTCTGGTATATTTGGCTGCTGCAGCACATGGTGGAGCCATGGATGTGTGAGCATGTGATGAGGGTACCGTGTACCATGAACTATAGTGTTTAAGGTCAGAAGGAACCAGTAAATCATCTAACCTGACCTTCTGTATAGCACAGGCCACCAATGCCCACACACTAAACCCAACAACCACATTAGACAAAGTAAATGGTGTAGCCAATAATTTTAATGTATTATCCATTTATGGTGTGATGTGATTAATCAACATGTTATATATATATTCATTGTATGTTAAATATAGTTAATTTGTAGCATTATAGAAGTATAAGGCTGATCAGTATTTAAAGGGGATCATGTATTATATATAAGTAAGGCAAGTTGAAACGCAAGAACCTGGAGCCTGAGGCCTGCAAGATTTTAGTTTAGTTTATTTTAGGCCTTGGAGATAAGAAAAGCTGACATAAGTAAATGACTGAGGAATAGCCCTGTGATGATGCTGCCCATGGGAGCCAGCTGAGATCGCTCAATTAGAGTGAACTACAAACAAAACAGGGCAGACAAACCCCAAAAGCTGGTGGATATTCCAATATTTAGATTTACCAAGCCAGCCCAAAACAGCTTCTGTATCACCTCACTGGTTACTCCGAAGTCCAAACAACGCAGTTCCCTTACAGTGTCCAGCCTCAGGTAGGGTGCGGAGAGAGGTGAGGATGGGAACACTCATCCTTTCATCACTGCCCAGGATTATTTCCAGAGGTCTGATGCTCTCTCCCCTCCTCAAGAAAGCAGCTGGTTCTCTCCTTTGCCAATGTGTCAGATCTCTTGGGGCGGGGGGTGTACAATGCAGATTCCTCCCTTTTGGGACATGAAGCATCGGACTCTGCTCTCAGTTACACTGGTGTAAATCCAGAATAACTCCATTGACTTTGATGGAATTAATCCAGATTCACTCCAGGGAAAAGAGAACCGAATTTGTCTCATATTGCACAATCTGCTTTAAACCCAGATTGGGGATGGATGCATGTGATTGGGAGTAATGCAACTTGGGCCAGATCCTGAGCTGGAGTAAATGGAATTAGGGCCATTTATACCAGCTGAGTATTTGGCCCCTTGATTCCTCATGTTCTATACTGCAGCCTGAGCCGCTACTCCGGATCTGGACAGAGGCATCACAACTGATGACAGATTTCTGCATTAGACAAGCTGAGTTACACCTTCTAATGGGAACAAACCAGTTGAATGAGGGAATGAAGCCACCCCCCATTGACTCCTCAGTTACCCATCGAGATGGAAAATTACCCATTTCCTGCAAATCTTCCATCTGCTAATTAAGTTAATTGATTCTGGATGGGGAAATGCAGTAGTTGAATTCCACCTTCTATATACTGAGATTTCTGAGAGCAGGACTAGCCTCCAGCAGACCCCAGTCTGCATGCTGATGCACAGAATGGAACAACAGGGCCCAGCTCTTTGACCTTCCCTTGTAACCTCTTCACTGTCATAGATGCTAGTGTCTCCCCTAATTGCAACAAGAGGTTTTCTTCCCATTGGATTAATCATCATTCTTGCAAACGCACCAGCAAATTGAAACAGAAAAAGCGCAATAAAATAAAAAAGCAGAGCTAGCAATGAAGGGAGATGGGACAATGGTGCCAGGTCTGGGCCAGATAACACAGAGGGAACAGGCGTTAAGAGGGGGACACTAAGCAGTATTAGCTGGTCTGTCCTGGTGGCCCCAGATATCGTTGGAGAAAGGGGGAGAATGAAAAAGAGAGACCATCATGCTGTTTGTTCCATTTATACAGAGCTTTGAAGTCTAACATATCCAAAGCTCTTTTTATATAGGAGTGTCTTAATCCAACACTGAAATGCAGCTGCCTCTGGGACATAGCACTGTTGAAAAGCACACTCTGTCATTGTGAATAGTGCTGTGGATGTACAATGGTTACTATGGTGAGGACATGGTTTGGGGACTTATCTGAAAAATGGCACCCCTCCAATACAGTGAGGCCAAATACCATGTCTTGGCTCTGGTAGGAAGCCTATTGACCTTGTAGAAAGATTGTCACCTACTGAATCACCAACACTACTTCCTGAATGGCATGGAGAAAGTCAATTGAGTCCTCTTATTCATATTACAAGAATGAGGGGACATTCAATTAGGTTGTAAAGCAACACATGTAAAGCTCAAAAATTTAAACTTTCTCACCATGCATGACTAACTTGTGGAACACAGGAACTGCCGGGATGGATCAGGTCCATCTAGAGTAGTATCCTGTCTCTGACAGTGGCTTGCAACAGATGCTTCAGAGAAAGGTGCAAGACACCCTGCAGTAGGCAGATGTGGGGATAATCTTCCCCTCACATTAGGTCTCATCTTAAAGTCTAATAGTTTGAGGGTGGCTCAAGCCCTGAAACACAGAATCACAGGGCTGGAAAGGACCTTAAGAGGTCATCTAGCCCAGCCCATTGCACTGAGGCAGAACCAAATAAACCTAGACCATCCCTGATAGGGGTTTGTCCAATCTGTTCTTAAAAACCTCCAGTGATGGGGCCTCTACAGTCTACTGTGAAAACCTGGCTCAGTGGTTTGAGCATTGGCCTGCTAAATCCAGCATTGTGAGTTCAATCCCCTAGGGGGAAAAAATTGGTTGGATGATGTAACTGGGGATTGGCCCTGCTTTGACCAGAGAGTTGGATTAGATGATCTCCTGAGGTCCCTGATATTCAATGAATTTAACTCCCCCTAGAGTTAGTTTTTCCTCATATCTAACCTAAATCTCCCTTGCTGCAAATCAGGCTGATTACTTCTTGTCCTACCTTCAGTGGCCAGGGAAAGCATTTGATTACTGTCCTCTTTATAACAGCCGTTAACATACTTGAAGAATGTTACCAGAGCCACCCTATGATGTCTTGTCTCAGGATTAA
This sequence comes from Sternotherus odoratus, assembly GCA_032164245.1. NCBI lineage: Eukaryota > Metazoa > Chordata > Testudines > Kinosternidae > Sternotherus > Sternotherus odoratus. Next base: position 6,580,252 of record JAVMKO010000002.1, read on the forward strand.
ACATGCACGGGCCTTTTTTATCTTTCCTCTTAGTTTTGTTGTTGCTTTTCTCTGGACTCTCTCCAGTTTGTCCACATATTTCGTAAAATGTGGTGCCCAGAACTGGACTCCAGCTGAAGCCTCGCCAGTGACAAATAAAAGGGGATAATTACCTCCTGTGTGTTACATACAACACTCCTGTCAATCTACCCCAGAAGGATATAAACTTTTTATTGCAACTGCTTCACATTGTTGGCTCAAATTCAACCTATGGTCATTATGATCCCCAGATCCTTTTCATGAGTACTACTGCCTACCATGAAGTTTAATGTCCCTTCCAAAATTATTATCATCATGAATTATGACAACCTGGATAATCCTGGTAGCCATAGCAATGTCTCCAATCGGCTTCTGAATCTTGTTAAATGCTTGTCCCCAATGACTCCCTACGGCAACAAGTTCCACAGTCTAAATATGTGTTATTTGAAAAAATATCCATATATTGGTTTTGAATTTCCCAACTGTCAATTTAGTTGAATGTCTGCTTGTTCTTGTATGAAATGGGGAGAACAGAAGTTCCTCATCTACCTAGTCCAGACTATTCATTATTTTATATACTTTTATCATGTCCCTTCTTTTTCATCTCCTTTCTAAGGAAACAATCCCAGCCTCTTAAATCTCTCTTCATAGGAGAGTTTCTCCAGGCTCTTGATTATTTTTACTTCTTTTCTCTGAACCCCCTCTACTTCTGCGATATCCTTTTCTCTGTGGGGGTGTGTAGTATTCCAGATGTGGCCACACCACTGATTAATATAAAGGAATTACAGCATTCTCTGTATTATTCACCATCCCATTCCTTACGCATACCTAACATTCTTAGTTACACATTAATGCCTACGGATTCATCGGCATTAAGATCGGCGATCTCTCGCTTTCAGATCTTGACTCTGTGGAGGACATTGTTCTTCTAGTACAGAGCCTTGACTGGTTTCACAAGGTACCCCAGCAAATGGAGGAGTCGGTGGCTAAGGTGGGCTTCCATATTTCATAGTTAAAACCAAAGCTGCAAAATGTAACATCAGGTCTACCTGTGACCCCCAATCTCTTTGAATAATGGAACTGTCAAAGCAGGTCCAGCTTTTGCTATTTGGGTTCTATACTCACCAATTCCTCCAACTCTCATATAAAGATTCTCCACCAGATTTGCATCACAACATCTTGCATGGGTTGTTCACAATGAATATGGAATCAGCATCATCTCAGTATTACAGCCAAGTTCAGGATCTATCGGAGCTATATCCTCTCCATTCTGCTCTATGGTTGCGAAACGTGGACATTACTCCACTCAGACAGGGCAAAGCTGGAGGATTTTCACACAAAATGCCAGTGTTATATATTGGGCATAAAGTGGAACGACTTCATTTGGAATGCAGCTGTTTATGGTTGCTCCAGTCTACGGACTATTGGGGCTATTGTCCGCACACGGCATCTTATGCTTTTCGGACATGTCGTGAGAATGCCACAAGACGTTCTGGCAAATGCCATTCTCCAGGTGGCTTGTAACATCTGGAATAAAATTCCACCAACTAAGGGGTGGAGGCAGCCCAGAGGCAGTCCCCTTATTACATGGGTGCATCAAGTCTGTTCTGAAGTTGGACTTTCAGCCCATCAAGGCCTTGCGGCCACACAGGAACAGACCAAAAGGTGAATGATCGCGATTATGGCCGACAGTTTGGCTAAGTGTTGCAGAAGAAGCTGCATGTTAGGCAGAGATCTCCATTATTGAGTTGTCTACAGTAAAACCGATGTCTACTTCTTAGTTGATTTACTTAATTTAGGCAATATAATATGTAGAAATAGTTTATTTTATCCCTGCCAATGTGCACTACTTTGCCTTTATCAACACTGAATTTCAGTGGCCATCTTGTTGCTCATTCACCCCGTGTGTTTAGGACTCTCGGAAGTTCCTCACCACCTTTTCTGGTCCTGATAATCTAAATTACTCTGGGTCATCTGCAAGTTTTGCCATTTCACTGCTCATCCCCTTTTCAGATCAGCACAGATCTTTGAGACAGCTGTTAACCTTTTGCCATAGTGAAAATTGACCATTTAATCCTACTCCTTCCTCTGTTTCCTAGTTGGTTTTTGATCCATGACAATACTTTGCCTCTCCCTCATGACTACTTATCTTCTTTAGGAGCCTTTTATAGGGGACCTTGTCAAAGGACTTTTGGAATTCTTAATAAATTATGCCTCCAAATCCTTTATCCACTGCTTTACTACATTACATTAGACATCATCTAATGAGCAGAAGAACGGTACCACAATTCATTTCTATCTTGATATCGGACTTAGTCATGCATTAACTTAAACATTGTGTTCTTACAAACTCTCTAATAATGTAAGACACCTTGAGGAAATATGCAATTAGATCTAGTTCGTTAATTAAGAGTACATAAGACTTTTGCATTTACTGTGGAACTTGTGGAAAAAAAGACCAGAGCATGTTTCTGCTTTGAATGTGGAAGTGCCTTTTCACTCAGAACGCAGTGTGGAATGGATCAGACCTGGTGTCCTGGATGATTAGTATGGAATGTGAAACCACATCAGAGTGAACCCGCATGATACTCTGTGCTCTGTAGAGCGCCACTTCCCATGGTAGCATTATGACCACAGAACTTGTGCCTCTGGGGGCCCTTTTAATAGAGTTGTATTCTTTCCACCTCAAGTAATATTTTGGGGATTTGTTGCTTTTCCTGGGGCAAAAGCTGTGATTGTTACTTGAGGGTTCTTTGCTTACTGGAAATGGAAACTTAACTCTGTGTGGATTGACTCGTAACTCCCTTTTTTTCTTTTAAGCGCTAAACAATGAATAATCATTCATTCATTCTAACTCATTCTGATTTCTGAAATGAGGAGCATCCCTGTTAGCTGGCAATTGGTTGTTACATTGCCAGATTTCAAAAATTCAGAAAACCTATGGGGTCTGCCTGCTGAAAATAGAAAGGATTGTGATGGAAGCTTCAGGGTTCAAGTCTCCATGGTCTTTGAGATATGACGTTAATATACGATAGGTCAAATTACTATGCAGGCTCATTAGCATCAAACCAAGCAATATGTAATCACATCCAAATTTATAGTCAGCATCAATGATATTCCGAGGGGGTGGGAAGTGCAGGGGCAAGTTGATCTCATTTGATCTTTTTAAGATGAAGGAGTCAAAGTTCCAACACTATCTGTTCAAGTTGGGAATTTCCAGTGATTGCACAGTAAAAACTGCATTTGAATTTCTGTGCTGCGAGCAAATAGCTGCACAGTTCATTTAAACCAATAGAAAATTAATGGTACCAGCAATGGCATGCAATCAGATGGTGGCCATCTCATCTGAGATTCCAGCAGCACAGACTGCTTTAGCATCCTCCTGGAGCATGGCTTTAGTTCTAGCACAGGTAAGATTGCTTGAAGCTGCCTTATCACTTTCTGCAGCACCTGGGTTGTCCTTGAAGGTCTCCCATCCAAGTACTAATCAAGTGGGGTCTTGCTTAGCTTATGCAATTTCAACAAATTGCAGTCCAAGATGCTGAAAATAAAATGTTGCGCCAATGTGATTTCCACCCTCACATTCTTCCCCTACATTTTAATAAAAGCAAAATGTGATAGTTTGGTTTTACATTCCCTCCGTATATCTATTGTCTGGAGGTCAATATCTCTTAGGAGTCTTCATGTTTGTGGATTTCAGTACTTCCTCCTCTTGCACCTTGCTTGTTAGGAATCTAACACCCATGCACTGCTGTGTTTTCCTTACCCTGTGAACCTACTTCCTTACAAAACTTCAATTATAGAGCATGAGGCGATGAAGGAAACATCTGGAAACAGAACTCAGAGGCTCTGATTTCTCCTTTCACTCCCAATGGCTTGACACTGGTGTGGCTTCATCGTCTTCACTAGATTTACACTAGTGAAAATGAAAAAGGCTCAATAACTCTAACTGCTCTGTGCAGCACTTTGGAACTGATGTGTCACCAAAGCAAGCACTAGATCCAGTAGATGACCTAGAAAGAGACTCTCCTAAACAATGCTTCCAGCCAAGCTCTCTCCATCTCATTAACATAGGGAACCAGGCAGGGAACTATCCACCAATGAAAAGTGCCGTGTGTCTTCATATACATGACTCGTTAGACATCAAGGAACTCTGCCATCTCCACTTCCAAGAAGTAAGCAGCTGTGAAAGCAGTTGAGATAACATATAAGTGATTTTGGAGAAAAACTATCTCAAAATGCTCTAATTATTATCCTTTTAGCTATCCTTCCTTGCAATCTTGCTTGAGGCTCTTGGCAGATGAAATCAAGGGAAAGAAGTATATTTTAGTTAACAAGCTTCCTAGGCTAAAAATTCCTCTCAACTGCATAATTCAAACAAATGAGAGAGGGAGAGAGGGGGGGGGGGAGAGAGGAGGCTAATGAAAAAGATTCCATTGCTACTTTAATGTTTGTGGCATTGCAATTAATACACATCAGTCTAGACTCTAGTCAATTGGAGATTGCACTACAGGACAGATTTTTGCTGAGTAATAGGCTCCAAATAGTTTGCTGAACTGTCCTACATACTTGAAGACTACTCCAATGATGCTTTCACCTGACAGTTTGCCAAAGATTAACTGTCTGAAAAATACCACTCAAGAAAATCCTCTGTCCATGATGTCTTCTGTCATCTGATGATGATCAGCCAAAGCAGGTTATTGAGTAACTTCCTCTCACTGTCAAATATGTAGTCACAGAAGCTAAATTGTATTCCAAATGCAAGATCATTTCTCTTCTCTGTTTCGGATGGATATAGGATAAAATTGTGCACACCTTGGGCCTTGTGGATCCTTGCAGTAAGGCAGAGTGAGGGGCAAATTGCTGGCTGAACCATGCGCCAAACTCCTTATTTGGTTTTTCTCATCCCTTGTTCAGCCAATCCGCAATGATTTTCATGGCAGTGTTGCCTGAGTACAGATCTCAAGACTTTGGTGGCTTTTCAAAATGTTGCAATAAGAAAGTTATCAGCCATTCTTGAAACAGGAGTTGGGATACATATTCTGTAGGACCGATGACTGTCAGAAGAGTGTGGTTTGCAAAAGGGAGTTTGCTGCTTGAATTATCTGCTTTTGATGAAACTCAGATCTTTGAACCAAACTTGGTTTTGGATTTCACACCAGAGCAGAAGTAAGGGGGAAGATCATTTTCTAGAATTCTTCCTTTGCTAATACTGTACATCCCTTTATACTACCATGTAGACATCATGATGTTTGGTACTAATTGACCTATGGTCTCCAAAGCATGTTGAGGCTAGTAATAATAATACTTGAAGACAGAGTTCATGGCAGAGCATTTCAATACAAATTAGTAATAGCCAGGGAGATTAAAGTAACTGGTTCAAGTGCAGAATTTACTTTTTAAAAGTTTTCCTTTATTGCAGCATCCAAGATGCTTAGTGCAGAAATAATTTGGTAACGTCTATCTCTTGAAAAAAGTAATACCGAGTAATGGGGAAACGAATTACTTCAAGGTTCCAATGAGCAGAAATTGGTAACAAATTAACTTTAACAAAAATAATTATTAACCCAGGAAACATCTTGAGAGCCCATATTGGGTACAGTTCTGTGATTTGTCTTGAAAATCATACAGTTTTCTCGGCAGGAAGACAGAATGTTATAAGCACTAAGTCTCATCGTTGTTGGAGGGCTCATCAAAGAGACAAAGTACCGAACGAGCAACACAGAGGATTGGACCTGCTGTGTGATTTATACATTTATAATAAGAGTGATCTTTGCAATCTCAAATTTTGTCTATGTCTGATAGTTAAGATGGATGGTCAGATGAAATTATGGGACAATGCTAGGAATGCCCTGTGATTTCTAGATCCATATGTGTTTAGGAGAGGAGACTATAAAATCCACATTCTGTTTTTAAACTAATCTGGGAAGGGAAAGCAAATCAAACAAACTCCATTCCAAAAGGAATGTATTTTTTTTTAAATTAACGGTTCTAGTCCTTAAAACCAGGAGGGAGAAAAATTCTCAGCTATTACTTTTCCTGCATTTGGGGCAAAGATGGATGAAGATGTCAAGAGAGGCTAGGCCATTTTAATGCTCCTTTTTTTCTGGGGCTGCCCAGCCCCTGGTATAAATTAGAGCAGCCTCAGGACGACTTTAAATTACACCCTGTTTCTTAAATCCCCCTGTGGAACTTGGGAAGCAGAGAATAGCCATAAGGCGGTAGCAGCAGGACTGCTGGGACCAGGCCTGGCATACAGATCTTGCAGCAGCTTTACACCAACTGGGGTAGGCTCCCTGCCCAATGGATATTCTTAGGGGACTATTTCCACACACTTTAAGGTCCATTAGAGCAGGGTACAGAGAATCAGGCCTCCCCATTTGATGGAAAAAGACTATAAGGTACAAACTCAGAAGAAGACAGGCAGGGTGAAGATTAATAGTTATTAATTTGCCAACCCCAGACTGGGACACAAACCTAAGTCCCTCCCGAACTAACTTGGTCATGTGCCCAGGGAAGAAATGTCACACAAGCGCCCAGTTGCTAAGGCATCCTCCCAGCCCCCGCTTGTTGTCCTGATCAGAAGGAGACTGATGGATGTAAAAGATAAATCAGAATAAATGAATTCCCCAGATGGCTTCAACTTTGGAGACCAATTGGTTCCAGTTTGGAGCAAATGTTCAGCTGGGTTCTTACTGCATCCTCTTGCAGAACAGCTGTGGCTTTGTATATATTGATCGTATATATATGATTATGAAATAATAATAATAATAAATGTTGTAGTAATGCCTATGGACCAACAAGGTCAGGGCCCCAATGTACAAACATATAGTAACCGACTCTGACAGACAAGATAAGCGGATAAGACAAATGAACAGGCTGGGGGATGGGGAGATGAGGTAACAAAAGTAATAGGAGGTTTGCAGCTCTCAGCCAATCGGGGTAGTGATCAGATTTGGCCCAGTGAGTTGATGTTCCGCATTTGGAACATTGGAGGGGAGTGAGACCTCCATTGCATTGCTTTGGATTGTGCTGCAAGCTTCCTTTGTAAGCAGACTTAGACCTCGGCCCTGTAATGAACTTCACTCTGGGGCAGGAATGCATCCCCGCAGAGCTCACTGCAGAATTGGGGCTCTGAGCAGCTGCTGTGTTATTACTGGATACATCCATGTTTGGGTTCAGGTGGCTTTAAAAAGAAAACCAGGTTAAGCCAAGCAATGAAAATAACTGGCCAGGTGGCAACTCCGATTGAGGTGCTGGGAGCTGGCAGAGTTGCGAGTGTGCGTGGGAAGCTTGCAGGGTTATTGTTAGCATCTCACTTCCAGGAATACTCCATTCATTGACCATAAACAAATAATCCACACACCTTGCCACAGGGTGGCCTGGTTCTATCAAGGAAGGGTTTTTTTTATGAAAGCTTGTAATATTCTGAACTTGGTGGTCATTATATGATACGTTTACAGATTGTGGTTATGAATGTATGTGTTGGTGTCTATAGAAAACTGTGTTCATAATCTGTGGTGCAACTTTAGCTCCTTCTCACCACAGGGTGGTGAACAGTCAAGCAGGAAAAGGGCTCTTCCAAACCAGTCATCTGCAGGAATCCGACTTCAGGTATCTATCCGTTGCCCACCCAGGAAAAGACAATGGTGGACCAGGTCTAAACTACAGAATGACTTTGGTACAATTATACCGACCTACTGATGTAGACAGTGCTGTATGAGCGAGAGAACTTCTCCCACCCCCATAGCGCCTGCCTCTTATGGAGGTGAATAAACTACGCCAACAGGAGAACTCTCTCCTGTCAGTGTAGAGTGTCTTTGTTAGACTGCTGCAGGCTGAGCCAATGCAGTGTTTTAAGTGTCGACCTGCCCTGAGACAACAGCAAACTTTAGTAGGGGTTGATCCTGCTTTGAGCAGGGGGTTGGACTAGATGACCTCCTGAGGTCCCTTCCAACCATGATATTCTATGATTCAAACTGAGAAGAACCTCCTGCCTATTGAACATCACGTCAAGAGGGAATTTCCCACTTTGATTCATCGTGGACTGAGAGAGGGAAAAAAGCCCTTTAAAAGTAGGGTTGGGACTGAGGTTTTATTCAAAACATGGGGACAGTGTTGAGATGGCAGAGGGTCTGTGAATGCTGGATCCTTCTTCAAGTTATGGGATATGCTGGGAAAGGGCTTGAAGGCAACAGGTAACTCTTACGAGAAAAGGGATTTTATCTAATATGAAAGTGTCAAGCCTGAGGTTGCATCTTTGTGGTTATGTGTTTGCGTTCCCCTCACTATTTCATCTTGGAATCTGTGGTTTTTCTCTTAAATAAACCTTTTGTTTATTTTCGTCTCCAGCAGGGCTCTGATTTGCAAACTGGTATCTGAGAGGCTGCCTTCTCGCCTTTGGGGATGATGAACCAGGGACGGGGAGAAATCCAAGTGTCTGATAGTTAATGACTTGAGGAGGATGGATTTGGGGAGACTGTGAGGATTGTTGGGCTCACCCTGCTAAGAATTACTGGTCTGGTGAGAACCAGGGTGAGACCTTATGCTTGTGGGCTGGCTACTGGTGTCATCAGGGATCTGAACCATAGCTACACAGCACAAAGGCCCCCAGGATTTCAGGGCAAGCCATGATAGAACCCCTTCTTGGTCTAGATGCTCCCCAGAACATCACATTGCTTCCTGGTGCCCCATCCATTCCTGGTGCAAGGAGGGAAGATACGTGCCAAGGATGGGAAGGTCTGTAGAGGAGCAGAGCTCAAATCTCCATTGGCATAAGGTCACTAAGGGACCTTAGGTCACTGGTTTAGATTAGACCTGCTCCTCAGCAGCTCTGATTTACACCAGGGCCAGGAAGGGCAGGGTCAGTGAACCACTGTGGGCTGCCTGAAGCCTCTGCTGAAACTCTCCCCCATCTCTACTGTATCCCCAGCAAGACCTTGGGCACGGTGGAAATTCTAGCCCTGAGCTTTTAGACCATGGAGTGCTGTGATATCAGGTAGAGTGATGGGCATCTCAGAGATCTGTCCTCACAGACGCTCATGCAAACCGTCTGGGGTTTGGTGTGCACCCTGCTGGAGCTCGGGATGGGAGTAAATACAAAATGAGTAGAAGAATGACCCGGTGGTTAGGTTGCTACCCTAGGAGTTGAGCAAATTGGATTCAAGCCCCCTGTTCGATCACAAATTCCCTGTGGGACCTTGTGCAAGGCCCTATGTTCTTCATCTGTACCGTATTTTTTAACCCCCAAAAATATTCACAAAATTAGGGGGGGGCGTCTTATACGCCGAATATATGACCTCACTGGGGAGCTGGGGCGGCTGCAGGTGGCCCGGCGGGCGGGGCAGGGCGGCGCTTCCCCCCCGAGCCCACCCGCATGTATTCGGGGCCGGCGGGGAACGGGAGCAGCTCAGGCCCCGGGGCCCCTGGGAGCGCCCGCCCGCGCGGCGGGGACGGGAGAGCGGCGCGCTCCCAGCAGCCCGCCCGCGCGGCGGGGACGGGAGAGCGGCGCGCTCCCAGCAGCCCGCCCGCGCGGCGGGGACGGGAGAGCGAGGCGCTTTTTGTGTGTGGTGGTGGTTTGTTTTTTTTTGTTTTGTTTTTTTGTGTCCGGCTTTTTTATTTAAAAACTCGGGGGCGTCTTATAGGCCGGAGCGTCCTATATGGCGAAAAATACGGTAAGTCTGGGACAATTGTACTTTCCCACCTCACAGAGGTGGATAAATAAATTCAGGATTGTGAGGCACTCAGTTATTACAGTATTGGGAGCTATATTAATAGCGAAGATAGATAGCTTTGTGTGTGATACCGGGATAAAGAACTCTGCTTTTGTTTTGTAGTCCGACTTTTCAGTTTCCTGATTTGAACCTATAATCCCACTGACCCCTTTGCAGTCATTTTCTTGGATTTGTGGTTCTCTTTAATGGGAGGTATTACCTGAAATCCTCCACAAAAGATCTTTGGCTTTTTACTGAACTTTTAATCCAAAGAGAATTCCAGTTCTGGCCAACTTTTAAAATGCCAAAGGGTGGGGTTGGCAGGCTCGTCTGAGAAACTCGACTCCATCGTCTCAAACAAGGAACATCAGTGTCTTTTTCAGCACAGCCAGTGACCAAGTGACTAGCAGTTGTGGATGCTCAAGTTCTAACATCTTAATGGAGTCTGATTTCCAGAGGGGAGGACCTCAGCACGTCCTGAAAGTCAGGCCACCTTTAAGGTGTCTTAAGTTGGGCACCCCAAAATTGAGCCCAGCCCAATCATTATCCCAATATGATTACTGAAAAGAATGAGTTACTAATGACCCGAAGGTTACATCTCCAATGGTGTGTTCAAAACTTGCCACCACACAAAGGAAGATAAGAGATCAGGGATCAGAGGAATGCGGTGTGTGGTTTGGCTGAAAAAAAAATCAAATTTCTAAAGAAAACATGAGAAAGGCTGTTCTTGTGCTTAAGGCATTGCCCTGGGGTTCAGGAGATCTGGGTCCCATTCCTTGCTCTGCAACAAACTCCCTGTGTGACCTCAGGTGACTCACTTTAATCTCTCTGTGCCTCAGTTGCCCATATGTACAATGGGGGTAATGAACCTTCTGTCCTCTATGACCCTTTGTCTAGATTGTAAACTCATCAGTGCAGGGGCTGTTTTTAATGCATGTTAGTGCCTGTCACGGTACTGAAATAGTTTGGTACCGTGTAGATCAATGGGTGCACGAAATATTATGTGAAGGGGGTCATAACAGGTGTCTTATGTATGTATCTATTCCATATGTGTGTATCTATTCTGTAACTAAAGTTAAAGGTGCCTGTAATGCAAGCTTAGGCTTGGCTCCTGTGAAGGCTCAGACAGGCTGGGGCTGCCTGATGGCCCATTAAGGGACATCAACCACACAATGGACTTTGTATATGCCTGTCCACACCCAAGCTGCTCTAGGAATGTCACTGCCTGGTCAGAAACTGAATCCTGGAGAAGTCTGGTGATTGGACCTTGTGACTGTGAGCCTCCATTTTGCAACCGGACTCTGCAGAAGAAGGAGGAGGGTCTTGGCCCAGAAGAAAAAGTCTATAAAGCCTGGAAGAACATTCCCCATTTTGTCTTTTCACCTCCAGTCTTCAGCCTGCCTTGTTTCCAGCTTTGGATGGAACTTTGCTACTCTGGGAACTCTGGACAATGGTACTGACCCATCACCCAAATGGGATGCATCCAAAGACTTTGATTTGAACCTGCAGTTTATTCTACCTTTGCTGCAAGCCTGAGCTAAGAGATGTGCCATTACTGCATGTAATTGATTTCTTTTAACCATTCTTAACCCTTACCTATACCTTTTTCCTTTTATAATAAACCTTTAGATTTTAGATTCTAAAGGATTGGCTACAGCGTGATTTGTGGTAAGATCTAATTTGTATATTGACCTGGGTCTGGGGCCTGATTCTTTGGAATTGGGGAGAACCGTTTTCTTTATTTGGGGTATTGGTTTTCATAACCATTGATCCCCAGGACAGGTGGCTGCTGGTGGTGATACTGGAAATCTGGAGTGTCTAAGGGAATTGCTTGTGTAACTTGTGGTTAGCCAGTGGGGTGAGACCAAAGTCTTTTCTGTTTAGCTGGTTTGGTGCCTTAGTGTGAAGAAACCCCAGCTTTGGGCTGTAGATGCCCTTTTGGAAGCAATCTGTCCTGATCTGACACTCACAGTTAGATCCCACCAGGAACAGCACCGCCACAGTGCCAAACCCAAGAGGGGTTTCTAAATGCTTGTATGAATGCAGGTATGGCCTGACATAAGTGATTAAACATAGTGGAAGACTCATTTCTTGGAAAACAGGAGTAGGGAGGTAAATTGAGCAGCAGGATGAAAACCAAATATGTGTGCCAAGATATGTAAATGGGTCAGTAAGCTGAGAGACAGACCGTTTGAGGGAGCACACTCTGGGAACAGTTTACTACTGTAACATCGACGTCTCTGGGTGAGTCACTGGCAGCCAGGATCAATCCTCCGACCTCTTCATTTTAATGCATGGGTCTCTCCTGCCGGAGTTAAAAGGCACCTGTCTTTCAGCCAAGACTGTCGCAAGCACATCAATTTCTAGTTGGCCTAGTGACCAGTAGAGGGGGACAGAGTGCCATGCCAAACAGGCACGGCTTACGTGATAAGTAAGTCAGGACTGAAAAGATGAGCTCAAGAGTAGGTTGCGAGTGGACAGTGTGTGAACAAAGCATGCTGTTCAGAGTTTGTTTCCTACAAAGTAACCAAGCCAAGCCTAAAATGTGTAATGTGATGTATAGTAAATGCAATAATATATGTAAATGTATATGAAGGAAGAGGTGTGCTCTGTAAATTTGAATGTGTGGGCCACCCTATACCCACCTTCTACACTTGAGTCTGATCAACTCAGCATAACTTTGCCTGTGCGCCATTGAAAGGAATCTGAGTGGTGAGAATGGAGTCAAACTGAGTTCCCGAGAAACCAAGTAAAAAAATCTAAAGGGAAACCCAACAGTGCTATCATAATAGAAATATTAAATAATAACATTGATTCAATGGAAAACAAAATGAGAGTGAGAGAGAAAGAAAGAGAGAAAATCCATCTGAATGACAGAGCAGCTGCTAGAACTTTCACTGGGAAGACTTTGTAAGGTTAATGGAAGCTTTAGAACCACACCGCTCTCCTTGCACTCTTTAATCTGATGCTAACCTTCCTCTCCCAGGCAGGACACTCGAAGGACAAAGCTCTTTGTTTACATTTTGACTCTCCAGACATTCAGTTTTGTGACAGAAATCCTATCTGGAGAACTGCAAGGCAAATGGGTGAAATAACCATATCTGAAGAGCTCTGTGTAAGCTCGAAAGTGTCTCTCTTTCACTTCGTCCAATAAAAGATAGTACCTCACCCATCTTGTCTTTCTAATATCCTGGGACCAGCAAGGTTCCAACAACACTGCAACCAACATCGAAGCTGGTAGTTTTGAAAACTAAAGCTCCAGAGCTTTCCACTGATGTAATAATAACAATATAATAATAAAATAAGAAGAATAAATAAATAATAATAATAAATAATCATGAGAATGGTTCTCTCTATTCTTTTGTGCTTTATTGTTCCTGGAAAACCACAGCATTGTTGGGGGATGTTTCGTAGTTACATTTTCACTGAGGAGGCCAGCTAGCTTGATAAATAAATAAATAAATAAATAAATAATAAATAATCATGAGAAAGGTTCCCTCTATTCTCTTGTGCTTTATTGTTCCTGGAAAACCACAGAATTGTTGGGGGATGTTTCGTAGTTACATTTTCACTGAGGAGGCCAGCTAGCTTGTGGAGTGAACTAATTATAATTGGTAACGGTATGTAGACATAATGAGTGGATGTTGGTATGTTGAGCTAAGATAGGAATAAGAGGTCAGCTCCTCAGTTGGTGTGCAGTCAATGCAATCTATTGTTAATGGAGCGCTGTCAGTTTGCACAAAGTCTGTTTTGGAATATTTGTCTCAACAGTGATTGCATGTAACCGTTTTCCCCTTCTAAGCTCCACACTGCATGCTATCATCATGCACTGGGCATTTTTTTTTGGTTCATTTGAAATGTCCAGGTTTTCCCCCATTTCCCCAAGAAGTATGAAGTTAGTCTACACCTGTCCAATTGGATTAAGCAGGTGAAGGAATTCAGGGTTGCTGCCTCAGCTGTACCAATCAGAATGATGGTGCTTATGATACTCCCACTAAACCATACACTTAGGTTCAGTGGGCCGAACTATGGCATTTAGCCACAGCCGCCAGGAGGGGAGGCCCTGGCCCACAGCTCCACAGGAGGAGGATGGGAAGGCATTGTGGCCTGGGAGGCACAGTCTTTCCACAAGCTACCCAAGAGGCGTGGCAGGGCATGCCTCTACCCTGCCCTCCCCTGCTGCTTTGAGGGCACCTTTTGTGTCCACAATTGCACAGAGGGAGAAATCCCTGCAACTTTGCCCCGCCCTCCTACCTGTGCTGTGCTAGAGGGGGAGACACACAATAGGCATAACTGCTCTACTATACTTCTTTGTTGATAGTTCACCATGGCAACCTACGTTGGTGGGGGACCTATCCGGCCTTTCCATGCTCAGCACACCAGTTGAACAAACAATGTTACGTGGGAAAGGATGAGCGTGTGGTCGAAGCATTAAAATGGGGCTCAGGAGATTGACGCTATCAGGCTATCTGGGTGACGCTGAGTCACTTCCTCTCTCTGAGTCTCATTTTCCCATATGTGAAGTGGGGATACCAACACGTCTTTGGTCTATTTAGATGGTAAATTCTTTGGGGTGAGGACTGTCGCTGGTTATGTGTCTGTCTGGCACTTTGCACAATGGGATGTAGACATTGGCTGGAAGGGTTTTATGTACCTGTTCATGGGCAGCAGCCCCCACATTGCCCAAGAGTGTGGGGGCCAGCTCCCCCTCCCCCTGCTTCTGCCTAAGGCCCTGCCCCTGGCCAAGCTAGAAGCTGGAGATGGGCCGGGAGCCACAGACCCCTGACCTACCTGTGGTGGGAGGGGGGAGAGAGCAGCCCCCAGTCCATTTTACTACCTCGCGGCCCCCCGCCCAAGGCAGGAGGAGGGTTCATGGTGCAGCTCCCCACAGCTGCCTGTGCAGCTCTTACCAGGGTCAGGCCGCAGCCTCCCAACTGGAGCCAGGTGCAGGTAAGAGCCACGCACAGGCAGCTGTGGGAAGTGGCGAACCCTCCTGCCCTGGCTGAGGGAGAGGGGGAGCCTGCGGGGCAGGAAAATGGGCCGGGGCTGCTCTCAACCCCCACCCCAAGCAGTTAGAGGGTCCGTGGTATGGCCCCTCACAGCTGCCCCCCCGTCAGTCTCCAGCTCCCAACCTGATCGGGGTAGAGGCATAGTCTTGAGGAGTGGGGAGGAAGATGAGAGGCAGGGACCCTGCCAAAAAATGGGAGGGCATTGGCCCCAGGGTTCCCCCTATTCCAGCTCCACTGCACCTGATAATACAAATAATAAAGAAAAACACGTCTTGCCCCTCCCTCAAAGTTAGCTGACAGCTGGGGTCCAGCTGATGTGCTTTTGCCCTGCATTCAAAGAAATATTTAACATCCTTCTCATTCCAGGGGACTGGTACGAGAAGGCAATAATTTTAGAAAACAACGAATGGTTAGTATTCATAAAATAATATTGTATATGTTGCATCTTAGTCTCTCTCTCCCTCCCCCACAATCCCCTACCATGAATGTGTTGCTACTGAAATATTTAAAAACAATAAAAAGAATGGAGGGGGAAAAAACAGGTGAAAGGATTACTCATTCTAGCTGTTCCCACAAGTACTAAAGTTCACCCTTCCCAGAACCAACTTTACATGCGAACAGGCTGGTATTTTCTTGACCCTTCTATATCTTAGCGAAAGCTGGCTTCACAATTGGGGCTTGGTTAGTCAAGCTGCTTTGTTGAATTGCTAATGACTCCCAAAGACAGAGCTGAAGGTCTGAGGTAATCTCGCTGTTCCATACAATAGGCATTTGATAAAACTCTCCACCTCCACCAATTTTATTAGTGGGTATCCCAAGCAGCTCACAGCAACTAAACATCTGCATTATCAGGAATAAATTTTCTTTGGATTCTAAGTCATAGCAAAGTGGCCACAGCACGTAACAAAAATCTCTCTGTTCTTTTAAAATCCCAGGGATGAATCATGTTATTTCATCTCAATGTTTTGTCTCCTGGCGGCTCTGATTCTAAAAGCTCCAAATCCCTTCAACTAGGCTTCAATTTGACTCCCACTAAAGCTCCAGCTTTCAATACATTCATCAGAAGATAAGACTACAGCAAAGTGGATTTCTTTACACCTTGAATGCATGGTTACGCACCGTGCAATCAAGCAAACATGATCTCTCTAAAGGAGTGAAGGCGACTGCAAGGGAAGCACAGAGTGCCATCATGTCTGGAGCTTTGTCCAAACTTCATCTATGCCAGGAGATGGGTTGGGTATTCTACCTGAAGTGAAATACAATTAGCAATAGCATTACTAGGATATACAATTAGCAATACCATTACTAGCATATATATTTTTACATGTATAAAGCTCTTTCCATCCCAGTGCATACATATGTACAGCACCAGTGACGTGCAGCCAGGGTGGAACCAACCCGCCTACCAGAAATTGCACAGCAAATATTTTAATATCCACACACAAGGACATTTTTAAAGTCTTCTCTGAAAGTGTTCATGGAACACAGTGGCAAAGTGTGTGTGTCATGTAACTCCTCTTCCAGAAGCGGGTTTACTACAGAATAATTGCCTACTACTGTTGCTAGCCAATGGAGTTACCCCTTTAGCTCAAGTGGTAGAGCTGTGTACTGTGGTGCTGAAAGTCCTTGACTGAAACCCCGCTGCTGGTAGAGGAGGAATCATAGAAATGCAGGGCTTGAAGGAACCTCAAGTTATCTTGTCCATCCTCCTGTACTGAGGCAGGAATGGTGATTCCACAACTTCCCTAGGTAACCTCTTTGAGTGCTTAACTATCCTTAGAAAGTTTTCTTAATATCCAACCTAAATCTCCCTTGCTGCAAACTAGGCAGATTACTTCTTGTCCTACCCTTGGTAGACTTGGAGAACAATTGGTCACCATCCTCTTTATAACAACCTTTTCCATGTTTGATGAGTTATCATGTTGCTACTCAGCCTTCCCTTCTCTAGAAAAAAACATGCCTAATTCTTCCAGCCTTCCTTCATAGTTCATGTTTTCTAATCCTCTGATCATGTTTCATTGCCCTCTTCTGGACTCTCTCCAATTTGTACACATCTTCTTAATGTGCGGCACCCAAAACTGGACACAGTGCTCCAGCTAAAGCCTCACCCGTGTGGAGTAGAGTGGACCAATTACTTCCTATGCGTGTAACATCGTTACACGGAAGCATCCAGCATGAAACTCACTCTCCTCACACAGCTGTTGTTGACACACCATTGAAAGGAATAGAAGGGTTTATAGGCCACTTGGGGGAAGTCCATACTGAGGTGGTATTTTAACAGAGAGGGTAGGCCAAGGCAGACGGGGGCACAGAGAGGAATGCAAGACCAGGGCCCACAGGGAGCCAAGAATGATAAATGGCAAGAGGACTCAAAGGCATGGGGACAAAGTGGAGAAAAAATGGAGACAAGATGGAGGAACACTGTTTGGGTTGTTGGCGAGCCACCCTGGACAGACTCTTTACTCCCACTGACTTCATCACAGGTTGAGGATGTTAATCTTTGCCTCAGAGCTCAACACCTTGCAACATGGAGCCCTGGGTTAGATAAATAATGGCACCTCCTTGTCTTTACTACTAGACTGAACAATATCTTCCCAAAGATGGGTGAATGGGGAACTGGCTATGTGAGAGGAATTGCACGGCTCATACAAACATGGAAGGACCCAGAACGTCAGCTGGTGTAAAGTGGAATAGCTCTGTGCAGTGCAAGAGAGCATGGGATTGCACAGCTCTGTGCTGTGCTGATTTCCACCTATTGACCAGTTCCTTTCCTCCCTCCCCTGAATGTGCAGGTCCACAGAGACTCCTGAGCTGAGGAAGAATGTTGTTTATTTGCTGTTTCACTGAGGGACCAGTCCATTGAGACATGGCACAGCAGAGGGTTAAATGCAAGTGTACCCCCACAGGCAGGTGCTCACCTTAAATACACTGTTACAAAGTGATTTATTCTGTATCTTATAAACACTTTTTCTGCCTAACTCCGTTGTTTACCTGCTTGGACTGCTGACCAAGTTGTTGGCTCAGCTTTTTACCTGGCTGTTCTCTCATCAGGTTGCTGGCTCAGCTTTTTACCTGGCTCTTCTCTTTCCTTGCCAGGAATCTTTTCAGATGTCCCAACACCTAAAGTATACATGCTATATTACATCCTGAATAGCTGACCCAGAATGGCTGTCAACCTTGCTTCCCCATTAGATCAACACATCCAGGCAATGAATATCCCATTATGTCTGCTCTCTACCCTTCATTTTACTATCAGTCCTGCTTTATTCTTGTAGCCTCAATGTTGTATGAAATCAGTTTCACAAGGCTTTAAAAAGCAGTTAAAATGTGCAACATAATTGTTTTTTCCCTATCTGAAGGTAAGTAACTGGACAATACAATTCCTTGGTAATAATCATTTCAGTCTTGGAGTGCTGGTGCCCTTCCCTTGCCTATGCTTAATACTGTAAACAAATTGGTTTTCATTTATATTTGGTAATAAACGCAGTCTAAATACTCATTAATGTTCACCCTACTAGCGGTCTTTAAGTTCACTTTCAGCAGATATTGCCCCAAGATAGAACTAGACAACCTGATGGAAATAGTATTAGAGGGGTAGCTGTGTTAGTCTGGATCTGCCAAAGCGGCAAAGAGTCCTGTAGCACCTTATAGACTAACAGACATATTGGAGCATAAGCTTTTGTGGGTGAATACCCACTTCGTCAGATGCATGCGTTGCATCTGACAAAGTGGGTATTCACCCAGGAAAGCTTATGCTCCAATACATCTGTTAGTCTATAAAGTTCTACAGGATTCTTTGCCACTGATGGAAATAGGAGATGGTGCATTTCTTGCCCTTGTAGATCGTCCTTAGTTTGATCGCAAAATCATATAAGGCTGCAATAAAAAAGAGTGATTAGACTTCCCTTTTCACACCCCTACCTGCAAAAGATTGTTCCCGGCGGTATATTTTGTGGTTCTTTCTCCAGTGTAATTTTATGGGTAACATTTCCAGAATAACCTCAACACAGCTTCCAAGGTTGTATGCTCAGGTTTTTCTGTGCTTGATTTTGGTTGCCCTCATTTTTTACATGCTAAAAAGTCTGACATGTAGTGCTGGAACTAGCAGAAGCCAATAATCATAGTCCATTCATGAACTCAAAGCAGCATTAGCAGGTCTGTGAAGCTCGAAGATGATCATCCAAGTTCTGAGGAGGGAAAAGAACTTGGACATCCACAATGCGGTCCGAAAAATTAGAATCTGGAAATGTACAGGTTGCTTTTGAAAATGTGGATCAAAATGTCTGCAGTGATGGAGCTTCTACCCCTTCTCTCAGGGATTGTTAAAGACTCCTATAAGATCTCACTGTTAGGAAGTTTCCTCTTAATAGTCAACCCAAAATTACCTTTTGTCTGTTTAATACTAATGATGTTTAGCATTTTTATTGCATTTTACAGACTAATACCTTGTATCTACATAGAACCTGGCCATCCACAAATCTCCAAGAGCACAAAAGAGTGAGTGCTATTGCCATTTCACAGATGGGGAAACAGTGAAGTTGAGGCCAAACTTCAAACTTCAAACTTAAGTGCACCAGAGGGTGCAGTTACATCCAATATGTAGCCACCTGACCAATTTTCTTGGGCCCTGAGCATTAGCAGTCCCCATTGTATTCAGTGGGAGGCATGAGTGGTTAGCATCTCTGCAGTGATTTAACTCTGTAAAGCCTTTCTGAGATTGAGACCAACATTTTCACTGATGTTGGATGCCTTCATTTTGGGTGCATCTTGGCACCCAAAATCAGTGGCCACTTTTGGAGAATTTGGCTTTTGTTTAACAGAGCACTGTTTGATGTCTCTAGATAGATCTTGCTTGACATACCAGTTAGCTCAATCACACTTTGGGTTTCTTTCCAAATTAAAAATGCAAATGCTCAAAATTGTGTTAAAAATATGGAGCCTTGAAGCTCTAAGATCACAAGTTCAATTCCAGCACGTTTCAGTAGCTACTGAAAGTTGTAACCATTCAGTGGCACGTGTTAACAGAGTTGGTAGACTCTGTGCAGTTCAGAGTATACAAGTGGCCACATCACGACAAGCAGCCTCTTCACTAGCAGAATCAGTGAAAGCATTATTCTTGCCTCTGTGCTGCAGATAAAGAGAGGACTTCCACCACCAAGGTTGTCAATCTAAAACTAAATCCACGTTCCTCTACAAATCTCTCATAAATGATGTTTTTAAGTAATATTAACAACGTTGGCTTGGCGGAAGGCTTCCTGTCAGAATAGATATTCCACACCTGCTGTAAACTGATCATGACACACAGATGTGCATCGCATTATGAGATGGCAGTTTGCCAGCTCTCTGAATTGCCGTTAGTTTATCCAGGACATCGGATTCTCAATGATAACTGCACGAAACATTTAAGCGTGGCAATAATTGGAATAGGTATTTTTAAAATGATACCTGGACACCTTCTGTCTGCTCCCAGCTGCTTATTTTACAGATAAGAAGTAGTTTTCTATCCTATTAGAGTGCAGTACTCATGCAAGCCATGGGAGAGTGAGATGGAGTCTCTTTTGCCTCTGCATCATCTGCAAAATCATCAGCTAATCTCTTATTGCTGGGTCTTTATTTTCCACATGAATGGGAGAGGCAGAAAGCAGCACCGGATTGGTGGATCCCAGGTTTGGATTTGACTTGTAAATGAACTGCAATTTGAATACTTGGTCGATTGAATTTTTCCAGCCCCCTTGCCTTTGGACAACAGGTTCCTAGTGCCCTGTAGATGCATCTGAAGTGGGCCCAGGAAGAAGTGCACTGCCCACACTGGCCCTGCAAGGGAGTTCTTCCCATCACAAGGTATCGTGTAGCCATCATTCAGAGTTAGGCCAATGCTGTGCGATTTCAAAACCCGCCCTTCCTTCTGCAAACCATCACTCTGCAGGAGATCCATCTTGGTGATCATAATAGTCCTTTCTGGCCTAAAAAATCTATTAATCGAAGGCCAGTGAAAGTGCATTCCTTCCTCAAAATGAATCCAAAATGAATGGAGGAAGATGACCTATGCAGATACAATACATTGTGCGAAGACAAATGATGGGAGAAGGAGCGAGAAAGCAAGTGTGACTGGTCTGCCGTGGGATCTGGTTTGAGGGACTATCTTCAGGACGTGATCCAGTGTTTAGGACATCAGCCAGCTGAAGATTTGAGAGGAAGTCTGCCAGACTGTGTGACATGAAGTGCTGCTTGGAGATGGTTCATAGAGACTGAGTCTCATCTGTCAGTGCAGATGCAGTGGGTAAAAGGGGCAGGGATTGTGGGAGTACGAAAGGAGCAGGAGATAAAGCAAGAAAGTGGCAATAGGACGGAGAGCCGTTTTTCGGAACAATCCACAATCCGGATAACTGGATGGTATGCGCTGCTAACTCAGTATTAACAGCAACTTCATCTGTTGAGTCTAGCTTGGAACACAGCTTTAGGCACCAGAGTTTCCAAAGAGCTCAGAGAGAGCTTTTCCAATGCTCAGCACCCACAACAGGGACCGGATTTGGTAAGAACACAGAGCCCAAGGTAAGAACTCAGAGCTGAACTGGGCCCCTGCACTCTTTTCAACATTCTGGCTATGCTGGGCCATGATCCAAACAGAATAAACAGCAGCTAGAAAGATCCCAGCCCCCTCCCACCCAGTCAATTCAAACAGTGCCATGCAGGAAATGTCCCTAATAGAGACAAGTTAAGCCATAAACCTTGGATCTGAACTTCCCCAGAGGTAGGGGGTGTTTGCCTCCAGCATTTGGGGGTGAGGTTCAGATCTAATCATTTTTGCATTGTGCAAGGAGGAAATTGCTGAGATTCAATCACAGACATCAAGGGTGGGGGGAGGTGGATCCAGAGGGTGTGGGTCTGGAAGAAACCTAGAGCCAGCTGGTCTCCTCTCTGCAAATTGGCCTTAACTAAATGTGAAACAGATTGGGTTTAAGGTTGCTACATCTTGTATTTTCGTCTAGACTTGGCTGCTTTCTAGTAAAGTGCACGCAGGGGCTGTAAGCGGCATAATATTATTGCTGTTTGCCGAAAACAGGCATTTTGCTGTGATAGGATAATTGAAATTCAAGCTGCACTTTATGCAATTTGACATTAATTTGGGTTATTTGTGGGATGAAGTTTGCCCCATCCAATGAGAGCCGACAGTAAAGGAGAGCACGGGAAATGGAAATACACAGCGCCATTAGGTGCGAGGCTTGATTTGTAAATCACAGCGATGGGAATGAAATGGGGGATGGGAATGAAAGTGGCAGAGCTCAGCTTTTCACATGCTAAATAATTCAAGAAGGAAAACATTACAAGTACAGCGCAAAAGCCGAGAGTGTGAAAACAACGGCATCGGGGCGAATCATTAACGCCACGCTTTGACTAAATGTCATTTCAGTTCCATGAAAGCATAAAATCAAGATAGAATCATAGACTTATAGAATATCAGGGTTGGAAGGGACCCCAGGAGGTATCTAGTTCAACCCCCTGCTCAAAGCAGGACTAATCCCAACTAAATCAACCCAGCCAAGGCTTTGTCGAGCCTCATCTTAAAAACCTCTAAGGAAGGAGATTCCACCACCTCTCTAAGTAACCCATTCCAGTGCTTCACCACCCTCCTAGTGAAAAAGTTTTTCCTAATATCCAACCTACACCTCCCCCACTGAGAACATTACTCCTTGTTCTTATATCGGGGCCAAAGCATATCATTTCGGTAGCGAGTTTCAGAAAAGTCAAAGCAACCCCCAAGCCTGGGAAAGACACTGCACAGAATGATAATGGAGTGCTCTTTAATCCAGCTGAGAAAGGCCCGTCAAGAGCCAATCCCTGGAAATTGAAGCCAGAAAAGCTCAAAGTGGAAAGAAGAGACACTTTTTTTTCTTTTTCTTTTTCTTTTCTTTTTTTTTATCAGTGAGAGCAGTTACCCATCAGAACAGATTCTCAAGGGAGATGATGGATTCTCCATCACTTAAGTCTTTACATTGAGAATGGGTGTTTTGCTAAAAGATACACTCTAGTTTAGCCCCTGGACTCAGTGCAGGAATTTCTGAGTGAAATTTTATGGCCGGAGTTTTTCCTGGAGGTCAGTTTAGATGATCATAATGTGGCCTTAAGGCTATTAATCTAGGGACGGTAAAATTGTCCTCATGCCATAAAGTGAATCCACATGCACCATGCATGTGAAGACAGATGATGTGAGAACTACAGAGAAAGCAGATGTGCTAGGACTACACTGTTGTACCACTGATGGCTACCCTTCCATTAAGCTTTCCTCCAGGCTAACAGATGGAGGATGTGACACCAGTAAGCAGGCTGACCTGGAAAAGGCGCCGAGATAGTTAGAAAAACTGTCATTCTCTCAGGAGTGGATCAGCTAAAACTGAGTTTGTTTTGATTAAGTTTGTACAGGGTCTAGCGCTAATTGAGATTTTTGGGCTCTACCCTATTGAAGAAACAAATTAAATATTTTTTGTTATTTGCAGTGGTGTTGTAGCTGTGTTGGTCCCAACATATGAGACAGTCAAGGTTGGCGAGGTAATATCTTCTATTGGATCAACAGAAGTTGGTCCATTGTTGTTTGTATTACAGTGGCAATAATAATACAGCTGCAATCATGAATGGAGTCCTGGTCGCCAGGCACTGGACAAACAAGTAAAGCTTGTCTGCATGGGGACATCGAGGAAAATTAATCTGAATTAACTAAAGGTGTAAAATTTGAAGTGGGTTAATTAAACTGCATTAAGCCCTTATGTGAACACCCTCATTCAGAATTAATGTGGCCTTAATTTGGATTAGTTTAATTCATTTCCAAATCTAATTAAGCTAAACCATACTAAGGCCGCTTTAATTCTGAACAATCCCACCCAGTCTCCAGCCATAGAAAGGGAGGCCCTGATAATTTGGATCTTGTCTCTTTAAGGAATTAGCAATTTTTTGTGCGTAGAATGAGACAAGCATTTTTTGATGTGATGGAAACAGGAATTTAAAAGCCTCAATAAAATATAAAAGTTTTTTAAAAGTGCAGGTAATACATATTTTTAATTTCTCATGGCAGCATGCATCTACTGTATAGTATACCCAGTATATAATATCCTGAACTATTTCACTATAAAACGTAGTAGCCTTCACAACAGAGGAAGGTACATCTCACTGACTAGTAGAATCTGAATGCCTGAAGTCATTTATTGTCTGAACACACACACAACTTCCAAGCCAGTTAAAATATGTAAATTCCACTTAAGAAAAGAGCAATGCTAAATTAAGCTTTGCAGCTCTGCCAAGGTCAATAGCTTCACAATAATGCATCTGGATCTCAAGACGGATGCAGAGGGCTAGGCTATATCATTTTCATTCACACTAGTGGTACCTTGCTCCATGAGTAGTGGAAATCAATCAGCTGATTTGTGGAGGAAATTAATTACTCTATGTTAGTAAGCAGGGCTTAAAATTTCATATACTATTTCCCAGAGCCTCCCATGCTCCTCCCCATTCAGTGCTTGGGGCTTCAACCCCATAGGGAGTGCTGGGGCTTCAGCTCCGCGGGACGAAAATATTTTCCGGAGCTTCACTCCGGAGAGCTTTGGCTGAATTTAAACCGTGTTTGTAAGGGTGGTAGATTTGGGTCCATTTATAGAGACTGGATTTCTGAAAGAGTTGATCCAGATCCATCTATGAGGAAGCAAAAAATAAGAGGGGTAGGAATTCATTGTGATAGCCGTATTACTGTTCAACAGAACTCATGTGAGAGAACCCTCTGCTGAGCTAAAACAGATCAGGCTAAAGGAGAAAATGATTAAACAGGAGAAACTGCCAAATGAATTCACAATAAGCTCAGAACAATCAAAAATCCAACTAGTGTTGAAAGGATCACCTAGAACCTCTTGGGATTGTATAGACTCTACAATATCTGATAGAATAAATTTTGCTCAGTACTGGGGAAGCGGCAGTATTTTAGCTTTGACCTCCTGGCATCCATCTAAAATAAACTGTCAAGAATCAGAGAGGTAGCCGTGTTAGTCTGGAATAGCAGAGGTAACAAAGTCCTGTGGCACCTTAAAGACTAACTATAAAGTTTTGAAGCATAAGCATCCGACGAAGTGGGTATTAGCCCACGAAAGCTTATGCTTCAAAACTTTATAGTTAGTCTTTAAGGTGCCACAGGACTTTGTTACCTCTGCTAAAATAAACTGATATTCCAAAGTCTTCTCGCACTACTGTGAGAATCCAAACTTCCCCCGATTGTCTTTTCTCTAATTTGCTACATAACTGTAAGTCACCCTTTTCAGCTTAAATAAGACTGGTTCTGTAAGATAATACCTAGAGGTTACATATCACTTTGTTTTGGTTCATGGAATCTCATATTACATTCATGGGTGAGCTTGGTGATGCTGTTTGAAGTTCTAAAAGCTTTGGGTGAAGCATTCCACTTCAGCTGAACTGCTTCATCTGAGCTTCCATGGAGTAGGACAATTAGGAAGGCTCATGGTTCCTGGAATTGGCAAAATTAACAGAGCTAATGAAATTGTTTAGTAGCTGAATGGAAAGCAAATGATTGACAGTAATTAGTCTCTGGAGTTGCTAGCCGAAGAGTTAATCAAATTGCCCATACCGCGATTGATTAGACACATCATTTATTAGTTACTCTGGCTAAATACTTCACGGGCATTACTTTTCTCCTTTACAATGTTAGTCTGGTGCCTTTACAAGGCAGAGAATTGCTTAAAAGGAGTAAAATGTCTGGCAGACTGAAGCCTACAGCATTGTGCTAACATGACTTGAAAACATTAATCTCATGGGATAGAAGCGCAAGTGGCTAGAGAAAGACTAAATGGGATAACTGTCCATTGTCGGATGCTATGTTTTGTGGAGTTAAGGGAATAGCAAATAGCTAACAAAGATAAAAGTGGAAATTAACATGATGGTAGTAATCTAGAGGCTCCAATGTGCTAGGCCCTGCCAAGAAGGGATTACAAATTGAGCAGGCAAGGCCGAGAAAGGATGGCAGGGGATAGAACCTGGCCCATGGTCATCCATCGGATGTGTGACTGGAACCCAGGGTGTTCCTCCTGAATCCCAGTTCAGCAAGTAAGAGACTGTTGACTAGGAGGAAGACTGAACTGATGTGCTATGGCAATTTCTATGCAGAGTGTGTTCAAACTTAGACTAAACTGGCTGCCCCGTTGCTCCTGGGAAGCAGCTGCCTCATGTAAATAGAGTTTAATAGCATCAGGAGTTGTAATTCAAGTAAAGCAGATAATTCCAAACCCCTGGGGGTCATGCCTTCCTGGTAATTAACCAGGTGAGCCCTGTGAGAGCGACTCCGCAAGTCATCTAGGGTTAGGACCTTCACATCCAACTAAATGCGGCACAAGTCACCCACCACAGATGGCTCTTGTTTTCCTGCTGGGTGCTGTGGTGAACGTGATAGAATTATAGTCTGTCGTGCTTTGCAATTCCACACATAGCTGTCTAGAATTGTGGCTGAAGGGGAAAGTAATGGAAGGGTTAAGTAACTGAAGGGTTACTATCATTTTAATGTAAAACTTCTAATGTGTTCCGATTACACTGTAAAGAGGTGAGACAACACCATGGTAGAGGGGCATGTGGTGAGAATTCTAGCTCTAGAATTGCAGAGCTGTCCTCTTTAATTGAGAGCTATGCATCTTGCTGTCGCCGCCTCCTCCTCCTACTGGAAGATCTTTTGGGTGAATTCACAGCCCTGTAATTGTGGTATCACATTCATTATGACTGTCCTGGGAGACACTTACTCAGCCGAATGTTTTTATTTCAGGATCACTTGACATCTATTGTTGTTCTATAGCACACGTTCCTTTCGCAATTAGCTACAAAAGTACTGCAGGTTCAGGAAAGACAGGGGATTCCATGGGACCATTAAACTGGGGTGTACAAGGGATATGCCAAACCCCCATCATTCTTATCTTCCATATATATATATTTAATCCTAAAAGGCAGCAACACACTTATACTGAAATCAGTTCACTAGCCAGCCAGAAAATACAGCCACCTCTGGGATGGGACACATCACCTGTTCAACAGAACGCAGCAGTGTTAGATCACAGCCAGGGAAGGAAAAGTGAAGACCGCTGGACCCAGCTGAAATTGCAGAAGGAGCTTAAGGGTAGGCAGAATGTAGGACTAGACTTTGGTGAGGATATTGCGGTAAACGCCGCTTGGGGCTGGTCTACACAGGAAGTTATTGCACAGTCACCTACAGTGGTGTAGCAGTATCTACATGGGACATTAGTGCGTGGCAAGCTGGTGGGCTGTAGATGCCACTTAGGCAAGCCCTTATCCTAGCAAAGAGCAATATGGGATGTTATTGTTGATTGTGTTATTACAGGAGCACTTTCCGGTTCGAAACCCACATCTGTCAATTCCGAGTCCAGTGCTCTACTCACCAGCTCCTCTTTTTGTTCCTTTTATGGGAAAACATGGTCAAGAACTCAATTGCATGATTCAACCAAAAGATGCTACACACCAGCAGCCCAGGGGCTCTTGAAATCATTCTGGGGCATTGGTTCAGTATGAAATCTAACTATTTGCATCCGATGAAGTGGGTATTAGCCCACAAAAGCTTATGATTCTGTAACCCTTCTGCCCGTCAGAATTGGCAGCAACAAGGGCCGGGTTCAGTAAATAGGGGATCCCTCTCAACAATACAATGCAAACTGGCTCGAGCCCCCATCCAGTGACCTGGGAAAATCCTAACACACCCCTGGGCGCCTCAATGAGGCAATACTTCCCCTCTTGCAAGCACAGATCGGTGTAACAGAAGATCTTTATTAACATGAGGTAAATGACATCACTAAACTGGGAAAAACACCACACCTAGGGTTCATACACCAACCTGTGAGCAAATTGCCCCTCCCCAGCAAGTTTGGGCTGTGTCCTCTCCTGTAGGTTCAGGAGTCCAGCAACCCCAAAAGTCACCCAAAGTCCCAAAAGTTCAACAGCCCCAAAGTCTCTGGAGTCCCTGGTCAAAAGTTACTCTGCCGAGTCTTACCTCCCAGGCTGGGTGGAAGTGGAGGGCAGAGTGAAGGGTACCTTTACGAGGTCTGAGGCCGACAGCCCAGTCTCTCCATGGGGTGCTGGTTGCTCCGCTAGCCGCCCTGCTAGCCAACACTGGAACTGCTCTGTCCGCGGCTCGACTCTGCTCTGCCAGCTGTCTCAGGAACTGGTCAGGAACTGGTCAGGAACTGCTCCAGAACTGGTCCCCGGAACTGCTGTCTCAGGAACTGGTCGGCCAGCACAGGGACTGCTCTGCCAGCTGCCTCAGGAACTGGTCGGCCAGCACAGGGACTGCTCTGCCAGCTGTGTCAGGAACTGCTCCGCTAGCCGTCCTGCTAGCCAACACAGGAACTGCTCTGCTTAGGGCCCCCCACTTAAGATAAAGCTCAGTGATTTTCAGCTCTTAAGTGATTTCAGCTCATAGTGGGGGGGGGGGCTTAGTGCAGAGGCACCACCAGACCCAAAGCAACTTCAGCTCAGTGGGCTGAAGATAGACTCCTAATGGAAGCAAAAGTCAGCTCTAACATTCCACTGGGGAGAGAGGCCAGGTGCAATAGGCCAGTAAGGCCCTCAGACAAGGCCCTGACCACAAGGTCTAGGAGCCTGTCCACAGCCTCTCTCAATTCAGTGAGTTTTGGAACCCCTGTCCCTTGTCTAGGGAGCGCTACCCAGCTGATGGCGAGTCCCTCCAGCATGCCAAAGGCCAAATACATGTCCCAACCCCTCATTCACACAAACAGGTCAATCAGCACTCTATCATTCTTGCCCCAATACTACAGAAACTGGGGGTCCCACAGTAGCCAAAGTGATCATTTGGGCTGTTAGAGTGCAGGCCAGGTGCGGTGCGTGTGTCTAAGCAAATCAGGTGTTATTTTCCAAAAGTTACTGCAATTCCTGCAATTCACCACTGGATGTCACTCATACTGACACTGCAAAGTCATTGCAATTCCTGCAATTCACCACCGGATGCCACTCATCCTGACACTGCTTACACTTCTATACTTTATAGTTAGTCTTTAAGGTGCCACAGGATTCTTTGTTACCTCTGCTATTCCAGACTAACACGGCTACCTCTCTGCCTTATCAACCTCTCTTAATGCACCATTTCACAAACAGAGACACACAGTGGTGCATCTCCTTAGATACTCTAAAGAACAAGAACTAGGACCATTTGGTTATGTCGTTTATCACTTCAGGGGTAGGACTGTCTTGTAGTATGCATTTTTACATAATATAGAAAATCAGGGCCTAGATCTCATTTGGTGAGGGTCGGTGGAGTCGTATACATAGTTCTCCACATTCTAAACTTTCCTTTGAAAAATCTCCCGCTGTTATGGTTTCAAAAAAGTTTTGAAAAACATGACTCATGTATAACTGCTACTGAGTTGCCTGAGTTTGCAAAGAGCCTGAAATAATAGCTCTGAGTGTGAACTACCCCGTGCTTCTCCATGGGTAGTAACTCAGATCCCAGGGATGACACTGTAAATGTCAAGAGTATTCACTATGTCACTGCTCCTCAAAGTGTGGAAGAAAGGAGAGGATGCATCACAAGATCTGCACAATCTATTCTGTTCACTCAGAGTAGACCTTTAATAACACACAATAAGTAAAATGAGGGAATGACCAGTTTCATTTTCCAGAACGAGGGCTGAGCTTTCAAAAGTTTGGGAACTGGTATCTTAATCCAATAGTTATGTCAAGATATTGGATTGATTTTTTGGGGAAATTATTTCATTCCAATCTTAAACTCTATTGTAATCTGGAAAAAAAACAACAACCCATCAATCAGAAATGACCTTGGTTGGATACAATATTACAAACAGTTTGTTTTCTCGCCCTCCTGTTCGGCTGTCTGCAGATGAATATGATTTATGTTGAATGGCATTTTCTTCCGATTGCGTCTGAGGAAATCTCTATACATTTTAGCCTAATGGGTCAGCAAAATGGAATGCCTGGAGAAACACCACAAAATTTGTATCTAACCTAAGAAGAAGAAAAGGTAGAGTTCTATTTTGCATTGTTCTGTGTGCAACAAAGACCCAGCGAATGGAGAAAACATTTAAATAAAAATTGCTCTGAAAGCTACCCCTTGGGGTTTGAAAGTTCGCTCACTACTTGGTGACCCTCTGTGGCCAGCCATGGCATCGCAGCTCTCTCGCTGGGCTAGCACCCCATGTTTTTGTGCCCAGTGACTCAGACCTCCAGCTGGGTCCCATCTCTAGTTCACTCTTTCTGAGGTCCCAGTTGTCCCAGACTGAGTCCGAAAGTGTCTTCAATACAAACAAAAACCCTTCCTCCTTCTCTGAGGTGTTCCTCGGCCAGTCTTTGCCTCAGCCTGCTGCCCCCTTACAATGGGCTCATCTGCCCCCTTCTCAAGGGGGCATCAGGGGCACTCACACCCATCCTTGACTTTGCATTCCCGCCTGGGGCCCTGTACTGCACAGCTAGGCAAGCTCCTTTCCTTGTATTGCTGTTTTCCCTGGGCCACTTCCTACCTCACCTCTTTTCTTCCCCTGTAGGCCATCCAGTCTCTTGCCTGCATGATGAGGATCTTGGCTTCTCTGCCTGGAGAGACTTCCTTACTGACTCTCTTCTGTGAAGCTTCCTTTCCTGTCTGAGCTTTTCCTTATAGGGCTGGTCTTCACTAGGGGGAGAGATTGGCTGTAGATTACGTTAATAACATAGCTGAAATCGGCGTCTCTACAGCTGATTTACCTGCCGTCCTCATGGCGGCGGCAGGCGGCGGCGCGATCCCCTGTCGACTCCAGCTTGCACCTTTTGCCGAGTTGGACTTCCGGAGTCGATGGGGGAGCCGCTGATGATCGATTTAACCTGTCTTCACTTATGCAGCGAAAAAAATCAAGTCATCCTCCACTTCCTGCTCAGACAAAAGATGAATTAACTTAATTGTCCAAACTGGTCTCTTTATTCAGTGGGGAGCCAATACTGAAGGTAGAGCACAAGAGTGTTGTGATCACAGTGGCCAGTGTTGCTAAACAGAAAGACTGTTGCACCTTGAACCAGTCTGAGCCGGTTTTCAAATGTAGGATCCTACAGAGAATGGTATTACCAGCTCTGATGATAATGAACTGGAACAGTCATGCCTAGAGGTCACAAATGCATGGGTCACCATGGATAGGTCTGTCAGAGAGGATGGGGCACAATCTTCTGTCCATTTACTGATGGATGAGGGTGCTTCGTGCAACCCTGGCCATTTTGGCATCCAGTAGCAGTTAGGAGCCCATGCCTTAAAGATGTGAGGGCAGAGGCTCATGATACGTCACCTACCAGCCTTGCCTCTATTTCTGATTTTAACATTCACTTCCTTTGGATACGTGTGTTGCCCGCTCTGTGCTGGCTTTTCGAATCAGGTTGAAGGCACTTTTACTGCCCATTTTTAAAAATTGTTCTTCTGAATTACTGGAACCAGGTGATTTCCACACCTGAATGTTTAGCACCCTGCAATGTTTTGGGACACTGTGGACAAGATTGTGACTTCGAGAAAAGGGGGAGTAAGACATCCACTTACATTCTTGGATGGGATACCTGGATCTTGGCCCCAGAGGCACAAGAATAAGGAGGCACTGCATCCTCCCCTCACCTAGAGTAGGGAGGAAGGGAGAGATGTGGGAGGAGCCTTGGATCCAAATCTGGTACCTATTGGCTAGCTCAGCACAAAGAGGTATTGTAATTTTCCGCTGGTATAAGCCAGGACCAGGAGCAAAAGGATGAACAAAACCATATCTGAGAATCCCTAGCCTCTGTTTGCCAGAAGCTGGGAATGGGTGACAAGGAATGGATCACTTGATGATCACCTGTTCTGTTCATTCTCTCTGGGGCACCTGACATTGGCCCCTGTCGGAAGACAGGATACTGGGCTAGATGGACCATTGGTCTGACCCAGCAGGGCTGTTCTTATGCTCTTAACAGTGATTCAGGCCCACTTCTCAGTCAACTGTGTCCTAGGACTACGGCGTGGCTATGCCTAAAGCCCCAGTCTAGCCCTATGTAAATGTATATTTGTGCTCATTTTGCAGGAGTTTGTGAAAACATGATTTTTCTGCACACCAGAGCTCCTTGCTGATGTAAGGATGACCAGCACTGCCTTGAAAGTCAAATACCATTACAATAGCTTTTTCCCTAGGCAACCCAGCTCATCTGAGTTTCACAAGTCATGTACCTTTTTCAGAAATGATTGCACACCATATTACATAGGGTGTTTTCCTCTTAATTGTTTTCAGCAAAGCAAATGGTACTAAACCCGTGTTATCAGTGTGTTAAACATTTAGTGTGTTGTCCCGCTTTGCTCCGGCTGTATCAACAATTTAGTTTCTCATACTCTGTTCATACAAAAACTCATCTGGGTGAAGAGGATTTGACCGAGATCTAATGTAAACCAGACTGTGTCAAATAGATTTCTTGGTCACTTCTGCTGATGCACTGGGTGTGGGACTCAGAGTAGCGAGGATATGAAGTCTAAATGTGAAGCCTTAAGCTATTTGTAAATAAATGGTTTATCTAAAAAAAGAGGGAGCATCAAGATTTCCTGTTGAAAAAGACGTGTGTGTGGAATATAAATAGACGTATGTGTGGAATGTTCAACAGAGCCGATAGGCAGAGAGGCCGTGACTTACATTTATATATCATCTTTCATCGAGAAGGATCCCAAAAGTGCTTTGCAAGCAAAATTATATTTAGGAACCCACTACTGAAATGGAGTCCCTTCTAGGGTGGAATATGGCACTGGGGAACACTGAACAATCTGTTAGCACAGGAAGGGAAGAAGAATTCTGTACTATAGGGGAATGTTAGGTAGCACGGGCACTGTGGGCTTGTGATGGGGTACGTACCCCACACAGGTCCTGAAAGGGTTAATGTGGGCCTGAGGGGCCAGGTAGGGTACCTGGCTGCACCTGGAGGGAAAGCCAGGATTAAATGAACAAGATGCTCAGATGGGCTGGAGTAGGCTGGATTATAAAGCCAGGAAGTTGCAGCAGAAAGGGGATTCAAGGAGAGAGTCTGCGTCACGGTCTGGGAGCAAAGAGTAGGGGAAGTGAAAACAGAAGAGGGAGAATAAGTCCTGGGGTTCGAGCCCTAGAATAAGGGTCATTCTCAGATGAGCCGTGGGGATAAGAAGCCTGAGACCTGGTCTACACTGGAGGGAGCGGGGGGAAGGGATCGACCTAAGATACGCAACTTCAGCTATGGGAATAGCGTAGCTGAAGTGGACGTAATTAGGTCGACTTACCGCGGCGTCTATGCAGCGCTGAATCGACTATTGCCACTTCCCCGTTGACTCTACCTGAGCATCTTGGCGCGGTGGAGTACGGGAGTAGATGGGAGAGCGCGTGGGAATCTATTTATCATGTCTAGACGAGACACGATAAATTGATCCCTGAAAGATCGATGGTGTGTAGTGTAGACCTGGCCTGAGAGAGCTAGATAGGAAGAAGCCCAGGGAAACAGCCGCAAAGGGTAGAGTTGTATAGATCTTGGCTGCTTATTATAGGGTCCCTGGGCTGGAACCCAGTGTAGAGGGTGGGGCTGGGTTCCCCCTAGTAGCCCCTGGGAAGTGGCACAGGAGCGTTGGGGACACCAACTGGACGGCTGATCCAGAGACTTTGTTACCTGAGAAGGGGAGGAGTATAGGGACCTGGCCAGAGGGCTGAGTTAGGAAAAAGGAGCTCCCTGAGTCCCGGGGAGAGAGAGGGGCCACTGTGCGAGGAAGGGGGCGTCAGACATGAGTGGAGCTAATTCCCAGACATAACGACACCCCTATCAATGAGTGAACCCTGTGACAGGGCCACATTCCCACAGGATGTATATTAGCATAGATCCATTGAAGTCAATGGAGCAACATCGATTTAGACTAGCTGAGGTTTTAGTCCATCATTTCTTTTTCATCTTTTTAAAAAACTAAATAAAAATAAAATGTCATGAAGGGGATTTTTTTTCTCTAAATCTTTTCAGTTTTAAGGTATTGCATCTTATTCTACCATTTGGGGAAAACGATCCAGTATTGTTGGCAGAGGATAGCGCTACATTCCTCTCCTATTGACTGTTTAAAAATAGTTCTTCTTTTCTTTATCCTGGGGGCAAAACAATCATTTAGATAATTGAGGATAGAAAAGTGATTTTCTCTGAAATAACTACAGTTTAAACTCCTTTCAGATAAGAGGGAGGTCAGAGAGAGCATCTGGTAAAAGGCTCCCATGAAAGCTTGCATGGGGAAGCTGAGCTGCTCAGAGGCTTTTCCTGACCTGGTTAAAACACTCTGAAATCAGGTTCTTTTGTGTTTCTCAAGCTTAGGCTTCAGGAATCGGCATTTCGTGGATATCTAGCTTTTCACTGTGGATAGAGAGAGGAGTGGGGTTCCTTGAAACAGGGGGAGTTTTGCTATTGACTTCAGGGGGAGCACTTTGAAGTGCTCGTGAAAGGTTCTAGTTCAACACGCCTGTGGCCCTTATTGCCCAGTCATAGAATCTCAGAGTTGGAAGGGACCTCAGAAGGTCATCTAGTCCAACCCCCTGCTCAAAGCAGGACCAATCCCATTTTTGCCCCATATCCCTAAATGACCCCCTCAAGGATTGAACTCACAATTCTAGGTTTAGCAGGCCAATGCTCAAACCACTGAGATATCCTCCCCCCCCCCCCCCCATCATACAATATCAGGGTTGGAAGAGACCTCAGGAGGTCATCTAGTCCAACCCCCTGCTCAAAGCATGACCAACCCCAACTAAATCATCCCAGCCAGGGCTTTGTCAAGATGGACTTTAGACACCACTAAGGATGGAGATTCCACCACCTCCCTAGGTAACCCATTTCAGTGCTTCACCAGTCTCCTAGTGACATAGTTTTTACTAATATCAAGCCTGTATCTCCCCCACTGCAACTTGAGACCATTACTTCTTATTCTGTCATCTGCCACCGCTGAGAATAGTCTAGCTCCATCCTCTTTGGAACCCTCCTTCAGGTAGTTGAAGGCAGCTATCAAATCCCCCCTCACTCTTCTCTTCTGCAGACTAAATAAGTCCAGTTCCTTCAGCTTCTCCTCATAAGTCATGTGCCCCAGCTCCCTGATCATTTCCATTGCCCTTCGCTGGACTCTCTCCAAATTGTCCACATCCCTTCTGTAGTGCGGGGACCAAAACTGGACACAATACTTCAGGTGTGGCCTCACCAGTGCTGAATAGAGGGGAATAATTACTTCTCTTGATCTGCTGGCAACACTCCTACTACTATTATTCAAGTTTTACAGATTCGGAAACTGAACCATGAATAGCTAAGTGACATGCGAAGTCACATATGAAGTTTGGGGGTAAAGCTGGGGATAGAATTTGGGTCTCTTGATCACAGAATTAGCCCTCCATCCCTGTTAAGTACAAGTATGTGCACACTTTGCTTGAATGACCCGAGTAGTAATACTAATTACAATACTTCTCGGTGCAGGAAGTTGCCTCTTGGATTACACTACCCAGAATCCTTAAGAGGAAGATGAGTGCATATGAGTTTATATAGGAAAAAAAATACAGTATGCTGCATTGTTAGCAATAAACCTCATGGTTCTCTGAAGCGCCTTAGAGAAACAAAATTCCAAAGTCTACAACATAAACCACGGCCTTTGATAAAGATTCATATAGCTATGAAAGACAAAAAAAATCAAAAGGGATAATAATAGTTAATTAAGGTTTCTGAGAATGTGGAGGGATCATTTAATTGTCGGGATTCAGGATGCAGCAAACTATGTCCATTGTGAAAATCCCCTGGCTTTTAAAGTAGTCAATTTGAAACCTGCATCTTTTACAGCACCGCCTGGTCAGAGAGATTAAATGTTTAGTGGCACACAATGTATTATTGATGCACTTTTGACAGCATTTTATGCCTCATTTGCTACCAAAGTTATCAGATTTTAGTCAGTGGCCAAAGACTAAATTGATTCTAAAAGGATTCCTTTAAGGTGTTGGTACGTGAGATTAGAACAATTCAGAAATAATCTTGATCTTTTCTTCACCCAGTGCTTAAAGCAGGGGTTCCCAACCTTCTCTAGTTAATTCACTGCTCATTAAAAGGAAACACTTGAAGTAACTATACCCTGGAAATGATTTCCATTTGTGTCTGGCTTATAGCAGGTAAATCATCTTAAAAGGTACCATCAAGTGGTTGTAGGACTGCATGTAAATTGGATCTAACTATATAAATAAATGAACATGCATTAAATGGAGGAATGGGGAAATTATGGAATCTGATATTAACGGAAACATTTCCCTGATTTATTTTAATTATAATGAAAATGCTCTTTAAAATGCATTGAAACTCACCGGCCTTGTTCTTCTGCATGGGAACCAGAAAGTGAAGCTGAGTAACTACTGTATTAACTCTATCCAAAAGTCACCAGCATTGTGGTACGTAGATATGGTAAAAGACTGTCCCGACCCCGAAGAGCTTATAAAGTAAGCAGACAAGAAGGACAAAGGGTGGGGAAAAAGGGGAAATATTATCAACACCATTTTTAAATCATTGGCTAAGTAGGTCACAAAGAAACGGAATGACATCCTGAAGATCAGTGAGAGACATGCATATAGGAACTATGGTGTTGAGGGTTACATACACTAGAATAGGTCACCTGCATCCCAGTCATGATCCTTAACCCCTAGATCATCTTTCCTCTTCAGCGGAAGCCACGTCAGCATGACACGTGCCACACAATGCAGGACACTCCATCTAAAATGGCGGTTCGCCACAGCAAGCACTTACGGCTTCAGTTCCTTCAGGTCCCAGCAGTGAGCGAATCCTCAGTGGCGGTATATTTTCATTAGAACTAGTGCATACATTAAAACCCACTAACCCTTTGGTCAGGAGCTTCCTCCTGAAGATTACAAGCAGGTTTTCCATTCTCACATACTAGGAGGCCAAGGCTGTCCCCTGTTCCCCCTCTGAAAGAGGCTCATTACCTGTGTTTAGAAGGTTTACAGAAGCTGCATATTGACTCCCAAGAAACAAGGGAGAATCACTGGTGTAAAACTGTATAAACAAGAGTACAGTTCCGTTCCCTGTCTCCTGTCTAAATCCCCAAAGTACATCCCATTTCACAGAAGAATTTCTGTATCCCAGGGCATTTTTAAACTGCTGGGTCAGCAGCGAAAGACTCTCAACTCCAGTGCCTAAGACCAAGTCAGGCTGGATGGGTAAGGCTAAAAATTGGGATGGCTAACTTCAGCCTGAGCCATGGATTTTTCTTGTATCTCACCATATTGGACTGGCAAAGGAGAACATAATAACAGGCCAAACCATAACCGAGCGGCTTACCTACTAAACAGACTTTCATGGCTGGTACAATGTGCACCTTATGGTTTATTGATGGCAACATTTCCTTTTACATGGTCCTAAAAGCCCCCCCTTCCTTTGACTTGTTAATTTTTTATCTTGGCATTTGGAAACCCTTGTTATTAAGAAAAAGTCCCAGCCGCCTTTCCTCTTTGCATCTGAGTTTCAGGAAGCTCTTTAACTAAATCAATTGCCAGTAATTAGAGTACTATTTCTAACTGTGCCTAAATCATATTTGATTGGGGCTATTGTGTTAGCTCTTCCCATGAACTGTATTTCACTGCATCTGAATTATTCCAAGTGTTCCTCTAATCCTTTCACGTTCCTTCAATTCAAAGATGAATGTCTTGGTTTTACACAACAGTATTATCAAAACCTCCCTCTCAAGACTAATATGTCTGCAAGAAATAATTTTTCATGTAATGTGTGGCCTGACAAAGAATTATTATAATGTCTTAGGGAGATTAGTTCATTTTCACTCAATTTCTGCATTCCCATTCATCACTCCGACACCACCAGGACTTCCAAAATAGTCTATGGGGTGGGGGGGGGGAGGGCAGAAAACGTGGGCATGATATTTTCTGTCTTGTTATTGATCCTTTCCTAATGGTCCCTAACATTCTGTTAGTGTTTTTGACTGCCGCTGCACACTGAGAAGATGTTTTCCACGAAGAGCAATAGGTCCTGAGAGATAGGTGGGCTGGTGGGTAGCCATGCATGTGTGCTGGCATTTGTTGTGGATTTAGTGGTATTTCCCTGTCACTTTAGAGGCAACCACTGATGTAGCACATCCTCCTTTTTCACCACTGTCAGTACCCGGATGGGATGATTTAGTTGGGGATTGGTCCTGCTTTGAGCAGGGGGTTGGACTAGATGACCTCCAGAGGTCCCTTCCAACCCTAATAGTCTATGAGTCTATGATACCTGTGTATAGTAATTGAGCATGTTGTCAATTCTCATCCATTTTTAATTCTCTCCGTGTGCATTAATTTATATCTCAGAAACAGGTGTGTGAATTTTAATGGAACAAAGAACAGTCACTTCTCTAGCCTAAAGGCTATTCCTGCTGACTAGCACAAGCCTGCCGCAAATGCCCTTCTGGCATTAAAATCTATGAGCAATGGAGCTTCTCTGAGGCAACACCTATGCCTCGAACCATTGTGTGCAGGGTACATGTAGCTACACATCACAGTGAAAAGCAGGCAGGATCCATGCTGGGGTGTGCAGCTAAATGTGCCAGCGAAAGGCTCTGGCAGAGGGGCAGCAGCAGGGAAAGGCTCCAGCAATGGGCAGCGGGCAGGGCCTTTCCCCATTGCCTCTCCCCTGCCAGGGCCTTTCTGCACTGTCAGTCTTTTCCTGTGGTAGCAAAGAGGCAGTGGGACTGCTAAAGCTGCTAAAAAGAGCAGTTCAGACCTGGAGGCACAGCTTGTGTGAATGGAGAGCTGTGCAGGGGATATACTCAGGTACACACCCACACCCTTCTTCTTTACTCACCTACATTTTGCCTCACCATCTACACTGCTACTTATACCTGCGCTCGGGGGGCGGCCCATATTTGTACTCTCCACACCTAAGTAAACAGTGACAAGAATCCTTTGTAACAGACAGTGTCGGACAACCGCAATGCTGGGGATGTGGCCACCTCTTTGCATCATAGAGCTACTTGCTGTTTCTGATGTCTTGAATTCTGCCTTTTTATAAGAACCACATCTCCATCTCTCTTAATGGGCTAGCAGCCTTTTCCGGGACTAACATCTCCCAGATTCTGAGAATTACCAGTCAGTATATGCACCTGCGTGCTGCTCATTTACCTCTGTCTGCTTCCAAACTTGCCACCTGTCGTACCACTTGCTCCAGTGGTTTGGACATGACATTGTCATCTTTGATTAAGGTGTTTCATGTCTCTGAGGACAAGCTATTTATAAACAGGTCGAGAAGAATGGAATCTTATATAACAGCCCACTGTTCATAATTCCCAACTTGCTGTTAACCCTAGTGATCTCATCGCCACAATCCCCTGGTCTTTTTCTCTTTGGTGGAGCTAAGAAAACCTGCCAAAGTTAACCTACTGCAATGATGCTAATGCACGTACAGATTTCTTTTGGAGATATAAATGGGCTTGCCATTCATGTCTGTTGTGCAAAATAAATCAGAGTTCCTCATGACTTGCAAAAATTTTCATCTAAGAGCTCTACTGGAATTCTTCACTGATGGATCTTCACTGGCAGCTTGCTGAAAGAAAGCTTTTGCATCAGTATCTAGGAAGCATCCAGACTCTTGCTACTTTTTCATCAGTCCATTCACTTACCTTTCCATTAGCTGATGTTTTCTCATAACATCTGCAAACTTGCAATCTGGAAGGGTCTCCATAGATGTTATTGCCACCAGCTGTAATCAGAGGCCCGGAGAACACTTGAACTATCCTACTTCAATAGCAGGGAGATAGACTTCTAATGCAAGTTTCAGTGCTCAAGATGAGTGCTTTCACAAATTATCCCTTTCAGCCAGACAAGAGACCTATACATGGTACAAAGAAAGCCCTGATGGGTGATCTCCTTAGGTCACTGGACAGTGGCCAGATGACCATGTCTATCCTTCAGTGACATGCAATGCTGTGACTCATGAGGTCCTGTTCACCTGCCTACATGGGTTGGTGGATGAACATGAAGTCACTAGAGGCTGACTCTGTTCATTCCTGTTAGATGGGCCCCAGACAGCACCAAGAGAGGCCCAAAGGGCCCTTATATGCTGTGATGGGGGAAGGCCAGATGGCTCTAGGAAAGTGCTAAGGAACAGGTATGTGAGTTCCAGACTAAACAAATTCCTGGTACCTTTCGAATCAAATGGCAGTTGTTCAGGTTAATCAAGACACCTGGGGCCAATTAAGAAGCTTCTAGAAAGCAATAGAAATAGCTAGCCTGATTGGGACACCTGAAGCCTTCTGTGACTAAATCGTCGCCTTAAGCACAACCTAATGAGACAGAAACCCAGCTCAGAGTTCACTGTGGTCTGACAGTCAAAGTATCCAGGTCAAATTCTGCTGGGCTAAAACAACAATCAAGGAAGATTTGTTCAATCTGCATGAGGCCACGGAGCCAGAAGCTTTGATGGAGGTGAGCCTCCGAAATAAGCTAATCTGGGGCACTTCTAATGGCCAGACCCAAGACCCAGCAGAGCTTCCAGCTGTTCAAATACAGGCCGGCTCTGTTTTGCACCTCTGTGAACTGAAACCTGGAACCCTCCTGCCCCTGAGATGTACAACGGTAAGTAGGGTGTTGGAGGCTCAACGCCTGTAACTGATTGCTCTCTGCCCTGATGCTTCCCCCCCAATGGGGCTGTGCCACACAAGCACAGAAATGATGCCATGCAGTCTGGCAGCTGAAACCGGCCCTTTCGGCTCTGATCAAGTCCCTGCCTGCCGAGAGAGAGCGGCGGAGTTCACAGATGGAACGTTTGTGGCAGCGATGTTTTCCATCTCCCCGGCTAACAGTGGCTGATCAGATGAGAACACAAACTGAAGAAAGGCAGCATGTCTCGTCTGACCTTGTCATTCTAAGTGGTTGTGGCATTGCCAAGAACTCTTGCCAACCTCTGTCTCTTTCTCTCTAGCTTCTTTCTGTTTCCCTGGAACAAAGTCCCGCCTGCAATAAACAAGGGGGGAAACTACAAGAGGACAGCAAAAAATATGTCATGATGATCCCTGTTGCCTCTGCCCAGCTGCAAACATCTCCAGGCGACATAGGTATGCACTTCACTACCTGCTGTTAATTACAATTGTTTGTCGCTAGCAGGAAGGAGGTTAGTAGGTAGAGAAAGGACTAGGAATGACAACTGGGTGCTAGTCTCAGTTCTACTTCTCAATGCACTGGGTGATTTGGAAAAGTCATTGTTCAGTGTCTCATTTTAACCACCTGTAAAATGGGTATAAAGCCTAGCTCCATGGCAGGTGGGGGGTGAGGATTTATTAATGAACTAGTACTTGCTTTGTAGGTCTTACAACCCAGGCAGTGCAATGTACTGTTTTGAGGACACTTTCATATAAAGGTAGTAATTGTAGGGTTGATTTCTTTTTTGTTTGGAGAGATGGAATTGATAGGAAGAATTCCACTTCCCATGGCATCGCTTTGCCAGTTACCTGAGATTTCTTAGGACATCATTAGCACAGAGGAAAGGTTGCAGGGGAGGATTCCTCATCCTGTCTGATGCACCTACCCAGGACATGAAGGGACTGAGCTGGATAGATTAGGGCTTCTGAAGGGCAGCCCCCTTGCAGCTGCTTGAATGGTGTGGGGTTGAATTCATGGTGGACAGTAGAAGACTGGCATATGTGCTGTGACCTCCGCAGCTGAAGCTCCCAGCACTGGTGCTGTTAAATGAAGACACCTGGCTCCATTTTGTCCCTGGTGAGCTGCATTTTAAATGTATTTTAACCCTTGTGCTGCTGTTTCCCACTGCATCCTCTGTGGGAGACCAGATGCCAGCGTAATCCTCATTGTGGGACCTTGAATCCCTTTTCTACCAATTTTTGAGTCTTCCTTTTCAAGGTTTTCTTACTGTTTACCTGGAACACTAGCTAGAGAGAGCTACATGGCTCTGCCCATAAGGGGAGTCCATGGCCCCTGCTGGCATAGTGAACTCGGCTATCTAGGGGCCTGATAATTGTCACTAATGCTGGGGTCTGGCATGAATCAAGATGCTTAACAACATGAAGCCTGCAGCAGAAAGCCATTTGCTTTGTCCAGAGATTTCCCACTCTTTCTCTCTTCCGCTCTGCCTAAATGATCCAGTCACCTTCAAAAGGCAACTGGAATAATCCACAGAGCCCTATCCTGCTAT
The DNA here is from genome assembly GCA_032164245.1 of Sternotherus odoratus. Classification (NCBI taxonomy): domain Eukaryota; kingdom Metazoa; phylum Chordata; order Testudines; family Kinosternidae; genus Sternotherus; species Sternotherus odoratus. Next base: position 6,622,193 of record JAVMKO010000002.1, read on the forward strand.
TATTATAAGCTTGAAAATAACCAAGGCTCTGGGGTATATAGTCATTAGCGACTATTACTCCAGACACCTTTTGCAGCAACAAAAGCCTGGGAACCAGCTTTCTAGTCATTGCAAACTCCTGCTGGTGCTGGAAATAAGGTAGTTCTTGTGTTGTTCATATTATTATTCCTTGACCTCTGAAGGTGTCCCACTGCCCTTTCCGCTACCCTGTTATTAAAATAAAAATGTGGCAGGTTATTGACCTGCTCCCTCTCCCCCCCCCCCCCCCCCCGGGCTACCCTGGCAGCTGTTCCCAGTGAAAGCACTGTTTCCTGGAGACACCCCTCTGTAGGCAGCTACATCCTGTCGGGCTAGATCCAGAGCAAGGGTAACTTGGCACAGTTTCATTGACTTCATTGGTGCTGTCCCCGTTTACACCTGTTGATGATCTGGCCCTCCAGATCGAATGGCACTGAAGTCATCCCTGGCACAGAAAACAATGATGCTATCCCCATGGACACCTGCTGAGGAATCATAGAATCTCAGGGTTGGAAGGGACCTCAGGAGGTCATCTAGTCCAACCCCCTGCTCAAAGCAGGACCAATCCCCATGTCCTAGAGGAGACCCATGTCCTAGAGGAGTAGGTTTATTTCAACCACATTTATCACCCAAAGTGGAAACATGTAGGGAAGGGAGAAAAGAGGAGAAAAGTGGGACAAATTCCAGCCTAGAAAGAAGAAAAGGAAAGTTATCTGTAGACTGTACAGCCTTTCCGATTTCCCAATGAAACATTAAAATAATTGAGGCTGATGAGCAGTGTAAATTTCCAAGAGTAATGCCTATTAGAAAATGAAACTGTCTCTCCATGGACGTGATTTTAATCTTGTTTCTTGAACCATTTAAAATGAGATGGATCTAAGCCCCAGAGACCATCTTGTAGGGAATGATCTATATTGGCATCATGGATGGCCTAGCTGTAATCCAGTTCCAATTTCTCTGCTTCTACTCAATATAATGTTTGAATTTTTTAAAAAGTTGGTTCTATCCCAGGTCTCTGCATGTAATATACAAAGTGATTCAGTTTCACTGTAAGTGACTGCATGAAATGAGCCCTGATTTGACTTCAGGGGTCTCTGAATCAGGCCCTTAGTAGATTGAGCATAGGGATGGGAGACTTGGGGCAGTATTTTAAAAGTTGCTTAAGGGATTTAGTTGCCTCATAACCACTAAAATTAACAAGAAACAGGTATTTAAATCCCTTAACTTTGGAAACGTTGAAAAAATTCATTTTTGGATTCTCTTCTCAGGTTTATCAGTAGTGAGCAAAATAACACTAAGTTACTTTCCCTCTCTAAGCCTGTTTCACCATTTGTAAACTGGTTTACCTACTGCACAGCTAGAGCTAGGTGATTAATACAAGGCAAATAGTTTATTTGATAAATTTCACCTTTTCTTTTCTGCTCACAAATTGCCTGCAAGCAGATTTCGATTTTCTCAAATGTATTCCATATTTGCCATTATTCACTTGAATAATTTCTGTAAATAATTTCTGGGCTGTAGCTTATTCATGAGCAAATTTGCTGCGAGTATTTGACATTTGAAGTTTGAATCTTGGGATTTTGGGCTGGACAAAGGTCACACAACTTTTCCATCCCTCTCCGATAGACGCATCCAACTTTTACAATTGGATTTCATGTTAGAATATTTCTGATCGTGAATTTCAAATGTGCTTCCTATTCATAGTCTGCAATGATCACTTAACATTTACTGCTTTGAGGAACATTAATGATGATGCTTATTATTTGGTATTTGTATTACCGTAGCAGCTAGAAAGCAGGTCATGGGCCAGAACTCTGTACTGCTAGGTGCACTACAAACACAGTCTTACTAGAAAAACGAGAATAGTCACTGAAACCCATTCAAAGAGAATCAGATGAAAACTTTCAGAGCTCATTTACACAGAATTTTCGCCTTTTTTCACCCAGCTGTACTCTTAAGCATCATGTGGCTTTCTAATGTATGCAAATAGCTTTGAACACATCAAGTTCAATATAAATGCCAATTGTTATTAGTCTCATTACATTTGGCTAATATTTAATACTAAAATGCTAACAGGGCTTATTATAAAATAGTTGTGACAAGTGCTAATTATTATTAAAGAATCTCCTCTAAAATTCTTTGTCCATCTTTCCATGGTTGTATTAGTTGCAAACTCAATTTTTGGTATTTCCTGTATGCCCGAAAACCCCCTCCATCCCCCGCAAAAAGCTGTAAAATGTCACTCATTCAGGCTTTGGTTAATAATAGAGACTGTAGTGGATATAGAAACCCTTTGTCAAATGCAGATTCTGTATACCCCCCTCCCCCCCTCCCACACACATTCTTTTTATATCTCTATCATCCCATTTGGCTGAAAATTAGCATTATCAGGCAATTTCGGAAAGAGGGAAAAAGCAGATAAGAAGAGGAAAGTGAGTTTGGTAACGCCACACGATCCCTGTGGTGAATAACCTGAATAGTTAGAGTTTCATTTCTGTTGTGTCAGTTTCCATTTCTCACCCATGTTTAATTTTGAATGCTGTTCAATTGGCCAGCACCGTGCTCCAAATATGTATTCTTTGCTTATCCTTGTGGTTTTGTACTAAGAGTGGAAATATAAGTTCGGTTCAGGAATCGATTGTCACTTGTTTTATTAAAAAAACAATCGCCCAGTTTCCGTGCTCCATTACCCTGATGGAAACCTGGAGAAACACCATTAACATCAATTGTAGAACACCAGCTTTGCACCTGCATACCTGGGAACAAGAGCTGATTCGGTGCTGATTGCTATAATCGATGTCAAAGGGAAAAGATCAGAGAAATCACGAGGTGTTTATAGGGACATTAGACCAGTTTATATTGTCAGAGAAAATCTGTCTGTGCTTTGGTTAAAATGCATGAGAAGAAAGTATATTAAATCGATAACAAATAGTAAAAACAAAAATCTATTGTGGATAGTGTAATTGACTCTGAGAGAAGTCAATGACACTATACACAATAGAGAGAGAGAGAGACCCTGCAGAATTTGCAAACTATTTTCTCAATCCAGAAAAACACTTAAACTCATGCTTAAGCCCTAAGGACCTCAATGGGACTTAAGTGCATGCTTAAGCACTGCCCAGACGAGGGATGCTTTCCTGAATCAGAGCCCATATGTGCCATCCTATTTCTACTGAACTCACTGAGAGTTTTGCCTATGGATGCTTCACTGTGGGAGGAGATGGGCTTCTAGTTAAAACTCTGGACTGGAGTTCAGGAGACGTAAAGCAAAGGGGGGGAGAGGGTGAGCAGAGCAGGGATAGCTCAGGTTTGAGCATTGGCCTGCTAAACCCAGGGCTGTGAGTTCAATCCTTGGGGGGGCCATTTAGGGATATGGGGCAAAAATCTGTTGGATGATTTAATTGGGGATGGGTCCTGCTTTGAGCAGCGGGTTGGACTAGATGACCTCCTGAGGTCCCTTCCAACCCTGATTGTTGTTCTATGATTCTATGAAAGCAAGCAGGCCAGTGCATTGGGTACTTGCTGATGATTCCAAATGGCCGTCAGATGTAGCCCTATGCAGCGAACAGGTTGGAGGCATAGCATGGGCTACCTGCAGTGCCCGGCACTAGAAATTGGAAGGGGTGTGTGGCCATGGCCCTCAGGAGCCCTCTCTTGATGCTTTGGGGTGTCTAGCATGACTGGCAATGCTATCTTTCCTCATGCTCGCACTTAAGGAGCTCCGTTAAATGGGTCTGTGGGGACGCTGCCCTCAGTGGTTTCTTGAATTAAATTGCAACCCACTAGCCTCAAGATATTCCCCACAATATATAGAGTGCCATCGTTACAGCCTTGAGACCACATCACCTTCTCAGATACACTGTATGGCTCACGAGTTAGTTGGGAATGTCTAGCAGACAAAGGGAGCTTAAATCTAAAAGATCCACAACACGAATATTTTAATTTCCATCCCTACTGATACTCGTATAGGATTTTGCAAGGTGCTGAGAGCTGATTTCAGTGGAAGTAGTGGGTATCCAGGACCTCCAAGGAGACACACAGCACCCTGCAGGATTGGGCTGTGACCAGGGTTCCAGGGGAGGGGACGGGTATGCTGAGATTACTCAATTAGGGCAAACTGCAAAGAATGGGGCGGATGATTCCGCAAACTGGTGGTTATTCTAATACTTAGATTCACCAAACCAGCAACAAAACAGCTTCCACATTACATTGCTGGTTACCCAGAAGACAGAAATACAGGTCCATTAGAGCAACTGAGCCTTGAGCTCCCACCCAGACACCCCATCAAATATGACGAGGATTACTGAACATCTTATTTATCATATAAAAAGTTCTACCACTCCCAAAGGATCAGACACATTACTCACAAGGTCAATGAATATTTCACCTCTTATCCAAATACACGCTTACAGCCAAGTCTTATTAACTAAAGATTTATTAAAAAAGAAAAGAGAGGGAGAGAGTGTATTGGTTCAAAGATCAGTATACATACAGGTACAGGAAATCCTTGCTTAACATTGTAGTTATGTTCCTAAAACATGTGATTTTAAGTGAAATGATGTAAAGTGAATCCAATTTCTCCATAAGAATTAATGTAAATGGGGGGTTAGGCTCCAGGGAAATTTTTTTCACCGGAGAAAAAGCTATATATACACACGCATTGTTTTAACCAAACAATTTAATACTGTACACAGCGATGATGATTGTGAAGCTTGGTTGAGATGGTGAAGTTAGAGAGTGGGGATATTTCCCAGGAAATACCTTACTGATAAATGATGAACTGGCTTTTGGATTAGCCCTCAAGGATTAACACATGGTTAATGTAGCCTCACATTCTAAAAGGCAGCATGGCTGACAGAGACACACACCGTGTGTGAGAGAGAGATGTGCATTTCCCTTTTAAGAATGCTGACCCTACTCTTCAATATATTGTTTTTTAAGTGGATCAGGAAGTTGAGACAGCAGCTGCTGCCCCAACCTCTCTCTATCACTCCCAGTCTGTGTCCCCACCCTGCTATATATGGAGAAGGGGTAAATGGGGTGCAGGAGTAGGGTGGAGGGAGGCACCCTGACATTAGTCATTCCCTTTCCCCTCTTCCCCCGCCCCTACTGCACTGCAAGCAGGAGGATCCTGGGAGGGCTCCAAGTCAGAGGGCAGGAGCAGCACATGGCAGTGGGGGGAGGGACATCTGAGCTGCCAGCAGTTGATAACCTGCTGGGTGGCTGCCACACAGGGAACTTAGGGGAGTGGGGAGCTGATAGGGGGGCTGCCAGTCCACCCTGGTTCCAAGCCCCCACCAGCTAGCTCCAACGGGCTGCTCTTCCTGCAAGCAGTCGACAAAGCGGGCTGCTGCCAAACGACTTTATAAGGGAGCACTGCACAACTTTAAATGAGTATGTTACCTAACTGATCAGCAACTTAACATCAAAACAGTGTTAACCAGGGCAACTTTAAGTGAGGAGTTCCTGTATGAATAGGGTTCTTAGGTCAGTTTCACAGTATAGATAGTGAGCTTCAGAGTTGCCAGAAAGTTCTTTTAAAACTAGTTCCATAGGTCACAGTCCAAGGTTTGATATCAGGGTGACCTGGACTAGAGCTGGGGACCTCAGTCTTGCGATTCAAACTTCCCCTAATGAAGCTTCAGCAGATCTGAGATCATAGGATCAGAGCCCTAGAGTAGTTCTTATAGTTCTCTGGCAGTCTCTTGACAACAGGCATTCCTTGAGTGCAGCATTGTAGCACCCATTTCTTTTGTACATGCAGGTAACAAGGTGCATTCATCAGCATAAGGTAATTTATTCATTAAGCAGTTCATAGCCAGTTTACTACGGACTTCAAAGAGAACTATAGACAATGATGTTATTACATTCAGGTTTCATCTCAATGTTAATATTTCCTTTTTGATCCCTGAATCAATAGAATATAGTAACAGTTAGGAACTGCCTGCTTACATGGTTAACACTTAACAAGATATAGGTAAACACATACAATTGGTATTTACCTCTAATTCTCTAACAATATGGGCTTGAATTTCAAAGCTCTAATCTGTCTAACATGAAATAGCCCTAATTACCATTTATGGTACATACTTTTCTATCATATCTCTAAAGGTGGAGTTTGGGTCATTTAGCCTGCTAGTTGCTTAACCCTTTCTGGCTTAGTGTCACAGTTGCCAATACACTGTTATTCCAATGCAGCACAGAGAGCAGGAAGATGAAGGGAAGAATGAAGAGAGAGGTTTACTAGTTTTGGCCCTCACCTAAGACTTGTGACACCAGGTTCCATTTCCTGCTCCACCTGAGTCTTCCTGTGTGCCACTGGGCAAGTCAGTTAGTCTTTCCAGGACCTTGTTCCTCATCTGCAAAATGGGTCTAATTGCACTGCCTTACCCCACAGGGTACATTAAAGATTGTGAGATACTCACATACTAACAGTGATGAGCACCATCTGAGATAGAAATAGTCACTGTTGTCTTATGTCTTAGAGGTTTTTAAGGTCAGGCTTGACAAAGCCCTGGCTGGGATGATTTAGTTGGGGTTGGTCCTGCTTTGAGCAGGGGTTGGACTGGATGACCTCCTGAGGTCTCTTCCAACCCTAATCTTCTCAGATTCTATTATTCTATGTGATCAGTTGCGTTTTCATGCACAAGCAGTAATTTAAAATACCAGAGATATCTGGACATATTAACAGCGAGGGATGGATTCTGATTAAATCGGGAGTCTATTATTCCATAGATGCAAATGGACCTATTTTTCCCTGAAGTGTTTAGAAGGCTGTATTCTTGTCAAGGCACCTTATGTCATTCCGGAACGCCTTACGCCATCTGGAAGAACCAGCTCAAGGTATCTGTGTCACAGCATGCTAAATTACAGGAAGGTTTCAAGCGTCTAAATAATTGCTTTTGCAGAGGGAAACCAATGTTCTCTGGCCTGTTTTAATTTATCTTCCCCATTTGTATGGCTGATGTCTGCCTAAAGTGTCACATTAAAAGGCACTGTACCTTCTGCCCCAATGCCATTTTAACAGTCTTAATTCTGGCAAAATCAATGACTGTCCAACAGACTCAGTGTCGGGGAGAGCGTGAAAACTCCGTTTGTTTGTTATGAACCAACAGGCTGGAAATCATGAGAGCGACAAATCGGGATTGATATGCTGTGTAGTCTGGCACAGAAGAACAGGGCCTCACAGCAAGAAGGGGATAGCTTGGAAAGCAATGGAGCAGCAGAGGGAGGCAGACTTTATGGTGGTTTTGGAACATAAGAACGTTGCTGTGTTCCCACCAGTGGAAACTTGGAGGAAATTACAAAATTCTGATGAAACGTTTTCATCATTTTTTTTCTGCAAGGATTATTTAAACAAACAAACAAAAGCCCTGATTCCCACACCTAACCAAAATACTGACTTTATTCCCTATAAAACATGGTCATCATTTTTGACCAACTCTAGTTGAGAGATTTGGCCTTGCTTGGATAAGGGCCCAGGATCTAGAAATTTCTCTAATCTGTACCTGAACATCTCGGTTCTTGGCAGGTCTCCTGAAAACAGACTTTCTTGCAAGATTTCTAGTAACTGGACTGTCAACCTAGGACTGGATGGAAAGCACTTGTGGAATTGTCTTAGCTTTCTAAACATAGTTACTTTCTGTAAGGGACTGAGTTAGAATCATAGACTCATAGAGTATCAGGGTTGGAAGGGACCTCAGGAGGTCATGTAGTCCAACCCCCTGCTCAAAGCAGGACCTATCCCTAACTAAATCATCCCAGCCAGGGTTTTGTCAAGCCTGACCTTAAAAACCTCTAAGGAAGGAGATTCTACCACCTCCCTAGGTAACCCGTTCCAGTGCTTCACCACCCTCCTAGTGAAAAAGTTTTTCCTAATATCCAACCTAAACCTCCCCCTCTGCAACTTGAGACCATTACTCCTTGTTCTGTCATCTAGTACCACTGAGAACAGTCTAGATCCATCCTCTTTAGAACCCCTTTTCAGGTAGTTGAAAGCAGCTATCAAATCTCCCCTCCGTCTTCTCTTCTGTAGACTAAACAATCCCAGTTCCCTCAGCCTCTCCTCATAAGTCATTTGCTCCAGGCCCCTAATCATTTTTGTTGCCATCCTCTGGACTCAGTTTTTTCACATTTCTTGTAGTGTGGGCCCCAAAATTGGACACAGTACTCCAGATGAGGCCTCACCAATGTTGGATAGAGAGGAACAATCTCATCCCTTGATCTGTTGGAAATGCCCCTACTTATACAGCCCAAAATGCCGTTAGCCTTCTTGGCAACAAGGGTACACTGTTGACTCATATCCAGCTTCTCATCCACTGTAACCCCTAGGTCCTTTTCTGCAGAACTGCTGCCTAGCCATTCAGTCCCTAGTCTGCAGCAGTGCATGGGATTCTTCCATCCTAAGTCTAGGATTCTGCACTTGTCCTAGGATTCTGCACTGAACAGCATCACATTTCTTTTCGCCCAATCCTCTAATTTGTCTAGGTCCCTCTGTATCCTATCCCAACCCTCCACTGTATCTACAACTCCTCCCAGTTTAGCGTCATCTTCAAACTTGCTGTTGTGTGAGACTCTTGGAGGGCATGAAAAGGTATAATTAACACAAGTGAAAGACGTGAGTAATGCAAATGACTTATGAGGCTTTGGATAACCTCTTTGGGCATTTTGTATCTTCAGAGATACAAAAAAGTTAATGATAAGAATGGCTGAAGCTCACAATGATTATTGGTTCAATTGAGTCCCTCAGAGATACTTATGTCTCTGAAGCTCCTGGATCTAGGGTGACCAGATGTCCCGATTGTATACGGACAGTCCTGATTTTTGGGTCTTTTTCTTATATAGGCTCCTATTATCCTCCACCCCGTGTCCCAATTTTTCACATTTGCTGTCTGGTCACCCTACCTGGATCTTCAAAATCAGGATGAAAGTCTAATAAGAACAGGTTTACATGAAAGATTTCTTGTACCTCCTACCTTGTCCAGGCTGAAGAACAGCCATTCTTGGGGCTAGTTCTGCCCTTCTCAATCCTATCCCTGTTAGAAACAAGAGCAGAGGTAGATGAAAATGAAAACTCCACTAAAGTCAATGGGAGTTTTGCCAGGATTTTGCCAGTGCATCCAAATCTTTCCCAAACCTCAAAACAGATTCAGTTCAAGTTTAGACCAAATTAAGTTTGGGGATATTCTTATTTGACCCAGTCAACTCAGTCTGAAAGGACATTTATTTTAAACTCAAGGAAAAGCAACAAGAAAGATCAAAAGTCAAGTCTTCACGAGGGAGCGCACTGTGTCTCTCTTTCTTCTGGAACAAGCTACAACAACTCAGAAATGGCCACTGTCGTCGCAATTCCTAGACATGTGAAGATGTAATACACACAATAAGAGCATGACTATGCCCTTAGTCATAATTTTGCCACAGGTATCGGAATCTACAAATGAACTCAGCAAATCCTGTGGCATCAAAGGAAAACGTACTCCTTGGGGAACTAAAGCAGTGGAAACGCCATCACCCAGCTAATCCAGATAGAGTGACTAGGAAAGCCATCTTGATAACATCCCACTGCGGTACATACTGTAGCACTGAGCTTCCTAATCATATGGACATGCAGTGACAGATCTTCTGCCATCAGTGGGCATTGAGGGACCCGTCAGGATCAGACCCTGTGTGCAAAAATTGAGAAGGAAATTCTACTTAAGCGCGTGAGAAGAAGTGAGAGATCTCCAGGCTAAATAAATCCTTTTCTGCTTGGAAATCACCGGTCATTCACAGTCCTGTGGTTTGCAAAATTTCCATGACCAGTTAGAAATAAAGACCATGCCAATTTCTGCTGTTAAACGTGTTCTCAGGTTTTTTTAAACCACAATTGGGCAGGAAGCCATGGCTCTCGCTTAGTGGGTGGTTATAGTGGTATGTAAAGAGTGGAGATTAAATTAAGCAACACGGAAGGTAGTGCATCTTTTCTGGGCAATTACCCATACCTTGTATAATCTAATGAGCTGTTACTGGGCTCTAATGTAACATTTAAAGAGGGTTATTGTCTTTTTTCACAGTTTGCTGGATTGTAGACATTAATTGATTTCCCAGGGAAACTTCTCCCTCCTCACCCTGTCCCTAAAGCCCTCCACGTCCTTTAAAACAAAAATAGAAATGTAGGCAAGGAAGAGACTACAGTCCTCAGTTATTAAATATGGTATCTTTAAGGGAAAAGTAAGCTCAGTAATATCTTCCCTAGTAGTGATCTCCAATAATAATAATAATACCTCTTATATCCATAGATCCCAAAGGACGACAGTATCAAACATTAATAAGTTTTCTTTCAAAAACTGTCAGTATTAAAAAAATACTGCAGAGGTCTTTTACAAGGACCCCCCCTCTTCCACCCCCCCCCCCCCCAAAGTCTATGAGTTACAGTGGAACTCATATAGTTATTTAGGCCGCAGAAGACTGCAGTAGGGTTGTGAAGTAGATTTGTTTCCCCAAATCTTCTCTCTCCTACGTGCATGAAAATTCCAACAAGTCCTCAGAGACAGGGACCATGGCTTTGATGAAAGAGTGCTTAGGACTTGCTCCTGTTTGCACAGAAAATATATTATAAACAGACATTCCCCACAATAAACATCAACACATTCCTCTCACAGTTGAGTCCTGCACCATGCTCTGTGTGTTAGCAAACCTGACTCCTCTTGGTCTAACGGAGGGTGTGAAATCTGGAGCCGAGGACCCTTCGGTGGAGGCACTGACCCAGTGTCTGCAGAACTCTGTTAAATTGAGTAGGGGTCTTATGAGTAGACCACTTACCTGGGTCCAGGGAAAGCGTGGCAGCCCCCGTGTGTATGGTGGCTTCTGGAGGGTGATAGCATAGGGTTTGGAGACTAGACTATCATCTCCAGCCCCAAGATGTCTCCTCTCCAGCACAGGGCTAAAGCATATCATGGGGAATGATTCAAGTGCCGCTACCATGATGTACCTGTTCTGTGGGTAAATAAATGATGTAGCTTTCAGGGGTCTCAGTCCAGCACTTTTCCCCAGCTGGATTCCCCTATCCAGATCCTTCCTTCCAACACTTCCTTCATTAACGTATCTTAAAAGGTCCCTGTAGTTGACCGGGTGAGCTGATGGATGGCAGGAGAATGTATTTTCCAGCTCTCCATGTGCTAAGATGAACGGCAACCGGTTTGGTGGCTCGGAGGTGCTCATGTGGGTAGTTATACAGAGAAACGCCTGCTTGGATCCCCCACCACCTAAAATCAAGCCTAGCACAGAGGACTCACATGCCAGTGCAGTGTAGATTATAGGACTAGAGCGTTTGGAGAGACGATTCTACTGAGCAGCAATGAAGATCGTAAGAGTAGGGAGCTAGTAGGCAAGGTGTCTTGTTTGATCTCCTGTTTCTTTTTGTTCAATAAGTGACAACAAATGGATATTGGGGGCTCTATAAAGTGTGTGTTACAGGAGTTATAGGTGGGACTGGTAGAACTGATTCTGAATGCCGCTGGTCATGTTCCATTATAAGTCTCTGTTTTTCAATTGTTTATAACCTTGGCAAATTTTAATCATTCAGGCTGAAATGTTCCACGATGGGGGTCCTCAGACTATGTCTAGGGCAGGGGTCTCAAACATGCAGCCCCCCCCACGAAGCCCTTCTCTGCAGCCCACAAAGCTCCCTGACACCCCCCTCCCCCCATAGCAGTTTCCAGGAGGGAGGGGCCAGAAGCAGAAGCTTCTTTGCTGCCTGTCTTGGCTGCTGCTGATCACCAGCTACCAGGCACTGCTGCCATGGCTTCAATGAACGAGCTGGGGTGGCGCTTTCCAGGAGCCCTCTGCAGCGGTGGCCAGGAGCGGTAAACCAGGCTCCCTCCCGCCTCCCTCTGCGGGAGACTTACCGCTCCCAGCCGCCGCTGCAGAGGGCTCCTGTGAAGATTCCTGTCTGGGCTGCTGCCGAGCCCTGACTTCCAGGCGCTGCTGCTGTGACCTCAATGAACAAGCGGGGGCGGCGCTTCGCAGGAGCCTTCTGCAGCGGCAGCCAGGAGCTCAGAAGAGGCGGCGGGGCAGGGTCGGACCTCATGGAAGGGGTGGAATGCAGGCGGGGTCGGGGGCAGCAAGGGGGGGGGTGTCAGTGATGCGGCCCTCGGGCCAGTGCACTAGTTCTCATGCGGCCCTTGTGGTCATTTGAGTTTGAGATCCCTGGTCTAAGGGGTGCACAAACATTTGTCATTGCCATAGAACAGGGGTTTTCAATTCGTGGACCCCTGGTGCGTGTGCAGACTATATCTCAGATTTCCAAAGGGGTCCACACCTCCATTCAAAAAATGTTAGGGGCCCACCAATGAAAAAGGTTGAAGATCACTGGTCTAGCTAATACTTAGTCCTGTGGGAGTGCAGGGGACTGGATTAGATGACCTATCAAAGACCTTTTCAATCCTACATTTCTATGGTTCTACGGGGTAGACTGAAATTGGATGAGAAGTCCAGGAAGGGAAAGTAGGGCTAGGAGCCAATGGGTGGAGATGGGGAGACAAAGATCAGAAGATGAGCCAGGATTGGGGAACTGCAGCTGGATGGGCAAGGAAACTGGGGACAAGGGGTTGGGGCAGGTGATGCGGAATGGGACTGGCTGGGCAAGGAAACTGGGACAGACATGATAAGACTGAGGAGCAGAGGCTGGGACTGGGTAGGCAAGGAGAATGGGATTGGGATAAGGAGCCTTGTGTGGGGAAGAGACAGGACTGAGACAGGTGGATGTGGATGAGGCAGAAGTGGTCATACTTGGAGGAAATTGTCAGAAGACTCTGTCACTAGAGCCTACTCCCCTCCAGAGCTTGGTATTGAACCTAAGATTCCCGAAGGTCCCCATTACTGTTAGGAAATAATTGTGGAATCCACTGGTGGATGTATGTCTGATCCCCAACTAGCACTGGTCCAAACAGAGGATGACAACCTACTGCTCCTATCAGTTATGTTGTTATCTCAAGTGGTAGAGGTCTGTTTGGTGGATCTCAAGGTTCCTGCTCTGCTGATGAAGGATGTAGCTGTCAATATGCAGTCACAGGATGAAATTTATGTTTTTTCAGATTGCTTTTTTAAATACTTAGGTCATTACACACACAGAGAGCTATGTTAAAAGAACATTATAAAGGTTGCAAGTTAAGCACCCTGTGATGTGGGGTTTACCCCCAAAAGGAGGTGAAATGGTTAATATGGGCCTGAGGGGCCAATTAGCACACCTAATTGTACTCGGAGGGTGGGCCAGGCCCAATTAAAGATGAGTCCCAGCTGTGGGAGGAACTGGTTAGTTTCTATAACAGGAGGAAGTCCGGAGTAAAAGAGGTTTCAGGGAGAAATGGGAAAAATCCTGTAGTTCCTCTCTGGGTAGTAATGAACAGAGAAGTTGGGAGGGAGTTTACACCCTAGTCATGATAGCAGAGGGTTGCGAGAGTGAAAAGGACTCTGGAAATGGGCCTGAGAAAAGGCCAACCCCTGGGCAGACAGCCTCGTGGTGGACTGGAGTTGAGGATCTAGACAAGGACAAGACTCCAGGGAGATAGTCCCAGAGAGTCAGTGGAATAGAGCCCTGGGGAGGCCCCAGGATGCATTAAAAATTAAATCCAGGAGAAGGGACCGAATTTGCTTTAATTGTGGCTGGAGTTTGATGTTTGAGTTTGGTTTAAAGACGCCAAGAAGAAGCCCTGGGGTCACAGCTCTGATAGGACATTGGAACAAAAGAGGAGCCAGAGAGGTCAGAAGATAGCAAAGGTGATGACAGTATTATATAGAACCCTGTTCATGTGGCATAATGATACCCCAGAAGGGGAGAGACTTTAAAATGACCTGGGCTATAGGGCCAAGTCTCAAGAAGAGAGACCATGGAAGGGCTGGGGAAGCTGTCATTGCGGGGTGCTAGATAATGAACAAGCTGCTATGATAAGGAGCACACCAGGGGTGAGTGCAGTCTTTTACACGTCCCAAATTTGGGATGCATCAGAACTGAGGTCACCTGTGCAAGTCATCCCCTGGGTGTGCATGCATTATAATACAGTCTTTAAATTCATGATCAGATCTTATTTTTAACACAGGATGCCTGCCTCCTTCAGTGCTCAGATTGGACCTGCCCTTAGGATGAATCAGGGTCGTGGATTAAAAGAGGTTCTGTCGTAGGACCACGGTCTCATTTGTTGCAGAAATCGGAAGGTGTGTAGTGAATGAGACGGGACTGCAGGGAAAAGAAAAGACAGGCTCGTGGTTAAGGCATTTGAATGCTGCCTTGGAGAATTGGATTCTCTCCCTGCCTCTGCAAGTCACTTACACCAAACTCTTCGGCTGGGCTCACTAATGTTCTGTTCCGCATTTTCTGGGTCCCTGATTTAAGAACCCGGGGCTCTGATCTGTAGAAGTGCTGAGCACGCATAGCGAGAATTGAAGTCAATGGGAGCGGTGGCTCTAAATGTCAAAAATAAGAGCGGCTAAGCACTTGAAAACCTGTCCCCCTGGTCATTTAGCATGTGCTACAGGGCTTGAAATCCCAAATTCAGAGTGTTGTACAGAAGCAACCGTTCAGTGTTCCTTGCTCAACAGCCAGTAAAATAGAGAGAGTCAGATATCAATCATCTTCTAATAGCACTTATCCTCCAGAAATGGGCAGATCAGCCCATCAGATGGATGTTTTAGTGTTGGTGGCAGTTTCTGCGTGGGTGAGAGGCAAACGTTTTCACATCCGCCAGCACGGACGAGGTCAGTTTGCAAATACAAACTGGTAACCCAAGTTGATGCCAGCGCTGCCGTGTGCAGACAGCGTGTGTTTCCAACTGTTATAATTCAGTCCAAGTCTGTCACACAACCAAGTGTGGGAATGGCTGAATTCCTGACAAGACCTGACCCCACATGGCAGACCCTGTCCATCACTTTAATACATGGAACGAACAGCAGGGAGTTTCCTGTAACCATCAGATGCTGGCGTCTGGCAAAGGAACCATCCCATGCCTCCCCTACCACTGACCCCTGGTTTGGTACACAAAGGAGCTCACATTTGCACAAGCAATAAAAGTGTAATTAAAATCACCAACACAATGAAATCACCAGGAATGTGACGGCCTGTGGGCCAAAAGGAAACGCTATAACAAGCAGTCGGTAGTTAGAATCCAATTAAACATGGCCATTAAGCTGCCCATTATTGGCACTGACCATGGTAAATAAAAAATATTAATAGCTATTTGCCTTAGTGCTACCTGCTAAATAAATACATAAATATTCCTTCTACACTTAATGCTGGCTCGGTATACAGACCGTGTATTTGTTCTGTAGAAAGGGCCTCAAGGTATTTTGAGCATGAAAAGCATTACAGAAAACTGATTCTGTTGTCTCCTAACCATTCATTTCTGCTCTTGTTCATGTAAGTCCACTTTCCTGAACCTGACTAGTATTTGTTTGTTCTGAAATAACGTTCCCTGCAATTATTAATCCTTTGTAATTAAACTGGATATTTCTGGAAATATCTGTGTCTCTCTTCAGTGAATAGGACCAATAGTTTCAAAACAGATGAGTGATTTTTTGGTGCCTCAATTTTTTTGGGGTTCCCAGCATGAGACAGCTTAAAGGGGCCTGATTTTCAGAGGGTGGGTGTTCAACTCTCTTCAAGACCCAAAATAAAGGCATCCAAAATCACTACTGGCTTAGATTGTCAAAAGAATGTAGCTGCCTAACTCCCATTGATTCTAATGGGAGTTAGGCACCTATAACTCGCTGAAGATCTGAACCTAATCAGTTTTGAAAATCTTGGCCTGGGTGTCTAAAATTAGGATCCTAAGGCCATCTCTTGGCACCCAAATAAATGGCTGGATTTTCACATATGTTGAGAACTCAGCAGTTCCCGCTCATTTCCGACAGAGCAACACTTTTGAATGAACGAACATGAGATTATGGAAAATAGATCCCATTAAGCTATTTTGATATCATTTATTATGAGATTAGAAGTTTGGTTGATAAAGGTAATAGAGTTGATATAGTGTACTTAGAGTTCTAGGATGCATTTCATCAGGCCCTGGTGACTTGAAGACATCTAATTTGTCTAAGTCATTTTAAACTTCTTTTTTCCCTATTTTAGCTTCTTTTGATCCCTCTTCATTTTCAATTATATTCACTAGATGTCCAATCGCCACCAACCTTCTTGGTGAAAACCAAAACAAAGAAGTCATTAAACACCTCTGCCATTTCCACACATCCTGTTATTGTTCCCCCCCTCCCCCTACTAACAGGCCTACTCTGTCATTGACCTTCCTCTTGATTCTAATGTATTTGTTGAATGTTTTCTTGTTACCTTTTATGTCTGTAGCTAGTTCAATCTCATTTTCTGCTTTGACCTTTCTAATTTTGTCCTTACATACTTGTGCTATTTGTTTATATTCATCCTTTGTAATTTTTTCCCACTTTTTGTCGGACTCTTTTTTGATTGGTAGATCATTGAAGATCTCCTGATTAAGCCAGGGTGGTCTCTTGCCATACTTCCTATCTCTCCTACACAGTGGGATAGTTTGCTCTTACGCTCTTAACAATATACCATGAGTTATGGTGGCCATTTTAAAATTAAAATAGGAGGTTATTCTAAAAGATCTGCTCTCAGACTTGTTTTGAGGAAGTACTATGCCCTGTATTATACAGGAGGTCAGACCAGATTATCACAATGGTCTGTTCTGATCCTATGAATCTATGAAATCCAGGCCTCTTTTCTAGGTCTCTAAATATGGACTTGGGAACCTAACTTTGGGCACCCATTTTTGACATTCTTGGCCAAGGTGTACTGATTCCTGAAGTAGCAATTCCTGTGAATGTTCTAGAGTGCCAATGAACTGGTACTAAAATCCCCTAGTGTACCACCTTCTGGATTTGGTACTTTTGGGAGCAAGGGTGCTTTGCAAAGACAGGCA
Organism: Sternotherus odoratus; assembly: GCA_032164245.1. Lineage (NCBI taxonomy): Eukaryota > Metazoa > Chordata > Testudines > Kinosternidae > Sternotherus > Sternotherus odoratus. The sequence continues at coordinate 6,639,130 of JAVMKO010000002.1, forward strand.
AATATGATCCCCTTTCTATTGTTGGGGAAATGGAGGCACAGAGAGGCTAAGTGAGAGGTGACACAGTAACTTGGGCTCAGATCCTCAAAGGCAGGGCTGGCGACAGAAATTTGGGGGCCCCCCTACTTTGTTAGTTTGGGCCCCCCCCAGCCCAGCCGGGGCCTCCCCAGCCCAGCCGACAGCGGATGGGCCCCCCCCAGCCCAGCCGCCCCCCCCAGCCCAGCCGACAGCAGCTGGGGGCCCCCCCAGCCCAGCTGGCGCTCCCCTCCCCCCAGCCCAGCCGACAGCAGATGCCCCCCCCAGCCCAGCCGCCCCCCCCCCCAGCCCAGCCGACAGCGGCTGGGGCCCCCCACAGCCCAGCCCAGCCCAGCCCAGCCGGCGCTCCCCCCCTCCCCCGGGCAGCGAGAGCTGCGTGAGCCGCCCTTTCTCCCCCCAACCCCCCCCGACAGCGCTGCTGCTGCTGCCGGCCGGGCTCACAGCTCCTGCTGGAGCCAGGCTCGCGTGTCGGGGGAGAGCCGCGCCGCCTCCCCGCCCCTTCCCCGCTCTCCAGGTCCGGCGACAAGGGGGGACACAATGGGTACAGCTGTACCCGTAGTACCCCCCTGTCGCCGGCCCTGCTCAAAGGTATTTAGGTGCTGTGGCAGGGTGCTGGCCAGGAGTGCCTGAGCCAGCCCTGTGGGCCCTTTAAGAGGAAGGGAAGCCTCTGCAAACCTCCCCTTGCAGAGAAGCCTAATCAGCCACCTGGCTGCAGAGGGATCAGCCTGATGGGTTGCACCTGGCAGCCTCCTCAGGGGGAATAAAAGCCTGCCAGGCAGGGATCCCAGTGTGGTGGTGTGTAGAGGAGCTGAACTCTAGAGCTGTGAAGGAGCTAAACTGTAGAGCTGTGTATAGAGCTGTGTATAGTAGGTGGTGGGGTTGCATAAGCTGCACTGTGAATAAAGAGCACTGTTGGGAGCCACAGAAGAGAGTCTCCTGCCTGTTTGTGATGGGGGGGGGGGGGGCGAGAAGGCGATCTGCTACAGTGCCTAACTTAAATATTTGTGTCCAAGCCCGCACTGGAACTTGGGCTCTCTGATTCCTGTGCTTGTTCTGTTAGATTATGGTGTCAATTGATAGCTAAAAAATCTTTGCTGTCCATAAATTGGCAGGTACTTATCTCCAGTGTTCAGAAGCCTTTGGATCCTTGCATGGGTGACTTAAAAATTCTCTAATTACAATAGAACAGCATGACCTCTTCAAAATGAGTGGACCACTGTCCCTGGTGCTAAAATATTACCTTGTGGTTCCCTGAATCTGAGCTGCTCCGTTGGCTGTGCTAGGCTTCACGGATCTGTCTAGTACATCTATTTAGCTTGTTTAATTTTCACAATTGCTTGATCAGTCTAACTGCATGTTGTGTTGAAATGACAACATCCGCATGTATATAAGATATCAGTGAAGTTGCAAACCCAGAACCAGGTTTAACCAGTGCTTTTAAAGACTCACAAGGTATCTGAGCCATCAACCATTCCACAAATCAATCTGGATGAGACGCTTACAGAAATCATTTAGCAGTAGCCATCTGAAAACAGTTTCAACCAGTTTCCTTATTTGAAGATGGCTCCCTTAAGATGCAGTTTCGCTTAATTCTTAAAGCAAATTTACAGCGAGGGAAAGAACAGATTAAACTCTGTTTTCAGGGTGTGGAACAGACTCTGTACACCTGGGTGTCCCACCTGGTGTGTGGACCACCCTTCCCAAAATGAAGTAAGTTCCACCAAGGAGCAGCTGCTGTGGGGCTCTCTGCAGCCTCATGCAGAAGCAACTAGGGTGGACAGTGACCAGGAGGGCTGGCCATTGGGTTGGCAGGTGGGAATAGGACACAGACACAGAATCCAGCCAAGCATGGCTCGATTCTCTCCAAGGGCTTGTGGCACAAAGAAAAGAGGAGTAAAAAGGAAAGTGCTCACAGGGAACTTTAAAGCAGGCATCTTGGTGCTTTAAGGGGTTGTGTATTGCCAAGCAGTGGGCCTGTGCCATGCATCTCTATTGGTTTGGGTATGGGGGGGAAAGCTGTTACTCTCTTCCTGCTTGGGGCTTACCAGTATATCCCTACCTCACTCAGCTGTCTGTGTCATTTCACTGATTGTTCGCTGCTTGGAGCAGTCATATTTCTATGATTGTGCCCGGCTCATGTGCGCTTTTTGGCTGTAACCCAAAGAGAGGAAAGAATAGATTGTGACTCCAAATATCCCAATAACCCCGAGCTTGCTGCCATTAAAGTCAATGGTAAAAAAAACCTCTAATGGTCTTCAGTGGTCAAGAATCAGGTCCTAAGCCAGTTTACACTCAGTGGAATCCAGTATGAAGCTAGCCTGGTATGGTTTATGCTTCTAGGCCCCGATCCTACAGATGGAAATCAATGAGGTGGGTACAGGGGTCTCACTGCAGAATTGCGCTTTTATTTGTCTCTACTATAATTGAGTCTTCTTCAGCTCAAGGTGTGCTTAAAGATCCTCAAGAAGTGCAAACTGGCCTGCTTATAACAGCAGAACATGCTATATAGCATGACCACCTTCTTAACTAATTAATGCAGAATGTCAAATCCGAAATCAGCAAGTTAGGCAGAATAACAAAACAAAAAAATTAATTAGCTTTTCGTAAAGATCAGAAAGTGCAAGAGAATCTGGTGGAAGGAAAATGTTAACAATTACACACTGTTCTTTGAACTCTAATTAAAATGTTGAACTAAAAAGTTACAAAGAAATTGTTAACATCCATGTTACGCACACGAAAAATCAGTCAGAGCAACAATTCAGTGCTTTCCTGAATCAGGCCTTAGCTTTCTTTGACTGGGTAACAAGCCTTGTGGATATGGGGGAAGCACTAGACATGGTTTATCTTGACTTTAGTAAAGCTTTTGATATTGTCTTGCATGAACTGTTCATCAACAAACTAGGGAACTGCAACCTAAATGGAGCTACTATAACGTGGGTGCATAACTGGTTGGAAAACTGATCCCGGAAAGTAGCTATCAGTGGTTCACAGTCGTGCTGGAAGGGCATAACGAGTGGGGTCTCGCAGGGATCAGTTCTGGTTCCAATTCTGTTCAATATCTTCACCAATGATTTAGATAATGGCATAGAGAGTTCACTTATAAAGTTTGTGGATGATACCAAGCTGGGGTTGGCAGGGGGAGAAAAAATGTTCTTCTTAACCTCTGAGCATAGGACAATACGCAATGGGGTTAAATTGCAGCAAGGGAGGTTTAAGTTGGACATTAGGAAAAACTTCCTATCAGGATAGTTAAACACTGGAATACATTGCCCAGGGAGGTTGTGGAATCTCCATCATTGGAGACTTTTAAGAGCAGGTTACACAAACACCTGTCAGGAATGGTCTAGATAATATTTAGTCTTCCATGAGTGCAGGTGACTGGACTAGATGACCTCTCAAGGTCCCTTCCAGTCCTATGATTCTATGATTCTAATATCATTCTGGGATGTATTAACAGGCACATCACATGTAAGACATTGAAGGTAAATGGTTCCACTCTACTTGGCAGTGGTGAAGCCTCAGTTGGAGTACAGTGAAACCTCCATTTAACGGACTAATTCGGGCGAGGGGGTGTCCGTTAAATGAAAAAGTCAGTTATTTAATAATAAAAACGCGAGCTGTCGGAGCAGCAGCCCGACCGCCACAGGGTCGGGGCGGCAGCTCCGCAGCCCGCCCGCTGCCGGGACCCGGGTGGCAGCCGGGACCCGTCAGCCAGCCCGCCCGGGTCCCGGCTGCTGGGATCCGTCAGCCAGCCCGCCCGGGTCCCGGCTGCCGGGAGCAGGCAGCCAGCCCGCCTGCTGGCGGGACTCGGGCGGGACCCAGGAGCCGGCAGCCCGCCCGCTAGCAGGACCCGGGCGGGAGCTGGCAGCCAGCCCGCCCGCCAACCAGCCCTCCCGCTGCCTGGACCCGGGTGGCAGCCGGGAGCCGGCAGCCAGCTGCCTGCTGCCTGGACCCGGGCGGCAGCCGGGAGCCGGGAGCCGGGAGCCGGAAGCCAGCCCGTGAGAAATGGATTTGGGATGCATCAGACTTGCTCAGAAATTTTGTCCGTTGCATCCGAAGTCCGTTAAATCGAGGTTTTACTGCACTGTGTCCAGTTCTGGGCACCACAGTTTAAGAAACATGTGGACAAATGGAGAAAGTCCAGAGGAAAGCTACAAAAATGATAGAAAAGAACATAACCTATGAGGCAAGTTGTTTAAAAAAACTGGGTATGTTTAGCCTAGAGAAGGCTGAAGGGGGACCTGATTACAAATATGAGAAATGCTGTGATAAAGAGGACAATCATCAATTGCTCTCCATGTCCGCCGAAGGTAGGACAAGAAGTAATCAGATTAATCTGCACCACAGGAGATTTAGGTTAGATATTAGGATGGTATTCACACACTGGAACAGGTTTCCAAGAGAGGCTGTGGAATCCCCGTCACGGGAGGTTTTTAAGAAGAAGTTAGCTGAATACTTCCCAGGAATGCTCTAAGTTTACTTGGTCCTGCTTCAGCATGAGGGTTGGACTAGGTGACCTCTCGAGATCCCTTCCAGTCCTACATTTCTATGGTTCTGTGATTCATGCTCCATACAATAAATATGCATTTTTGGGGCGCAGCTGTATGTTATACAGGAGCTTTGCTTCTCTTCTCATTGGTATGCTAGTGTACTGTGTCTGTACATGCTATTACTGCTCTGTTGCTATTACAGTAGAAGTTGTTTTATCCAGCAATTCACCAACCAGAAAGTTCTATAAACCGGCATTTCTGATCTTCATGGAAATTCTGATTTATAGTCTCATTAGTGTGAGGCCGGCAGGGGCACGGGAGGGGGGCTGGAGTGCAGTCTCTGGGAGGGAGTTTGGGAGTGGGAGGGGCTTGGATGGGAGTGCAGGGTGTCAGATCCAGGGGCCACTCACCTTGGGCAGCACCCCACAAGTGGTGACCAGTCCCAGCTGCTCCTAGGTGCCGGATCCAGGGGCCACTCACCTTGGGCGGCTTCCCGCAAATATAAATATTTTATTTATATTTATTTAGGTGGAGACACGGCAAGTGGGTCTGGTCGCTGCCTCTGCCCTACCCTGAGCAATGGCTCCACAGCTCCCATTGGCTGGAAACTATGGCCAATGGGAGCTGCAGGAGCTGCGCCTGTGGGCAGAGGCAGTGCGCACAGCTACCACATATAGCACCCCGCACCCCCTCCCATGCTCCAACCCTCTTCCCAAAGCCCCCTCCTGCCCCCAAACTCCCTCCCAGAGCCCGTGCCCCTCACCCCATCACACCCCCAAACTCCTTCCCTCTTAGTAAACCAGCATTTTCCCCCTTACCGGCACCCTCCATTCTCCCATCATGTCAGATAAAACAGCTTTTACTGTATTGTTATTATTATTTACTTTATTTTACCGTGATGCCCAGCGACCTCCATGGTAATCAGGGTCCCATTGTGATAGATGAAATACAAGCACATAGCAAGAGACACTCCCTTCCCTGAAGGGTTTAGAATCCAACTGGACAAGACATACAGAGATTGGGGGCAAAAGGGAAGTATCATTATCCCTAGTTTGCGGGGGCCGGGGGGGGGGGGGGGGGGAGATGAGACACACAGAGATGCTCAAAGTCACAGAGTCCGTAGCAGTGCCCAGAATTCAACTCAGTTCTCCTGTCTCGTCTTTCAGTGCCTGCATTACTAGACCAGCCTTCCTGGCTTTTGAGTTCGTCTACTCTACAGCTCTCTCGGAAGAAAAGAAACCCTTTCAAAGAGTAAGTAAAAGAGTAACAATGATTAATATTGTATGCATGTGGAATGTTACAGCAGGGACTATAATTATGGTACCATCTTTAGATTAATTATATTCCAATATCAGCTCATAGGTGCTCAGATACCATGGAGATAAGCGTGGGGTACATTATCTGAATTTATTTTGAGCTGGATAATAACATATTGATATTGCACCTTTCATCTTGATGGATCCCTATGAGCTTCAGAAAATAATCTAACCCCTCCCTTCCCAACATGCTGGCTAATTACCTCAGGAGGGAGAGATTTCCACCTCAAAACCACTTTTTTCTGCATTCTTGGATCAATGTGGGGGTCTCCCATCCAAGAACTCACCAGACGCCACCCTCCATGTCTCCTTGAGCCCAGGAGATGGTAGGAACGATCTAGTTCAAGAGGATAGAGGCAGAGTTTGGAAGGTGAAACAAATCCAAGCCTGGGGAAGGGAACAAAAGCAGTAGGGAATCCAGAGAGAGTAGATAGGATTGGGTCCGCTGAGGGGGAGGCCTGGGCTACACTGGGGGAGGAGGGTTTAAACTAAGATACACAACTTCAACCATGCTATTCGCATAGCTGAAGTCAAAGTATCTTAGTTCGACTTACCTGGCCGTCCTCACGGTGGCGAGTCGACCGCGGTGGCTCCCCCGTCACTCCGCTTACTCCTCTTGAGGAGCTGGAGTTCTGGAGTCAACTGGGAGCCATGTTCAGGGATCGATTTATCGTGTGTAGACGAGATGTGATAAATCGATCCCAGATACATCAAACTCTATCCGCTGATCCGGCGGGTAGTGTAGATGTACCCCAAGATCCCAGCAGGTGCAGGGAACACTAGGGGAGATCTGGGATTTGGGAATGGGGTGGGGGAACGAGAAGGGAACTAAGGCAACACCAGAAGAGGGGAGAGAATAGGAGATGTCAGTGAGTTGGGCCTTTGAATGGAAGGCAAAAGTGGGAGTAGGACCCTTAAGAGGAGATGGAAGGGAAGAATTTGAGCAGGTTTCATTCCAAAGCAAACCAACTCATAAGAGTGGGGAGGGAGCAGCAGAAACTCTCATTTGTCTTCTAAATGATACCAGGTGCCGACATTGCACTCTACAGACCTGTTTCAGGGAAGCACTTAAGTACCAAAGTCAATGGGACTTAAACACACGCTTACGGTTAAGCACTAGATTAAGCACTTTTCTACCATTGGGCCTAGGTGCTGATCTAAAGCCCACTGAGCTTTGATTTGGGGCTTCAGATCAGACCCTATGTCATACATAAGGAAACCTCCAGCACCCGTGTCACTTTTGTACAGTAAGATGCTTTATAGCATTGCTTGGTTACCTTATGTTAATGACAAAGTCTAACAGAGATCAGACACACAAGGGAGGAAATTCCCAAGATAACATGAACTTCATCTCACCAGCTACAGTGCTAGCTGGCAGCTGTATTTAACAGAGACAATTTCCTGTGGATTTCAATGTTCTTCACTTGGATCCAGATTCATAGGCTTCAATTTTTAATTCATCTTTATAAATTTAAAAAAGGCTTCTTCAAAACACAATAAGCTTTTCAAAGACTTTCAATGAGCATTTGAATATTGCAGTTTTAAGTACACATACAGGGGCAATTTGTTTTCAAATTGGCATCTGAAAATGTCCCTACACAAAATGCATGGGGAAGAAATCTCATTTACATGTGAAAACTGAGATATTGGGCCAAATTCTTAGTGGTTATAGAGGGATGTAGCACCATTGATGTCAGTCAAAAAATTCTGATCTATAGTTTCTTGAAAACATCAAAAAAAGCAAATAAAATCCTAGGATATATAAAGAATGAGGCAGAAAATATACTAATAATATTACTGGAATCAGTAATATATTCTCACCTGGAACACTGATATCAGTTCAGGTAATCTAATCTCAAAAAAAGATACAGCACAAATAGAAGGGCTTAGAGACTAAGTAACAAAAATAATTAGACACATGGGAAGATTTCCATATAAAGAGAGACAACTGTTTTGAGGAGACAAATAAGAGGGAATATGATTGAAGTATATAAAATTATTAAAGTGGAAGGTAAATTAAGGGTTCCTATTTATCCTGTCATAATTAAAGAATAAGGCAACATTGCATGAAATGAAAGGCAATACATTTAAAACCAAGTAAAGGATTTTTTTTGTGTGTGTGAACAATGTATTATTAAGTTGTGGAACTTCTTGCCACAGGATATCAATGAAGTCAAGAGTTTAGGAAGATTCAAAAAGAATTTGAGATTTCTACATTAATGAGAATATCCTCATTAGATGGATTATTAATATGTATCTGTGTGTATGTGTATCATTCTCAAGAACAGTGATGTGAAGGGTGTATGTGAGGTATATATCACCATGCTTCAGGACATAAGCAAACAACTTTCTGATAGTGTTAGAAAGAAACATCTCCTAAAAGTAGATTGTTCCATAATTGTCCATTATGTGGATTCTTGTACTTGTTGTCTAAGCTAAAATGTCTATTCTTATGCTGTTCTATACTATTCACTGGATACCTTAAATTAAACATGCCTGTCTTACCCAGACCCATCATCTCTAACTCCTGTAGCAGATAATATTGAATTTAACTCCAATAAAAGCCTGAGGACTTTTGACCTTTAGAAACATACAGGTACATCACAATTTGACCAAGTGTTTACAGAAAGTCACAACTGTATCTTCCATGGGCGTTTACAAGAACTATAATTAAGTTGTGCCCCAAATATATATGGACATAGGAGCATTCCCAGATCATACGGGTAAAGTTAGCACCTTCTGAATTACAGCGCCAATGTTTGCCTTACTTAACGACATCTGTTTTGATTAGTCGGAGATGGGTCCATGTGATTTTCAGATGGATTCGCCTTAAATCAAGGTCCAAGGATTAGTTTGGAGCATGGGTTACAATTTGTTTCCATTGGCTAGCAGAGAATAATTGGCCTAATTCCTCCTCCCATTTCTTTTGTAGGGAATCTGTGTTTAATTCAAATTTGCTGGCGAAATGTGCATATAGTGTTGCCATAGATCTTGGGAAGCTGGGTAATATCTGGAGAAACGAAAGAAATTCAGGTGGGTCCGTGGGGAGCACAGACATTGGGGCCAAACAGATGGTAAATCTGTAAATGGCATGTTTAAGTGGGATACATTACCACTCCTCGGAGTCTAGATCAGTGGTTCCAAAACTGTGGGGTGCAGCCACCCATGGGAGGCCTGAGGAATGTCTGCGGCGTGCAGCAAGGCCTGGTCCAGCCCCCACAGGAGGGTGGGGCGGAAACGCCACCTAGCCTCACTCTGCCCAGCTCTGCACTGGCCTTGCCCCTGGCCCCAGCCCCTAACTGCAGCTGTAGCCCCAGCGTCTCTCCCAGCCCTGCTCCCCGCTAAGGCTTGGGGGCCAGCCCCTACTCCTCGGCCGCTGGCCTCTGTTCTCCAGCCCCCATTCCTGAGCCCTGCTCTCAGCCCTCGCCCCGCTGCCACGGCTCTACTCCTGGCCCTTGGCCATGACCCCCAGTTCTGCTGTGAATCCACTCCTGGCCTGGACGGGCACAGATACATTCAATTACTGGTACGAGAGGAAAAGTTTGAGCACCACTGCTCTAGATTATCAAAATAAAGTAAAAAGATTGCATTTTTATTTTAGAATGGAACTTCAATGAATTGAGTGATGGTAAAAATTCCTTTTGTAATCCAATCCGGCCAAATGATGGGATGGCCGGTTCTACCACATTTTCAGTTACCCCAGCAAAGGCCTTGGTGTGAAGAAGGGGGTGATTTTTGTATTTAGTAGTATTTCTGGCTGCCACAATAGTTGATAATTGTTCATTAGGGAATCAGTAGAAATTCATATGCCGCATATTGGAAGTGGACAAAGGAACACCCAAGCCTGCTTCCAAATGGAGCCCATCCAGGGCCCTACAGCTCGGTGGAATAAGCTGCTATGCTACTTGGTTAAGAATTATTGCTTGATGATAAAATTTAAAATGGGGAAATCTGAAAGCACAAGGAGCTGTAAATTCTGCGAGGAGATTTGGGGTTTATTACCAGCGCCATGCAAGAAGGACCTGAACAAGTTTTCGATTTTGGTAAAATAAACGGGAGAAATATGGATCAGGAAGGAATTGGGAATAAAAAGGGCATTCGTTTTAATTATGTTTATTTTTCCCCAAAGACAAAGAAGTAGTGCCTGTCACCGATTTAATTTTTTTGCTAACTGGATGATGGATGGGGCTAGGTTAATTTTGACTATGTTTATATTTCCTTAGGATTCTTGCCATCAGAGTCTGTTGCCCATTGGAGAGCTACTTCTAAGTAAATCCAATGAGATCTGAATTGCTTCCAACTTTTTCCAACTTCTCTTGTAGCCAGAGAATTTACCAAAGTTACCTATTGTTTGTAGGATATTTGGAATAGGATTTTTCACAAATAGGAGGATTTTCTTTTGCATATAAAAGGATTTTTTGTCTTCTGAATCCCCAATTTGATCCCTTGATTACCTTGGTGTTCCCTAATTGGTGCTAACGGTAGACTGAATGGGGGGGGAGGGGGAGAAGACCAGGCATCCCTCTCTAGTTCTCTGAAACAGAACACAGTGGGGAGGGGGGAAGCGGTGGGAGGGGAATATTGTGCTACTTGTTAGGATACAAGAGTTGGGATTGGAATATAACACCTTTAAAATAGAGGGTTTTCCCAACCCAAATTTGCCTGGGGGTAAGAAACAGATATTGCCTATTCACTCTGTCAAAGATTTTCTCCGCATCAAGTGAAATGATTGCATGGGAATTTCTAGAGTGTTGATGGAATTCCATAACATCAATCAACTGATGTGATTTCTGAACGATACTTTAAAAAAAAATCCCACCTGACTGGGGTGAGCCATCTCACTCATTACTTTTTAAAGCCTCTCTTTTAAGATATTTTTAAGTCAGTAGCGATTAAAGAGATGGGTCTATAGCTCTTAAGCAGCACAATAATTAGTGCTTTCCTAATGGGAGGTAACACACCTTTCTTTAAAGCACCTTTGCAAATTTATTACAGTTCAGGGGCCAGAATTTCTTTGAAACTTTAATGGAATTCTATCAGGAGGCCATTGGGGCCGGGAGCCTTGCGCGGATTAATTTCCTTCATGGCCTTGATTGTTTCATCTGATTGCAATGGCGTGCTAGCCTAGCTTGTTTCTTTTCTGAGATTTGTGGGAGATTGAACGTCTTAACAAAGTTATTCAGTTCTTCTGGCTTAGGTGGTGAATCATTATTGTAAAGCACCTGGTAAAATTTCAAAATCTGGTTATTGGGCTCTTTCTGATTAGCAATAACCTGCCCTGCTTCTGAGTTGAGTCATACTATTCAGAACCTTTGACCTTTCACTTTTAATCTGCATGTAAGAATTTTCCCCGCTTTCTCCCCTGATGCCCAGTATGTTTCTTTGAGTCTAAGGCGAGTAAATATGCTTGTGTTGAAGTCAGTGTACTTTCTTCATACCAAAGATTAATTAATTTGTAAGAGTTTCTTGGGCATGGTAGTTTGCACATTCTAAATGCATAGCTTTAAGTTGTTCGGTTAATTTCAGTAAGGGAGCCTGGCAAATTCTTTTCCTATCCACTGATTAGAAAATGATTCTGCTTCTAATAAAAGCTTTTAGTGTATCCCCCGTAAAAGTGGACTGGAATATCTCTGTTGTCTCATCTGTGTCAAATTAGAGCTGAATATCTTCTGTGACATAGTTCTGAAAATATTTATCTTTCAAGAGATATCAGACTCCATCTATTACAAGTCTGATTTGTCTTGAGTGGGAAAATTGTGGTACTACTGATGCACGATCAGAGATCATGATAGTCTTCATTCTCTTATTAAGCACTGCGTCTACCACATTTGTGAAATCAGGAAGAAATCTAGTTGTGAATATGTGGAATGTGGGGAGGAAAAAGAAGTAAAATCCTTCATCATAGGGTTCTGCAACTGCCATACAACTTTTAACCCTAATTCTTCCATATCATCTTTTCTAATGTTTCTAGCATGTGATTGTGTGCATAAAGGCTGGCCTGACTTGTTTAAAAAAGGGTTAAAAATCTCTGGCTGTGATGAGTGATTCTAGTGAGATATTAATTTGGAAAAAAAAACTTGTTTAAAAAAATGGATCATCTTTACTTGGTCCATATGGATTAATCAGGGTATATATAAAGCCAGAGATCTAAGCCTTCAGCAGCAAAAATCTGCCTCCCTTGTCTTTATTTACGTCTCAAATGTGTAAATTGAATCTTTTTTGAAACAATATTGTTACACTTTTTGTTCTGGGGGAGAAATTGTTAAACACCCTTCCTCCTATCCATACCCTCCTAAATTTCTCTGCCTCCAGGCCATTAAAGTGAGTTTCCTGTAGGAAGATAATATCTGCTTTCATTGTTTGTAGATGAGTGATTTTTTTGTTGTTATTATCAGGTGATTCAGACCTTTGATATTCCAGGAAACACAATTTACAATAATAGCCATAAGAAGTGCTTAGGTCAAATATCTCTTTTGTCAGGCGCCTGAGTAGTATCATTGCTTGGGCCAGTGTTAGAGCCAGATCTAGGAAAGGTATTTCTGGGTCCCTGTCCTCACACACATGAGTGGGAGGGAAAGAGGAGAGGGTAAGGCAGGTCAGGGAAGGAAAAAAGAGAGAAACTGAGAAAAAGCCATGAAGTGATTAAAAACAACCCAGGATCACTTGAAAATACTTTACCCTCCTCCAAACAGAAATAGGACCTAAGTCCAGGAGGTTTATAAGAGAGTGACCATGTCACTCACTCCCCACACTCTCCAAAAACCTAACTGGGGTATAACTGGATTCCCTTTAACTTTATAAAGCAGAAATAGCCTCATAGCGAGGGAGGGCCTGGTTTCTGCATCACTCACAACAACAAAAAAAGAGGGAAGAAGGCTAGCATCTAAACCAGCGGTTCTCAAACTTGTTGAGACCGTGACCCCTTTTTGTGCTCCGGCGGGGGGGGGGCACGACCCCTCCGCCGAAAAGCCGCCGATTTTTTTTTTAAACAAAAAAAAAGCTGACACACACCCCCCCCCTGCGCCCCGGCCCCAGTCCCCGCTGCGGGCGGGCTGCCGGTTGCACCCTAGCCCCCAGTCCCGCAGCAGGCGGGCTGCCGGCTGCTCCCCGGCTCCCTGTCCCCGACACGGGCAGGCTTCCGGCTGCATCCCGGCCCCAGTCGCCGCGAGTTGTGGCGGCAGGAGCTCGCGACCCCCCGGGGGGTCGCGACCCCCAGTTTGAGAAACCCTGATCTAAACTTAAGAACAGGTCTATTGCGGCTACCTAAGGAATTTATACAAACTGTTTAAATAACCCCATTCCAACGTAATTGGATCATTTGAAGACAGGGGTTCCTTAGCAGAAGAGTTCTCCCTCTTAAAGCCTTCTCCACGCTGGGTATAGCATGAATGCCATTTTCCAGCAGTTGCATCAGCAATGCGAATCAGCATAACATTTATTACAACACGTTTAACAAAAATCAAAACTAAAGAAAAGAACCTGAAGTAATATTGAAAAAACAAAGGATCATCTCATACTAACACATTCTCAGTCATTTGGTGAATCGTGACCACCAGTAATACTTATTCTTGGATGGGATTTTAGGAGATCAGGGGGTTTTTTTTACAGTGGGGGAATTGAAAAGATTCATCATTAAACCAATCTCTCCATTACATTGTTTAGATCTGGTATCTCTAAGTTTATATTTCGAAGCAAATGGATTGGATATCTCTGGATTTACTATAAACCGCGAATCCAGGAAATGAGAAAGGGACGAAACAAAGTAAAATAATTGAGGGAGGGGCAAGGGAGGAAGATGAAAAGATTAAAAAAAGAGGAGAAGCAGGATTGGAAAACAGACCGGGGAAGGGGCGGCCTCAGAGAGAAAACAAGATCACACTGCTCTGGTGAGCCTTGCCAATCCACAAGTGTAAGGAGTAACTAGTCCAGTTGGATGGATTCCTGGAGGTTTCATTCATTAATCTGTATTCCTGGACACTCCAGGACAGTCCTGGAGGATTGGCAACACTACTGGTGAAGAGATTTGCTTGGGGTCAGGATCTGGATGGTGGATATGCTCCCAGGGCACTGGAATTATGGGAAGGGGAAGACGGTAGATGGAGAAAAAGTAGCTGTGTCCATATTGGAACACCAATCTGCCAACAGATGGGCCCGAGCCCATAGCTGCTTCCTGGGTCTGGGATGGAGGGTGGGGATGTCGAAATTCAATCAGAGATGAGATACTTCTTCCACTCGCTCCCCAGCCGGCTCCCTCTGCTTGTGAAACCGAGGAAGTTCAACGAAATAAACCTATGGGGAAGGGAGGAGACAAAATGCTGGCTTTGCCCTGTACAGTTTGTTGTTATACCTGAAAACTGAATTCCCAATGTGCAGTGAGGGACCACATAATGTTGTTTTAATTCATCCTGTCTGTATCTTCTGCAGAAATCTGGTGCTGTGGTGAGCTTGGACACTTTTCAACTTCTGCTGTTGCCCTAAAACTAATCATCTTGCACTCCTTTATAACACTGAAAGGAGCAGGGAAGGAAATGAAGCAGTCCAAACCCAACCATTTGGCTAGGGCTCTTCATCTATTTAATTTAGCCCTCTTTTCTTCAATGTCCTGGGTGTAATTTGGGAAAATCATGCCCATGGTGTTTGGCCGTTAGATTATTACGTTCACAGACTTTTTAAAGAATGAGCTCCTTAATTTTGTAGTTTAAAAATCTTATAATTAAGGCCCGGAACTTTGCATTTAGGGGGTGTTTTGGTGCCAGGGAGTGGTGGGCTTTCTTAATATCTGAGTTCTGATCAGGGAGCAAAGAGAAAGCACTGGCAGCATACTGGATAAAAATTCCACAGGCCTCTGTTCTTCTACCCCTCTGGAAGACTCACAATTCTCGGATTGTTTCTCCTTGATTGTCCCTTGAGATCATTAACCTTCGCCTACGGTGCTTTTATAATTCTTTCCTGTTGCTCTGAGATTATATCTGTAATCACTGTGTCTTCCACAGTGTCTCCAGCAAGGAGATTCTGTTCTCAGTTTCCTCTAGTCTTGATGTCAAGCCTTGCAAATTAGCTTGATGTATTGTAGTAGTTTGTTTGATCTCCATTATATCTTCATATGCTTTTCTCAAAACAGTCACTTAAGATGCAAGAGGGCTGTCTGACAGCATCTGCTTTTTTAGGATTTTGTAGAATGTCAGAGATGACGCTCCATCCATAATATCGGATGAATATTAGATGGGACCAACAGATATTCAGTTGCTGATGGTTGTGGATTTTAGAAGGTGGGGAAGGGAGCTGTAAAGCTATGCAGCCACCATCCCCCTAGTGACTCTTAGAAGTCTCCACAACCTCCCTTGGTAACTTGTCCCAGTGCTTAACTAACTCACAGTTAGAAAGTGTTTCCTGATATCTAACCTCAGTCCCTCTTGCTGCAGATTAAGTCAATTGCTTCATGTCTTACACTGACATGGAGAACAACTGATAACCACTATCATTGGCAGAACAACCCCTAACATATTTAAAGACTGTGATCAGACCCTCCCTCAGTCTTCTTTTCTCAAGCCTAAATGTGCCCAGTTTCTTAACCTTTCCTCTTAGGTCAGGTTTTCTAAAGCTTTCAACATTTCTTGCTCTCCCCTGGACTCTCTCCAATTTGTCCACATCTTTCCTAGAGTGTGATGACCAGAATGAGGCACAGTTCTCCAGCTGAGGCCTCACCAGTGCCCTGTAGAGCAGAACAATTAACTTCCTTATCAAAGCAGCATGATCTCAGCCTTTTTTTTTCTTTTGCAACTGCATCATGTTGCTGGCTCATATTTGATTCATGATCCACTATAACCAAGAAATCCATCTCCACAGTACTACTTTCCAGCCATTTACTCCCCATCTTGTATTCTTCTTCTTATCCTCTTTGCTCCTAGTGGAGCATAAGGCGCCAACCATTCTTCTCCATTCGCTGAAGATTGGTTGATGTTTCTGTAGCATTCGTTTTTTACATGGTGGGTTGCTAGCCCAATGCAAAACCCTCCTCCTTTCACATCTTGGGCTTGGGACCAAGCAATGGCGGAGTTCATCTTGTATTGGTGCCTTTATTTTGCTTTCCTTAGTTTTGGACTTGTCTTTACTGAATTTCATCCTGTTGATTTCAGACCAATTCTCCAGTTTGTCACGGTCATTCTGAATTCTAATCTGATTGTTGAAGCGCTTGTAACCCTACCTTGCTTGGTGTCATCGGCAAATTTTATCCACACACTCTCCACTCCATTATCCAAGCCATTAATGAAGATACAGAATAGGACTGAACCCAGAACAGACCCTGCAGGATTCCAGTTCAATGGTGAACCATTACCAACTATTTTGGAGTAGCCTTTCAGCCACTTATGCACAGACAATGTGGTCATTTAATCTAGTCCACGTTGCCTTAGTTTGCCTATGAGGATATCATGTGGGAGTGTGTCAAAAGTCCTACTAAAATGGCAGGTTCCTAGAGCCAGGGCTCGAGTCCGAACCTGGACATCTACACAGCAATGAAACAGCCCCACAGCCGGAGTCACTTGGCATGGGCCAGCTTCAGGTATTTATTTTAGACCAAAGACAAGCCCATATTCCTCTCAAGCTAGTAGGGGAATGCGGCCTTTAGGTTGGCTGCCTGTTTCCTCTGAAGCATCAGGTCATGACCCCAGCTGAAGGCAGGATAGGGTACTAGAGTAACCTCATGGCCCCTGACCCAGCATGGCAAATCCTATGCACCAGACACTTGATTCAAATATTTCACATAGCCTCCAGGGAGCTAACAGACCAGGATCTGCACTGGCAGCTTTAGGGGGGTTATTTCCTAGTAATAAAATTTAACTGGAACTTTAATAATTAAAACCAAACCTTTAGGGGTAGAATATCATCCACAGACTTCATTTTTGGGGATAGGGGGGAGTGATGTCACAGGATCCCCTCTCCCTTCCTCAGTCCTGCCCAACACGGTAGGGTTTGAGGAAGAGACCTTCACCCCACCCATGCTCCCCGTGGCTAAATAAGACCTTCACATATATATAAACTGGTTTCTCTCTCTCTCCCTCGTGCACTCTGGGATGTTGAGAAGCGGGGCCCCGGAGCGACTTGTTCAACATGAGTGCTCTGTCTCTCTTCATGCGTCCATTTCATTTGCTTCGGCTGTCTCCCCGCACTCCAAAGCCAGTCCCTCAATCGCAAGGCAATGTGCCCAAGCATGGTGCCCGCGGCAGACGCGGGGCTTATGTGGGACCATGCTGCCTGTGGTAGGGGAGGGACTAGAATAACAGTGGTCCTTGGAGGACTACTCCCATCTACACATGGAAAAGTTTTTGTTTTCCACTGCAGAGGCAGTATGGCCTAGTGGATAGGCACTAGGGTGGGATTCAAGAGACCTGCATTCTCTTCCCAGCTCGGCCATAAGTCTGCTTGGTGACCTTGGGCAAGTCATGTCCCCGCTGTGTGCCTCAGTTTCCCCACATGCATCCGACAAAGTGGGTATTATCCTACAAAAGCTTATGCTTCAATACTTTAGTTAGTCTTTAAGGTGTCACAGGACTCTTTGTTACTCCCACATGGAGAAATAGGAATGATGAGACAGACGTCCTTTTTAAAACCCTTTGGGGTCTGCTAATGTAAAGTGCTTCCCTGTCACGAAGAGTTTGCAATTTCAGTGGAGAAGGGAAATGAAATAAGCATTATTGCTCCACCTGTGTGAATAGCAGAGTTTTTTTAGTTCACTGTTTCAAAAAAATCAGAAAAAAAAAAAATTCTAGTTGCCCAAGAATAATTTTTTTGGCAAATTCTAAAATCAAAGCTTTGGTCTGGGTCAAACAAAGCATTTTTGTGCTTTTTTTCCCCATTCCTTTTCTTTTTTATTTCCTTTACATTTTAAAAATAAAATCAAAGGAGAATTTGCAATGAAAAGTCACTGTGATCCCTCCCCCAAAAAATCAAAAGATTTCATTTTCAAAATGTCAAAACACATTGCTTTGACCCATTCTGATTTCCCCAAGATTAATTCAGCCCAAACCCCACAAATCTCTGAAATGTTTTGGTGTCGCCAAATCTGCATTTTTTTGCTCAAAAAGTTCCAGCTGAAAAAAATGTCACCCAGTTCTAATTATTCTAATTATCTCACAGATGTGGAACAGGAAGACTGAGTTGGTCAGGATCACACGATCATACAGTGAGCTCTGGCAGTGCTAAAATTTAAACTCAGGCCTCTTCGGCTGTGTCTACACTAGAGAGCTTACGGCAGCACAGCTGCATCAGTACAGCTATGCTGCTGCTGCATGATCTCCTTTGTACCCTCTCTATACTAACGCGAGAACTCTCCCATCGACATAATTATACCACCCCCATGAGCAGTGGTAACTATGTTGGCAGGAGAGCATCCCATGCCAGCATAGTGCTGTCTATTCCGGAGCTTCTCTTGGTGTAACTTATCTCGGTCAATGGTGCGTTTTTTCACACTCTTGAGAAACATACATTTTACTCACAAAAGTGTAAGTGTAGACCTAGCCTTAGTCTGATACCTGAACAAGACTGAGAGCGCCACGCCAAGGACTTTCTCAATCTTCTGATCCACCACTTTCACTCAGGGCCGGTGACAGAAATTT
Organism: Sternotherus odoratus; assembly: GCA_032164245.1. Taxonomy (NCBI): domain Eukaryota; kingdom Metazoa; phylum Chordata; order Testudines; family Kinosternidae; genus Sternotherus; species Sternotherus odoratus. The sequence continues at coordinate 6,657,586 of JAVMKO010000002.1, forward strand.
TGGGGCCCCCTACTGTGATCGTTTGGGCCCCCCCAGCTCAGCCGGCGCTCCCCCCCCCAGCTGACAGCGGCTGGGCCCCCCCCCCAGCCCAGCCGGCGCTCCCCCCCCCACCGCCCCCTTGCCTGCCCCCCAGCCACACCGATGAATGAACCTCCCGAGGCAGGGGTGAACTCACAGCCCTGCCCCCTTACCTTGGCGAGGCTGGCTTCCCTTGACCCCTTTTCGGCCTCTCCGCTCCGCCACCGTCAGCGCCGCACACCACCAGGGCGGCGGGGCCGGGCACGCTTCCCCGGGCCCCCGCTGTGGTTGGAGTCTGCCGGCCCATCAGCCGTGCGGTGCGGTGCGGGCGCTTGCCGCGCTTGTCTACAGCGCAGCGCTGGGGTGGCCGGTGGCGCCCGTCCCGGATTGCATGCGGTCAGCCGTGGCCACGTGAGCGCCGCGCCTCTGCAGAGGTCCGAGCATCGGGGGCCCCCCTTAAGTCCGGGGCCCAGTACAGTTGTCCCTCTTGTCCCCCCCGTCGCCGGCGCTGGTTTCACTACATGAAGTGCCCCATGGCTCCACCTCAGGCTCTGACTTTCTCCTTTCCCATCTCATTTCTGCAGCTTTCATGTGAGCACCAAGAACGTAGGTACTTCTCTAATCAACATTCAGGAAGGTTTGGCATTACTGATACCAACCATCTGAAGGCTTGGATAGTCAAAGAAAGTACATGAAAGTAGCCATCAGAAGGAGAAACTTCTGCTTAATCAGAGCTTTCTTGTTGAGGGATTTAATATCTTTAAAGCCATATTTTCTGATGGTGCAAAGAACAAAAAGGAAATTCTTTGATCAAAGTTTCCTGAGTATTTCCTGCCATTTGCAATCAAACTGCACATTGCTTACTCAAGAGACCCAACAGTCCCCCTTTCTGGGCTAGTCTTTGGAGTAAAAAATAATTGTGACTATGCATACAATTGAAGAAAACTGGCTGTATTATGTATGGTGTCTTCTGTGCAAACCCAAGCCCAAAGCCACTACCAAAGTTCATGATTGCAATTACAGAGTTAAGTAAAAGTCAGAGGAAATTAAAAGGCATAAATAGGTTTGCAGAAGAGTTGTGGCATGAAATGGGAGTTGATGATCAAGTAAATCCAGAGAGAGGCACATCTTTCTAGCTCTCCGAAGTGAAGGGGATCACAGAGATTGTTTTAAGGTACAGAGGGAAGACCAATGCTGGGTAATTTTTGGTTCTAAGGGAGCCTGATTTTACAAATGGAGGAGTATGAAAGCTACTACCAATAACGTTTCTAAAGCCGCTCTAGAATATTTCTAAAGGTAACACAGGACTCCCAAACAAATGTGAGGAGAAACTTTGTACCATAACTACATCCAGCCAGGTACTATTCCCCCCAGTCCAGCACACCGTGTAGGCCTGGCCTTCACTCTAAGCATGAGTGGTATCACTGAACTCCGTGGGTCCCACTGCAACTCAGCTGACTTCAATAGTTACTTCTGATTCACACTGGTATGAGACTAGAATTAGAAGCCACAGGCTGGATTCTCAGATCTAAATTGACTGTGTCCCCTTCCCTCGAAATGCCCCCTCCCACCTCAGCACTCCCATTCCTGGAGAAGCAGGGTAAGTGACATGTTGGGGTTGGAGACAGGGCAGGGAGAGGAAGGCAGCAGGGTACATGCTCCTTCCAACTCTAACCTTCTGCAAAGACTTCTTCATGACCTCCTTCTCCAGCATGACCAGGAATACCTCAGGGTAACGGAGGGGTTGGAGAATCTATCCCATGACTTGCATGAGTAAAAATTACTCAAGCTAGGAGAGATTTGTAGGATCAGGACTCTTTGTTTCTGACATTTGGTCTAACTGGTGATCTCAAGAGTCAACACAAATTGACAATTCCTTCCCTAACCTCCCCCCATTAGCGATTATTTTATATTCTTATCTAGTGTAGTGTATAAGGTCACTGTATGGCAACATAATCAGCACGTTTCCTGGGTGCATTGTGAGAGATTCAATACATTTCTTGTGACTTATTTTTTAAAAAGTGGTATTCAACTGAGCTTTTTCCATGCATTCATATTTCAGTTCGTTATGTTAATGAAGGTTATGGTAATGCTAATGGGGTTAATGCGGACTGTATTGGATAAGTTGAGTTGGGCTGATATCAAAAGCTTCTGGATTAACCCTTCTCCTTAGCGTATTTTAAGTTAAAATAATTCTCAGGTGTTGAGTGCATTTGTATCAGAGGCAAATTCACTGGGCTTCGCTAAAGAAATGGTTTTCACAACTCACGGTGTTCTCTGCCCTACTTTGCTACACTAGAGTTGAAATGAAATGCTGTACTATAATGAGGAAGGGAGTGTGAGTTAGTGTTTGGAGTAGGGAGAAGTAAAGGAGTGAAGAGGAGAAGAAGAGAGGGGCAAAAGGCAGAAGAGGGAGATCGGATAGCAGAAGGACTGTAATCCAACCATCTGATGAATCTGTCTTGGATACCATCTAGTTCTAAATAGCTTCCAATTTGCATGCTGTTTGCATCCATGGTTCACTGCTTGGCCATCCACAGGATCTATTCTTCCCTCATGTTAATATGTTGAAAAAAGAATCAGAGAGGTAGCCGTGTTAGTCTGGAATTGCAGAAGTGACAAAGAGTCCTGTGGCACCTTAAAGACTAAGTAAAGTATTGAAGCATAAGCTTTCGTGGGCTAATACCCACTTCGTCGGAGGCATGCCGGTATTAGCCCATGAAAACTTATGCTTCAATACTTTACTTAGTCTTTAAGGTGCCACCGGACTCTTTGTCACATGTTGAAAAAACACTCTTTAAGCATCACATTAATGGGATAAAAGATGACAGTCACTAAAGGGCCAGAAATCTATATGCTGAGTCAATTCAAAAATCTGACAGGCCCAAAGTCCAGAGTTTGGTCAAAGGCTGAGGCCTAGATAGTAAACAATATTAGCTAAGAGAAGCAGAACAAATATGAGATGACTTTGTTTTCCTACTATAATAGGCAACGTCAGCAAAACCCCAGGTGTCAAGCAAATAATTGGGGTATTTATCTCCAGCTACAAACAGACCAAAGGATGCAGGGAGGCCCAGTCTCTAAAAACCTGGGGGCACTTTTCTTCAAGAGGAGATAATGATGCCTTTCTTGCATACCTGTTCATGGAGAGGCCTAAGTCTGTCTGTATGAGATATGGCATCCTCCCTCCTCCTTCCCAGGTACCAGTGTCTAGTTCTCAAGCACAACTGAGTAACTAAGAAGCAACTTTAATTGCCAGCTACTGTTCAATGTCTCTTTTGTTCTGTTTCCTAGATATATAGCTGATGGACAATCAAAGAAGTTGCTTCATTCCTATGGATCCCAAATCAAAATTCAATGTATATATTTTTATACTAACACACTTTAGAGATGGTTTAAAGAAAAACACCTGTGTACTAATTAGATGTGTTAACCTGAAACCATGGGCGGAGCCATGATGTAACCTTTTGATCATTGGCTTCTGCGCTTATCTTGTCTTGCTGCTAAACCTATCCAGGACTCAGAACTGCCCCTGAGTTTCTTCCCTCCACCCATGGCAAAATCAATATAACTTCTTGCAATCAGATGATTGACAGCATCTCTGAGCCTAACAAGAGAAGTGACACTCCGCCAGTGCTGGGCGTAATAAACCCACATGCTTGATTGTACACGTTGTCCATTTTCTTCCTTCAGGCAGGATTACCCCGTACCTGACAGCAGCATTGCAGCAGCTGGAAATCAAAAGGTTTCTAATCTACATCGTGTTCCACGAATGCTTCATAACAGTCAACCCGCTAGCCTCTATCTGTGCTGCTCTTTTCATGGCATAGTTTATTTTCAGTCTCTGGGGTATAAATGCAATTGTGCACCTCATCATGGAATTATAGACATGGTTGGGCAGGAAGGACCCTTGAGTAATCATCAAATCTAGCCCCCTGCACTGAGACATGTAAACTTTCCCCCAATTGTCAAACGTGTTTGTTGCTAAGTGTCCAAATGGTGAAGGGAGAGTGAGAGTTTTGCATAAAGACTGAGGGAGGCCGTAAGGTTTGAAGATGCACAGTAGAACCACAGAGTTACGAACTCACTGGTCAACCACACACCTCATTTGGAACTGGACGTTTGCAGTCAGGCAGCAGCCGAGACCAAAAAAACAAAACAAAACCCCCATAAACAAACAAACAAAAAAGCAAATACAGTGCAGTGCTGCACTGAACATAAATTACTGAAAAAAGGGAAAGTAAAAAAAAGGTTTGATAAGGTTAAGGAAACGTTCTGGACTTGTTTTATTGACATTAAGATGGTTAAAAGCAGCATTTTTTCTTCTGCACACTCAGGTTTCAAAGCAGTAGTAAGTCAATGTTCAGTGGTAAGCTTTTGAAAGACCCCTAATGTTGCGTTCAGTTACGAACCACCTCCGTTCCCGAGGTGTTCGTAACTCTGAGGTTCTATTGTGATAGGAAAACAATTGGTTTGCTGCTATTAACAATCGTTTGTATTACTGTAGCACTATGGAGGCTCCAACAAATTTCAGAGCCTCATTTGTGCCAGGTGGCATATACACGCAGCCCCGGCCCCAACAGTTTACAATCTCTAAACAAACACAGACCAAGGAAGTATTATTATCCCCATTTTACAGCTGGGGAACTGAAAGACAGGATACATTTCATGATGAGGCTGAAGTTACACTAGAGTAAGTGTCCTCAGCTGCAAGACCATCCTTGTTCTCACTGGAGCTGTACTGGTTTATATTCTGCACTGCTCTGACTCAGGGCCGGCGACAGGGGGATACTACGGGTACAGCTGTACCGGGCCCCCCGACTTTAGGGGGGCCCCGGTACACAGCTGTACCCGTTGTTGTCCCCCCTTGTCGCTGGACCTGGAGAGTGGGGAAGGGGCGGGGAGGTGGCGCGGCTCTCCCCCGGACAAGCGAGCCTGGCCCCTCGAGCCTGGCCCCTGTGAGCCGCTGCCGCGAGCTGTCAGCTGGCGGGGGGGGGGAGTGCCGGTTGGGGGGGGGCAGCCGCTGTCGGCTGGGCTGGGGGGCCCCCAAACTATCAGAGTAGGGGGCCCCCAAATTTCTGTCGCCAGCCCTGCTCTGACTACAGTAAGGAATCCGTGAGCGCCTTCCTTTTGTAATCCCAGCTTTTTCTTTTCTCTATGCTGTTAATTGATACAATTATTTTGATGCAGAAAGAAATGAATAAGTCATTGGCTCCTGGAAATTACTACTTTTTAAAAAAAACTATACTGTATTCCTCAATGTCATAGGCAGCAAAAGTAGGAAACATTGAAATTGTATCTTAAAGTGTGGCTATGTGGGAGGAACGTACTTTATTTTACATCTTTCTGCATAAAGACCAGAATATCTATTTCCCCATCTCTCTAACTGGTGTTTTAAGCACTTGTCAGAGCTCTTTGCATGATGAGTGATAAAAGTCCAATTTCAAAATGACCTTGCAATAAAAACTTTGGAACAACGTGTTTGAAACAAACGTTCTTCCCACAACTTTTCACTTTCAAGAGAAGGCGAGGTTTGGAATATGCCTAGGATTATTTCTGATATGCAATTACAAGGGATGAGCAGAAAAATCCTGCCCCCTGCCTAGAAATACAGGCTGTTGGAGTGCAATTGTGTCAGCTCTCCTGAGAAAGAGCAAGGAAGTGTTTGATGGGTGACCTTGGGAAAATCCAGTATGCTGTAGGAAGTGGTATTGGTAACTCAATAGCTTCCTACACAGTTCATTTGGATGTTCACTTAGGGCTTGTTTCAAAGCCTTTTGAAATAAAAGGGTGTCTGTCCATTGACACAATGAACTGTGGAATGGAATGCCGGTGGAAGACTCCCTTGGATTTCAGTGGGCTTTGGATCAGCTCCCTCACCAGCACTGACCCTTTATCCACAACAAGCGACAGCAAGTGTCTAGGTATGTCTACACTGCATTGTGAAGCCTGCTTTGGAGGACCTGGGCTTGGTGTTTCCAAGTCTGTGCTTGAGCGTCCCCACTGCATTGTGAGCCTGGGCTTACAGTTGTGGGACCCAGGTCTCTCAGCCATGCTAATGCATCCCTACGACACCACGCAAACTTTCCGACTTGGCATCTCCACAATTGATCCTTGAATTTAGCCATTATTGACATGCTCAGCAAACAATCTTGGGAGGTGGTTTTAACCCTAAAGATCTACAGAAAGTTTATATGTGTTGATGAGTCGCTAATAAACATCTGCTTGCATCACAGTGGTTTTTTTTTCCTTTTTCTTGATTGTGGGAGGGTAACTCTGATACCTATTTCTGTGGATAAGCAGAGGGCTGATCTCTGGGGTCGTCAGTGCGTGTGATCTATTCAGAACTGGTGAGGCCACATCTGGAGCACTGCATCCAGTTTTGCCCTCCACGCCCACTACAGAAAGGGGGTGGACAAACTGAAGAGAGTTCATCAGAGAGGAACGAAAATGATCAGGGGGCTGTGGCACATGACTTACGAGGAGAGGCTGAGGGAACTGGCCTTATCTGGTCTGCAGAAGAAAAGAGTGAGGGGAGATTAGATAACAGCCTTCAACTACCTGAAGGGGGGTTCAAAGAGGATGGAGCTTGGCTGTTCACAGTGGTGGCAGATGACAGAACAAGGAGCAATGGTCTCAAGTTGCAGTGGGGGAGGTTTAGGTTGGATATTAGGAAAAACTATTTCATGAGGAGGGTGGTGAAGCATTGGAATGGGTTACCTAGGGAGGTGGTGGAATCTCCTTCCTTAGAAGTTTTTAAGGTCAGACTTGACAAAGCTCTGGCTGGGATGATTTAGTTGGGGATTGGCCCTGCTTTGAGCAGGAGGTTGGACTAGAACCTCCTGAGGTCCCTTCCAACTCTTATATTCTAGGATTCTATGATCTCTTTCAGCAGCACTAAGGTCCCTTCCAAACAATCCAGAAGAAACAGAAATCTCCCTCTGAGTGCTGAGCTGGAATTCTGATCCCCTGATTACAGAATATCACAGCACGAGCAGTCACGGATAACAAGGCAGAAACTTGGCTTCCATATCTCCTTCCCCTGACTCCCAGAGTTGGCATCTGAACCTCCTTAAGAGTGCCACTGACTGCCTCTTAGGTCATCTGTTCCTACTGGCCCAAGGATAACAGCTCTGTCATTCACAATCATATCCCACATGACACGCTACACTGCTGTTCCCATCACAAACTCCAGGGCTGCACTGTGGAAGGCCCGTTCCTTCTGCACTTTTCTCAGAGGCACTGGGAAAAGGGTCATACTTTTTAACCTAGCCCACGGTCCTACGGTGGGCTCTAGGAAGCAAAATCCACCAGTCTACAGTAGGGACTTGTACTAGGATATTGGCATCACCAAAAGCCTGTGCACTATAGATGGACTTCACCCATCCCTGACTCTAGCTAGCCCTGGCTGTTGCATTAGGAATCCGGATGCCATTTGGTGGCTTGCAGCCACTTTGCTGTGTATGTAAATTACATCCACATTTTTCGGGTAACTTGCTCACCCCTCCCATCCTCGGCCCCTCGAAAAGGGGAACAATTTGCATCGCAACCTTGGCACATCAGCAAGTGAGGACCCCACTGGAACCCCCCCCCTGCAATTGACAGGGCTTCTCTAAATCAAACCTGAAGGAGCTGCACCAGCTGGGCCTGCTAACCCCTGTGAAATGTCTTGGCTAGCAGCCCTTTTGGGAGGAGGGTCTAACTCTGTGAGCAGTCATACATCCTGTGCAAGTGAGACTTCCCCCCACCCACTTATGTCCCAGCACCGGGGTCAGTCACAGTGTGGCAGGGGGCACAGGTAGAGGTGATAGCCATGAGAAGCACATCCCCCCATGTTCAATGCAACGGAAGATCTCCCCCGCTCTTCAACTTGGCTCAGAGAGAAGGTTCCTCTGGACTTTCCCCTTGTTGAAGTGAGGACTCATCAAGCAAGCAAATCTGAAATGTGAGCAGGATGGGACGAGGTGGAGGTTGTGATACAACCCAAGGCCCTGATTCCCAGGCCATTGCTGTAACCACCACACCACGCCTCCCTGAATGTGTAAACAGTGCGCTGGAATCACCCCAGTTACCATCTGCAAGCAAACCTGCAGCCTTCCCTCGCTGCCCTCTCCTGCTCTAGCATTCAGCTAGGCCTCTAGGCCAGGGTGGCATGTTTCCAACTCAACATGACCACCTGGGAACAGTGACAAACTGGTCACCAGGGTTCCATGAACTTTAGCTTGCAACAGAGGAGAAGAAAAGTGCATGTCGGGGAGAGAGAGATCCCAGCTCGACACTGAGTATTGGAGCCTTTTTCTTTGGCACCTGCAGGGACACGAAGACGAATGGGTGCACTTGTTCAAACAGCAAAGGATCAAAAAGCAATTTGCTCTGACAAGGTCAGAAGGGGCAAGTAGTGGCTCTTTATAACACTTCAGAGGGGTGGCAAGAGTAAATACAGTGTGCGTATAGAGGAGAGGAGGAAAATATTTTACAGTTAATGATACAGCAGCTGCAAAATAATGGAGTGTAATGGGGGAAATGTCACTGAATTTATTAAGCAGCCTCACTATTTTTGAGGCCGGCTAACTGGACACAAGAGTGGTGCAGGATCATAGGAAGAGCGGAAAGAAAACAAGCCAGAGGATGGAAAAAAGAAGGATTCGGGTCTGATTATTGACAGACCCTAGAAGAGATGGGAGTAAATGAGAAGGAAGGTATTTCTCAATTACTACAATACTTGCTTTGAGTGGACAAAGACTTGTCGTGTTAATGATAATACTAGGCGTAACAACGACTCTTATACAGCACTTTTTCCATCAGTAGATCACAAACTGCTTTACAAAGGAGGTCTGCGTTACCCCCATTTTATGGGTTAGGAAACGGCAGTGGGGAGACATTTAAGTGACATGTCCAAGACCATCGCAGAGACCAGTAGCAGAGCTAGGACCAGCACCCAGGTTTTCTGATTCCCAGGTCAGTGCACGAGGCATTAGGCCCCACTCTCTCTCACTCACGGAAAGAGTGAGGGAAAGCCCACTGAAGACAGCGGACAGACTCAAAGCACTGTGGTAATGCAGCTATCCAGCCATGAATGGAGGGGAAATTCGGGCCATGGACACCTTAGCAATCTTACTCTTCTGAAAAGTCTAATAGCATGTAATGGGGGGACAGTCACCCCTTACGAGCGCTCCGTGGTCGAGTGTGTGAGTCTAAATTTCTCAGCTCACAGTGCTCCTTATCGGCTGCTTTCCTTGTTGTTAGAGAGCTTATTCCTTCACTTTCCCATTTCCCTGGTCCTTCTTGCATGAACAGAGAGCAACAAGACTCGAAGTTCAAAGGTGCAAACAATTCTACAGAAGTGAGGATTTTACAGCTACATTTATGAAGATATAAGGGTTTCCCAGCTGCGTCTTTTGATAAGTGAATTCTTACCAACTCTCTCTCTTTGCCCGTCACCCCCAAGCCGGGGTATGGGCCACCAACTGGTGTTTCAGTAGCAATTGGTTCCCAGTTGCTAGCCCCACGCCCATTCTTACCAACTAGAAAACTATTAAACCAAATTTCCTTTTACATCTTCTAGGCTCTTCCCCTTTTCTGGAGGGGATTGATCAGATCACCTTTCTCACAACCCCAAATTGCTTTATTTCAATATGACTGCTTTGGAATGTGAGGATGTGAGGGAACACTTCCCAGTTTATGGTTGTCTGCTGCTTAGCCAAAGGCATAGGCCTAAGAACAGGGCTTTAGACTGTCACAGTAAAAAAAGGCCCTTACACAGATTCTCTTTTTCATATCTCTCTAAGTAGCTAAATGATAAACATATACCAAAATTCTTGAAGTATAGGCCTTTACAGACAGGCCTGAATATCTATATCCGAACACTTGTCAGACAGGTGTTTGGTGACTCAACCCTCCGGCTAGTCACCCACAGCCCGTGTGCAAACAAACCCCTTCTGGGAAAGGCCTGGTTGGACAGTGTATCTCAAAGCCCTCAGTGATGTCCTGTAGCACTCCCCAGGTTCAGTCCCTTCATAGTCCAAAAGGGCCCCTCACAGTACCCCTCCGCTGGCAATGTCTGTAGCCCTCCCCAGGCTCCAGTCCTGCAACAGGGCTCCTCTCAGTACCCTCGTTGGCCAGCGTATAGGCAAAGGTTCCTGCTTCGGGCTGGAGCACTGCTCCCCCAGGGATTCCTTCTTGGAGGCTTTTTGCTTTCCCTTTAGTCCTCTGACCCCATCCCTCCAGGTGGGTCAGTCTCAGCTCAACCCCCTTCAAGACGGTAACAGTTCTGTATACAGTCCCTTTCCTGCGTCCATCTATACTCCCTTCTCTCAGAGCACAACCACTTCCCCCGTGGCTGCCGCAGGGTTCCAGGGGGACCCTCCTCGCACTACTCCAGGTCTCAACCCAGGGACCATCTAAGTAGCAGCCATGTGCCATGTCCCCTTAACTATCTGCGCTTCCCTGGGCCACTTCCCCATAGCCCATCTTAACTGAGTCCTGGCAGCCAGCCAGAAACTAGTACTTCACTTCCCCAGTCCCTGCTAGCAACTACCTGCCTTAACCCTTGCAGTCAGTCAGGAGAACCCCTTGCTCTAGGATGACCAGACAGCAAGTGTGAAAAATCAGGACAGGGGGTGAGGGGTAATAGGAGCCTGTATAAGAAAAAGTCTCAAAAATTGGGACCATCCCTATAAAATCAGGACATCTAATCACCCTATCTTACTCCCCCAGTCCCTGCTAGCAGATTGATCTATCCAGCCCTCTCAGCTCCTGTAACCAGACAGGAGCATCTCATGCTCACCCGGCTCCTGCCACCAGCCTTTATAGACCCTACAACCAGCCAATAGCACCTCTTGCTCCCCCAGTCCCTATAAGCACACTGAACTGATGCTAGCCCTGCACCTTCTTTTATATGAGCCTGCTGGGCCCTCATTGGCTGCTCCCTGCAGCCTCTCTGATTGGCTGCGTCCCCTACAGCCACTCTAGCCTCTTGGAGGACCTCTCCACTGCTCCTTTCCTGGGATTGGTGTAGATGGGTGTTACAGGAGGGCTTTACGCCTAGTCTACCCTATCATGTCTTTCATTTCCCTCACACAACATAGATAGGGCTTGATCAGAACAACCCACACTTTGTAAACTGCAAGGAGATAAACTGATCTACCTTGGATGGACATATGGGTAAGTGGACTCTGAAAGTATTTGAACATAGCATTTTAAGATGTCTAGGTACTGCAAGCCTGAGCCTCCCAACACTCATCCATCTCCCCTCTGGAAAATTCTCCCCAAATGGTGACCACTATGCAAATGAAAGCAAATAATCCACAGCTTCAAAACTTTATAGTTAGTCTTTAAGGTGCCACAGGACTTTGTTACCTCTGCTATTCCAGACTAACACGGCTACCTCTCTGATTCTTGAGTTTCATGGCTGTGTTTCCTAGGGAGGCACTAGTTAATGGTTACACATTGATTCTCTGAGATATTTATAAACATGGGTTTATAAAGTGCAACCATTAATTAGGTTCTCCTGGAAACATGCTCTGGAGTCTACTATTATTTTGCAAGTAATTGACTCAATGAGGGATTCTTTTTTCTTCTTCTTCTTTCAGTAAATCAGTGATACTCAGAATTTTCTAGAATTCAGTGAAAATGTAAGTTGTGGTGGAACAAGGTCTTTCTTTGTAATGTGTGTGTTACCTGCATTGGTGTAGGATTAGGGAATTGTGGATGGAGGTCCTGACCATGAAAAGCAAAGAGGAAGGACCGTTTATTTTCTTAAACAGTGGCCACAAGGGTTTCCCATCTGCCTTAGAAGCTGGATCTCTGTATAATTGTCCGTGACAATAGGAATAAAATAAAATGATAACAAGGGGCATCTTCTTTGCTATGAGCTTGGAAGAGAGTTCAAAGAGACGGAGACACTTGTTTCTGACACTACTTTGCAATTTCTCCTCTGGCAGTATCTCTGAGAGTTTGCTAGAGCTCAAACAAATGATTAAATGAATTTCTCTTCTTTAAAAGTCAAGGGCTGGTGAAATACATTCTATTGTAGCGCAGTGGAACTAAATTCCAGCCCCAGTAGTGCTCTTTCTGAGTCAGAGGATGTTTATTTTATGTATTTTTGATGACCCTTAAAATGGTGTTTATTGATCCCCACACCTGCCACATCACACACAAGAAAAACTACAAAGCCACTTCACATCTAATGGATTGATCCAATGTTGGTTTATAATAAAAAATTCAGGATCCCCAGAGAAGAAGTTCAGATATTTCCTATAAGGAGCAGACTGGTTGGGCATCACAGCAGAATTGCAGTGTCCAAGAATGAACCACAGTGGACATGTTTCATTTTATGGGGGAAGGATAGCTCAGTGGTTTGAGCAGTGGCCTGCTAAATCTAGGGTTATGAGTTCAATCCTTGAGGGGGCCATATAGGGCAAAAATGGGATCAGTTGAGCCAGCAGTTGGACTGGCTGATCTCCTGAAGTCCTTTCCAAATCTACATGTCCTTTCTCCACAGTAGAACATCCCTTGACCTGCTCCTTTGGTAAAGGGCCTGTAATTATTTATTTTCCTAAATGAGCACATTAAAAATGTTGCCTACTCAGGCAAAAATTTCAGCCATTTTCTACACAGACTGACTGGAAACCAGCAGCATCTGGAGCCAGAGTCTCCACAAACAGCCTACATGAGGGATCGGCATCCTTGGCACGCAGAACCGCAGGGTAAGCACCCTTAGCAGGCCCGCCAGTTTGTTTACTTGCCAGTTCGCCAACCGCGGCTCCCAAGGGTCTGTTTAATTGTGGTGTAGACATTGCAGCACAGCCTGCAGCCTGAGCTCTGGTACCCTCCCATTTCACGGGTCCCAGAAGTCTACACCACAATTAAACAGCCCCTTACCCAAGCTTAGCCAGTAGTCAGCTGGTGCGGGCCAGACATGGGTTTCTAGCAGGCCAGATGCCAGCTAATGCCAAGCCCCAGGCCTCCTGGAATGCTTACAGCTTCATGTCTGGAAACAAGGCCAATTCACCTGTGTATTAGTATAGATGAAAGTGATTGTTGGAAGGGACCTCAGGAAGTCATCTAGTCCAACCCCCTGCTCAAAGCAGGACCAATGTCCAATTAAATCATCCAACAGATTTTTGCCCCATGTTCCTAAATGGCCCTGTCATAAGTGTAAAGTGCTGGAGAGGGTTAATGTTACCTGAGAACAAGTGACGTAAGAGCTTCCCTGCCATGAGAGCGGGAGGGAGGGAGATTCAGTTTGAGTTTGGCTTGCCATGCAGCATGGGTAAGGGTCCTGGAGTTCATCTCTAGCTGTGGAGATGACTCTACTTTCCTTCTTATATTCCTAATTAGCTGACTGTAAGTAGTATTTTGATTTTCATAAAGTCTGTACCTATTTGGGGTGTCTCTGTCCTTTGCAGAGGGGGAGTTATAGAACTCTAAATTGTAAGTTGTACTGTAGCCTATGTTCTAATCTTTTTTCTTTATTAAATCTTGTTAGTTATAAAAAGTGTTTGGTTTATTTCCCTTAAGGTTTTCTCTGCTTCCAGACTGGGAAGAGAGGAGGGAGGGGAGTAGGTAAAAGGACCAGCTCAGGGTAGAAGCTGAGAAGCGGAGTCTGTCTCTATCTTCAGCCGAGAAGGGGGAGGGGGGAGGGGAAATAGCCTCCAAGTGTCCAGCTCTCAGAGAAATCGACCGGAGTTCTGTGTTGTCTTGCCCTGGGCTATCAGGGGGAGTGATACAGCGAGAGTACCCTTATCTCTCAGGGAGAGAGAGAGAAAGAGGGGGAGTTGGGTGTCAAGGTACCCCACCCCATGGTCTTGGGGTGATTAGTGAGTGGTGGCAGCCGGGGGTCCCCAAGTTCCCAGCTGGTAAAGTGTGGGAGTCTGGGGGTGTAGTGAATTAACTTAAGCTGGGGAGCACCTAAAGTGGTTGGTCTGGCATAAAAGAGTCCCTTTCTCTGTACTCAAGAGCACAGAGACTGGGTAGCCCACTCTTACAGGCCCCCTCAAAGTTTAACAATGCTCAAAACACTGATCTCTCCCTCCCCCCAAAAAACACCCCTTGGCTCATGAACAAGAGTTGGTGCATGTCCACTTTCATGCCCTAAATTACTGTAAGAGTGGGGTGCATCTGCACTTGGGCACTAAAACATTCGGACACGCCGAAAATGAGAGGCCTAAGATCCTAGTCCTGACCACCACCTTCCCATCTCCCATTCAAATCAAGTCCTAAATGATAATGGGCCAAGAAATACCTGGATAACAGGGAACCTGCTAAAACCAGACAGTCCAGGAATGAAAAAAAGCAGGGCTGATGTCACGCTACTTCCTGTTCACCTGTGGCCTGTCCCTGTCAGACACCAAGCATCCTAAACTCTCCATTTAAGGCAGTGGGAGCTGAGGCAACAAAGCACCTTGCAGGATTGGGCTCTGATATAAACTCAGGGTAAAACTAGTGTGCTGTCCTATTAGAGACAAAACCTTACTTACAACCTGCTGACTTTTAATTGAAGGCTCATTCACAGCAAACAGCAGCCCGGCTGACTTTCTATGGGGAGGGATGCTCACGGGAGCCAACCCTCGCTGCTTTGGCGGGAACGGTACCTAATGGACAATTCCTAGATGCTCGTATTCAGTTCCAACCTTCCCGAGAGCAAACTCCCTCCCCCCGGCCCTCCTCCACCCCCACATTTGTGGGAAAACATGAAATTCAATTCACTCTTGTTGCTCTAATTCACATTTTTGCCTGCAGCAAAATCTGGACCCGGCTTGCTGGGTTGTGCTAGTTGGCAAACTACTGTGCTTATGTAAATTATAGCCAGCAGGCGCTAGCCATGGATGGAGTTAAGGATGAGCTTGTTGGGTGATTGGTCTCTGCCAATTTTTGGAGGGGGATATGAACCCATTTGACCCTCCTGCATCAGTCAGACCTTTGCCCTCTAGTAGGATGCAGGCCCAAAAGGAGTGTGTAGCTAAGCAACTCGTTAGCATAATGAGGATTGCACTTACACTGAATTCTCTTAAGATGTGGCCAACCACTCCTTGTTTTCATCCTTGCAGTTGGGGGTTGGGCAGGGGATTTGGTACTCTGCCGTGCAGAGGACCATCTAGCAGGTGACCCCCTGGCTCTATGGCCACTGCTGTGCACCCCCTGAGGACTTGCCGGGCCAACATAACGGTGTCCCCATTCAATATTAGAAAACCCCCAAGAAACTGCTTGTGCAGCTGTTCCGACTCGGTCGCCTTCATGGCCTCTCTGAATTAATAAGCGACTCATTGTTTTGTCTGTGTGTGCAATTATGTACAAGACAGCTTCCCGAAAGGTTCATTTATCATCCCAGTAATACAGTACATTCCTGACCTGCCAAAAATACGTACTGCGAGAGCCTGTCTCCTCAAGGCTCCCCTTGTGGTTCCGGCTGACACACATTCAAGGAACAAAAATTCAGAATCTATTTTCTTTTGCAGTGTATTCCCCGCCTCTCTTCCCCCGCTGCCAAAAAACCCCAGCTTTGCTGCGGCCTCCACTATTTGTGGCAGGTTCTATTGCTGACCCTCTTTTCCAGCGATGTTTGCTGAGGCACCCGGTAGAGTCGAGTGACTAAGCCATGACTAAGACTTGGGATCTGCTTAGTGACCATCATTTACTCGAGACCCTGTCTTCGCTATTAACCTCTACTTCCCAGAACCTCCAGCACAGGAGCTGTGTGGTTTTGAACACAATAGGAACATTTAAAGCCTTGGTAAGTGCCAAGCCTCAAAGCCTAAATACCGCTGAGGATCTGGGCCTAAGAACCTACCTCAAAATCTTGGGGTTGTCATGGCAACCTTGAGATAGTGACAGGTGGTCCTGGCCACATGCTGCTCATCAGTCTATAGCACAGTAACTGCTCCCCATCCTGGGCTGAGCATCAGATTCTCCAAGTAGGAGTCTGGGCTTTCCCTACTTGCCACCCAGGAGGTGGACCAATCCTGTCTTCAGTTCACCTCCCCCAACAACTCATAGACAATACTCACATCTTCAGGTTGTCATGGTGAGAAGATGCATCATCATCCTTGTGTGGTCCAGTGAGTGTGGAGAAAGCCTGAGAGCATGGTGTCCCCCTGGAATGGGACTGGTGTACCAACAGCCTGGTTAGATGCATTACCTAGCTGTTGTCCCCTGCTAGGTGAGCAGTGTCCCCGGATCACTTGGGTTCACTGAGTGACTTCCACCAGCTAAAGCACAAGGAAAGGGGATTAAATCTGGTGGGGGCAAGTCATGGTGTGAATTAAGCCAACAGCAGGTCAAGGAATGTATGCATCCCTCTGGCCCCGCTGCGACACAGGCTGATGGATCTTTCCTCTCCCTTTCAGTAGTGTCTGCAAAATGTCAGCTAGAGATAGGGCAGACGCATCCACCAGGCTGACTTCCATCAGTGTTCATCCCTATCACCCACTTGTGCTCACGAGGAATCTTCCACATCTTTTCCAGTAAAGAGCAAACCACTTTGGAAGTGAAAAGAGTGGGATTGTTTACCTTAGAGAGGAGATGAAGAGGGACACGATGAGAGCAATGGATGATATAGAAAAAGTTGGATGGATTTTCTAATCCCCATCTGAGACCACAAGAACAAGGGGCCAGTGAAACAAGTGACAGATTCAAAACCAATGAAAGGAGAAGCTTTTTCACACGAGTCACAATTAGCCTGTGGAACACATTGCCACTAGATGCCATCTGTTCTATTCTATATAGATTCTTACATCACTTTCATCACTGTAGTATCCGAGTGCCTTCCAGTTGTGCCTCAAGCAATGACAGTAACATCTGGCATGGATTCAGAAAGGATTAGACACCCAAATGCATAACAAGCATATCCAGAGTTATGACAGTAAATACTTATTAGATATTAACACACAAGAGTTTTGGAAGGGATCCAAACCCTCATGATTCAGGGCACGAGCCAACCTTTAATAACTGGGGGCCAGGAAGGAGCTTATCCCATAGTGGCCTATTGCAAGACTTCTTGCACGTTTCTCTGAAGCAGCTGGGAGCTGTCAGAAACAGGATACAGGACTAGATGGACGCCTGGTCAGATCCATGACAGCAATTCCTGGATTTCGAAAGTGATTTCTCCAGGTCTGAGGACTCAGAAACGGATTTTCCTGTGGGGCTTTGAGCCAATCCATAAACGGGAGGTTATGAAAGTCTGATGAAAAAGACGGCCGGGGCTGGAGTGACGTTCAGACACACTTCTGGATTCACTCATGTCCTCAGACCTTTTAGGGATAAAAGACCCATGGAAAGGCCACAGCTCGCAAGGGTCATCATCTGATTCAGACTTGTGGGGCTCAGGCTGAGGGGCTGAAATCTGATAAGGGTCCCAGAGCTCGGGAGCCGGCCCGTGTCTGAATGTCTACACAGCATTTTTTCAGCCCAGAGCCAAGACCTGTGACAGCTAAGACCTGTGAACCCAAATCAGCTGACTCAGGCCAGCTGTGTTTTTTTTAACCCTGTGTAGAAGTACCATAGAAGAGCGGGCATTGATTGAGGATGTGAATGGGCGAAATTGTTAGAGGAGCCGGGAAAACTGGGATAGGACCTAGGAAGTGATGTCTGGGTCTCTCTAAAAAAGTGGGCAGCTCTCATGAATGTCCTGTTAGGTCATTTGATCGGTGGCTTATGCTAAAGAGGGTAAGCACACACCTAGAGCTTGGATATATTGAAACAAACACAATTACAGTTCCAGAGTAGTCCTATGTGCGAATACACCCACAAAGATAATTGCACTTGTATTGTTTCTGTAACACTGCCACCTAGTGGGCCTGTTCTTGTGTGCGGCTGTGAGCGCAATGAACACATCCATGCAGAGGGGCCTGGTCAGAGAACAGGGATGATAAACTAGGGATCAGTGTCGTTGTCCCCCCTCCCTCCCCCTCCACCGCGGCGTGGGAAGGGAAATTTAAGCTGCAATAATGGGGGGGGATTAAAGTGATATATTTAATAAAAATTGATCCATTACATCAACCCTTTAAGTTAAACCATCAGCACTTTCACTGTTACAGGCTTTTGGAAGGAAGAGCTCTGAGGCGGTCAGACTTCCTGCATGAGATCAGACAAGGGGGAAAAAAAGTAAGGATAAGGGGAGGAAAAGACAGTAAGACAGAATAACTAATAACAATGGCCATAGGGGAGGGGATGCTGGGCCTATTCCTATTGAAGATAGGGACCGGGTGTGTCAGGGATGGAGAAGATCAATGCAACAAAGTCACAGGGTGATCTGGGTCCTTAAAGTGCACCTACCACAGAGCCGGGCTGGGAACCTGTCATTGTAAGCGTTATTAGGATCATGTTGATGTTGTGTTTGCAGAGAAAGTGTTAACGATAGCACTGGAATGGTGATGGAGAACCAGCGAGGAGGGGAACGAAAAAGTGTCTATCTGCCACTTTTATTCAGATGGGATCCATTCCGGCCCCTGCTGCATGTTAGAGCACCCCAAAAGCTGCTCTGACTTATGGCTGCTTGGTCACACTCCGAAGGGCCATCCCCTGATCTGTGGATATAGCTCACTTTCTGGTTTCTCTGTGCTGCTGGGGCGACTCAAAGTAGCCAAAACTTGGGGCTAGGGACAAGTGAATATGGTATTTACAGGTATATCATGTCAAATCCTTAATTTAGAAAGGTGGGAGATGGGTTTATTGGATCCCGAGGGGGTTGATTCTGCAGCCCTTCCTTGCTGAATAGCCCTGACTCGTGCATTCAGTGGGCCTACTCACTGTAATATTATTGAGTGGGGAGGGGTGCAGAATAAGCCTCAGACCCCATTTTCATCACTAGATCATTCTAAAATCTGCATGGCATGGCCCATGCCGTCAGAGGCATGATTTCCTAATTTCTTAAGGCAGGATCGGTTGCACTTCACTCATATGCATTGGTGCACGCAGGAAGAGGAGACTGTGGGTTGCGTTAACAACCTAGCAGGTTTCCAGGGGCCAGCAGTCCTGCCTCACAGGAATAGTTTTGCCAGTCGATAGTGTCACTCACTGGAGTCAGTTACCCAGCAGGCCCCAGGCTTGCCTGGGATGGAGCAGAGGACAGCTGCGCTCAGCTTCTTATACAGAAGCAAAACACTCTGAGCAGGTGGCCACTTGGCCTGGCCCCTAACACCTCTGGAGGCTGCCCGGGCTCATCAAAAGCCAGTGCAGCCATTAGCTACCATTTTGTCCCATTAGCTCTGAGTTGATGGTGACTGTACCTGTTGTGTGGCGAACCAGAGGACTTCACTCTTCTGGGCTGTCCGTCAGGCACAATATTCACTTAAAGAAGCGAACACCTCAGGATGGTGACCAGACATCCCAATATTATCGGGACCATCCCGATACTAGGGGCTTTGTCTATAATATACAACTATACCCCACCGCACACCCACCAAAAACCAGTGTTCTGATATTCACACTTGCTATCTGGTCACCTTACAGCTCAACAGGTCCATCATTAATAAATACATCCAGGGACAGCAGCAAGGGGGAACCGTCCAGAGGGAAACGGAATCAGGCCTCGCATCCGGACATCTTTCCGGATGTGGCCGTGTGACATTCACAGAGAAAATACAGGGCTCGGATACTGGCAGGAGCGAGACAGACCCAAGGGAGGGCCAATCACGGACAACTCTGCACTAGCAGCGGCAGACACCAGATCAATAGTAGCTGCATTAAAAGAGATCATTAAGGAGGCCAGGCTGAGGGCCAGCAAAATCCATGTGTTTTGGGTTTCTGAAAGATAGAGTAAGCATGACAGCTGAGCTGGGATCCAGGGGAAAGCTGCTGTCAGCTTTGTCGGAGAGGCCAGCAAAGCATCTGAGGAAATGGTTTATGTGGAGTTGAATGACAGGGATGGCACATTAAAAGCTTTCCTCGCGCACCCCCCTGAGGTTCCAGCAGAGAGAAGAGAAAGCAGAGAAAGAGAGAGGGCTGATGCGAGGCGGAGCACTCTCTCCCCGGAGAGATGACATGACTGACACAGGAGATGCTATCGACGAAGGAGAATCGGGCAGGGAGACAAAGAGAGAAGGAAACTAACCAGGTGTGACCGGCTCCAGTGACTCCTCCACTGCCCTGAGGGAACATGATCTAGTGGCTGAAGCACATGGCGGGTTTTGAATCAGGAGACCCAAAGGTTTTTTTTTTCCTGGCCTGGGACCAAATAGGGCTCCAAATCTATTCCAGCCCGGTTGTGTGACCTTGATCAAGCTGTGTCACTTCCCTGGTTGTCAGTGTCCCATTCAGCCAATGGCTCATCCTGACCTACTTCACAGTGGCCTGGAGGGAAAGGAGTGGAACATTCACATCTACCATGCAGGTCTGGTGGTTAAGACACCAGGTTGGGACGCTTGAGAATGGCATTCAGCTCCTAGCTCCTGGGTGACCTTGGGCAAGTTAGCTCCCTGTCTACAGAATGAGGCTGCTGATGAGAATCTGTTGGTCTATCTTTCTGGTTAGATCATCGGATCGGCGGGTAGTGATCTATCTGTCGGGGATCGATTTATCGCGTCTAGTGTAGACATGATAAATTGATCACAAAGCGCTCTCCCCATCAACTCCAGAACTCCACCACCGCGAGGTAAAAGCGGAGTCGACGGGGGAGCAGCAGCGGTCGACTCGCCGCCATGAGGATGCTGAGGTAAGTTGACCTAAGATACGCCGACCTCAGCTATGCTATTCACATAGATGAAGTTGCGTTTCTTAGGTCAATCCCCTCCCTCTCAGTGTAGACCTGGCCTATGTGTCTGTACAGCACCTAGCGCAATGGAGTCCTGATCACCGCTGGGGCCAGCTGGTGCTACCATAACATAAATAATCCCAAGCTGATACCCACAACAGGGACACTGGGAGTGGATGCAGCAAAGATTGAAGATGCAAGAATGAACAAGCTGCTGAACCTGGAAGAACAAGGATGAGTCCACCCCAGGAAAATTCTGGGATCCTGTATTATTTCAACACTACTGCTGCTTTAAACATCTAGACTTGTGCAAATCCGTCACACAAGGTAAAATCCCAGCATCCTGTAACTACACCAGCTGCCTTTGCCAGTCAGCCTGCCTCCAGAGCCATGCAACTCTAACCCCGGAGGAGGCAGCAGGGTCCAGGGATTAGGGCCCATGATTTGGGAATCAGGAGACTTGTGTTTTATTTTGGCTGTCGCACAGAGTCACAGTGCAAGCTTGGGAGAGTGATAATAATTCGCTGGGCACTTCTGATGATCAGGCCACTTCCCAAGTTGGCTAAATATGGATGTTAGTGCCTCACTTTAGTCACAGTTAGTTAAAATTGAGTATTTCACCTTACCCCCTTTTTGCCTCAATTTCCCCACCTGTTCAGTGAATATAATACTACTTACCTCCCTCCCACCGGAAAAAAACACGCTCAGCACTACAATTGAAAAGCATTATAGGATTCATGGGGTTTTTTTGGGCTCCACCCACCCCAGGAAATGCTGTGCTACAGACACCGTTTGGGACCCAGTTCCCTGCTCCAGGAGAGGAAGAGAGAGATTCATTTACTGCGGACCTATATTAGCAGCAAACTTGGGTTATCACCAGCTTAATTCTGGCATCTGCTAATTTTGGCATCTGCATTTGCAACACTAAAAATGTGCTTTTAACAAGGTTTTTTGTTTTATGCAATCGTTTCTTCTTTTCCCCCACAAGCAAATTCAAGAAAGAGAAATTCCATCATGGGACCCATATCAACCCCCAGCTTGGATCATCAGCAAGGTTCAGACCTTCGGGCCCACAGTGCAGACCTCTGCTGTTTGAGCTAACAGAGTCATAGTTAGCAGGAGTAGGTTGTTATTCTGTATGAGATGCCGCAATAGAGGCAGATGAGACTTTGTCAGTGGGTTTCGTGGATATTTGCTGATAGCGGAGACATGCGGAGACTGAGTTCTACTGGATTGAATTCTAGTGTTTGTAGGGCAATGTGCTCTTGTAGTTATAAATCCTCCTGCCTTGAAGTTGTCTCTGTCCTCCTCTCTTCCCATCCATTCCCCACCCTCCGCTCCAGATCTCCTCTCTCTCTGCTCCTTACCAGTCTTCATAACCCTCTATGTCCTGCCCCCACCCCTTGAGACCAGCGAGAGCCCCTCCTGTTCTCAGCCCCTGCAGTCCTGGAATTGAGAAATGCTCTGTGAGGAAGTTGCATTTGGAGTCTGATCACACTTAAGTGCTCTGTGGAGCTGGAGCGTGCTCAGTGTGGATGGAATATTCAGAGAAGGTAGCTGCTAACCTCTAACAAGTCCCTACTGAGCATGTGCAGAGTGAGATTTTTCAGAGGTTTGTAACTTGGTCAAGCATTAGTGAGTTTTCATTGGAGTGGCATATCCCTGACAGCAGGGCGACCCCATGGCCAAATGTCAAGTCCCAGTTCCAAAGGTTGGGCACTAGAGCTTTTCAGCAAATTTAACATGGGCAAAACAATCCCTCCCCACCCCTTAATCTTGCTCTTGGATTCCTGTTTTTGGCTCAAACTTTCTAAAAAAGTTTAGCCCGAGGAAGACATGGAAAACTTCAGCCCAAATGGGTAAAAGTTTGGCAACTGAAAAAAGGGTCTTATAATGAGAAGTGTTAACCAATCTTAACTATAGGTGTCACTACCTGCTCTGCGTAGAATAATGAGCCATCCAATTTCTCTCAAATTACTTACCCACTTTAATTCTTTTAATCAGTCCAATAATACTGGATGCTTTTAATAGAAGGGGTTTTTAAACATGGCTTTGTTACCCAAGTTAATAACAGACACCCCAAGTTCTTATTTCCAACAAATAGATAAAGAGATGCCTGGATTGGAATATGTCAAAGGGCTGATTAGATTACGGAGGCATTTGGAATCTGTGTGGATGTTTGAGATGAATTGGTGCTCCGTGGAAGATATTGTTCAAATTAGTGGCAGGGAAAATATGTTTGGAGTTGAGGAACCTGGAAAATTCCATCAGGAATTCAGACTGTATAATTAAAAGCAGGGATCAGTAACACTTCATTTTTGCATGAGCCAGCAATTTCCGATTTTATTTCAGCACAGCAAGCCTATTAATAGCGACTTTTTAACTCCACTTATATTTCTTTCAGCCCGTAAAGACATCCTGGTGATTCTTAGTTATTTACAAAATGACTCTGACAAATTGCATTATGCCCCCAGCTTGAATCTCAAATGCATTGTATGTAACTGGTGTTTTCCTGTCATGATACAACATGCTGCTGTTTCCTGCCTTTGTGTATCCCAGGTACACTTGGGGTGTGAATATTTTATCAATCACAACATCTACCAGGGGAGAGAGGTTGCTCATTCAGTAAGTCACTCATTCATAGTGACTTCAGTGGAGCAATACCAATTTACATCAGCTGAGGGTCGGCTCTTAATCTCTCTTGCTTCAGGTCCCTTCAGAAAAACTGGACTAGTAATACTTCATCTCTCTAATTCTTTGCCTTGCCTCTACAAAGGGTAAGCTCTTCGGGGCAGGCACGGTCTCCTGGGCTTGTACAATTCAGAGGAGCCCTGGTCTGGGTTGGGTACTAGTAACTCTCATCTTAATGAGCCATGGGTGTTATACATGAAGATGCATCTGTGATTGGTTCATTGGTGCTGTGAACATGTGGCAGTCTCCTGGGCATCCGTTGGTGGCTTCAGGACCTCCTTTCCCTTGCCCCAGTTTCTCTCCTGGTTTCTCAAATAAATTTGGTACAACTTTTGGAGGACATTTAATGGGATGAATTTATTACCAACTGACCCACTACCATGCAGCAGCATCTCCCAGCACAGTCCAAACAGCCCCTCTATCTGGTGGGCTTCTGCCCCCTGATTCCTTCCCAGACATGGTTCCAGTCTCGATAGTAGAAATCGAGTGACCAGATGTCCCGATTTAATAGGAACAGTCCCCGTTTTGGGGTCTTTTTCTTATATAGGCTCCTATTACCCCTCACCCCCGTCCCGATTTTTCACATTTGCTGTCTGGTCACCCTACGTAGAAATCAGTGGGCTCATACTTCCATCACTCCCCAGCTTTCAGCCGTCTATGGCCAGAGGTCTCTGGCCTGGGGATGTTTGCAGGTGACCCTCCACCTTCCATGCTGTTTGTACCTGTCTACTCTGACTCCAGGGCTCCATTGGGGTCTGTTGCAAGGTACATTGAGTCTCATAGAAACGAGGCTCACACACAGTGGCTAGATGAATAAAAGTGCTGAGTTTATTGAAGGTAGCGACCGTCCTGCCCTGGGGGCCCTGGTCAGCGCTGCCACGATATGGGAGACCTGGCACATCGGAGCAATGCCCAGGGAGAAAGCCCGACACACAAGGGCAACCTGACACAGAAATACTCATGCACATTTGCATCTCATACATAACCCATGAATAGCTAATCACATGTTTTGCAATCCTGCCTCAGGTTACCTGTTTGGTTTCACACAAGCCGAGATTCACACAGGGTAGGTAAACAGCTTCCCAGCTGCAGCTGGGAAGAGTCTTCTCAGACACACACACACGAGATAACAGGAACACAAGGCCATTCGCAGGCTGATAACTTTAATTATGCGTTACCCTGGAGACAACTTGGAAGCGTAATTGCGCCCCCTAGCAACTGCCATCACATTCATCTTCCACGTACTACACGGGGTGTCCAAACTTTTTGGAAAGAGGGCCAGATTTGGGAAGGTGAAGATGTGTGAGGGCCGGACCCCCCCCCCCACTCTGGCCGCGCTCTCCTCCCCCCCCCGCCCCCGCTGCGGCCGTGCTCTCCTTCCCTCCCCCCCCCCGCTGCGGCCGCGCTCTCCTTCCTCCCCCCCCCCGCGCTCTGGCCGTGCTCTCACTCCCCCCCCTCCCCCGGCTTGCCTTGCCTTGCCTTGCCTCCTGCCCCGGCCCCGGCTCCGACTCCGCTCTTCTCCCTTGCCTCGCCTCGCCTGGTGCCCCGGCCCCGGCTCCGCCTCCACTCTTCTCCCTTGCCTTGCCTTGCCTCCTGCCCCGGCTCCGCCTCCGCTCTTCTCCCCCGGCTCCGCCTCGCCTCGCCTCGTGCCCTGGCCCCGGCTCCGCCTCCGCTCTTCTCCCCCGGCTCCGCCTCTGCTCTTCTCCCCCCCCCGCTCGCCTCTTACTGACCCCGCCCCTCTCCTTCGGCTGCGGCTCCACGCACTGGTTGGCGACAGTGCTGGCGGGCCACATATTATTGATTTTAGAAAAGAGTCTGCGGGCCGGTGAAA
Organism: Sternotherus odoratus; assembly: GCA_032164245.1. Lineage (NCBI taxonomy): Eukaryota > Metazoa > Chordata > Testudines > Kinosternidae > Sternotherus > Sternotherus odoratus. Next base: position 6,682,815 of record JAVMKO010000002.1, read on the forward strand.
ATTAGAACACGGGCCTCAATTGGCCCCCGGGCCGGACTTTGGACATGCCTGTCTCTCACCGCTGTCCTCTTCAGGGCTATCTCTCCCCTGAAACGCTCAGTTCTGCTTCTGCAAGTCCTTTCTGGACTCCTCCCTCTCTGGGTTCTGAACGCACAACTCCCAGGGCAGCCCCATCCTCCTCATAATGCCAAATGAGGGCGCACCTGGACTGGAACAGGAACACTGGCCCCAATATCATTTAAGGGGCAAGGCCCCCAGCTACAGGGATGCTAAGCAACACACCATTCCTCTAATGGTGTCTATGAAAACCAAGCGTGCATGTTGCAAAGTCACTCGGATTCTGCTTACACAACAACTATGTGTGGGCACATCTGTCTTCTTTCTTCTGATTTTGCTCCTAGGAGGCAAATTGCCAAGCTAATTAAAGCTGTGACTTCCACATCCCTCTTGTTCTTTCACCAAGGGGCGAAGTGCGAGGCTAATCACGATGCTGGCTGCTTGTGTTATCAAAACCATAATTTCAGAAACAAGTCTCCCTCCCTCGAGGTGAGAGAAAAGGCTGATGGGCAGCAGATGTGGAAGGTTGTCTCACCATTTGATAGCTGCTTTCAACTACCTGAAAGGGGGTTCCAAAGAGGATGGATCTAGATCAGGGGTCTCCAAACTACGGCCCGCGGGCCGGATGCGTCCCGCGAGGCCCTCTCATCCGGCCCGTGGAGATCGGTCGGGAACCAGCCACGGGGCCGGGACGCGCCGCGTGCTCCGCTGCCGCTGCCGGCCGGGACGCACCGCGTGCTCCGCTGCCGCCGCCAGCTGCAGGGCCGGGACGCGCCGCGTGCTCCGCTGCCGCCGCCGGCCGGGACGCGCCACGTGCTCCGCTGCCGCCGGCGGCCAGGGACGGCTCAGAGCTGGGGCCGGGACGCGCCGCACTGCCACCCAGTTACAGGCGGCGAAACAAGGAGCCACCCACTGCCAGGCGGCGAAACGGTCTGTGGGGAGAGACCGGGTTGAGCGGGTCAGTTGGGGGGGGGGGGAAGAGACCGGGTTGAGCGGGTCAGTTGGGGGGGGGGGGGGGGGAAGAGACCGGGTTGAGCAGGTCAGTTGGGGGGGGGGGAAGAGACCGGGTTGAGCGGGTCAGTTGGGGGGGGGGTTGGAGGAAAGGAGGTTTTGGGGGGAGAGACCTGGCTGGGTGGGTCAGTTGGGGGTTGGAGGAAAGGAGGTTTGGGGGGGAGAGACCTGGCTGGGTGGGTCAGTTGGGGGTTGGAGGAAAGGAGGTTTGGGGGGGGAGAGACCTGGCTGGGTGGGTCAGTTGGGGGTTGGAGGAAAGGAGGTTTTGGGGGGAGAGACCTGGCTGGGTGGGTCAGTTGGGGGGTTGATGTGTAGTGTTCATGTGTAGTGAACAGGTGTTCATGTGTAGTGTTCATGTGTAGTGTTCATGTGTAGTGAACAGGTGTTCATGTGTAGTGTTCATGTGTAGTGAACAGGTGTTCATGTGTAGTGTTCATGTGTAGTGAACAGGTGTTCATGTGTAGTGTATCAATGTGTTATTAAATAATAACAGAATAAAATAATATTAAATAAATAATTAAAAACAACATCCATGTTTTGATTCTTTTTTATTTGGACCTCGAGTGTGTTGTCGGCCCCCGAACTGCTATTTGATAGTTAATGCGGCCCTCGGGCTGAAAAGTTTGGAGACCCCTGATCTAGATTGTCCTCAGTGGTACCAGATGACAGAACAAGGAGTAATGGTCTCAAATTGCAGTGGGGGAGGTATAGGTTGGATATTAGGAAAACCTTTTTCACTAGGAGGGTGGAGAAGCACTTAAATGGGTTACCTAGGGAGGTGCTGGAATCTCTTTCCTTAGAGTTTTTTTAAGGTCTGGCTTGACAAAGCCCTGGCTGGGATGATTTAGTTGGGGATTGGTCCTGCTTTGAGCAGGGGGTTGGACTAGATGACCCCCTGAGGTTTTATGATTCTATGATCAGCATTCCGGCCTGTGTGGACAATGGTGATCCCTGTGCAAAGTAGGGAACTTTGAAAACTGCACTGAATGGGGATCAGGCAGGACTTGAGGTAGACACACCTTGGCTGGTGAGAACTATCCCAGAAAGGGTTTCTACTAAGATACTCAAGCCAGTGTTCACATTCCTTTTTGAAAAGATTGTTTTGGCCAAACAATCTAGAAGCTCCACGTCACCCCACCCAGAGATGGGCGCACATGTTGACATATTGTGGCATTTTAATATTGCTCAAGGTTACTTAAAGGCTAATATGTATGATGGAAGAGTATGCATGGAAAGAAATGGCTTTCACAGGCTGTGGATAACAGCAACAGGGAGTTACTGGGAATGCAGGGGAATCCTGTTATAAAGGTTGATATGTGGGACTCCCTGATTTGACCATTATAAGTGGAAAAAGACCTCTCCGATCCTGCTCCTGTACAGTGCTAGGTGTCCCCAAGTGCCAGTGACTCCAATACCTCACAGGGTTAGGCCCTATGCCCAAAGTTACAAAAATATTTAGGCAGCTAGGCATCTAGTGGGATTTTCAAAAGGACCCAAGTGATTTGGGCACCTTGCTCCCATTGGATATCTTGGGAGTTTAAGCGCCTAACCTACCTAGGTGTTTCTGCACATCCCTCTAGGCACCTAAATATGTTTGTAAATCTGCCCCTAAAATCCATAAAACATGGAACATCCTAAATCAGACACAGACGTAGCAGCAAAAATCCCATCTTGCAAGGAAATGGTGGGTTCTATGAGGCATGTTAGTATCAATGCAGGTCAGGATATTATTGGCTCTAATTAACACATACACACAAACACACACAATCTGTAAACATTCTTGACCTGCAGTATTGTGGCTCCTGGAATGTGAAAGTCTCTCCCACCTTTGAATACATTATGCAAATCAAATCATAGATTCATCAGTTCTAAGGCTGGAAAGGACCATTGTGAGCATCTAGTCTGCCTCCAGGTGTCCATTAAACTACCTCACTTAACTGAGGGAAAGTCACAGGGTGATCTTTCTTCTCCCACTGGGGGGGCTCGTTCTCTGATGACACTTCACATGAGCGATCAGTCTGGCCCCACATAATGAGCACTGAAGTAATTCTGCTGTCATCGCTCTGAAAACCTCCTGCGATTCAGCAGAGGTCATTGTGCTAGCAGGGTGGCTAAGGGCCAGATTCTGATCTCCTTGGGAGAGGTGTAAATCTAGAATTGAGCCATAGAAAGCAATGGGGCTAGTCTGGGTTTACACTGTTCTGGTCCCAACACTTCAAACAAGGGAAAGAAGAAGATGGATATGAGGGTACCTCAATTCCTCTGCACTTTATTCCTTGTCTTGACTCCTGCACATAAAAATCTGATGTATGAATCCAATGTCTCCCAAGACTGATACTCAGCAAAATCTGCCCATTTGTTGTAGTTAAGTCCTATTAGAGAAGTGTGTGCCTGTAATGTTCCCAGGGGTGAAATATGTGCTGCCCTGTGCTAAAAAGGGTGAACAAAAAATGTCTCGGTGGTATCTGCTCCCAAATGAAGACAGACTGCAGACACTGGTGAGAGCGTCTCTTCAGCAGAGAAATTACCAACTTGTTTGAATTCACTGCTGTATCTCTGGACTCTGGGTCCCGGGCAAGGTCCATACTTTAGCTGCTCATCACAGGAAAAACAACACAACAGAAAAAGAAGTGGTGCTGTGTGTAGGGGGAGATCCTGAATCAACCGGAGAGACTTGGACACTGGCTGGCATCAGTATTTCCATAGACTGTAGGCCTGATACCTGCACAAACAAAAGCTCCAATACAGAATGGGCTCTTTGCATCAGGATGTGTGTCACTATGTCACTATGATCTGCTCTGCACTTAAAAATTAGATCGACTTGTCTAGGCCACTCAGGGCTGTGAAAAAATTCACATCTTGAGTGCCGTTGTCACTACCAATACTAGTAGCAGTCACAGGCTGAAAAGACCCACTCAGGAGAGACAATCTCTGGCGCATCTGTGACATTTAAAGGTGATGTTTCGATCCTTCGGCCTCTGATTTTTGTGAGCTTTTTTTCTCTTCTGCTAAGTTGGATGGTTTCCTCTCGGAACTCCATAGACCTTTGTCCAGCTCTTGGTTCCAAAGGTTGTGGTCCTGCGTGTGATTTTCCCAGTTATCCACATCCACGGATTTTTAAAAATGTAATATATAGAATGTATTCGAATTAAGTCAGGGTGAAGGGAGAGGGCGCGAGAGAAGTGCAGGCCTGGAATTATTGTAATGAATGAAAGTCACCCACATTTCGTCAAGCACCGTTTATTTGCTGCTGCTTTACCGGGACAGAGGCAATCGCCTGCATTAGCCTGCTGATGCATTGCTAGTCATTGTAATTGATGGCTGTTGGGACCCCTTTCCATGGCGCGCCTTCAAAGCAATCCACACTAATGGTCATGCTGTCAAAGCACAACTCTCTGACAATGTATTACTCACCTGCTAAAGGTTATCGTGAGAGGGCACTAAGGGAAATTCTTCTCTGGCTTCCTTAAACATTCATATTTATTTCTAGTTCAGAAGGATGCTCAAGAGGATTTTTTTCTTGTAATTAAAAAGACGTCAGCTGCTGCCGTATAGATTTTTCTTTAACACTTTGTTATTTGTAACATTCTTTTAGAAGCCTGAAATATGATTGATCCATATGGCAAACACTGATCTCGTGAGCTGATGTCCCCTTCTGTGGGCCGTTCCACTGTTGCGTGTTTGTGTGTGTGTCTGTGTGTGTGTGTGTGTGAACTATGAAGTATTTATTTTAAGTGGATTTACTACTACAAATGCCCTGCAGGCTAACGGGGAGTTTCAGGTACCCAACTTCCCTTGACTTTCAATGAAATTGGCCACACAGCCACCCTTCATGTCACTGCAAATCTGTCCCTAATATCCTGTATTTTGCTACAGGATGGGTAAACACAGGCAGTGCTACCGCAAGCTTCTCTGATATTTCAGAGAAGCTTGCAGTACCCCTGTCCCGCCTTCACTAGGTGTTGTCTACACTAGGGATTTTTGTAAAGGGTAGTCCAGGCACTCCCAAAAGGTTTGCCCCAGCACTAGGGTAATCTCCCAATGCCTGGGACATACTGAGAATGTTCTGTTTAAACATATTAACCACCTTGAGTTAACTGGCAATCAGTTTACTCCAGGTAAAATCTCTTGTGTTGACAAGCCCTACAGTTGAAAGAGTAATTCATTCTCCATAGGTCATTCAGATCCCTGGGCTGTCTTCTGAGGCCATTCCCAAAAGCACTAACCGGGGCAATGGTTTTGGGAAGTGGACATCTGTCCCAGTAGGAACAGGACTAAGACCCCAAGAAGTCATTTCACAAAAGCCATCGAATAATTATTTGATGATAATGACTTTTGGTCACCACAAATGGGCCAAATTTTGCCACCAGTGGGCCATTTCAGAAGTTCCGTATCCCAGTCCCCCGATCCAGCCAAATACCCCAGAAGAACCTGCTTCAATACAGAAAAACAAACAAACAAACCATTGACTGCACACCCTTAGTTTTCACTTACCACCCCACACTAGAACCCATATGAGATATCATCAAATAATTACAATCCATACTTGATGGGGACCACATCCCGAAAGAAATCTTTCCCAATCCACCCAGTCTTACCACATTCCTCATCAGAAGCAAGCTTCCCATAGGTCAGAATACCCAACTCAAAGGGTCACCAGACTCTTCCAGAATAACAGATGTAAAACTTGCAGACATATCTTCATTGCTATGCTGGTCAATACCTCCAATAATCAACCTTTCAAGAGCCGTGGGTCCAACACCATGTTTCATATCTCATCCAGTACATCAAATGCCCCAGCAACAACGATGCCACTGAAACCAGACAACCATTACATTTTCAAATGAACTCACACAGAAAACAATAAAGGAAGAGAGCATCCTGACACCCGTGGGCGGACATTTTTCACAAAGTGATCACTCCATATCGGACCTCTCAGTCCTCATCCTTAAAGGAAACCTGCACAGCACCTTCAAAAGAGAAACCTGGGAAGTTAAATTCATAACTCTGCTGAATACGAAAAACCATGAGAGAGAGAGAGAGAGAGAGAGAGAGAGAGAGAGAGAGAGAGAGAGAGAGATGATCACTTGAATGTACTATTTGTTGCCCTAAAGATAATTCCCAGTTTAAAAGTTGGGCTCCAGAAATATTCACCAATGCTTTTGCACTAAAGTTTTAAATGTTTCAGGAAATGAGAATTCCATTTATTTTGGGAGAAAAATAAACAGTCTAATAAACTTCACTGTTAGAAACTTTCCCCCTGATATTCAGCATACAGTTAATATTCTTTTCCATGTGGTTTATTTTTTTTTCATCTTGAAGCAAATGTAAGTTATATATTTTAAAAGTTTCAAATAACTCTACAGAAAAAAAATTGTTCTCTTCTGGCAAGTGAGAAATGACTAAGAGGTTCATCTATAATTAAAAATTATCAAGCATGAGTTTTTGCCAAATAAAGGCATACCATCTCCGGAACTTTTACAAATTAGATCTCATAATTAGGATTAAAGCTAATTACTAGAAAAATAACTAAAAAATTATTCTGGGACAACTGCTGGAGATCAACAGGGGTTAAAACAGATACTGCTACAATTTCACCATACACTGCCAATTAACTGCTGAAAAGATGGATTACATTTATAATATTCATGGAACAACTTCCTGAGGACCAGGGGATGGGATGAGTCAATGTACTGTATAGAAAGTGCTTTAAGATCATCAAAACCATTTAAACACGAGGTATAATTAATTATCAGTATTGCTCTGCACTAATAAGGATACAATTAAAGCTTAGGTGACACTTTCATTATAAGCACTATAACACAATCAACATTTTAAGGGAGAAAAATTATCATTTATTTGAAGAGCAAAGGATATTTCAGGCTATAAGGGCATGATCCAAATCCCACTGGAGCCAACAGAAATCTTGCTCGTGATTTCAGTGGGAATTTGATCAGGCCCTAAGTGAAACTAAGATGGGATTTTTAAAAGAGGAGTTTTTAAAGGAGCACAAATACACCTGACATGCAAAGGGAGCTGGATTTCTCACTGCCTTAGGCCATGTCTACACTGCAGTTTATGTTGGCATAATTTACATTGATCAGGGGTGTGAATAAACCACCCCTCGGAGCGACATAAGTTACACCGACATGAGCGCTCATGTGCACAGCACTGTCGGAGGGAGAGCTTCTTCCACCAACATTGCTTCTGCCAATTTCAGAGGTGGTTTTATTACGTCAACGGGAGAGCTGCACCACTTCAGTGCTGTATGTGTAGACATGCCTTGAGTCTCCTTTGAACACCTCAGACACAAATACTTAGAGTAGTTCTAGGCCAGAGGTCATCCAATTCAGTAAAGTGCTTAAACCCACAATTACTTCTCAATGAGGTGGGATTTGATGATGTGATTAAGTGCTTTTCTGAACAGGGATGATTTAAGCACCTGAGTAAAGTTAAATGGCACAGTTCCTTGTTAATTGCACGTAATTGATTGCCTCAACATTTTGCTCAGTTTACAGACAAAATGATTTCCTTCCTTCTCCAGCTGCTAGGCCTGAAATTCACCCTGGACGCTTTTGGCTTCCTGGCTATCTGAGCCGTTTCACTGACTAGTAGATGATGATCTTCACTTATCAGATATGGAAACCAAACACCAGTTTAAAGCTTCCCAATTGCATCACTGCTCCATTGAGTAGTTCTCTGTATTATTGATTCTATTTATATCTGTGGCAGTCACACTCCATATGAAACTAGTGCCCCAGTACAAGCCTTTCTGAAGTGTGAAACCCACTTGCACCTTGCTACGAAACATACGATTAAAGAAAGGGCTGGCCAAATGCCCACATGGAGAAATCCATTTAATCAGTTCCCCCCGCCTCATCTTAGTTTGAACAGAGTATTCTTCTTCACCTCCTTTCCAAAATATTTCATGCAGTGTGCCGTTAAACAGCTGCCGTGTTCTGCGCCAGACACAGCTGCACTTCAGAGGTGAGTAAAATAATTCCTATACGGGCAGCTGGCATAATCCCTTAGTAAAAACTTTGCAGAGCACTTTGGGACCCATTTGGAAGAAAGGGGCTATATGCAACACAAGGTGATTATCATAAACAGTCTCCCCTGAGAAAAATAAAGTCCCAAGGACTATCCTACCTGTATCCTTTTTTAAAAAAATCTTTACTGCTGGGCTTTATTTAGAAACACAGAACATAGCTGACTGGAGAGCAGGTTCACCCAATCTGGCTTCCCAGCAGGAACACTTTCACTATGTACAGTGTCTGTCACTGAGGAGCGCAGAGCTATTTACGCAGAACATGTTCCTATTCCAATACATTGTCCTTCTGAGCAGAAACAGCAGACTCTGCATTTTTCAATGGCATCCACTGTGGCGTGCTACGGTGCATGGACTGCTTCTCCATCCTGGATTTCAAATCATTAGATCTAGTGGCGTCTACTAGGTCACTTATTCCCCATGGTAATGACCCCATGAGTTAAATAAGGGACACTGAATTTGAAATGTCTAATTCACTCTCAGTTCATGCTCCAATTTTTGCCCTGGTCACCTGCTACAAACAGATTCCTACCCAAGTCTGTGTGTAGCCATCCCAGGTAATTTATAAATCAGAATTGGGTCTCTTTGAGGCTTTTTTTAGTTTTATGTCTTGCCTGAAACCCAGACCTAGTGCAGCACAGAGAGCAAGTGCCCTATAATATACTTCAGTCCAGACCTGAAGTGGCCAGCTCTTAGTAACACTAACCTCTGAGTCCACTCTTCATGTCCATCTACTCATTGGCTTCCCTGTTGAGATCGTCAACAAACAAGGATGTCAGCTCATTCCAACCATTACGGGGGTTTTGTGTGGGCACTTGTCCACTGGAAATGGGGCTTGAGGTCACCTGCACTAGGCCACCAAAGAGCTATCACCTGTAATAAACAGTGACAGATATAAACCAAAGTCTCAGATTCACACCAGCCTGAGTTTTGAGGAAGCTCAGATTGGGATCTTGATCTTCACAGCTGACACCAATCTTTGGTGGGACACACTTATTGTATTTGGATGTTATAGTAGCTAATGGAGAGGAAAGAAGTATGGTCTGGCTAGGGCACTAGATTAGAAATTGGGAGATTGAGGTTCAAGTCCCTGCTCTGACACAGACTTCCAATGTGGCCTTGGTCAAGTCACTTTGTCTCTCCGTGCCTCAGTGTCCCATCTGGACAATGGCACTTCCCTACCTCCTGGGGGTGCTGGGAAGATAAATATATTACAAAGAGTGTGAGGTGCTCAGAGGTGAGCACCACAGAGAGATGGAAAAGATCTTCCACACAGTGAGCATGGATGCTGTGGAGTGGGATCTCCTGCTGTCTGTTTCTCACGGAGGTAGAGAAATAAAAAGAAAGGAGGAGGAAAATGAAGTGAGACATTGCAGTAAATCAGGGATGCAGTTATATAATTGAATAATTTATTACAATCAGCTGGCACTACCCTGGTTATAGAAATGCAGGGACCCTGAAATGGAACTGATCAATTGATTAAACAGCCATCTCTCACACATTGTTCTCTAGGCTCTGATTCCTGAAGTCGCCTAGAGGAGAGCCAGGCTGACTTTCTTGTTTTAAAACACAAATGTTCTGCTTTGCGTGCCTACCTTCACCTGAACTTCTGCTGCATCCAAATCCAAATTACAATTCTCTGCCACTTGGAAGAATATATATTTTCTGGAAACGTCTTAAGAGTACGGTGAACTGAAAACTCCCTCTACTCATTCAGGGAACAAAAAGAGAATCAGTTGAGGCTCAAAGTTTAGTTTTCTTTAAAAATGCGTTTTAAAAAGTGTTCTACGAAATCTATTAAAATATCATCATAAGGCTTCTTTTTAATTTCAGTGATCTATTAAAAAAATATTTATTCTCTTCCCTTATACTGGTGCATGAAAACTAGAAGGTGAAACTGAATATAAACAGCAAGTGAAACTGTCGGGTCTACTTTCACTCTCCAAGGTGAGTTGAAATGCAAAGAAGAATAGCTAGCTAGCTAGATAGATATAAATAAAAGGTAAAAAAGCAAAATTAATTTTTAAATTCCTCATGAGCTTTCATAAATGAGCATGCTATATATCTCCACAAGAGAGGATATATATTTTTTCTATATTTGAATTGTTCTTTTAACCTAATTAAGTGATGATTAGGGGCATGGAGAACCCTCCAATGAGAAGTGATTGAAAAGACTGGGATTATTTAACTTGGAGAGGAGATGAACAAGAGCAGACATGATAAAATTGTATATCAATAATTAATGGTATAGAGAAGGCAGCTCACAATATTTTTTTCTTCCTGTCTCATAACAGCACATGAAGCAGAGGACAATCAGTGGTGAAGGTGAAGGTGGAAAACTCAAAACCGGTCAAAGGAAATACTTTTTCACACAATTGGCCTGTGGAACTCATGGCCACAAGATATTGAAGCCAAAAGTTTAGCAGCATTCACAAGGGACTGTGGATAACAAAAATATCCAGAGTTCTAAATAGTGAATACCAACAAAATAAAACAAGAATTTGGTCAGGAACATAATCCCCAAGCTTCATGGATGAGCCAACCTCTAACTATCTGGGCTTAGGAGGAAATTGTCCTGGGGAACAAGTTAGACTATAACTTCTTACTTCAGGGTTCCCTGCACCTTCCGCTCAAGCAGTTAATATGTGTCACTGTTGGAGGCAGGTCCTAAAGTGGGTGGACTGGTCTGATCCAGTATAGTATAAAAGATAAGAAAGGCCACACTGGGTCAGACCAAAGGTTCATCCAGCCCAGGATCCTGTCTACCAACGGTGGCCAATACCAGGTTTCCCAGAGTGAGTGAACCTTACAGATAATGATCAAGTGATCTCTCTCCTGCAATTACTATCTTCTTATGTTAGTCAGTGTCTGACCTAGTCAATGGCTGGACCTTTCAGCTCTCGATCAATAATACTGACTGTTCCAGTCAAGAGGGCCAAAGCACAATGCTGCGATTGGTCCAAAATGAAATCATTCAACCCCTCTGGCATCTTGGCTTCATGGACCAAATTTCCAAAATTCAGAACTTCAAAACTTACAAACTAAAAAATAACCCATAAAAACTGGCTGGCCCAGATCTCACTACAAACTGACCTCCGTATAACTGTGTTGCTCAAAGGTGTGAAAAATCCACATACCCCCCCCCCCCCCCGAGCGATGCAGTGATAGCGACCTAGACACTAGTGTAGACAGAGCTTCTCCTGCCGACGTAGCCACTGCCTCTCACGGAAGTGGATTAACTATGCCAATGGGAGAGGCTCTCCCATCGGCGGAAGTGTCTTCTCTCAAGTGCTACAGGTGTGCCTCCGCACCACTGTGGCTTTTTAAGTGTAGATGTGCCCCCAGAAATAGAACCACTGCTCCTTTCAAATGATCCTTTCAAAAATGAAAGGCCAACAGCCAGTGACAGATTATTTCCTTTAATAGAAACACACTGAAATTGCAGCAGAGGAATGCCTCAAAATGAAACAGCTCTCAGGCTTACTAGGGCCAGAAAATACTCTGTATGCACTCTCCACTTCTTAGCTATGAGGGGGAGTACAAAGCCGTAACAGGAGAGGCTTCTAGGAGGCAAGCTAAGACCATCTTTAACACAGCTGATGGCTTGAAATCACAGCCCAGAAGAGCTTTTACTCCCATTCTTCAGCCAAAACTGAAGCCAGTATAGCTCAATTAATAATGATAATTCTTATACAGTGCTTTTTGTCAGAGATTCATAGATTAAAATGCCAGAAGGGACCACTGTGATCACCTAGTCTGATTTCCTGTATAGCACAGGCTTGCCCAAAATAATTTCTTTTGAATTTCAGCATATCTTTAAAGAAAACCCAACATACTATCTTGATATAAAAATCACTAGATCTCAAAAGTTCTCGACAAAGGATGCCTGTATCCCCATTTTACAGATATGGAAACTGAGGCACAGAGAGATGAAGTGATGTGTCAGGATCTCCAATTAGGCAGTAGTACTGCCAGGAACAGAACCAAGGTCTCCTGAGTTCAGTGCACTAATTTCTAGGTTGCATTGCCTCCTTGACTGTTATATTACTGACTTCTATTATAGGAGTAACTCTAGACTCCAGCCCAGCCACTGTGCTAGGCTCTGTACAGACATGTTAAAAAATGCCCTCAAAGAGTCTGCAGTGTAGATACCAACAGATCACAAGAGGTAGACCTAACAATTTGGTTGGTTTTTTTTTTTTGGGGGGGGGGGGAGTCAGGACAAGGTCACAGAAAAACAAGCAAATGTTAGCACAATTAATTATGGCTCACCACCTGGCTACCCAGGAAAAGCCATGACCCCTGAATCTACTTAGGTCAGTGGTTCCCAAACTTTACCAACCTGTGAACCCCTTTCACTAAAATGCCAAGTCTCACGAACCCCCTCCTAAAAATGAATATTTCCAGGGATTTTCTCCTTTACCTGAATATAAACGATAAAAGCAGTGATCTTGGGAATATAAAATTTGTTTTTATGAGATGCTCATTACACACTATTTATTATGAATTATTTATCATTACAGTATTTTTATTACATTATGAAAACGGCAACATTCTTCCAAGATCTCACTTCTGTCACTTGTATCACTTGGAATAAGCCTGTTATAAGACAAAGCTCCTGTGTTTCATCCAGGATGAAAAACACCATCGAGGTATTTAAGAAGCCAACTCAAAAAGTTCCTCCTACACAAGCATTCAGGTCTTGAGCGGTCCAGGCAAATAACGCACAAAGCTTAAATTTGTTCTTCGTAAGAATTTTAAAAACAATACTAGCTGCCTGTTTAATTTTAAAAACATCAAAAAATATCCACCTCCCTTTTTTGTAAGGCGTCTTGAAGTTTAAATCTCCTTGGTGTGATAGAGATGCTTGCTTTGATCTGCTTAGCTCTTGGAAGTCCGGGGGCTCTGGGCTGCTGACCCCATGCTGCCTGGGGTTCCTAGGGACAGCTGTGTCCACCATTAGGGATTTTTTTCCCCGAGAAATCCCTGTAATGCTTTGTGAACCTCCCGAGGGGTTTACAAACCCCAGTTTGGGAACCACTGATTTAGGTTCTATGCTCTTTGGGGCAGGAAGCTTCTTCCCTTGAAAAAGACCTAGCCCACTGCGAATGTGATATGTTATAAATGATACCAAAAATATAATCAGGTTAATTGAGTTCAGGTTTTTTGGAGCAGTAGCTGTATGTGTTAAACTATAAATTACACTGTAAAAACACACAAACAATAGTCACTGATACTCAGTAATTTCCACACAAAAGTATAAATGCAGTGTTTCAAAGACAAATAAATGCATACAAAAAGGTTACTAAAATCCTCATGATCCCCACTGAGGGAAAAATGGAGCAGCCTCTATAATGTGATGGAGGTAAAGCATCACAGAAAGAGCTGTTTTCTTCTAGACCTGAACAAGGAACTTTATGAGATTAAAGGAACCCTATTATCTCTAAAGTTACTCTCTCTGACTCTATACTTCACTGTGGCACTTCTACCTCGCACTTTCCTCTATTTACCTTTTTCTGCCTAACTTCCTGGTCCAATTTTGAAAAAAGAGTGCACATAGCCTCAGATCTTCCCTCTTTTACTTTATAAATCATTTTAAACAAGGAAAACAAATTATTACTGAAAAACAAATGATTGGTCCAGACAACTCGCTTCCCCATTCGGCTACGTGGCTGGGTTTTCTTTGGGCCTGCAGAGGGTTTTGTGTCCAGCTCATTCATTTGAATTATGCAACCTCAAAGGTTTCAGTAGTTTGAGGACTCTTCTCAACTGGACCATCTCTTTTGGTGTGGGCAAGTCCCAGGATTTTATCCCAAGTTTTGTGATATTAGGTGTTATTCAAATCTTAATTCCCAGAGTCACGTTATTTCATAAGAATCTCAGCTTTAATTTTTTAAAACAGTTTCAGGCCACCGTAGTTGCAGAGAAAAGCTTGAAACCATGACCTGAGTGCATCCGAGAGGCTCAGAAACCAGAAGACAAATTGAAAGATGCTCACAGCTATTACTATTTTAATAGTTATTTTAACCCAGTCTCATGATTTTTTGGAGCCTAACTTATAATTTCTGAATGTTGGAGTTGGCCATACTGCCCCCTTCACTAAAGCCTCCAGGTGAGTACAGCTAACATGGCAATTCGGCAGGTTTTGGAACCAGGTGCAGATATCACATCATCTTCTGTGGTATGTACATTGAACAGTATGCACCACATACAACCTCGGTGGGGGGCAGTGACATATGGCAGCAATGTTTTTTCATCTTTTAGAAAGACTAGAATTTCTTTGAGTTTAGAGAGCCTAGAACTCCAGGGAACCCAAAGGCTTCTTCTGACATTAGAAACGGAGTATCTGTTTTGTTGTTGGGTTTAAGATTAGCAGCCGTGTTAGTTTGTATCCATAAATAAGACGAGGAAGACTTTGTAGCGCCTTAGAGACTAACCAGTTTATTTATTAATAATTTTGACTGTAGTCTATGAGCTTTGAGGGGAAATGCTCTAGTCTGGAGGACAATATTTAGGGATAGTGCCCCTTTATCATGTGATTTCTTGTTAGCACCTTTAGCCACGTGCTTTAAAAATTACACCTTCATTTCAAGGCCTTCAATGTAAATACGTAACACTTAAACACCCCTTTGGTTCCCAAACCACTCCCACCCACCCCCCAAAAGCCGACCCTCTCAAAAAATCAGATCCCAGGCAGAATTCCCATCCCATAGAGGGACAAGTACCAGAGACTCCATGGAACCCACTGTTGTCAGCTGTTGGCTGTGCATGTGTTCTCTCTGCTGCTGCACTGGCTTTGGCCAGATAGCCCATACAGCAGACATTGATCAAACTGCCCAAGAAGACCAGACCACTCGGTCAGGTTTATTGCCAACAAAGCATGGTACTAGTATCCCATAGATGCTACCGGACCACTAAATATATGTATGCCCATGACAGTGGACCAAGTTAGTGAACAGTCCCCCCTTGACCAGACAAAGACACCCTCTCTCTGACCCCTCTTTTATACACTGATGCCAACAAGTTATGTATTTCCCTCTGATGTGGTTAGTTACCACCCTTTACCTTGTACATGTTGGTTCAGTCCATCATCATGACTGTATATTTAGGAGGGGTCAGTGTGTCCCTGTATCATCTTTGGGGCATGTGTTTACACCTTGTAGCAGAGTACTGGTGCAAAAGCACCTAATTAGCCTGGGCCCAGTCAGCTCCAATCAGGAGAAACAGATGGGGGGCTGATGGAAAAGGCCTGATGCCGGCCTGAGGATTGGCAGCACCTGCTGTCCTGACAAGCCAAGGGCTATAAAGGCTGGGAGGGAGCCAGAGGGGAGAGGGGGCAGGCAGGGAGAAGTCAGTCAGAGAGGGAGCTGGAGGCCTCCTAGCTGAAGGTGGACCCTGCCTGTAAAGGAGGTGACTAAACTTGTAAAGCTTGTACATAGATGGACACTGGTGGTGGGACAACCTTACGTAAATAAAGACATGGGTGTTGCACAACCCTGAAGCCTCTCTTACTGGGGGAAGCAAGCGGGCCCCAGAAAGAGGGGTGGGTTGTGAATCCTGTTACACACCACAACTTTGTCTATAGGGTGTTCTGGTACTACTCATTTGGAATGGGTTTGTGGTTTGTGGAATGTGTTTGTGGTTTTGTTACACCAGCCCTGTTCTTGCCAAGTTCATGTATTGGACAGTGAACCTGCAAGCCGGCATCTGCTTGGTAACGGGGTCTGACTTTTGCCCATAGCTGGACTTTTGCTAACTTTGCTTTATAGCATCAGGGCCTGACTTCACTTTGGGCCTTAGGCCTTAAACCAGGCCCTTATACAGGCCTCATGTCTGAGGCTCTCCCTGTCTACTACATTCACAAGGGATTTTTCTATTGCTTTTGATTTTACATGGAAGGCATTCGGGTACTATGGTGATGGGCAGCAGTATAAAAGCTCTAAGATAGATAGAGCTCTTTTTAGAATACACAGATCTTTTTTTTTTTTCTATTTCCACTTTAAACCTCGGTGCTGAGCAAAGCCTATTTTAGTAGTTGTCAGGGCTACGTATCAATTACATCCAATCTGAAGCTTTGGCCGTATTCCGACATGAACGTTATCACTTTTCTTCAGATTTCCTTTCCTTTGGACCAGGCTGCTCAGACACGGACTGAGTCCTGCAAATCCCCTCAAAGCTCCATTTGCTGTATAATCTGAGGGTTTATGCTTTGATACAAACCTTTCAATATTCACTGAATCTTTGGGAAAGTCTCTTCTTTTCCTTAAGTATGCTAGGCACATTCACCTAATCAAAGCAGTCCTCTTCCTTCCACATGTATTATATAACATCTCTAAATGCTTCTTAGCCCACTTTACTTATGGGATGTTAAGAAACATAATCAAATGTTCACAAAATGTATTTAGACCAGAGTAGGATCAGGAATTGCTCTTAATAAAACACCCTTAAACTTCCCTTGTATTTAGGAGGTTATGAGTCTCTTGATTTCTAGTGCGGTTTGCGCCATGCTGTGGATTAGACTCCAATCATGAACACATTTAGTTGCCCGTCTGTAGAGCACGCTATGAGCAAAGGAGCTGGCCTACTTTTCAGCCTGTGCGGAGAATACAGAACACTAATAAAGTCTAATGGTGGGTGATGAAGAGTGCCAAATGTCCTCAAAGGTTTTCCATAGATTCAGAAATTCTAAGGCCAGGAAGAACAATTGTGATCATCCAGGCTGACCTCCAGCTTAGCACAAGTGATAAGACTCCACCCAAATAATTCCTGTTTGTACCAGCACATGTCTTTTAGAAAAAAATGTCCAATCTTGCTTTAAAAATTGCCAGTGATGGAGAACCCACCATCACCTTAGGTACATTGGTCCAGTGGTTAATTACCCTTACTAAAATGTATGGCTTATTTTCTTTCTGAATTTTTCTAACTTGAACTCCAGCCACTGGCTCTTGTTATACCTTTTATTCTGCTCAACTGAAGAACCCATTATCCCTCATGTAGGTATTTACAGCCTGTGATCTTCAAGTTACCTTCTCTTTGTTAAGCTCATAGATTGAACTCCTTGAATCTATCACAATCAGGCATGTTTTCCAATCCTTTATTCATTCTTATGACTCTTCGCTGAACCCACTCCAATTTTTCAACATCCTTCTTAAAATGGAGACACCAGAACTGGACACCGTATTCTAGTAATGGTTGCACTAGTGCCAAATACAGAGGTAATATAACCTCTCTACTCCTACAGGAATTCCCTGTGTTTATATATCCAAGGATTGCATTGCCCCTTTTGGCCACTGGGAGCTCACAATCATAGAATATCAGGGTTGGAAGGGACCTCAGGAGATCATCTCGTACAACCCCCTGCTCAAAGCAGGACCAATCCCCAATTAAATCATCCAACAGATTTTTGCCCCATATCCCTAAATGGCCCCCTCAAGGTTGAGCTCACAACCCTGGGTTTAGCAGGCCAATGCTCAATACTCAAACCACTGAGCTATCCCCTTCTCCCCAATCCATCCCCCAATTTTTTTCCAGAGTTACTACATCCCAGGGTAGAGTCCCCTATCCCATAAGCCTATGTTCTTTGTTACTAGATGTATATATTTACATGTAGCCATTTTAAAATACATGTTGTTTGCTTGTGCCCAGTTTACCAAGCAGTCCAGACGCTCTGTATCAGTGACCTGTGCTCTTCATTATTTACCTCTCCCATAAGCTTGGTGACCTTTGCAAACTTTATCAGTGATGATTTTATATTTTCTTTCAGGTCATTGATAAAAATGTTCAATAGCGCAGGGTCAAGAACTGATTCTTGTAGGACCTCCAGTGAAAACACTCCCGCTCAATGATTATTTCATTGTTTACAGTTACATTTTGAGACCTGTCAGATTTTAATTCACTTAATAAAAAGAACAGGAGTATTTGTGGCACCATAGATTCTAACACATTTATTTAAGCATAAACTTTCGTAGGCTACAGCCCACTTAATGTGCACCATGTTAATGTTGTTTCATTCTGGTTTTTCACCAAAATATCCTACAGTACCAAATCAAATGCTTTACAGACGTCTAAGTACATTGCACCAACTCTATGACCTTTATCAACCAAATTTTAAATCTCATAAAAATAAAAAAGATATCCAGTTAGTTTGACAGGATCTATTTTCTATGAATCCATAGTGATTGGCATTAATTGCATTACCTTTCTTTAATTCTTTATTTACAGAGTCCTGCTTCAGCTGCTTTATTATTTTGCCCAGGACTGAGGTCAGGCTGATACTCCTATAATTCCCTAGGTCATCCTGTTTCAATGGGTGTTAGGCACCTAACTACCATTGAGAATCTGGGCCTAAGTGATTTGAGAGCACGAGTGCTATTGACTTTCAATGGCTCTCTGAAAACAACAGGAGCTGATAAACTCTTTTGAAAATTGCACACATTAATAAAGGTGCCCAAACAAGAGCGAAGCTGCTTTGAATTATGTTTGTTGAGCTCATCTGAAAATCCTGCCCATAATATTTGGCACCCCTTTGGCATTTAAACTGGCTCACAATCATCGGGGATTAACTATGGCTCCATCCAGTCTTTTGCCAAGCCCAGGAAGGAGGAGATTTGGGTGGCAGGGATAAGGTAGGGATGCTTTCAGTAGGAAAAACAGAAATTGTTACAATTACAGGTGGGCCAAATTGGAACCTTTCTGATGAACTCACAACTTTCCTGCAACATTGGTGTTGCAAATAAAATCATCATAAGAACATAAGCTATAACAGCCACCCTGGCATAGATACAACTAGGTCAATGGAAGAACGCTTCCATAAACTTACTTACCACCACACAGAGGTGGTGTTCCGACACTGACAGAAAAAAACCCTTCCATTAGTGTAGGCTGTGTCTACACTACAAGGTTACGCCAAGGTTACTTCAGCATAGGTACAATGGCATAGCTAGCATAGAGATACCCAAAGACATTAAATAACAGTGGCTTCTAAGACAATGGGGAAACCATTAGTGGCTCACAGCTCTCTGTGTGCCCACTTTCTCTACTTGTTGCATTTGGTAGTCTGACCACACAGGCTGCATATAGATGAAGCATGAGCACTGACCTACCCACCTCTCTTGTGGATTAGGCCCTAAATAGTCTGAGGTGTGCAGAGCTTTCTGAACCACTTTAGTCCATTTCTATCAAGCTATCCTTGAGAAGGTCACTTGCAAGATAAGGTTGAGGTTACATTAGGGTTCCTTGGGTAATTTCTACTGCAGATTCTGCCCCTGGGCTAAACTTAATAGCCTGGCAGCCCCCTGGCTTCCAGGTAGTTCTCGAGATGCACAGCATTTCCTAAGTGTAGACTGATCTTAGCTCTCTGTACAAAACGTACCTACATTTGAGGTATTAGGCCAACAGGGAAAATTATGAGTATTAGACAGGTAGGATACAGTACTTCCAAACCTCAGAAACTTGCAGGACGAGCAGCTAATCAAGTTGGACTGAAGGTCACCAAGGAGCACTGTGAGATCAATTGGCACATCATATTAACATTCCTCAGGGAGTCAGTAAATTAGAGAGTCCTTTCTGCCAGGGACATTGCACGTGGCTGCTAACAAACACTGGATGGTGTGATCTAATGTAAGGTATGCAAATAATAATACCTATATAGTGTGACAAGGTGGCTCCTCAGCTCCCCTGACTCAAGTCCTCTGGGGTTCTGGCGCGGCACTGGCGCCCTGACCAGGCTGCACCAGACCCCGGTTTTCCGCTGCTCCTTAGCAGCCCACTCTCTGTCTCTCTCTCTCTCTCTCAGGGTCAGGTTCCTGCAGGCTAGGAAAGCTAGGTCCCCCCTGGGAGGGACCCTTTGTTCTCTTCCCCTGTTTGCCAGCAGCCTCTCCGTCCCTGCTTCCTCCAACTCACTCCTCAGACCCCTCTACTTTTGCCAAACTCACTCGTCTATCTCCTACTGCCTCCAAACTAGCTCCTCAAACTCCCACAAGCATCTCTGGGGAGGAGTCTCTTTTCAAGGGCTCTGACAGCCTCCTTAATTGGCCTCAGCTGGCCCTGCTTCTGGCTGTGGCAGCCCTGCTCAGCTGGACCTGATTCCCTTGTGGAAAGCCTTCTAATTACAGGCCTTACTGGCAGCTGCCTGCCCTGGGTCTGCCACAGTAGGCTATGAAAAGGTTGAAGTTGAGGGATAAGTGGCTTAAAGAGCTCACTTTATCCTCTTTTCAGGAACTTTATTAATATGGGTAAGTGCCATGCCATGAATAAGAAGGCCATTATCATAATGCCCCTTGAACAGTTTTGGAATTCGAGACTAAATATAATAGATTTTAAGATCATAAGGTCCATTAAGATCCTGTAGTCTGATCTTTTGCGTGACATGGGCCATATAATTTCACACACTGGCTTGCTGCACTGAGTCCAACAACTTGTAGTTAAACTAGAAAATATCTCTTAGAAAGACATCCACTCTGCATTTAAACACTCCAACTGATGGAGAATTCGCTATATCCAGAAGCTGTTCCAATGGCTAATTACTCTAATTGATTAAAAAAAGAAATTGCCTCTTATTCCTACTTTGAATTTTCCTGACTTCAATTTTCAGTCTCTGGACCCAGTTATAACTGGGCCTGTTAAATTACAGAGTGCTCTAGCATCAGATATTTTCTCCCTATGTAGGTACTTATAGACCATGATTAAGTGACCTCTTAGCCGTCTCTTTGTAAAGCTACAGAGTAGCTCTCTATTCATTCTAGACCTAGCACTGAAGAAGATAGAAATGTAATCTAGTGTTGTTTTTCAGACCTGCTCGAAATTCAGAATTTCCATCTTGCAGGATAATGAAATTTGGATTTGTCCTGAATCCAAATGAAAAGTCAGAATCTCGGATTCTTTTGCAAAACAAAATATTCCAAAACTATTTTGTTTTGATCTTATTGAAATGTTTTATTTTGGCTTTCTCATCTAACTTTTTATATTAATTATATTGAAATGTTTTACTTATATTAAATTATAATATAACAAAAAAATCAAATTGAACTGCATCAGGCTTAATATAATAAAATGTTTCAATAATTTCCCTTCGAAAATTTTGACACGACTGATACATTCTTGTGAAATGTTTTGATTTCATTGGATCAGCATTTGCCAACAGAAAACTGTCAGAAAATTTTCAGCTAGCTCTATTGATTTTGCTTATCTTTAGTTTAACTATGTTGTGAGTATAAATAATGCCCTTTGAGACCAAGACATTCCCACCGGCCTGGGCTTTCCTGGAAATCCATGAAAGGAATCACACAGGCAGTTCAGCTCATCTGGAACAATCTAGATGGTCATAAGCCTCTTTCTACCTGTCTGGAGAAAGGAATTTCTCAGGACTGCCACTTAAATTGATTATGAGACAACACTGTTATCATCTAGAATGGGAATGAAGGAACACTACAGTCAGATAAACTGTCACCCAGATTGCCAGACACAGACATTTTTTATACAATAGTACCTTTTAAATTTCAAATCCACAATTATCCAGCAGGAGAAATCAAATCTCATGCTATAGGGCATAAAAACTCTGATGGAAAATCCTATAGAATATAATAGGCATGAAACCAATAGGCTCTATAGAACACAATGAATTCTAACAAAAAAGACTCTAAAAACCTGTAGTGGAAAAAAAAAAGCCTCAGAAAACAAAAGGAAACAGACTGTAGAGTCATTCCCTTACCCTCAATGCACTTTTTGGAATCAGAAAGAGCAGAATGAACAGGAGCTATGTGTGCTCCAGGTCTGATAAAACATTGGGGGCCAAACCCTGCCCCTCCCTCTATGGCAACAAAAAGCCCTCATTTCTAATAGAATGGATGTCATTCTAGCGTAGTGGGGGTAAGAGGATTTGTGGACCATGAAGAAAGGTGCACACTGCACCCTACACACTGCAGATAGCTTTTCCATAAAGCTCATTAGACCCCAACAGGCAGAAGGGTTTGAAGGAAGGAAAAGGAAAGGAGAGGATCCATAAATCATTGCTCCCTGTTGAAGGGTTAATCCAAGCCCTGTTGACATTAATATCATATTGTCCCTGTATGAATCCATGGTACACCTACATCTTGGATACAGCATGCAGATATGGTTGCCCCATCTCAAAAAAGTTGTATTGGGAAAGATACAGAAAAGGTCAACAGAAATTATTAGGAGTATGGAATGGCTTCTCTGTGAGAAGTGATTAATTAGACTGGGACTTTTCAGTTTGGAAAAGAGACGACTCGGGGATATGATAGAGGTCTATAAAATCATGCCTGGTGTGGAGAAAGTGAAAAAGGATGTGTTATTTACTCCTTCTCATAACACAAGAACTAGGGGACACTATATGAAATTAATAGGCAGAAAGTTTAAAACAAACACAAGGAAGTATTTTTTCACACAATGCACAATCTATGAAATGCCTTGCCATAGGATGTTGTGAAGGCCACGACTATAACAGGGTTAAAAAAAAACACACTAGATAAATTCATGGAGGATGGGTCCATCAATGGCTATTAGCCAGGATGGGCAGGGATGGTGTCCCTGGTCTCTGTTTGCCAGAAGCTGGGAATGAGAGACGGGATGGATCACTTGATGATTACCTGTTCTGTTCATTCCCTCTGGGACACCTGGCATTGGCCATTGTCAGAAGACAGAATGCTGGGCTAGATGGACCTGGGTCTGACCCAGTATGGCTATTCTTATATTCTTAATGGGTTTGGGTCAAACTCTTAGGGAAGCAGATGTGCATGTGACACTTCTGAAGCCATGAGTTCCCTGTGTGACTTTGGTGAATGGTCATGGGGAACAACCCCAGTAGGACATTTCCTCACACACACCCCAAGTCTGAATAATCTGCTTGGCTGACAGGAGAGGGCTCCAGAGGGGTCTCATTATCTATGTATTTGAAGTGATCTAGTATTAAATATAGAATGTTATAAATAATATCCATATAGTGGGCTTGGATATATATAGCCTGAATCTCAGACAGCGACTTGTTCTCATCCTCCTCTAACCACTGGGATCCAGATTTTTATTACCTCATAAAACAGGGCATTGGCCTCTTCAGTATAATTTACTGACTATCTGAAATGAATAATAGAGCAACACAGTCCTATGATTACCATCTACAGGCCCGAACCAGCAGCCCCAATTAAGGCAGAGCTGCCATTGAAGTTGGTGACTGAATGCAGGAGCCGGTTCCTGCACTATTAAAGCCAGCTTTATGCTTTATGATGGGTTTTGAATGCCTCCACTTGACAGCACAGGCTGTTATTCTGTCAATTAAAGAGAGATCATTGTTTATGCAGTGTTTAAATCTGGGGCACTATGTTTATGATTGTGTGCACCTACCTCTGCCATAAGAGTCGTTGGGGATGAGGATGGCCAAGCCTAGGGCAAAATTCTTGGAGCACTATGGGCAGTGCATTACCAGTGGAAAACCATGAGCTGTAGAACCCCCTTGCTCTCGAGGCCAGAGTGAACTGGTGTCTCTCTTCTTGCAGAGCTCAACGTGAGACACACCTCTTTGCAAAACCTTTATCTGCATTGTAGGCTCCATCCAAAGCCCATTGGAGTATTTCCATTGCCTTCCATGGGTGTTGGATCATGCCATGAGCTCCTGATCCAAAGCCCAATGAAGTCAATGAAAAAGGCCCTAGAGAAGAATTCAAAGGATCTTCCCTTTTCCTCCAATTTAGCATGACCCTTAGCAAAGGAGGAGCTGTGAAGATAATGAATACTTGGGCTGTGGTAATGCGTCTTTCAGTCCCGAACTTGATGTTTGGATACCACAGTGATGGGTGCTTCAGGAATCCCTGGATATTGTATGCATGTTTATTATTTAAACTATGTTAGTGCCTATCATGTGCTAGACCAGGGGCATCCAACTAGTAGCTCTGAACAATGCCTTCATGGGAGACCACACTAGGAAGAAAAAGATGTATTTGATAGTCAACTAAAAATATGCTCCCTGAGCCACATCCGCAGTCTGTCAAAGTGTTTGACTCAGCCCCATAGCTATGAGAAGAAGGTAAGTGCATCACCCACCCAGATGTTCCCATTGCAGTTGCAGTGACAGCTCTGATTTGAGCTTGAAGTGTTCTGTGCAGAAGTGAGTCCTTTCCTTGTGTTGGTGTTCTGTTCTCTCCTACACAAGAGGAACCCCTGGTTGATTTATGAGTAACTCCCTCTCCTTTTGTGCCACTCAAGGGGATGGAGAATGTGCCCCAAAGTATTGATTGGGACCAGTTGGCCTTTGTGAAATAATGTTCTTGGCCTTCAAGTTATGAAGTTTGAAGACCAATGTGCTAGACAAGTCCCAAACTCATAAGACAACACAGGCTGAGAAGTGAGGGATGAGAATGGGTAGAAGAGGACATCATCTATAAGCAGAGTCATCAGAGTGGTGATTGCTGATGCATGCACCAGTACCTCCACATTTTCATCTGTTTGAATAAAATATACAACAGTTGTCCTTCCTACCTCCCTAATTTCTTATAGCTGATGGACAGACAGACTACCGGAGGTATGCACGGAGAGGAAATATGTTTCCTGAAGTTAGCATATTATCCTGGTGTGACACTCTATACCTTGGGGGATCATCCTGTAACCCATATTCCTCATTTATATATAATTGTGATATTGCATATAAAGTATTCCTTTTGAGGTATCAGGGGAAAGGTTATGATCTTCTGAAAGTCATTTTCCTATCTATATATGTATATCATTAATGCATATGAAGTTATGAGAATGTGTTGTATGGTTGTCACTAAAATATGCTATGGGTTTGGGAAGTGCCCAGATATTAGCTCTCCAGAGACAATGCCAAGGAAAGTAACCAACACCCAGGCGGGTGCCAAAGAACTATCAACAGCCATTGTCCAGCAAGGGACCTATAGTTCAATGACTCACCTGCATAAGGCCACTGGAGGGGAATTGCTCAACCTTGTCTGGAGACTCAGCAATACCCTCCAGACATGTCTGGACTTGTATTCTTGAAGCACATGGTTTAAAACAGAACACAGGGCCCACTGCTGGGCTTTTCTCCTGCCCACACCCATGCCGCAAGCAACAAAGGCACTCAGAAGACTGCAGATGCCAATGGAGGAGACTGAGCCAGGTTTAAGGGACAAACCTGTATATTAAGGACTTCAATATCCAATGGGGTGAGAAGAAATGCTTAATCTAGATATTGTCCATCTAATAGGGTTGAGAGTTTAGACTGCATGCTTATATTTTCTTTTCTCTTAGTAATTAACTCTGACTTTTTGCCTATCACTTTAATCACTTAAAATCTATCTTTTGTAGTCAATAAACTTCTTGTATTGTTTATCTTTATCTTTGTGTTTGCCTGAAAAGTGTGGAGAATCTGCTCATGTTTGCAAAGGCTGGTGTATATCCACTTTCCATTTCTGAAGTGGTGAACCAATTAATAAATTTGCACTGCTTGTCTTGAGCAATTCAAGACAGTATATTTCTGAGGTCCACGGCTGGGAGCTGGGAGGATTTGGCAGCATTCCAGTTCAGGGAAGTACTTTAGTTCAGGATTATTCCTTTTGACTCCACCCTTGTGTCCTAAAAGTTAGGCATGGGCTTAAGTTCCTTGCTGAATGGGTGCCTAAAACTGGAGTAACTGAGTAGTGAATCAGGCTATGTATTTGGCTTATATACACATGAGAAAGTGATGGTAAAACTCCCTCTTTTGTTGGAACAATTTGCCTATTTCTGGATCTTCACTGCATTCTTCAATCCTTTCTAAATATTTCATCTTTATAGATTGTATTATTTATATATTACAATCCTTGTCATCCCCTCCACCTCTCTCAGAGCACTGTTTCTCCCTGTATAAAATAAATTGCTTATAAAATTGTTCTTTACCTAGCTCAGACATAAATAATAATGTATGTGCCTTAAGTCATACATAATAGGCTGATAAATTGTTGTTCTTGGTACTGGTTTTGAATTTCTTGTCCATACAGATATATTCTCATGTCCATAATATTAGATGGTTTGAGATGATAATACACAGAATGCTTAGGGACAAATTCTGCTCTCAGTTACACCCATCCAAATCCACTGGTTTCAGTTGAGTTCAAGTGACTTCAGTGTGGTTGCACTGGGATGTAAGACTAAGGACTTGTCTTCACTACCTAAGTTATGCTACTCCAGCTACGTGAATAACAGAGAACACAGATGGACAGATAGTGTAACTAAGAGAAGACTTTGCCCCTGTTTCCACTTTTTTGAATGAAAGAAAAATATTAGTTAATCTTTACAGACGGAGAAGTAACTTCTGTTATAATAGCACTTATATATTGCTTTAGAAGCACTGATTAACTCTTGCAATACCTGTTAGGTAAGTAAGTAGAATTGGTAAAAAAAAAAATGGAATTCCTGTCCCATGAAGAATTCTGAAATTTCTCTTCATTCAGAAGTGGGATGAAAAGCAAAAATGTCAGAACTTTTAGCAACATGAAATATTCTGAACTTTTATATTTCATTCTGATGTTAATATATTATTTTATACTTTCTACTGTAAAAATCAAAATGATTTGATTTTTATATTATGTACAAAATTGTTTTATTAAAAAGATCTTTATAATGTCGTGCAAACATTTTCAACAAAATTGATACGTTCCTGGGAAATGTGTTGATTTCATAAACTCAGCATTTTCTGACCCCAAACCATTACATCAAATAATTTTCAACAGCACTGCAAGGAAGCATTATCTTTTCACTCCGCTTGCATGTTATACCATTTCCCTTAGCCTGTCTTGTCTATTTAGATTGTATACTCTTTGAAGCACAGCCTGTCCACTGTGAGTGTGTTTGTATGTATAATAGCTAGCACAATGAGGTTGTGGTTTTGGTTGGCTCCTAGTTGCTACTGTAATACAAACACATAAATAATAGTAAACTCAATTTTACAGATGGGGAAACTGTAATACAATGGCTATAGGCCATATCTTTGGGCCATGTAAATAAATGTTGCTCCATTGACTTCACATCTGCTTTGTGACATGGAGAGGGGTAATTTCTCCTGTGGCACTGTGAGGGGAGGGTAATTGTGACCATACTTTATGGAATGCACCATGCTTACCATTGACAAATCCAGGCTGCTTTACTTGCAGTGATCTGAGGGGTGGGTCAGGGACATAGTTGAGTCTTGGCTCTGCCTACCCCTTCATTCCCCTCCCAAGCAGAGCACCCACTAGGGAAGTCCTTGCATTCTGCTAAATGCCGGGGATTCCTAATGCATCCTTCGGCAGTGGGCGGGAATCTCCCTGTGCAGTCAGATAGGGCCAGGGCACAATCTGGCCCTCAATTGATGTCAATACTGATTTCTTAACTCACTGAATTGTTTGTATCCTCATCGCTCAGCAACTTCAGTTCAACTTCCTCCACTGCACACACCGGCTGGCCCTCTGCAGGGGGGTGAAATTCATCCTGCGGGCAGTTTTGCTCTCCAGCACCCACACTGGCTTCAGTTCACTCCAGCTGGTCTTAGTGGGAACACGGGGGTGTAAGAGTTGCTAAGATCCTGAGCGCAGTCCTCAGTGGATGTCAATCAAGTTGAACCCACACAACGACACCATCTCCACCTGCTCAGGATCTGGCTCAGTGTAGCCGCGGTGGAGTTACTCTAGTGGTTCTCAAACTGTGGGTTGGGACTCCAAAGTGGGTTGGGACCCTGTTTTAATGGGGGTCATCGGCACTGGCTTAGACTTGCTGGGGTCTGGGGTGGAAGCCAAAGCCTGAGCCCCACCACCTGGGGCAAGGCCAAAGCCTGAGGGCTTCAGCCCGGGACTGTGGGGCTCAGATTACAGTCACCGTTGGTGTTCGGTTGTCCTACCCTCCCCACCCCACCCAGCAAGGGGGTCTGCCAGCCATTCTATTACCGTCTTGACCCAGCAGCTACACGTCTGTGCCTCCTGCTGCCCCATGGACTTCTCTACCTGGGGTCCACCAGCACCAGTGTTAAGAGTCCCCGCTGTCCCATTTCCGCTGGGTTCTAGGCCACACCTGAAGGCAGGGCACAGTGGCAAGGCAGGTCTGTGTGCTGAGGCCTAAGGCTCACACAGAACTCTTCCCAGGGTGGCCGGGCTTGGGTGGGCTCAGGCTTTGATCCCCCCTCATGGGTCACCTAGTAATTTTTGTTGTCAGAAGAGGGTCGCGGTGCAATGAAGTTTGAGAACCCCAGCCCCTCCATTCACAGAATTATCGCTGTGTACAGAATTTAGCCCTGAACGATGTAGAGATTCTTAGTTGTTTTGAAACATTCACAAACAATGAATGATGCTTTACTCTGCAAACAGCCTCGTTGGCTTCATATTTTGCCACTGTGCATGCACGGTGCGGCTGCTGTTCCTTTCCTTTTACCTCAGATGAATGGTTTGAAAGGCTCCTCCATCAGCTCCCACTTACACAGTAAAGTCGTACTTGTGTAATCAAGAAATATTAACCCCAGTGTCCTCCCTTCTCCCGCAAACCAGGATCCAACCTGCAACAGCTAGTGCTCATAAAGGATACAAATAGCTCTCGTTCAGTGTTAATTAGGACTCTAGTGAGCAAGCTCATTGTGCAGGCAAGAAGATTAATAGAGTATTCGAGCCACTGCACTGGACCTGATAACACCACTGCCGAAAAAAGGAGCCACCTCCAAAAGCCCTCTCCAAAAATAATTATTTTAGCTGGTTGTTAACAACGCTGATTATGGGCCTTCAAGAATTCATAAGGACACATGGGGTTGAAAGAAAAGCACCCACACTGCCATTGTGCTTTATAGCAGGAGTAGCTGATGGGGGCGTAAATAAAGTGGTGTAGCCCAAATGAAAGTTGCACTTGAGTGGTGGAAAAGAAATACTCATCATGAAGGCAAAGAACCATCATCTCTCATTGGAGAGGTTAGCAGGATTCAGGGAAGACTGAAGCCAGTTCCCAAACTTTAGGGAGTCTCAGTATTTTTTAAGGCAAATTTCCATTCATTTTAGCATTATGGTTAATTACCCAGAACCTGAATGATAAGGCCCTGAGTGTGAGTTTTGGCATGCAAAGGTAGGCAGAGAAGCATGGAGCTTTCTGTCTGCACACCAGTGCTCCAGGAATGGCATTGCCTCCCAGCCATTGCTGTCAAGTTCTATGCAGCTCCGTGCGAGGCACTGTATGCTAATTATTTCAGAGGCTAGTTTACATATTAGCAAATAATTAGCATGGAGTCCTAAACCTCAGCTTGTGTTCAATACGCTGCCCGAGCAGTGGGAAGGGTAGGAGGTGGAGGTTGCCTGGGACAGCTGGGGGCAGTGGAGAACTAAAGAGAAAAGCTGTGGCTAGCCAGGGAGTGAGTGAGTCAGGCGGTAGATGGGGGTGGTTAGGTGACGTCGGGGGCTGGGTGCATGGGAGTGTTTCCACAGAAGCTGCCTGATTACTGAGTGGGGAAGCTATAGGCCACTTTTGGGGCCATCGTCACTTTCTATGCCCCATAGTGCCAGCTCAAGGGATGAAAAATCATGAGACAGACCCTCAAAAATCATGAGGTTTTTAACATCAAATCAGTTTTTAGTCTGACTTTTGGTTTTTTAACTCCCCTCTGCTAGGGGCTGTGATAATGTCAGGTTGAAAAGCCAACTCTTTTTTTTAATGAACAGATCTCCCTGCCTGCTCAGATGGAGCGTCCACCTACCCTCTCCTCACCCATGAGCAAGGGGATCTGCCCACCATTTCTATTACCGTCTTGATCCAGCAGCTACACTTCTGTGCCTCCTGCTGCCAGGGACTTCTCTACTTGGGCTCCACCAGCACCAGTGTTAAGAGTCCCCGCTGTCCCAGGATCCACTGGGTTCTAGGGCCATACCTGAAAGCAGGGCACAGTGGCAAGGCAGGTCTGTGTGCTGAGGCCTAAGACACACACAGAGCTCTGCCCAGGTGCCCAGCCCTCAAAACTCACAGAGCTTCTTGCATCCATTCTGTCATCTGTTCCTTCTATCTCCCACAACCATCACTAACCTCTGCATTTCCTGCAGCCTCCCTCCTGCCCCTTGCCTCCCTCTCCACCCCCTAAATCTGCCTCCTTCTCCCTTCTCCTCAGCCTTTCACAATGGTCTCTACAAAGTCTCTGTCTGGCCCCCTCAAACCACAGAGCAGCAGCCACAATGCTGGGAACATGGCTTCACCCTCACTGAAAACACAGAGAAACGTTTCCTTAAGGTAGCCTCTGTACTGTGGCAGATAGATGTTAGGGAAATGGCAGCCATTTTGACTAAGGGAACATTTGCGATCTGCCCCCCTTTCATCACGTTTTCAGGTGTAAGCAGGGTCTGAACGAGCTCTCCCCTGACATCTAGTGATGAGCTGGGGAAGAGGGCTGCAGGAGCCGACCTTGTTTGCATGGACACACCCAGCCTGTCTACGTGCTCGATATGATGGGGCTGCTTTGCCCAAATGATGACTTTGGGCTGCTGTTGGCTCACAAGTCACTTTGTTCCTTGGGGCGGTGGTAATAAAAGGTCGTTGTCATGGTTGTGTGAGTCAAGGAGGGCAGAACTGTGTTTGGCATGCCCTGATTGAGGGGTTCACCCTCAATGAAAGTAGGGTGACCAGACAAATCCGGACAGTGGGTGGGGAGTAATAGAAGCCTAAGAAAAAGGCCCAAATATCAGGATTGTCCTTATAAAATCGGGATGTTTGGTCACCCTAAACTAAAGTGCATTTGCTAGGTGGGGACAGAGAGCCAAAGCCCAGTGGAGTTGAGAGAGGGTGGGGAGAGGTATTTGTTCCTGGCAGTGTGGGGTCTGTCTAAGGGTCCTACATGCCCTTTGACCAAAGTCCTTATTCACTTCCTTTAACACCAGTGAAGATTTTATAGCACTCCATCACATCCCCTTGTAGTTGTCTCTTTTCCAAGCTGAAAATTCCCAGTCTTTTTAATTTCTCCTCACAAAGAATCTGTTGCATATCCCTAATCATTTTTGTGGTGCTTCTCTGTACCTTTTCGGTTTGTAGTATGTCTTTTCTGAGTTCAAGTGACCAAATCTGCACACAGTATTCCAGGTGTGAGTGTGCCATAGATGTATATAGTGAAATTATGATATATTCTTCTGTCATATCATCTCTCTCTCTCCCAATGGTTCCCAACATTCTCCTAGCTTTTTTGACTGCTGTTGCACACTGAGAGGATGTTCTCAGAGAACTACCCACAATGACTCCAAGATCTCTCTTGACTAGTAACAGCTAATTTAGACCCCATCATTTCGTATGAGGCACCATTCACTTTGTGAGTAAAACAAACATTTAATGCACACAAAGCATTAGAAAACATTGTAAATAGTATTTGAATACTATGAGTAAGTTTTTACCAAAAGCTATAAAACGGTAATGCTGCTGGTGTTCCTTATACAGGCTTTCCCCCTTGCATTTGTTAAAGTTATTCAAATATAAGGTTTCCACATTTTCTATACTTTCCTATGCACATAGAAAACACATTCCCCCTGCCGATCTTCTCTCAGAGATGACATCTCAGGGTACGTCTATACTATCCGTCAGATCAGCGGGTAGTGTTCGATGTATCGGGGATCGATTTATCGCGTCTTGTCTAGATGCAATAAATCAATCCCCGAACACACTCCCCGTCGACTCCGGAACTCCAGTTGCGAAAGAAGAGTAAGCGGAGTCGACAGGGGCGCCGCCGCGGTCAACTCGCCACCATGAGGACGGCCAGGTAAGTCGAACTAAGATACTCTGACTTCAGCTACACGAGTAGCATAGCTGAAGTTGCATATCTTAGTTCGAAAGCCCTGCCCCGCAGTGTAGCCCAGGCCTCAGTCTCTATCATGTCACCAAGTATATAGTGTAGGTCATCAGGACTCTTCAGAGCCTGAGAGATGATCGTATCTCCGTCCTTTCAAACACGTGAGAACCCCGCCAGCATGAAAACAGGCTGGGGACTCTCTGCAACTAGCCGAGATCCCCAGCCCTCATGTTAGTATCCGACTGGTGCTCTCAGTTGCTGGTGAAACAGAAATCTACAGCCAGTATTCAAAGGGGTACAGAAATTGGGACCCACCAAGCCCCCACAGCGGGCACATCTCCAAGTCTTGAAGTGATCAGCAGCTGATTCAGAAGGGCTGTTATTAATTCCTGTATTTATAGCCGTTCCTCCCTCCATTCCCAGAGGGCGCCTCAGGGGTGACCTGCCGGGGGGGTTGCTCACAAGGAAAATTTCCTATTCAGCCTCAGACAGCTACTGAGCTGTCTGGCAACTACCACACCCTGTTCTAAGAGTTTTGAGATCTTTCTATCTGAGTTGTCCAGCCCTGCTCTCTGGATATGTCCAATGATGCAGAGTATCCGATTAAGATCCATGTCTCCTCACTGATCCTCTCTCCTAACCCTAGAGAAACAAAGTCCAATGCTGTAGTATAAAGCATGGGAGTTACACTAATTCTTCTCATCAGTAGATCTCAAAGCACTTTACCAAGGAGGTTGGTATCATTGGTGCCCTGTTTCCTAGAGGGGGAAACTGAGGCACAGAGGGGGACGTGACTTGTCAACATCACCCAGAAGGTCAATGCAACTGTTGTAAATAGGACCCAGGTCTCCTCAGGGCCTGGCCAGTGTTCTATCCACTAGTCTGCACTGCCTCCCCATATAATAGATGGTATAAATATGTTCATATATATCAGCTATGTATACACACATCTGGATATTAGGCACACTGTTTGGTATAAATATGTTTCAACTTAAATGCTAGCTAGGAGCCTTGACCTACACACGTAGGCCCTGATCTTTCATAAGACTTTGCAGGATTAGGGCCTTAGATTCAAATACAGGTGTTGGCATGTCTCTGAGTGTGGCATGTTTCCCCCTTCAAAATATTTTTGCAAGAAATGAGGGCTGTGAAATCAAACTGGTGCTAACGTTTAGAATCGATTTGGGAGAAAAAAAATTAGAATGGCTTTCTCTGAGCTCTGTTTATGAATTACGACATGTAAAACATGCACAACAAGACAGCTGAAATTCTGGATACTATATGAGGCCAGTTAGCCCTCTTGTAATTATAGTGACCACCATACCTATTATATTATGTGACCACATCTATCTTATCTCTGATTTTATCCGCTGTCCCCTTTCCTCCATTGCACATTATGTACGTACATTGTCCAAATTCTAGAAAGCCAATTCCAGGGGACAGGGACGGTCCTTGTGTTATGTGTTTGTGCTCTGCCTACACAGCGGGGCCCTGTCCCCAGGTTGGAACTCTGAGGCGCCGGCATTGCCAAGTATGGAAGTGACTGGCATTCACAGCAGAGTGTGAAGAGATACTTGGATAACTTCTGAGGGATGCCGTGTTTTTAAAAATTAATCTCCCACAGCAATCAGTTCCTTTTCACAGCCTTGACAAGAAATAGCTCACAGCTCTTTTCCCGTCAGGCCGATTAAGTCCTCAGATGAGAGCAGTTGAACCGTCTCTGAAAAACCACTCGTCAGGCTGGAGAGACTTTTGGAAGCATTGAAGATACAGCTAATAAAACAGAATCTACTTTCGAGATAAAAATGGCCTTTGCAAAGAGCAATTAGCAGAAGGAAACTTGCCTTGAATTTGCCTTCACCTGTTTATCTCCAGTCTCGTACCAAACAGGAAGCCTGGGAAATTCCAGAGAGGATTCAAATGAGAGTTTTGCCCTAAAAACTGCTCCACTGTAGCAAGAGTTGTCTCCTGCTATCCTCTTGAGAAGGCAACTAGTGCACAGACAACCCATAAACAGTGGTGGAGTGAAAATAACACAGTGCTAAATTGGAATCCAGACTCCTCTGGAAGCAGGTGCGCCTGTGCCCTCAAACCTGGGATCCATTGTAGCTTTTACAAGCCTTTCCCTAATGCATCTGACAGTTGACTTGGACACTTGGCTACCATTAGGGTGCCCGGCTGTGTGGTCGTCTAAGTTAGCTGAGTCAGAAAAGGGTCTGGAACATCTGTCTTCCCCGTGGAGCCACAGGGAAGCACAAAACCACACTACGTAGCACAAAGACAATCACACCGCTGAGGCTGCTTCTCAAGGTTCGTAACCACATCCTGGGGCTGGGATGCTATAGAACATACTGCAGTAATTGCAAATTCCAGGTGGTGAGGAGAGATTTCACCCAGCTTAGTCTGGAAGGTGCTGTCTGAGAGCCAACAGAAAGCAATCAGCTAGCCACAGAACTAGCTATTATCGGTGAATCTTATTTTCTCTCTTTTCCTGCATTTGTTGTTGAAAATAAGGAGCTGTTTATGGAAAAGTTTATTCCTTTAAAAATAATTTCTGACTTGCCATTATGATCACAAAAATGTTTTTTTTCTCCACCGCACTTTAACACCGTAGGTTCAAGTGAGGCCTGAAGGCAAGGATTTCAATTACTATTGGACTATACAAAATAAACGCATTAAGCAGGTTCTGTAGAAGTAAGGAGCACATTGTTATGTATTTCAATTGCTTTTGCTCGGGGGTATGCTTTTTAATTGATCTCTGTGTCTTCTTGTATGAGATTTCATCAATAACTATTGATGGATCACATGCAAACAGCTACCAAATGATCTAAGCTCAGAGAAAGATTC
The DNA here is from genome assembly GCA_032164245.1 of Sternotherus odoratus. Lineage (NCBI taxonomy): Eukaryota > Metazoa > Chordata > Testudines > Kinosternidae > Sternotherus > Sternotherus odoratus. The sequence continues at coordinate 6,717,527 of JAVMKO010000002.1, forward strand.
ATTTAAGGCAAAAGAATTCAGACTATATGCTGCCTAGAGCTGGTCAACATGTTTAGTTCCAAATGTTTTCTCAGCATAAAATGACTTTGTGTCAAAATGGAAATTTTTGCAAGAAATTTTTGATGACTATGCTCAGACTTTTTGGTTAGGGGGAAGCAAAAACTAGAATAATTTGGTTGGCTGTTATGAAGATGTTCAATAAAAGCAGTGTTGTTGCAGCCACATCGGTGCCAGAGTACTAGAGGCAACGTCGGTAAGGTAATATCTTTCATTGGACCAACTTCCATTAGTGAGAGAGACAAGTTGTTCAGTAAGAGATATTACCTCACTCCCCTTATCTCTTCATAAAAGCAGACGCTTTTGCCCAACCAGCTAAAAAATTTTGGTTTTCAGTTGCCCCACACTATTTTTTTTTTTTTTAATGTTTGGGATTCTGTTGTCCAAAAATAATAATAATCAGTTGACATATTGGCTCAATTCACTCCACTCGTTCATAACTCCAGGGTCTACATCTGCAACTATAGAGCATGAGTTGTCTGTAAAATACTGTCGGTGCTAGTGTAACCCATGCGTGCGGGGTGTGGTGTTCTGTGTCCACCACCCCCCGGTGGCACCTATAGCACTTAGAGATTACTGAGTCTGCTGCAACCATGTGGCTTTTAGCTCATGGAGTAGAGTTTCAGAGGTCCCAGGTGAGATCTCGCCCGCCAGTGGGGGTCAGCATTACACATTCACTCACAATCAAGAGGTAACAAAGAGTCCTGTGGCACCTTAAAGACTAACTATAAAGTTTTGAAGCATAAGCTTTTGTGGGCTAATACCCAATTGAAGTTCAGCTGCTAGAAGAATATCTCACCCTCCCTGATTTGAGATAACAAGCTGGTTCAGCCTGATTGGACTAACCTTGTTACCTCCTACCTGATTCCTGACTATTTATCTATACCTGCCTCTGGACACTTCCACTGCTTGTATCCGACGAAGTGGGTATTAGCCCATGAAAGCTTATGCTTCAAAACTTTATAGTTAGTCTTTAAGGTGCCACAGGACTCTTTGTTATCTCTGCTATTCCAGACTAACATGGCTACCTCTCTGATTCTTTACTCACAATCAAGTTAGTGCATATGCATTTGGACAGGAGAGAAGGGAAACTGTATGATGCAAATGGGTCTCTTTATGCAGCAGTGCCCATGAACTCGCAGTTTTTCATTTGGCACATGAAGTTATTTCTTTGCATGTGCATATGCTTATTCAATGTTTGAAAACTGAGCCCTCAATCTAATGGGTTTTCCACACATATGTCAGCCCCATGTTGTTATTCCACACCACGCTCAGAGAAATTAGAAAGGGAAAAAAAGATCTGGTAAGTCATCAAGTTTAACTTCCCACCAGTGCAAGATAATTCCCTTTTGTTACCTTTTTAATGCATTGTTTGATCTAGTTTAAATTGTCCCTAGCAATCTGGTTTCCACCATCTCCCTTGGGAGATTGTTTCTGCATTCTAATATCTCTCACTGTCAGGACTCTTTTCCTGATAGTTTCAATTTTCTCTTTGTCAATATCAACCTCTTATTCTTGCATATAAGCCCTTGAAACACCCAAAATAATTCCCCTCTATCCTTAATGTAGACAATTCTTATGTCCTATAGCCAAGCTACATGTTTAAGTCTTTTCATTTTTCCTCATATACACATGCAGAATCCAAGAACAAGGTCACAGGTGATGTTCCTGATCCTACAAGCCAGTCTGGCCCCCAGCATAAATTAGAGCAGTCTGCAGGTTATTGTAACTTTTGGCTGCTGCTTAGAGCCACATAAAATCCTCCAGGCAGCTGATGTTTGCCAAGATACAATTTACTCCAGCCATGCCCCCCAACTTCCCAGAGAAGCTTCCCCTCTATTGCTTGAGTGCATCAACAGAGGTGACAGGGAGGTAGACAATTTGCCCTCAATACATAAACACGCCTCCATTCTGAGCAATCACAGTGGTTTTAATGTTTGTTTCTTTGTGTGCTCAGACATGAATGAAATTCCAAGGACTTCCCCAAGAACGCCAGCCCTGCTCAGGACTGTGCAAATCTGCACGGCTGGAGGATTAGGCAAACAGGCTGTGTTTCCCTTGGCCCAAGAATTACTCATGAGCACGGCCAGACCCAGCCCTGTGATAGAGCAATGACAAAGCTTACACTGGTGTCATGGGACTGGGCTGTGTTACAAAAATAATAAAACAGTTGGGGAAAAATACCATTGAATATTACCAGCAAAAATCTACTCCAGGAAGAGTTGTTTGAGCTGGAACGTTCTTATCATCTCCCGCTCTGGGGTCTTCTCTTGAATCCATACTCTGCTACCAGAGTGTCTGCTATAGACTTCAATGTACCTTGCTTCTTAAAAAGCTACGTTTGGCCTTTATCTGTAAGCTTAGAAACTATTCCGTGTAAGCCACCCTCCATGTGAGGGAGGGAGACGAGGCGCTTTGTACTTGAGGCTAAGAACAAACAAGAAGATGGAGGGTTTCACTGAAGGTAGATTGTGGACAGGGATGATCTTTTTGTTCTGTATTTTTACAGCACCTAACACAGTGGAACTCTAGTCCCCAAGTGGGGCTCCTAGATATTACAGTAATACAAAGAAATTATGCAGGTGGGGAAGAGGTTAGATTAAAAATACCTGTTGCTGGTTTAAGGCAAGTCTACACTACAAAATAAAGCAGACATAAATTACATTAACATGCAGCCACTGCAGTCATTAAATCACATTTGCGTGTCCACTCAATGTTCCTTGTGTTGGCCTTGTGTGTCCTCACTGCACCAATTAACTGACAGTGAGGGACACTGCAGGATGGCTTCTGAAAGACCGCAACAGTTGATGTAAGCAATGAAGTGTTCATGTTGACACTGCATTGGCCTAACTACATTGACATAAGCCCTCCGCCTCTCTTGGGGGTGGAGTTATTAAGTCAATGAAGTGGGCGTGTTACATCGGCGGGAGCTACATTGTAGTGTAGATGTTTACAGAGTTAAGGCAGTTTACGTCGCCCTGACTTTGTGATGTAGACCACGCCTTACTCTGAAATTGCTGCTGGCCTCAGTCCGACTGGTCAAGGAAAATTGGAAATCCAGCTTGACGAAGTTAGGACTCGTCTACACGGCCCCGCAGTTCGGACTACAGAAGTGTGAGGAATAGTGTGCCCCAAAGTGCTGCATTGCAACTCCCTTGTGTGGATGCTGTGGGTGCCAGCTAAAAGGTCCCAAGTCCATGTTCACATTGTTCTCTTCAAACATGACTCCATTAATGTGAACTAGGAACCTCTTAGGTCACAGCTGCAGCATCCACACGGCGGGGTTACAGCGCAGCACTTCGGTGTGCACTGCTATGGAGGCTCACATGGGTCAAACTGCAGTGCAGCATAGACAAAGTCTTAGTTGTTCTTATTAACTTCTCTCTGTCTTAGCGGAGGTCAACTTTAATTAGCCACCATGGGGACGTGCTGTGAGAGAGTCTTGGATGAAACCCACTAGAAGAGCTGCTGGGTTTTTTTTTTCGATTAAACAGCTTCCCATTAGAAAATGCAGTTTCATCAAAATCTAAATAGTTTGTAGGAATGTGCTGATTGTTGACAATTTTTTTTCATGGGAAGAAGTCAAAACGAACCATTTCAAATTTGTTATGATAATGTTGGAATGTTTCATTTCAATCAAGTGAACACATTTAGTTCTGACATTATCATTTTGATTAAACTCTTCTGGCTTGTATACTACTTTAAATATTCATGTTATTATATTATATTGACATATAATATTTCATATATTATATAATATTGCATTATGGTCTGACATGGTGAAAACAAAATGATTTAATGACTCCAAATATATATTTTTAAAATTTCCTCCCATAGGACATTTTACTTTTTGTTCTGATTCCAAATGAAAAAGTATTTTGAAAAGTTGGAATTTCCTGTGGAATGGAAATTCTGTTTTCTGAGCAGCTCTAGGTGCTAGACAGGGACAAACTATTATTATCATATGTGTTATTAAAGTAGCAGTAGCAGGGACAAATCTATGGCCACCTATGATTTCATGGGTTCCATTAGGCTAGTATCAGGTAGGCTAAAACCCTTAATTTTAGTCCAAGAGCCTGATGCAAAGTCCAATGGGAATCTTTCAATTGATTTTAATGGACTTCGGCTCACAGCTGTTGACAACTGAGCCAGAGAAGAGAACAGCCATTAGCAGTGGCAGGCTAATGACATAGTTCTGATTTCATCCACTAGAGAGCAGCGGTGCACACGCATCCTACACTGATTTTTGCAATACATTTAGATCCTTTTAAAAAGATAGCACTCCTCATTCTCCCTCCCTTCCCTTTCCTTTGGCCCCCTGCTATCTATATCCCAAATACCATCAAAACGCAGCCTGTGATGTCTTAAAGCTTGCCGCATGGCTCTCTCTCTAATTGCAGGGTGAGAAGAACAAAGCTGAACTAGGAGCTTTTACTGCTGGTGCACGCGAACAACAAGCCACGTCTTCCAAATAAATGAATACGGTCCGAGGCTGTTTATCTGACTCGAACAAGAGCCAGGGGATTTAGCTGGCTGCCCAGGGTTATGGATGAATGCAAGGGGCTGTGCCAACGCCTGTCAGGGTGCACGTCCACCTCGCTGACCGCGGCACGCTCAGATAAGAGGGGATTCTGATAACAAAAGGATCCACAGTGTTTTCAATCCCAGCCTCATTATTTTTCGAACGGATCAAAAGGAGACAAACACAATAAATGGGGTGACGAGTCTACTGAGATAGAAAAGTAAAACTAAATCCCCAACAGTCTGGGTATTTCACAATTCCTGGAGGCGATAATTGCTGTGAGGCAGTAGAGGGAGAAGTTTGGCCGAGCGGGCTGGAAATGACATGGGCCGTACCAGGAAATGGTGCCATTCTTTGCATGCAGGGTTTTTTTTGGCTAACCCTGTAGATTTATATTCATAGATCTTTGGTTTCCTGGCAAACTGCCAAGGCAGCGTGCTTACTGGAGATCTGTGTTCAATCGACTACCAAATAGTAGGAAAGGTTGGTCTGATGAAGTCCCTCACTGTCATGAGGAACCGCGCGGTTGTGGTTAAGGGATGAAGGATCTGACTCTAGTTCCTGATTTTGTCACAGATTTCTTAAGTGACCCCGAGCAAGTCACAATCAGTCTGAGCCTCTGTTCCCCAGATGCAAAGTGGTCATCGAATAATGATACTTCCCAAGGTTGTGAGGATACAAAATTTTTAGGTGTAGATGCTATAGTATTGGGGAGGAGTGTACAAGCTGGATAGATAGAAAATACAATCCCCTTATGCCAAGTGTCCCACCTATGAATGTTTGCAAAGTTTTGCTGCCTTTTTTAAAAGGGAAAATGAATGGATAGATTTCCAGCTATCCTTCTCCCCGTGGAGGCCTCAGCATCACTCTGCAATGTAGGTTATATCACAGGATGAAGGGGGGCGGGTGTTAGGGCGGGAACCCCTTGTTAAATCATCGGAGTCACAGCATTGGGGTACCGCTGTGTGGTAGGTTCTCTGGCGATTCTCAGGTGTAGTGGTCTTAGGCACGTGATCAGTAGATAAACCAAGAGACGGATCCTGCAAATCCCTCTCGTGAGAGCTGCAAATGGCAAGAGTGTCTTGCATCCCAGTGCAAACATGAGTGGAGGCTACTCATGGACTCAGAGGAGGCCTAATCCTCCACACCTCGGGCCCCCTCCTCCTTGCCCACAATCCCAAGCACACAAGGGAGAAAAGGGATAGGGCAAGAGTGGGGAAAGGGTGTGTCTGAGGTGACATGGCCCCAGGTGTGGCCCTAATCCTGCCATCAGGGATATTATTTACATGTGTCTCCCTCAGAACTCACTCTTTCTAGGGGGCCTCCTGCTTTGACAGGAACATGACTACCGCCGCCATTCTCCTCTCGGGTCCAGTGGTTTATATTGTCTGTCCTCTTTCTCAGCATGCCTGATGGTAATGTGCAGTTCCTACTTGTCCTTTCAGACTACAAATGCTATTCAGGCCAGAGTAATATGGGACTGAAGGCCTGCCTTAAGAGGCCATATGCTCCATGACCCCTCACTTTGAGGCAGGGATACTTGGTGGCTACTCAGCAGCGTTCATTCATGCCGGCTCAAGGTCCCGTAGTCTCTTCCTCAGTTTTTATGCGGAACGTGTGTGTTCAGCGTCCCACCCCTGCTCCCAGGGGATCGAGCTGACTGTGAGTGAGGACTCCAGAGCACCTGAGTTCCTACAGTCAGTCAGTGAAGAGTTAAGTGCCCGTTTGTGAGCCCTGCATGGAACAGCTGTTCCAACACCCCATGCAGGCAGGGTGACACAGGTGAGCCAGTGTGCCAGGGGAATTGATCTGCATCAGGTACAGAGCTGGCTTGGGTCACGTCCGCCTTGGAGCAAGCCTCCGCTGTGAATCACTGTGTACTTCCAGGCCTGGTCCTGGGGCAGCGCAACTAGCCACTGCCACTTGCAGTGGCAAAGCCTCAAGGGAGCTCTTTCTGCGTGCTAACTAGATAAAGCACGAGAGATCGCTATTACATGCTGGGACTATGGGTGAGGCACCCTCCCATCACTGGGCATGCAGGGAATTAAGGAGTGACTATGTGTTATATCCCCACCTGCTTTTGCCAGCCTGGATGGCATAAATTGGAAAGTGTTTCCCTTTGCACTGCATTCATCTCTTATTAGATATACATCTTCGCGTCCTATCGGGCAGCTGGTGAATTGTGCTATTATGGAAAAGTGGTTTTCAATGATCACGAGGGGGGGAAAATAAACACACACACGCAGTAAAACCTCCGGGAATCAATTTACACCGCAGAACCTTGGGACATCCATCTATGTTTGCTAGGTAATTTAGGGCACCGGAGCGGTGCAGATAGCACCCTGAAATGGCATCGCTTGCTACCGTTCAGAGTGAATAATGCGGCTATCCAAGGCCAGGGTCATTATCACACTGAGTCTGCTTGTGGCAACTGGGGGGAAAGAAAACATACTGTCTATCCAGGAAGGCCGATATTTTCATTTCAGGTGCACTCTGGATGAAGTTGCGGCTCTTGTATTTTATGGGAGATGACCTCATTCCCAGCCCTGGCTTGGCGGCGTTTCGTTTCCTGCGGGGTGGGATGCGGCAGCAACGGCGGCGCAGATCAACAACGCGGACCTGACTCCAGCTGAAACAGCACCACCTGGGGCCGTATAGATTAGTGTGGCGTGGCCCGTCTCTTATGATGGAGCAGTGCACACATGGCATGGATAGGAGAACCACTGGACTTTCATTAAGCAGCACGGTATGAGATGACAGTTTAAAGCAGTGGATCTCAACCCACGGCCCATAAGCCACTTGTGGCCTGATCAGCACACAGCTGTGGCCCATGTGACATCCTCAGGCGCCTACAGCTGGTATATATACCGTGGGGATGGTAAACAGGCTGAGAACCGCTGGTTTCAAGGAATGGAATCGATCACACACACAGCGCCTAGGAAGCAGGGGTACCCGAATACCGGAGAGGGTGATAATATATTGTGCTTTGGGACAGAGATAAAGACAGAGTCCCCAGTCTGGAGAGCTGGCAGGTTAAGGTCTAGCTTGGGGCTGGCCCCACACAGCCATGGCAAGGTCTGCATGCAGGCGGTGCAGGAGGGAGAGCAGACTCTGTAAGGCCGTTACTCTCTTCCCACGTCCCTGGGCAAGCCCAGCTGAGTCAGAACAGAGGGAGAAGGGCTTGCTGCTGATATGGGCATGAATGGGGCAGGGGTCTCATGGAATCAGTAATGTGGGATCCTGCAATTAAGGACAATACCATACCGTGTCCACACAAAGAGGACAAATGAAGGTTGTACAGGCAACCTTAATCCAGGAACTTCCCACCTTTTGAGTGCTTACTTTGCAAACCTGGCATTTTGTAAACATAGGAAATTACATCCAAGCAACCCCTGGTTTCTTAATGACTGAAAAAATGATAAAACAAAAATTCCATCCTGAGGCACCATCTTGATCCCCCACATGGGTCACCAGCAGAGCTGGGGTCTTTCTATGCCTAGCACAGTCTGCTACTGCTTGAGCAAAAAGAGAAGCTGATGGCAGTATAAGGTTGTTATCTTCTACGTGGATCTGAACCTACGAGGGGAACAGAAACCTACTTTGCCAGTGGGTTTCACAGCTCTTTGATGACAGCTAAGGCATGCAAAGACTCAGAAATAACGGGTTCAATTCCAGGTTCTGGAGAGGAGTATTCCCTAGTGGGTATGGACTCTCCTGGCCATATTCTTGCCCCCATGGCATTTGTTCCTAGCCCCATTCCTGCCCATGTCCCTCTCTTGCACTTACCTCCACCATCTTCTGCCTTCCCACTCCCACTTCAACCCTCCAGGCTCCTGCCCTGGGCTCTATGTCTCTTCCATTTACACTCTCTGGATTTGACTCAGGCTCCTTCCTCCTCCCTCTCATATTGTCTGGTCACCAGCAGCAAGAACCTTAAGCTGCACGGGAGAGGCAGACCCACTGCAGTTAGCTCCAGTTCTCTCTATGCCAAGGCAGCTGGGAGAAGTAACTGCAGAGAAAGTTCCCCTCCGCCCCGGCAGAACTGGGATGCTGCAGGAATCTGGTTCATGCACAGTGTAGCTGGCAGGGAGGAGAACGTGAGAGCTGGAGCATGCTCAGTACAGACAAAATCTTCAGAAAATGTGGCTACCAAACTCTAACAAGTCTCTCCTGAGCATGTGCAGAGATATTTTTTTTTTCAAAGTCTCATCATTGGGACAGATTTTGGCCTTCTTTCTTGGGAACAGCAACTGGCACCTCCCTTTCACAACGGTGGTTCCACTTTCAAATTCCAAGACTTTCTTTCAAAGCCTGGAGGAGCTAGATCTTCTCAAAAATCAGTCAAGCAACCCATCATCCAACCTATGTTTTAATCAAGGGCAAAACCATGATTTCCCCCCTGGTTCCCGGAACAGCGGAACTATTTTTTGTTTATACTTCCCAAAAGCATTTAGCCCGAGGCAGACAACCAACATGGAAAATTTCAGCCTACCTGGTTGCAGTCTGGCAATGTCATAAGCAATGCACTACAGGGCCTTAGAATGGAAAGTGTTGGACAACCTTAACCAGAGGTGGTTTTGCTTGCACCACTTACACCACCACCTCCTTGGGGACTAAAGATCGGTTTTGGGTTCAGGCAGTCCAGTTTTGGAGGAGGAGCCATAAAAAGGGGGGCGCTCGGTTCAGAAGTCCCCAGCTTGGGGAGGTGGTCATGCTTCTTCTCAACGTCTCCAAGGGAGGATCTAGGCTACCTGTGGACACAAAGCAGTAGGACAGATGGCTGGAGGATCCTGCTAGGATAGAGAGGCTGGATACTGCTCTTTATATCTGTTAGTGTTCTTTTTCCTTTGTTGCTTTGAGGGCTGGAACTAGGGGCTTGACCCTCAGGCAGCCCCCCTCCCTGGTGAGAATTCAAGCCCCCCGAGGAGAAGTTTGGCCAATGTAGGAAGTGGTCCAGGGAAGGAGAAAGAGGTCTGACCAGACAGACCTTAACCACTTGCTTCAAGGATCCCTGGGCTGGAACCCAGGGTAGAGGGAGGGACTGGATTCCCCTACAGCTTCACTGGGAAGACTAGCGGGAAACCCCAGACACCAGGGGCTAGAAGCACTATTGGGCCTGGACCAAGTCCATTGACCTGGTATGAGATCTTGGAAATATTGATGAAAACCATGGTTAACCTCAAAAAAGGTGAGATCAAGCCGGAGGGCAGACAGCCGCAAGGCCAAAGGGGACCTGGCCGGCAGAACCAGGGAGAAAAAAATCTTGCAGCATCACATCTACCCACTCCTATAGGACTAGGATATTTTATACATAATAGTCTTGCAATCTCAGAACCACAGAAAGCTTAAAAATAAAATATGTTCCTCATTTGGGCTGCAAGATTCAGCTCTATCTCAGACCAGAGAGATGGTTAGCCAGGAAGGGCGGGTTGCCTCTACAGTCAGACAAAATTAGCTTCAAGCACCTCCTCCATACAACCCAGGAAAAGACAAAGGATGGGCCATTAGGTTTAATGGGAAAACATTAAGACATCCTGGCTAGAATCTCCCTTCCCTAAATAACTGCTAGCCACCATGTCAGGAGAAATGAAAACAAAATAACCCTCAGAAAGCAGGCTTGAGACTGAGGGCCAGCGTGGAGGCAGGCTGAACAGGAAACGCTGGATCACCTCAATGTCGGGGCATGCTGGGAAACTGGTCAAAGACTATAGGTAAGGGGACTTTTTAGTCACAGGTATTTTTGGTAAAAATCATGGACAGGTCACGGGTAGTAAGCAAAAATTCATGGTCCATGGTTTGTCCATAATGTGTATTATATACTCCTGACTAAATATTGGGGGGGGGGTCGGGGGGGGGGCTGAGGGTGCCACAGGTGCTGGGGGGGTGTGGGGGAAACCTGCTGGTGCCAGGGAAGGTGGGGCGGGCAGCGGCGTATGGCCTGGGATGCCCACTGGTGCTGGAGGGGTGGAGGGCTGGCAGGCTCCAAATCTGGCTCCATGCCTTCCTGGAAGTGGCAACATCCTCTCCCTCAGGTCCTAAGCAGAGGCGTGACCAGGCAGCTCTGCACGCTGCCTCTGCCCCGAGCATTGTCTCCGCAGCTCCCATTGGCTGGGAACTGGGAACCCTCAGCCCTGAGGGCTCCCCCAACTCCTGGTGCTGCTGGGGGAGGGGTGGTAGCTGCTGCAGAAGTCACGGAAGTTGTGACCTCTGTGACAAACTTGCAGCTTTAGCAATAGGTAACTTCTATTAAAAAAGTGGATTTATCTAATATAGACGTGTAAAGCCTGCAGTTGGGTATTTGTTTATTTTCTATATCACTGGTATGAGTTGGCTGTTTTATCTTTGAGCCTGTGATTTTTCTATTAAAGAAACCTTTCGTTTATTGTGTATGTGCCAAAGTGAACTGATAAATGGGGGTGATGAACCCTAGGGGAAAAGTCCGAGCGTCTGGTCACTAAGAACTCAAGGCAGACAGGTTGTGAGAGATTGGGGACGAGAAGGGCTGCTGCCCCCTGCTGGGAGCAATAGGAGTAACTAGGCTGGTGGAAGCCAGGGTGAGACCTTTATGCTTGTGGACTCGTGTGGGGGCTCTGAGCCATAGTAGCACAGTTATAAGGCAGGTGGTGAGACCCCCCCCCTTACTGGTCAGGGTGATCTCCAGAACATCATAGACCTGATGAAGAGCTCTGTGGAGCTCGGAAGTTACTCCCTTTCACGAGTCCCATAAAAGGTATTATCCCTTGTCTCGCTCATATCCTGGGACGAACCCAGCAACGCCACCACTGCAAACAGAAAATATAGATGAGAGACTGAAAAATACCCCCAAGGACTTTCCCAGCTCTGGGTAAAATAGAAATCACCTGCGGTGTCCAATTTTGTATTCTGTGCAAGGGTGGCACTAGAAAAGGACAGCGTCAGCAGTGCGGCTTCCTGGCCCCGAGCCATGGGGTTGATGGATTGTAGACTCCTGCATTTCCAGGGGAAGGATTGGAACAGATGGGATTTTGCCAATTTAAACCACTGAACATGTTTAATGTCCTATTTATCTCTTCCAGCGAGCCTGAAATGGTAATAAATGAACTAGCTTTATGGGAATCTGTTAATGTCAGGAGAAGTGTATCGGAAGGACAAAAAGCCGTATTATCCCACATTAACCTGCAAGTAAACTGCAAGCTGCAAGGGGGTTAATAACTTAGCAATGTGCTTAACGACTTCTTAACGAGGAGGAAGATGGTCTTGTGGCTAGGGTGTCGAGGTTAGGTGACGAGTATCTGGGAGCCCTTGGTCCAATTCCTGTCTGTGTCACTGATTTCTCTAGTTACACTGAGCAAGTCACTTCATATTTCTGTTCCTCAAACCCCCATAAAGTGGCTATGCCCAGTGGATCCCTGATGTTGGTCAGGACCCGTAGGCACCATTGTAATAATGTATTCCTGTTAGGAACTCCAGTTCCTTCAAGTCCCCATTAATTCTGGAGTAGGTCTCACTTCTTTGGATTAAATTCACCTCACACAGAAATAAAGCCTGGATTCCTACTACTGAGACTATAATTAAATGTGGACAATGGGGTGAGCACTGGAAACACACACGCTAATGAAAGTCAGTGGAAGACAAGTGGAAAAGACAGTTCACACTGGAGAACCTAGAGGAAGGAATAACTTGGGTAACGTTTGAATTAGCTGAAATGACAGATGGGTGACTTTTCAATCCTTTTAAAAGCCCCCAAAAATAATTTGAAGAGAAACTAGCAAACGACACAAAAACTACCACCATTTTTTGTGCGAGTACATCAGAAGCAGGAAGCCTGCCAAACAATCAGTGGGGCCACTGGAGGATCAGGTTGCTAAAGGAGAACTCAAGGAAGACAAGGCCACTGCACAGAAGCTAAATGGATTTCTGCATCAGTCTCCACCGCAGAGATTATGAGAGAGATTTCCACACCGGAGCCATTCTTTGAAGATGACAAAGCTGAGGAATTCTCCCAGACTGAGGTGTCATTAGAGGGGTTTTGGAACAAACTAATAAATCTATCTATATATATATAAAAGTCAAGTGGTGTATGTATGAGTGTATGTATGTATGTATGTATGTATGTACGTATGACAGCGAACTCCTCCCGCACCGTTTGAGCCAGAGACTTGAAATTTGGTACAGTGAGGGGTCTTGGGGTCTAGATCTTGGTAAGGGTCGAAAAATTTTCGGATCTCACCTCTGACGCCCCCCAGGGGTGAAAGTCTTTCAGGGCCAATCACATCAGCTGGGCAGTTAGGTGCTGATGATGTCATAATACCCCCTCCAACAGACACCGCACTCGCTCAGCTCGCCCCTCCCTCCTCCAACGGAACCCCGGAGATCCCTCAGCTCACTGCCCCTCCCCCCTCCCAATGGAACCCCGGAGATCACTCAGCTCACTGCCCCTCCCCCCTCCCAACGGAACCCCGGAGATCCCTCAGCTCACTGCCCCTCCCTCCTCCAACGGAACCCCGGAGATCACTCAGCTCACTGCCCCTCCCCCCTCCAACGGAACCCCGGAGATCACTCAGCTCACTGCCCCTTCCTCCTCCAACGGAACCCCGGAGATCCCTCAGTTCTCTGCCCCTCCCCCCTCCCAATGGAACCCCGGAGATCACTCAGCTCACTGCCCCTCCCCCCTCCCAACGGAACCCCGGAGATCACTCAGCTCACTGCCCCTCCCTCCTCCCAACGGAACCCCGGAGATCCCTCAGCTCACTGCCCCTCACTCCTCCAACGGAACCCCAGAGATCACTCAGCTCACTGCCCCTCCCCCCTCCAACAGAACCCCGGAGATCACTCAGCTCACTGCCCCTCCCTCCTCCAACGGAACCCCGGAGATCCCTCAGTTCTCTGCCTCTCCCCCCTCCCAATGGAACCCCGGAGATCACTCAGCTCACAGCCCCTCCCCCCTCCCAACGGAACCCCGGAGATCACTCAGCTCACTGCCCCTCCCTCCTCCAACGGAACCCCGGAGATCACTCAGCTCACTGCCCCTCCCCCCTCCCAACGGAACCCCGGAGATCACTCAGCTCACTGCCCCTCCCCCCTCCCAACGGAACCCCGGAGATCACTCAGCTCACTGCCCCTCCCCCCTCCCAACGGAACCCCGGACTACATCAGCTCACTGCCCCTCCCTCCTCCAACGGAACCCTGGAGATCACTCAGCTCACTGCCCCTCCCCCCTCCAAACGGAACCCCGGAGATCACTCAGCTCACTGCCCCTCCCCCCTCCCAACGGAACCCCGGAGATCACTCAGCTCACTGCCCCTCCCTCCTCCAACGGAACCCCGGAGATCACTCAGCTCACTGCCCCTCCCTCCTCCAACGGAACCCCGGAGATCCCTCAGTTCTCTGCCCCTCCCCCCTCCCAATGGAACCCCGGAGATCACTCAGCTCACTGCCCCTCCCCCCTCCCAACGGAACCCCGGAGATCACTCAGCTCACTGCCCCTCCCTCCTCCCAACGGAACCCCAGAGATCACTCAGCTCACTGCCCCTCCCCCCTCCAACAGAACCCCGGAGATCACTCAGCTCACTGCCCCTCCCTCCTCCAACGGAACCCCGGAGATCCCTCAGCTCACTGCCCCTCCCTCCTCCAACGGAACCCCGGAGATCACTCAGCTCGCTGCCCCTCCCCCCTCCCAACGGAACCCCGGAGATCACTCAGCTCACTGCCCCTCCCTCCTCCAACGGAACCCTGGAGATCACTCAGCTCACTGCCCCTCCCCCCTCCAAACGGAACCCCGGAGATCACTCAGCTCACTGCCCCTCCCCCCTCCCAACGGAACCCCGGAGATCACTCAGCTCACTGCCCCTCCCTCCTCCAACGGAACCCCGGAGATCACTCAGCTCACTGCCCCTCCCCCTCCCAACGGAACCCCGGAGATCACTCAGCTCACTGCCCCTCCCTCCTCCAACGGAACCCCGGAGATCACTCAGCTCACTGCCCCTCCCCCCTCCCAATGGAACCCCAGAGATCCCTCAGTTCTCTGCCCCTCCCCCCTCCCAACGGAACCCCGGACTACATCAGCTCACTGCCCCCCCCCCCACCTGCGAAGGTCCCCGGAATCCCTCGGCTCTGGGCCCCCTCCCCCCCTGCGACGGATCTGAGTTGGGTTTGGTGGGACGGTAAGTGAGGTGGGGGTGTCGGATTCGGTCGGGGGGTGAGGTGGGGGTGTCCGGTTTGCTTGGGGGGGTGGGAAGGTGTTGAGGTGGGTGAGGGGTGAGGGGTGGGTGTTGGGGTTGGTCAGGGGGTGTCAGCTGTCTGCCACCTCCCCACCTCCGACTGACCCGAGCAGCGCCGGGCACTTATGCTAGTTAAACTATAAAAAGTCAGCAGGACTAGATGGTATCCACCCAACATTTTGGAATTAAAATATAAAATAAGAAATGTAACCTATTGTTTAAATCAGGCTCTGTACCAGATGACTGGGTAATCACTAATATAATGCTGATTTTTAACAAAGCCTCCAGAGGCCATCCTGGTGAGTACAAGCCAATCAGCCTAAATTCATTGCCAGGCAAATTGGTTGAAACTCTAGTAAAGAACAGAATTATCAGACATATATGTTGGGGAAGAGCCAACATGGCTTTTGTACAGGGAAATCAAGACATAGCAATCATTAGAATTCTTTGAGGGTGTCAACAAATATGTGGACAAGGGTGATCCTGTTGATATAAAAGCAACAAAGTCTATAAGGTCTTGTAGCACCTTAGAGACTAGGGGCTTGTCTTCACTTGAGCCGGCAGGGATCGATCTTTTGGTGATCAATTTATTGCGTCTCGTTAAGACGCGATAAATCGACCACCAGCGGCTCCCCCGTCGACTCCGGAAGTCCAGCTCGTGAAGAGGCGCAAGCTGGAGCCGACGGGGGACCGCGCCGCCGACCGCCACCGCCGTGAGGATGGGAGGTAAGTCAGCTGTAGAGACATCGATTTCAGCTACGTTAATAACGTAGCTGAAATTGTGTATCTATAGTCGATTTCCCCCCCTAGTGGAGACCAGCCATAACAGATCTTAGGGATCATGAGCTTTCGTGGACTAAGATCCACTTCATCAGATGAATGTTGTGGAAATCTCCAGAGGCAGGTATAAATATGCAGGCAAGAAAGCAAGGTAAATTCAATCGGGAGGTGAAGCCCACTTCCAGCAGGTGATCTGGAGGTGTGAACACCCAGAGAGGAGAAACTGCTTTTGTAATTGGTGAGCCATTCACAGGCTATATTAATTCCAGACCTGATGGTGTCGAATTTGCAGATGAACTGGAGCTCAGCAGTTTCTCTTTGAAGTCTGGTCTTGAAGTTTTTTTGCTGCAGGATGGTTTTCTTTAGGTCTGCTGTTATATGTCCAGGCAGGTTGAAGTGTTCTCTTGTATATCGCCATCCTAATATCTGATTTGTGTCCATTTATCCTTTTACGTAGTCCATACCTAAAAGGATAAATGGACACAAATCAGATATTAGGAATGGCAATATACAAAAGCCTGTAGAAGAACACTTCAACCTCCCTGGACATACAATAGCAGATTTAAAGACAGCCATATTGCAGCAAAAAAATCTGAAGACCTGGGGGGAAATTCCTTCCCAACCCCAAATACAGTTTCTATTAGAAGAGAAGTGATATCAAACTCCGATGTTGGAAAATGTAAGGACTAATTGATTCAACAATCTTTAAATGAGTCTGGAAAGAGGGAACAAAGGGAGTGTTGTCTTAACTCAGATAACGCAGCATGTACTTCAACAAACAGAGTAAGGCAGAGGATGGAGTTTTTCTGCAACCGTAATGAATAATTTCGGACTGAAGGGTTTGAATTAAATGCAAGGCACATGAGAAAATAGAAAGAAAAGTGAGAAGTGTTGCTAAATGACAGAGATTATGATCTAGAGGACATTGCTACAGCCTAGTGGGATGAGTCTCATAACTGGAATGTCATTGTATAGATAGGTGCAATCTATATGGGAAAAATAGAAATGGTGGATGAGGTGGAAGGATCATGGCATGCATTAGATATATTTAAAATGCCAGTGAGCTACAAGTCTACAGTGAAGAGTATGTTGGTAAAATGTTTTGGGAGGAGAAATGACACCACGTATCAGCCATAGAGCAGCAGGACTGGAGGAGGGTGTGGATGAATACTTTCTGTGTGGAAAATACAGTAGGAAGATATATAGAAAGATATATCTATATATATAAAAGTCAAACGGTGTATGCGTGTATGTATGCGCGGATGTATGCTTACTCCTTCCACACCATTTGAGCTAGAGACTTGAAATTTGGTACAGTTAGAGGTCTTGGGGTCCTAATGACCGTAAGAGTCGAATATTTTTCAAATCTCACCTCTGACGCCCCCCAGGGGTGAAATTATTTAAAGGCCAATCACATCAGCTGGGCAGCTGCTGTTCTCTGTGACATAGTTATGATGTCATAATACCCCCTCCAACAGACACCGCACTCACTCAGCTCTCTGCCCCTCCCCCCCTCCGACGGACCCCGGAATCCCTCAGCTCTCTGCCCCCTCCCCCCTCCCAACGGAACCCCGGAATCCCTCAGCTCTCTGCCTCCACCCCACCTCCGATGGACCCCGGAATCCCTCAGCTCTCTGCCCCCTGCCCACCTCCGACGGACCCCGGAATCCCTCAGCTCTCTGCCCCCTGCCCACCTCCGATGGACCCCGGAATCCCTTAGCTCTCTGCCCCCTCCCCACCTCCGACGGACCCGAGTTGGGTTTGGTCGGAGGGTAAGTGAGGTAGGGGTGTCGGGTTTGGTCGGGGGGGGTGAGGTGGGGGTGTCGGGTTTTGTCGGGGGGTAAGTGAGCCGGGGGTGTTGGGTTTGGTCTGGGGGGTGGGAAGGTGTCTGGGTGGGTGAGGGGTGAGGTGTGGGGTTGGGGTTGGTCAGGGGGTGTTGGGTTTGGTGGTGGGGGTAAGGTGGGGGTGTTGGGTTTGGTTGAGGGGGTGAGGAGGGGGGTCGGGGTTGGTCGAGGGGTAAGTGAGGTGTGGGTGTCGGGTTTGTGGTGGTAGGTAGGGGTGTCGGGTTTGGTTGGGGGGGGGAGTGAGGTGGGTGTGTCAGGTTTGGTCTACGGGGGGTGAGGTGTACGTGTTGATCAGGGGGTGTTGGGGTTGGTAGGGGGAGACGTGGGGGTGTTGGGTTTGGGTGGGGGGGTGAAAATGTGAGTCGGGGTTGGTTGAGGGGTGAGGTGGAGGTGTCGGGTTTGGTCGGGGGGGTGAGGTGGGGGTGTCAGGTTTGCTCTCTGCCCCATCCAACGGACCCTGCACTCACTCAGCTGTCTGCCCCCTTCCCACCTCCAACTGACCCAAGCAACGCCGGGTATTTTCGCTAGTAAATAATAAATTAGTATATAATACTTTTATAAATACTATTAGTATTAAATACTAATTTAGTTTAATACTAATACTAATATTAATAATACTCCTAATTTAATAATACTACTAACATTCACCCAAGAGGTGTTTGCCCCTTTTGCCACAGCATCGCACTGGGAGCTCATGTTGAGTTGCTTGTCCATTTATGACCCCTAAATCCTTTTCAGAGTCACTGTTTTCCAGAATAACGTCCCCCATTCTGCAGGTCTAAACAGTACACTATATATCCTAGAGAACTAAGGAAAATAGATAGCAAACTTTTAGCACCATTGAAAACTATTCTTCAAAAGTCATGGAGAAGTATGTAGATACCAGAACTATGGAGAAAAACAAAGGTCATACTAGTATTCAAAGAGGGAAAGATGAGTGAGCCTGGCAATTAACACCATATAAATCTAAATTCAATCCCTAGTAAAATGATGAAGCCAGTACTGGGATGATTTAGTTGGGGATTGGTCCTGCTTTGAGCAGGGGGTTGGACTAGATGATCTCCTGAGGTCCCTTCCAACCCTGATATTCTACGATTCTATGATTTTATTAAGAGAAGAATCCTTAAAACCATATAAGAGGATAATGAAATGAGAAGCAGAATGGGTTTTCGGAGAATTAAGCCACAATTTTGCTGAACATGTGAGCACGTGTTTAAATCCATGGAACTATTTGTGTGGCGGATTCCGGGGCTCAGTTCCAGGTGGGCTGGATATGTCGGGTTTCACAGTTACTGAAGCATGGTCATGTGCTGGGTTTGGGAAATGTGTCTGGTGAGGTTATTGCAGGGATCCATCTTAGGTAAAGTCTTGTGGGACATCTCCTTTACTGATCTAGAAGAAGGATCAAAGTGTCATTAAGATACACATGGGATACTAATTGGGGAGGATCTGCAAACTCCAGTGAGGACAGGGAAATAATATCAAGGAACAGAGTGAGACTAGGAGCAAATGCAGAAAACATCAACACAAGAGTCAACTTGGAGAAATGCAAGGTAATAAATCTGTGGGGAAATAGTCAGGAATCCATATACCCCCTGTGAGGGAGAAAGTTCATATGCCTAGAACCAAAGAATGTAGGGCACATTTTCGAGGGGTGGCCTCTTCTTTTAAGGGTGCTAAAACCAAGGGGTCATTCCAACCTTGCCTTGTGGTGTGTTACCGAAGGGGCTAGGAAAACGAGAAAAGTCAGATATGGGGTGAGAGGAAGTGGTGCCAGGAGAATACTCTGTGTTTGGGAAAACCCGTCCTCCCATTCCTTCACGGAACAGGGAGCCTTTTAAAGAGGGCAGGGCACAGTTCCCCTCTCTCCCAATCTACCAGAGTCGGCCCTAGGAAAGAAGGCAGTACATGTTCTGCCTCTTTCCCTAGGTGATGAGCCCAGCCCAGCAAGGGGAGCTCTGAACCAAGGAGAAGAAGCCTCAGAGAAGACCCCAGCCCCAAAGCGGAGAGCTGGGAAGGTTCCCAAACCTGAGGGGAGACTACATGGACCAGCGCTAAAACCCTCAGAGTCCCAAGAAGGAGGGTTGAGACCATAAGGGGACTTCTATTGAGGAAGGTGCATGAACTAAACAAACTAGACCCCAGAAAAAGGGGATTATTGTTTAAAGTCTCTGGAAATGAGTGAGTTATTTAAGAACATAACATAAGAACATACGAATGGCCACACTGGGTCAGACCAAAGATCCATCCAGCCCAGTATCCTGTCTACCGACAGTGGCCAATGCCAAGTGCCCCAGAGGGAGTGAACCTAACAAGTAATGATCAAGTGGCCTCTTTTGTCATGAACAAACCCAGACCGTAAAGAGGGGTGTGGGGCAGAGGCAAGCCTGTGTGTGATGTTTCCTGAGGAGCCCAGGAAGAAGGGAAAATGA
The DNA here is from genome assembly GCA_032164245.1 of Sternotherus odoratus. Lineage (NCBI taxonomy): Eukaryota > Metazoa > Chordata > Testudines > Kinosternidae > Sternotherus > Sternotherus odoratus. The sequence goes on from JAVMKO010000002.1 coordinate 6,737,361, forward strand.
GGCAGAAGGCTGCAGAGCCAATCCTGGCTAGAAGAGGGGGCATGGGAGGCAGCTGACCCTATTACTCTGTGGAATAGTCTCCCCAGATGGAAGTCTCATTGCTCAGTCCACTTGAATGAGGAAAATAGGAAACTAGAAAATTCACTTCAGTGAATGATGATTAGGTCCCAGGACTGTAGTTCGTGTGCCTGTAAATAGCCCTTACAGCCTGCAATGCAGAACAGTTATGGATCTTAATTAACACACGAGATCTTTTCATCTCCGTATCTATGGATCAAGCCCTAAGAAATGCCATCTGCCAGTAATGCGAAATACAGTAACTCGACACCTCTCAGGATTTAGCGCTGTAGTTCTAAGATGCTCGTGGCTAATGCAGAAATACAGCCAACACTCTGCTGTAGACAGTCAGCATCAAGGACACATAAATCTGGTGTCATGCAGTGACTTCAGCTTAACTGCAGGCTGTAGCGTCTGGTTGAGTGAATGCAGTTGGAAACAGGTTGCTTATGGGAAATGCTGGATGCCGGCTCTGCAATATTTTAGAGCTGAACTGTAAAGACTGCAAAGGCTAATTAGAAGAGATGAGACAAAACAAGGAAAATTACCTCCTTGTCTTTGTTACATTAAATAAAGTACTCTGAATATAACATTCCCCAAGTAAAACATTGAAAGACTTCCAACAAGTGCTTTGATTGGGCCTAGCATACATATATAAGAATGGCCATACTGGGTCAGACCAATGGTCTATCTAGCCCGGTATCCTGTCTTCTGACAGTGGCTAATGCCTGGTGCCCCAAAGGGAATGAACAGAACAGGTAATAATCAAGTGCTTCATTCTCTGTCACCCATTCCCAGCTTCTGGCAAACGGAGGCTAGGGACACCATCCCTGTCCATCCTGGCTAATAGCCATTGATATCCTCCATGGACTTATCCAGTTCTTTTTTGAACCTTGTTATAGTCTTGGCTTTCACAAGATCCTCTGGCAAGGAGTTCCACAGGTTGAATGTGCATTGAGTGGAAAAATACTTCGTTTTAATTCTGATGCCTATTACTTTTGGTGACCCTAATTCTTGTGTTATGAGAAGGAGTAAATAACACATCCTTGTTTACTTTCTCCACACCAGTCATGATTTTATAAACCTCTATCATATTCCTCCTTAGTCATCTCTCTTCCAAGCTAAAAGGTCCCAGATTTATTAATCTCTCCTCATATGGAAGCTATTCCATACCCCTAATCATTTTTGACCTTTTCTAAACCTTTTCCAATTCCAATACAACTTTTTTCAGATGGGGTGCCCGCATTTGCACACAGTATTCAAGATGTGGATGTACCATGGATTTATATAAAAGCAATAGGATATTTTCTGTCTTATTATCTATCCCTTTCTTAATGATTCCCAACATTCTTCTTTTTTGACTGCTGCTGCATATTGTGTGGATGTTTTCAATGAACTAACCACAATGACTCCAGGATCTCTTTCTTGGGTGGTAATAGCTAATTTAGACTTCATAATTTTATGTGTGTAGTTGGGATTATGTTTTCCAGTGTGCTTTACTTTGCAATTATCAATATTGAATTTTATCTGTCATGTTGTTGCCTAGAATTCCTGTTTACCTTCCTGTTTATCTGTCATTCCTTCCTGTTTACCTTCCTGTTTATCTGTCATTTTGTTGCCTAGAATTCCTGTTTACCTTCCTGTTTACCTTCCCCTTCCTGGAAACCTGAGAAGGGGGCACCTGACCAATAGCAACCAAAGATGCTTTCAAACTTGCAGGGAGGGAAAGGGTTTTAGTTTCATTTCATTCATTTGCTTGGAGCTATCAGGTGCATCAAACCTATTTCTTTCCTCCATCTATCAATAATCTTTCTAACCAGCAAAAGCAAGTAAAGTTCGCCAGGCAAGGCAGTAAGTTTATGTTGTTTTATATCACTCATGAATTTCTCAGGTTTGTGGGAATTATCACTAGGTTTTTCTGTAACTTTAAAGCTCAGCAAAGAGAAAGAAAGGGAGGGAGGAGGCATTCCTTGGTGGGCTTGTCCCTTTGTTTGTTTTATAATGTAAGTGCATTCCCATGATTTTTTTTACAAGGAACTTATTCCTTTCTTTTTTCCTTTAATTAAAATCTTTCTTTTAAGAATTTGACTGCTTGTTTTCCATTGTGTAGGATCCTAGTTTGGATCAGGCACCTAGCAGGATCTGTGAGAGGTTTTTTTCAAGTCTTTCCCAGGAAGGGAGGTGCAGACTTGGGGGGGGGGGGTGTGGAAAGAAAAGGGAGGGCTCCAAGTGGCCCTGCCCCATAGTTCTTGGGGCATCTCTGCAGAGGGGGTTAGGGGACAAGGAGCGGGAAGGTTGGATGGGTCAGGAGTTCTGAGGGGGCAGTCGGGGCAAGAAGTGGGAGGGGGGCGAATAGGGAGCAGGGCCAGGCTGTTTGGGGAGGCACAGCTTTCCCTACCCAGCCCTCCATACAATTCTGAATCCCGCATGTGGCCTTCAGGCCAAAAAGTTTGCCCACCCTACAATAGACACTCAGATTCATAACGTTAAAGCTTTATAACCGTTAATACGCAAATTGTCAACATCACACATCAAAACATACAAAGTAAACATCCTTGATTCAAACTCTAAGAAATTCTCAGGCAAAGTGAGAAAAACCTGCTTCACTGTGCATTTTGATGATTATCGATGGAAATACTTTTTCAGTTTCTGTGTCCAGTGACATGGAGGTTTATCAACAGTTGCTGATAAAAATCGAATCCCTTCCGAGGCGGAGGTGAAATAGAGGTGTGGTGCAAAGCAGCCACAAAACCCCATCCACGGTGCGTCCTTTGGAAGGAGGACCGCGGCGCAGTCCAAAAAGTGGGTGGGGCTGGCTGGAAAGGGGGAGTGGCTATGGTGGCTGAGGATGCTCCTGAAATAGGCTTTGAAATGTCTTACTATTTGTGACGTGGGCAAGGGGAGAGAAAATTGAAACTCTCCTGGGGAGGCCTTTTCTGGGCTGAGACTGTCACAAGCATTTCTTCTGGGAAGGGGTGGGGGTATTTGAACTTTTAGATGCTTCTGCAAACTCAGACATTGTAGAAAAATACAACCTACATGATGGCATCTCTCAGTGTAATAGGCAGGGTGGTAGGTAATCAGCTGCCCTCTCCTATTCCCCTTCCTCACCCCCACCTACTGGATGCCCTTTGCCCAGTGGAAAATCGGGGCACCGTGGGATCAGTGGATCTAACGCTGTGTAAGGTGAGATTTGATGACCCCAAAGCACAAAGGTTTTGATTTATTCCCAGAAGAAACACCGCAGTGTTCAGCGAGTGCCGGCTGCCGCGCAGGCTGTGCCAACGTGCTCCAATCCTTTGCTGCAGGAATGAAAAGCGAATTCAGTTCCATTTCCATGATCCAATTGGTGCCCAACCGCTCCTCTGAGGCTGCCAAGAAGAGGGTGGGGGGCAGTTAGAGCCAATTGCAATAGCAGCTTTGATGCTGCGAACACCCGTCCTCTGGGGAGCTGGAGTGAGCCCCCTCAACTCATTCCACTTACATCTCAGACAGGGGGCAGCGACGTTTGCTATCATGCAGGCCCGTGCTAAATTTGAATGGATGACCCGCAAGTGAAATATTCTCTAGCCCGTTACTGACCTCATCTCAGCTAAGCTTTAGCACACTTGCCCTCAGCCTCAGTGTGATTTCAGCAAATGACTTAAATGAATGCTCTCAGCACGGGAGAGAGGAAAGGCGGCTGGAAAAAAAGACTCCAGTCAATTTTAAACTCACTGAAAGGAACAACTTTTCAGGAGTTTAGTTGAAATCCTAAATCGCGATAGTAGATTACAGCTGGGTCAAACCTCACTCAGAAATCCATGGGTCAAGCGTCACTCTGCTTTACTTTAAGCAAATGAGATGGTTTCCCAATCCCTAGGATTTTAGCTGTTTAACAGAAAGCTGCTTAAGGAAAAGGGGTTTTCAGGCTTCAGACTAAGGATTGGTTGCATGGTGTTACAGACACGCACCATCTTGTAGTCTGGAGATAATGACAGAGACACCACTTCCATCCTGTAATAGGCTCCAATTTCATCTTGATCATGAAGCTCAATTAAGACATAAATACAGTAAACCCTCGATTTAACGGACCCCGATTTAACGGACTTCGGATGCAACGGACAAAATTTCTGATGCATCCGAAATCCGTTTTGGGGGCTGCCGGCTCCCGCCCCAGGGAGCCGGCTGGGTTGACAAACCTCCCCCCCCCGCCCGGCTCCCCGCAACGGGGAGCCGGGCGGGGGGGGGGGGGGGCGTTTGAGAGCCTCCGCTCGGCTCCCCGCAGCGGGAAGCCGGGCGGGGGGGTTTGACAGCTCCCGCCGGGCTTCCCGCTGGGAGGAGCCGGGCGGGAGCTGTCAACCCCCCCGCCCGGCTCCCCGCAACGGGGAGCCGGGCGGGGGGGGGGGGGGTTTGAGAGCCTCCGCTCGGCTCCCCGCAGCGGGAAGCCGGGCGGGGGGGTTTGACAGCTCCCGCTCGGCTCCCCCCAGCGGGAAGCCGGGCGGGAGCTGTCAACCCCCCCGCCCGGCTCCCCGCAAAGGGGAGCCGGGCGGGGGGGGGGGGGTTGAGAGCTCCCGCCCGGCTCCCCGCTGGGGGGAGCCGAGCGGGAGCTGTCAACCCCCCCGCCCGGCTCCCCGAAACGGGGAGCCGGGCGGGGGGGGGGGTTTGAGAGCCTCCGCTCGGCTCCCCGCAGCGGGAAGCCGGGCGGAGGGGTTGACAGCTCCCGCTCGGCTCCCCCCAGCTGGAAGGGGAGCCTTCCTACAAAGGGGAGCCGGGCGGGGGGGGGGGGGTTGAGAGCTCCCACCCAGCTCCCCGCTGGGGGGAGCCGAGCGGGAGCTGTCAACCCCCCCGCCCGGCTCCCCGAAACGGGGAGCCGGGCGGGGGGGGGGGTTTGAGAGCCTCCGCTCGGCACCCCGCAGCGGGAAGCCGGGCGGGGGGTTTGACAGCTCCCGCCGGGCTTCCCGCTGGGGGGAGCCGGGCGGGAGCTGTCAACCCCCCCGCCCGGCTCCCCGCAACGGGGAGCCGGGCGGGGGGAGGGGGTGGGGTGGGCTGACTCACGGCTGGCTCCATATAACGGACTAATTCGGGCGGGGGGTGTCCGTTGTCACCCGAAAGTCCGTTATTTAATGATTTTAAAAAATTATTAAATAACGGACTTTCGGTTTTAACGGACACCCCCCCGCCCGAATTAGTCCGTTATATCGAGGTTTCACTGTATATCAAAAACAGGAGAAAAGCAAAAGACCCCAAGTCTCCCTCTATCCCTTGGATTTAAGTCGAACGCAGCACTAATTTAAGGCAAGGCATTACTGATGAGCTTTACACGGCTTTCTATTAATCAGCATTAGATTGAGGACAATTTGCAAAATTCATGTGGCACCTATTCAGGATTTTCTTCTAAGTAAGTAAATGAAAGAGATTTACTAATTCTGGCAGACACTTCGCGCATTGGTAATGGACGAGAGATACTAAACATGGAGGGACATATTAAAGTATGCAAAACAGTCCTCAGATTTCTGATAAATTCATGTCATCCATTTTTATATATATATATTTTAAGGCCAGTCAGATTTGATGAATATTGATCCCATGTAGTGAAAAGCAACAGTTTGGAAGGAAATGTTCAAGTCTGAGAATGTTAAAGGGCCACTGCTCCTGAAGTGTCTTTTAAACACTGGCTGAAAGGCAGGCTACAGGCTTGGATTGGGTGACTTCTTTCCTCCCACCCCTAACTGCAGAGCTGACTGAGAGGGGAGATTTCCCAGAATATTTAACCCCAGGGCGAAAATGCATGGCTTTGAATGACCTCAGGCTGCCCAGGCATTTGAATATGCTCCCATAGGAACCCAGGATCTTAACAAAGTTTGCCATCTTCTGCTCTCAACGCAAGGCACCCTTGACCTTCCCGTCTCTAACAACTACATCGCTACATATACTTTTTTTTTTCAAAACCTAAAACCCTACCTCAAGAAGACACTCCATTGTACACACTCCTTCCCCTGGACAGTCAACCCAGGACAGTCAACCCAGACACTCCATTGTACACACTCCTTCCCCTGGACAGAGGATGAGAGAACAGTCAACCCAGGACGGCTGTTAGTCACTTTGCTTGAGGCACTTCTGGAAGATGCTCAGATACTACCGGGACGAATGCTGTAGGACAACCTAAATAGAATGGAAAGACCAAAGACCAAATTGAGGTTCTATCAAAGTCAATGGCAAAATCCCCACTGACTTCCATACGACTCCACCTTCACTGGAAGGTTTGCCACGGTTCCCAAACCTCTCAAGCAAATCTATGGTCAGTTGTGAGCAAATTCCAAGGAGATTGATTTTTTGACAACGCAACCATGTCTCCATTCGGGGTGTTGGGTGATTTCAGCATGAAGTCAGGGGCAACACAAAGGTTCTGACTCATTTTCTCTCTGAGTTTGGGGGTGGGGGGAGTCGTTCCAGCCCAGCATTCAAATGAAACTTTCTCTGGGTCCATCCACCCCAATCCCCTCACAGAAACCGAACTAACCTTTGCACAGCCCCTTGTGAACTGTGAATCTCAACACAGTTATAGGCCTGGAAAGATCTTTCTCCCCTTTCTTTTTAGCCTCCCACCATTTTTCAGCTTCAGTTGGCAGGAAACACCGAGCGTGTAAATTCTGCCGCGTTCCCTGGTTCGGTTTGCTATTTGCGTTATTAGAATGTGTTGACTTTTATAGCTTGCACGGTGCTGTGCCAAGAATCATACCGACTCATGCATTATTTACAAGTTAATATCCCAAAACAGATGTCTCCAAAAGGAATATTTTTTCCCTTCCTGGTGTGTGCAGCGTGAGGGCCAGATGTTAAGAGATGGGGAGCTTCACGTTCAAGGTGCTGAATTGGCTGGGATCAGTGGGATGGGATCGGCCCCTTTCAGAACTGGGCCCCCAAACAGGAGCTCTTGACAGCAGCCCTAGGCTGATTAGGCCTAGGGTGACCAGACAGCAAATGTAAAAAATGGGAACGGGGGTGGGGGTAATAGGAGCCTATAGAAGAAAAAGACCCCAAAATTGGGACGGTCCCTATAAAAATCGGGACATCAAGTCACCCTAATTAGGCCACTCTTGGTGTTTATCAGCTCTGGTCTCGCGAAGCCACTTCGTTGTTGCTAAATTTCATCTGTGATTAGGGAAGGGGATGACGCAATGGGCCTATGCATCAGATAGAGTCCCTGGAGACATTCTGGCTGACTCGGCAAGAGTTATTCCTGAACAGCCACCACAACATTTCCCCGCCATGCCTGTATCATTGGCTAATCTTCGTGTGCTTTTGTGTTTTGCTTGTCTCAGTGGCATCTGAGGGCTTTGCAAGTTGTTTATCCACCTCTTCTCTCCTCCTAACTAGTTCGTATTAATTAGTGGCCCGTGGGAGGGCTGTATTCAAATCAGTGAGCTTTCCAGCTGACACGAAAGGTGGTGAGATTTGCAGGTCAGCAAGGAATCCCACCAGTAATGGGCCAGCCGCTGAGCAGTCTCTAAGCCCTGTGCTTCCCAGGCTCACCTGGATGAGTGCTGACCATTCCCCTGATCCTCTGGGACAACAATCAGACATCAACGAGGCAGGTCCTCAAGTGGCATGCATCAGTCTCATGGAGGCCTTTGATCTTCAGGACCAAAGCCTGGAATCATAGAATCATCATAGAATCTCAGGGTTGGAAGGGACCTCAGGAGGTCATCTAGTCCAACCCTCTGCTCAAAGCAGGACCAACCCCAACTAAATCATCCCGGCCAGGGCTTTATCAAGCCTGACCTTAAAAACCTCTAAGAAAGGAGTTTCCACCACCTCCCTAGGGAACCCATTCCAGTGCTTCACCACCCTCTGAGTGAAAGAGTTTTCCCTAATATCCAAACTAGACCTCCCCCACTGCAACTTGAGACCATTACTCCTTGTTCTCTCTTGTTCACATTGAATGTGATGGGGCATACCATTGAGAGTCGATGCAGAGTGCTGGGGTGCAGTCCCCTCCGTCCCTTGGCAGGGCCATTGTCATGGAGTGAGTGGAACTTTTCTGGGATTGGCAGCTTCATTCCTAAGAATTACGGATTGCAGTAAACCAACTCTGAGTTCACAAATCCCCAGATAGAGGTGGCCAAATCAGAATCTGTCAGGAGAGGATCCCGCCTCCCGCTCAGCCTATCTGGAAGGATCCGAGAGAGACCACAGCCATGGGTTGCTTCTTGGCCATTGGAGGGCAGATACCAGCTCATCCTGCATTAGTTTAGTTCTGCTGTGCTTGTGCAGGGGGGACCAAGCCAGGGTCATTCCTCCCCACGTCCCTTCCTGCCCTCTCTGAGATTCCTACCACCACCATGCGCCCATCTATTCTCATAGCCTTTGTGGTCAGGGGGACTGGTATCATGACTGGCCCCTTTTCAGGGCACAAGGGGAAGAGAAAGTTTCTTGAGTACGGCACCAGCCACAGTTGGGCTGATAATATTAAGAGGGGTGAGCAATTATTATTTGTAGTACAGTAACCCCTAGTAACTTCAACCAACATCAGGGTCCCTTTGTTCTAGGTGTTGTACATACACATCGCAAGAGCCAATCCCTGCTCCAGACAGTTTGCAATCTACATAGGCAAGGCGAAGGGTGGGAGAAAAGAATTAGTATTATCCTCATTATACAGCGGGGCAACTGAGGGATTAAGTGACATGCCCAAGGTTACACAAGAATTCTGTGGCGCGCCCAAGAGCCAAAGTAAGAGCTGCAGAGTCCCAGTCCACTGCTGTCATAACCCAGAGGTTCTCAAACTGTGGGTTGGGACCCCAAAGTAGGTCACGACCCCCTTTTATTGGGGTGGCCAGGGCTGGCGTTAGGCTTGCTGGAGCCCGGGGCCAAAGCCTGAGCAATGGGGCGCAGGTTACAGCCCCCTCCCCCACACCTGGGGCTGATGCTCTTGGGTTTCGACTTTGCCTCTCTCTCCCCTCCCAGCCCAGGGCAGCTGGGCTTGGGTGGGGTCAGGCTTCAGTCCCCTCTCCTGGGATCATGCGGTAATTTTTATTGTTACAAGGGGGTCGCGGTGCTACAAACTTTGAGAATCCTGCTATAGCCAAAGCCCAACCTTCCCCTCTGGGCTACTTTACTCCCACAGTTCGTGAGCTTCCCACAAGTGGGGTTTTTTTGTGCGCCTGCTACTAACATTTGAAAAAACACATACTCAGAACGGCCATGAGATGTAGGGAAGAAGCGGCTCCATTTCAGAGGATGAATAGCTGGAAATAACCAGGGCATCACTCTGCTAATGGCAAATTACCTACTTAGAATGGAAATGGAACCAAAGTCAACTACTTGTTAACAGATTTCCCATTCCCCCACCTCCCCAAACCAAGCCCATTCTAGACTGACGCCCGCGTAATTACCAGGTACTTATACACAAGACTGTGAAAATCAAGGAAATTACAAACGGGCTTAATAGGGCAGCGCGTGCCAGGGCTATACTCTCTTGTGAGCCGCAGGATGAATTTCTACATTCGGCTTCTGTCAGCCTGTGCATTAGTTAGGGAGTCTGAGCCCAATCAGCCGGAGCTAATACTCCTTGGTTAGCATGCTTAGAAAAGTGGAGACATTTTGCTCTGGCAGTGGGGCTAACAAGACAATACTAACCATATTGCCAAGGATGAGACATTGCAGCAAGAGCTTGACTCTCCCCCCGGCCTTGCCTAGCCACTGACACTTGTGCAAAGCGTGGGCTGCTCCCACGGGCAGTCATGTTGCACGTTCACTTTGCCCAGGTGCAAATGACCGCGGGGTACCAGGCAGAGGAGGACCGGGGCCCTGAGCTAGGTGTCTTTAAAGGAGGCTTCCTGGAGGAAGCTCATTGCCATGCAATACCCATGCCCCGAAGGCTCTTAAAGCACTTTGCCAACTGATAGGCAGGTATAAGTAGGGCACAGAGTAGCAGCTGTTTGCATACAGGAGGCTAGATTGAGTTACGGCAGTAGCAGGAGGCTCGTCTGTCAGGAGGAGGGCTGCAGTGGTACAAGACTATGCCCTTTTAACGGGGGCCCACCACTGGCTAGGGACAATGACGGGCAGGAGTCACGCTGATTCACTGCCTCCTCAAACCAGCCATTGCTGGTGGGGTTCCTTGGGAGTCCCAGATGCAAGTCTGAGCTGCCCATCCCCAGCAAACACGGCCTGCCTTCCCGCAGGGGTGAATACCTTCTGCAGCCATTGGGGCAACAGGTGCGGTTTGCACACACCCAGACCCTTGAGTCAGTCTGAATGGGCCAGGAACATGGATATTATGGGACAGGAATGAAGGAGAATAGCCTATGTCTGAACCAATGCAACTGGAGTCCATATAAAGGCTTCCATTGACTTCACAGCACTTTGGATCAGGCCTTTAGACTGCAGGGGCAATTGAGTTGACTGGAACATGGTCACCTGCAGTAGAATCTGATCAGCCACCAGGTTTAATACATCCCTTCTCTGGCAAGACCTGTCCTGACATGGTTCGAATCTCACAGCCAGCACTTTATTTCCTTTCCTCACACTGGAGAATTGGCTGAGTTCTGACTTGGAGTCTCCCAAGTCATCAAAAACACCTCCTGAATTGACTACATCTTCCTTGGAACGCTTCCGTCCAGGCAGGAAAGAGCCTGGGAAAGATGACAGGCCATAGCAAAATGTGGAAGACCTGTGAGCAGGCCCCTTTGTGTAAGGAGTCATTGCCTGCGCTCCTTCTGCTATTAGTTCAGATGTTTTATGCTTAGAAAATAGCATCACTCACAGCTCAGCTCTCTCCTATGGTCAGTCTTCCAGGGAGGTCAGAACCCAGGATTAAAGACATAGCAACCGATTGCCATGGCAATAAAAGTAGAGCTGGCTGACGTTATTTCAACAGCACTTTTCCCATCGGAAAACTGGTTAGTAAAACCAAACATTTTGTGGGACAGTGTCAATTTCAATCCCATTTTCAACAGGGGCATGTTGCAATGACGAGTATAGATAACGTCAAAACATTTTATTTCAACAGCTATTTTCATGTTTTGAGACTTTTCTAATGACATATTTGAATGTTTATATTCTAATTTTTTATATATATATAACAACACTTAGACATTACTGGCATTAAATTATTAATCATTATCAAAATGGAGTATTTCATTGCTTCTGAACTGACATTTTTCATTTTTTCTTCCAAAAGACATTTTATATTTGTCTTTTCTTTCCAAAGCCAAACATATTTTTCCCTGAATTGTTGGAATTTTCCCACAGGATGGAGATTTGTTTTCCAACCAGTTCTATGTAAGTGACATTACAAATCCAGCGTTGTTGCAAGATCAAGTAAGAAGAGAAGAGAAGATAGCAAGGAACCAATATCCTGCTCAAGCAGTTTCCTTCATTCATTAGCAAATGTGTCAAGCACACATAGGAGGAGCAAGCAACAAAGATCTATTGCAAACCCTGCACATTTGAGTGTCTGCCTCAGTTCACGTGTATTTTCATGACATCTGGGGCAGATATTTCCAAGGGAAGAATAATTCCTTCCACTGCAGGAATCACAGGGAGGAATTCTATGGCCTGTACTATGCAGGAGATCAGATAAGGCCATTGTAGTTCTGTCTTCCTGTCCTAAAATCTATAAATTGCTAAAATAGTCTGTAATTCTTGAGAGATTTCTAGCCCTAGAACCTAAATGCTGCCAGATATTCAGTGCCGTCAGCCCCTATTGAGTTGAACATCTTGTAGCACTGGGCACTAATTTTGCACACCCGAAAAGTTTGGCTACTCTTAAAGCACATTTGAGAAACATCCAGTTTAGGGTGGTAATCTAAACTGAACCCAAACTAAGAACGGTTGAAGGATTGTGCAACACAAGTGGATGGTGCCCGGGGCTTTGCTATTCCAGGGTTCATGATTCACCATGGTAATACCCAGCAGCTCTTTTTGAATTGGATTTTCCCGTTTTCTGATGTCATCAGGATGCAGCATAGATACTGTGGACAGAGCTGGGTTCTATTCCTGGTTCTTCTACTGCTTCACCACAGGACCCTGGACAAATCTGTCTCCCCCTTTTCCCCCTCCCATTATGCAAAAATCCTACATCGCGATAATCAACTATTTTTGCTAATGGTCTTCGAGATATGCATAGAAAGGGCTTCAAGGGCCAAATCCTCAGCTGGTGAATGAGCATAGCTCAGTTGAATTTAATAGTGTTATGCTGATTTCCACCAGCTGATGTTCTGGTGTCTACTCTATGGGCAGGTGAGCAAGATAATCCTCCTGGGTGCCTTGTTCCAGGCAGTGCCATACCACTGTGACCCTTGGCTCTTTTTTTCCCCTCCACTCCTATTGGCTGACCATTCATTTTTCCTTCACCGATTGGCCAGCAATATTTGTTGTTGTTCTTGCTTGAGCAGAGGTGCCAAAAATGTTTTCCACCCTGGCTAGAGAAAGAACCAGGGCTGCTCCGGTCTGGCACTGTTAGGGCTAACTCAGTTTCCCTAGCTCCTTCCCACCTGTATTCTTCCTCACCAGCAATCACATAGTTAAACTCCCAAGGCTTGCATTCACTTGAGTCTTGGAGGCTCAGTGAAATATTGCTTTGACACCCGGTTGTTGTGGTAACCTTCTCAGTCCCTGGAATGTAACCTTGTCTCAGACAATAAGCAGTCTGTAAACCCATGCTAGATGAGGTGGTTGTATCTATATGTATGTAACAACTCCACTAGGGAATAGACTCTTATTCATAAGCTTGTTGGCATCATGTAAGCTTTCTCAAGGTCCCCACACCAGGTGCCTCAAGAGGGCACTGACCTAGGACTGATGTCAGGGTTTGCTAATGTGCATGCTTCAAGTAGGTCTGTCCCTCCCTCCACCCATTCCCCCTCCCCTTTGAATATACTCTATAAAAGGCTGCTTGGTACTGATAATAAATGGAGCTGCTGCCAACCCCCTTTCTAGACCGAGAGGAGGGTGCCTCAGTTTCCCCTTTGATCAAAGTTAACTTGTGTGTTTCTTCAATGGTCTCTGACAGCTTGTGAGCTCCTTGCCGCCACTACTATCCGGAGTGTACGGTAAGGGGGGAGAGACGTGCCATTAATTTTCCCCTGACAGCACTACCCCTGTAAAGCATTGATGTGTGCTCTGCTTTCTGATTCTCAAGGTGCAACCTAAACCAAATCTTTGGAACCGGCTTGAAGAAGCATTTTAGCACTTTGGAAAGCAGGAGACCCCATTAAACAGTGCAAGTGGACTAATTACTCGAATTACATTACACTGCAAACCTAACTTGGGTTTTACAGCCCTGTATTTCAGTCCTTGCTGTTTCTCGCTAATGAAGTCACCCATAAAATAAACAGGATGATTATTTTTTTTGGTGACCTGCCAAACGTAAAGACTTTTTACTACCCAGGGAGCAGGACAGAGTGCAGGGCAAAAGGACAGCATCAATAGCCCTGGTGAGGCGCTGATTTCCTAGTGACTTTAGGGACAAATCAGAGAAATCTGTCACAGTCTTCTCCTTGACAGTACTTAGCACTCGGCAGTCTGCGGGAGGTAAAAGTCATGTTCTAGCACATCTCCCTAGGCCAAGCTGACTCCGTGGCTGGCAACAGTCAAAGAAGACAGGAGTGTTCCTTAACAGTAGTGTGGCCTAGTAAGGTGAGAAATGGACAGGAACTTGGGAGCCTAGGTTTACATTCCCAGCTCTGCTGCTGCGTGAATGTGGGCAAGTCTCTTTGCCTCAGTTTCCCAATCTACAAAATGGGGACTAGAGATACTGATCTCCCTGGTGATGTGCTTTCAGGTCTATGGATGAAAAGTGCTATGTAAGTGCATTGTTATTGTTAGCATGAAGCAGGCAATCGTGAAAGTGCAAAACACACAGAATGGCCAAGGGGGTCATTTCCAGCTGTGGCTCCTGAGAATGTATTTGATTTTTATTAGGGCTGTCAAGTGAATAAAAAATTAATCACGATGACTCGTTCTGTTAAACACTAATAGAATAGCATTTATTTAAATAGTTTGGGGCATTTTCTACGTGTGCAAATATATTGATTTCAGTCCAACACAGAATACAAAGGGAGAACAGGCATTTTGTACCTGGCATTGCAAAGCATTTATATTCCATAGGTGCTAAAGATTCACGTCCCTTCATGCTTCAACCACCATTCCAGGGGACCTCCGTTCATGCTGATGATGGATTCTGCTCGATAACGATCCAAAGCAGAGTGGACCGATGCTTGTTCATTTTTATCATCTGAGTCAGATCCCACCCGCAGAAGGGGGATTCTTATTTTTGGCGTTTCGGATTCTGTAGCTTCCGCATCAGTGTTGCTCTTTTAAGACTTCTGAAAGAGTGCTCCACACCTCGTCCCTCTCAGAGTTTGGATGGCACTTCAGATTCTTAAACCTTGGGTCGAGTGCTGTAACTATCTTTAGAAATCTCACATTGGTACCTTCTTTGTGTTGTGTCAAATCTGCAGTGCAAGTGTTCTTAAAATGAACATGTGGTGGGTCATCATCTGAGACTGCTATAACATGAAGTATATGGCAGAATGTGGGTAAAACAGAGCAGGAGACAAACAATTCTCCCCCCAAGGAGTTCAGTCACAAATTTAATTAACATATTATTTTTTGACAAGCATCATCAGCATGGAAGCATGTCCTCTGGAATGGTGGCCAAAGCATGAAGGGGCATATGAATGTTTAACACATCTGGCATGAAAATACCTTACAATGCTGGTGTCATAGGTATAAAGTAGCCTAGAATTCCTGTTTACCTGTAAGGTTAAGAAGCTAAAAGAAACCTGGTTGGCACCTGACCAAAAGAACCAATGGGGACCGAAGATGCTTTCAAATCTGTGGGAAAAGGAAGGTCCTTTGTTTTCTCTCTCCTTACAAAAGTGCCATGCAGATGCCTGTTCTCTTACTGGTGACATTGTAAATAAGAATAGGGCAGCATTATCTCTATTAAATGTAAACAAGATTGTTTGTCTTAGTGATTGGCTGAACAAGAAATAGGACTGTGGGGACTTGTAGGCTCTGAAGTTTTACGTTGTTTTGGTTTTAAGTGCAGTTATGTGCAGTTATGGAACAAAAAAAATCGACATTTAAGTGCAGTTATGGAACAAAAAAAAATCTACATTTGTAAGTTGCACTTTCACATGAAAGCGATTGCACTACAGTACTTGTATGAGGTGAATTGAAAAATACCATTTCTTTTGGGTATCATTTTACAGTGCAAATATTTTAAATCAAAAATAGCATTCACTTTGATTTCAGTCACAACACACAATACAATTTAATATCACAAAAGAAAGAGCAGCCAAAAGAAATTGGTCTGGAGAAGGCAATTAAATTGGAGAGCAGTAATTTTCCTTCTTCCCGTAAGTGCAGGACACGGAGTCCACACTACTTTCCACCCCAAAGCAGGAAACTCAGATCTAAGCTGTTCCTTAAAAATAAAAATGAATCAAGATTTCATTCCACAGCCTCTCCGAGTAGGTGATTTATGTTTGGGAAAGGATCCAAGACTACACATCTCAGTCTTTGTGCAAGGAAATTTGCTCGGGAGGACCTGCTGGTAGGATGAGAGCTGAAGCCGTAAAATGGCTGATACAGTAAATTACAGAGATGATGTGCAGAACTCACTGGGGAGGTGAATACATGGATGGCTGTATGCAAAAGTTATTATTCTTCCCTGGATTGCATTTCACAGTAAGCCTGAGGCCAAAGTTATTTTGTTGTTCATTATCGGCATGCAGTTAATTTAGTTCAAGTACAGATAAACAATGGAAAACACTAGAGAAATGACATTCATCAGCGTACCTGTATCAAGTAACCTGTGCTTCATTTTGCCTGAGGCTGGACTGTCTGGTGATATGTAGCTGATTTGGGTTCTCATGAGAATTCCCTAAAAGATATTTCTCACAAGAGACCTGAACATAGGTCTTTATTTAGATGTCATAGAATATCATGGTTGGAAGGGACCTCAGGAGCAGGACCAATCCCCAATTAAATCATCCAAGAGATTTTTGCCCCATATCCCTAAATGTCCCCCTCAAGGGCTGAAGTCACAACCCTGGGCTAGCAAGTCAATGCACAAACCACTGACCTATCCCTCTCTCCGTGGTGTCTCTTAAATTACTTCCTTGCGTTGCTTTACATTGAAGGAAAAGCCCATTTGACTAGTGTTTATACGGGGAAACCAGGGGTAAGGCGGGTTACTAAACAAGGCCTTCTGAAGATATGACACATTTCATGCTAATGGTGCATCTGCAAAGAGAAGGGTTCTGTGTTGTTGGTCTCTGAAAATGTTATAGTCAAGGTAGGCAAGATGGGGTATTCTCATGATCCAGCCTGGATGTGGATCCCTCTATAGCACTCTGAACTAGCCACCATGTGTTTTGCATCATTAGCTCCTGAAAGTTAAGCCTCCGGAGAATGATTTCATAGCATGAAGCTGTCGGCACGGTTCACCCCTGGGATGCCCTTCTTGGAAATACCATGCTCATGACTGGAATAGCAGCAGCTAGAAAGTTAAAAGAGGAAAATTAATCTGCTAGTTAAGGCACCGGACTGGGATTCAGGTAATCTCGAATCAACTGCATACTTGGCCAGAAAAATAGACGTATAATAATTGCCACATCAGATCAGCCCATCCTGTCTGACTTCATGTCTCTGTCAGTGCCAGTAGCAGATGCTTCAGAGGAAGCTGCAAGAAAACCTGCAACAGGGAGTTGTGAGATTATCTGTCCTGAGATACAGTGTCCTCCTAATCCCAAACCGATAGAAGTTGGTTCCAGTCCTGAAGCTTTATTTGTCTTCCAAAACTTTATTTATTAGGTATCCAGCATTCTAACTCTGGATAGCGTTGTCATCCATATAAACGTCTCATCCCGTATTAAGTGGGTTAAAGAGGCTCTAAAATTTCAAGACAGAATCTATTATCACCAAAATAAGATGTTCAGGAAGTATTTTTAGACGATAGGAGCTAATTAGTTCATTGGTTAATGAAGTAAATCGAAGGAGATTGGCTATGGAACCAATTGTATTTATTGCATCAGCTAATGGTTAAAGTTAGGTGGGATGTTTCTTTTCCCAGCCTTGTTATTGTTCTTTTGTAAAACAAGAGAAAAACTTTATTAGTCTCGTGGATAGTTAGTAGCACATTTTACAACCGTCCTGAGGCACCGCTGGGAGATATTTCCATAAGGACAGGATGCTGTAGCTCTTTTTATGTTAAAGAAAATAATGACAAAGACTAATCTGAAGTTGTATTTCAATTGTAAAAGGTTTCCCAAAAAAACACCCTGCACATCCTGTAATTATCTTTTGCAATTGTTTCCACATATCTGTGATAAATTGATTTCTCAGTGCAAATCTTGTACATCCACTGTGCAACATTTGTAATCATTTATTTCCTCTTAATCTGAAACAATATGTGGGCTAAACTCTCCTCTCTTTTAAACAGGCATAAATCTAGAATCACGCTACTGAATTCAAATGAGAACAGAGCTTGCCATGGTGTAGTCAGAACCTAGCCAGCCAATAACCTGCCACATCGGGGTCACTATTGGGCCCCACCTTCTGCCTCCCAGCCATGCAATACTTCCTGAGCTAATGGAATAGCTGCATTAGCTAGTACCGCTAGTAAGCTGCTAGCCTCTATACAGACCAGCCACTAGAGGGGGACAAAGAGTCCTGTGGCACCTTAAAGACTAACTAAAGTATTGAAGCATAAGCTTTCGTGGGCTAATACTCACTTCGTCGGATGCAAGCAGAGGGGGACATTTCATGGTGTGCAGACATTTGGTCAGTGGTAATTGTTAGACAGAATTGCATGTACTATTCCATTTGAGCGTAACAGTAAGACCTGTATCCTGATAGACTCTTCTGCCTGTGGGCTAAACTCTTTGGCATAAGGCAGGACTGGGTCCCTGGCATGACTAAAGCTGCTGGCCTGAAATTTGTAGGTATTTTTGTTAATTTGTATATGCTTTTTGAATTTTGCAGGTCGGTCTCTGGAGCCTGCAATACTTTTAAGTATCCCTGCAGCATTGCATGCTGGTGAAAGATCTTAGAAAGGAAACATTTACCTTACAAGGATATTGATTTTACTGCAATATCTTGTGCTACTTTCAAAGGATGGAATAACACGAGGAGATATTTATACAGTGGCAAGGTAAATGTTTCCTTTTTAAAAACATGACTCTTCTCTGACAGGCAACGTTTTGAAACAAGCACCATGGCGACCCTTGTAGTCCCTCAGTGATTCCCCCTATCAAATATGCTCACGTTAGAGAGTAAAAAGATATTGGGTTTGATTCATCACTTTTTTAGTCCAATTTTGTACCATAATTCAGATGAAACCCATGCTATATGTGGTATGTAACCTGTCACTTAAATCAGCCTCTGTAGCAGAAGACTGGAGGTTAGTTAATGTGACACCAATATTTTTAAAAGGCTCCAGGGGCAATCCTGGCAATTACAGGTGGAAATTACAGGCAAATTGGTTGAAATTATGGTAAAGAACGAAATTATCAGACACAGAGATGAACACAATTTGTTGGTGAAAAGCCAACACAACTTCTGTACAGGAAAATCATGCCTCACTAAGCTGCTATAATTCTTTGAAGTTCTAAACACATGTGGACAAGGGTGATCCAGTGAATAAGTGTACTTGGACTCTTAGAAAGCTTTTCATAAGGTCCCTCAGCAAAGGATCTTAAATGAACTGAGAAATCATGGGATAAGAGGGAAGGTCCTTTCATGGATCAGGAACTGGTTAAAAGACAGGAAACAAAGGATAGGAATAAATGGTCCATTTTCAGAATGGAGAGAGGTAAATAGAGAGCTGTATTGGGACCAGTACTGTTCAACCTATTCATAAATGATCTGGAAAAAGGAGTAACCAGTGAAGGTGGCAAAATTACTCATGATACTTAAGTCTAAAGCAGACTGAAGTGTTCCAAAGGGATCTTATAAAACTGGGTGACTGGGCATCAAAAGGGCAGATTGAAATTCAACATTGATAAATGCAAAGTAATGCATATTGAAAAGCATAATCCCAACTATACATATAAAATGATGTGGACTAAATTCACTGTTAGCACTCATGAAAGACATCTTAGAGTCATTGTGAAAGTGACAAATGGTCTTGTAGCACCTTATATATAGAATAACAGATGTTTAGGCGCATAAGCTTCCATAGGCGAAGTCCCACTTCGTCAGACAAATGTTGTGGAAATCTACCCTATAAGACCTTTGTCGCTTTTGCAGATCCAGATTAACATGGCTACCCCTCTGATAGAGTCATTGTGGACAGTCCTTTGAAAATATCTGCTCAATGTGCAGTGGCAGTAAAACCAAACCAAACCTAACGCTGTTAGAAACTATTAGGAAAGGGATAGATAATAAGACAAAAAAATATCATAATGTCCCTATATAACCCCTGCTGTGCCTTCACATTGAATGGTACATGCAGTTCTGGTCACTCCATCTCAAAAAAGATATATTAGAAACTGAAAAGTTATCAGAAAGGACAACAAAAATGATTAAGGGTATGGAACAGATGCCATATGAGGAGAGATTAAAAAGACTGGGACTATTTAGCTTGGAAAAGAGATGACTAAAGGGGGGATTTGACATAGGTCTATAAAATCATGAATGGTGTGGCAAAAATGAATGAGGAAGCATTATTTACCCCTTTACATAACAGAAGAACTAGGGGTCACCCAATGAAATTAATAAGCAACCTGCATAAAACAATCGTAAGGAAATACTTCAGACAACCTGTGGGAGTCATGGCCAGGGGATGTTGTGACTATAGCTGGATTCAAAAACCAATAAGATACGTTCATGGAGGATAGGTCCATCAATGGATATTAGTCAAGATGGTCAGGGACGCAACCCCATGCTCTGGGGATCCCTAAGGCTCTGACTGGCCAGCGCTTGGAGTCAACCTCAAAAGATGGATCATTTCATGATTGCCCTATTCTAGCTCAGTGAGACCCGTACCTTGCTCTTTGCCCTCGGTGCCGGTGAGTGTTTCACTTTCCCAGCTACGCTGACTCAGCACCGGGATTGTGCACTAATATCTGAGAAAGGAGCTGTGGGAGATGGGAGGGATTGGATGCCCAGGAAGACCTGTTCATCCAGATCTCAGATTCCTCTGTCCAGGTTGTGGAGTCTAGACCTAATCTGGATGCTGTCTGTGTGACATGGAGTTCCCTGGGCTATCCAAAGGGAGGACAGGTGTAGCAGAGGACACATTTTGACAGGCTCGTCAAAATGTGCCCCTCCCCTCAAGGTGTCTTTGATCTTTGACATCTTTTGCCAAAGATTTTGGAATCCATGCCCTCTGCAAATACTTGCAGGTAGGAGCCTTCACCCAGTTTAATTTTTCTTTTGCAGTCAATTACAGTAACAACATTACTGGTGCAATCAGGTAGGTACATGTTGAAACTGCCATTCTCACTCACACACAGTTGTGGCTGAAAAAGTAGAGTCCATTTTTAAAAAGTGTCTTGTGATGGCAACATTTCGAAAACATTAGAACCTGAACCGTGCTTCATAATAACAAACTCCACTGCTCTTTCCTCTTCAACTCTGCCATTTTTGCAAGGCAGCCTGGGGGTAATTTGCTTTGGCATTGGGTTTCTTGCATGTCACCTCCTGTCGGGTTTGCTGTCTGATTCCCCTGATAGCCCAGAGCAAATGAAATAAACAGACAAAGGACTTTCCCTCCCCCCAGGTTTGAAAGCATCTTCGGTCCCCATTGGTTCTTTTGGTCAGGTGCCAACCAGGTTTCTTTTAGCTTCATAACTCCTTACAGGTAAGCAGGTCTCTGATGTCTCTCCTCCCCCCCCCCCCCAGGAAACATTGATTTCAAGTATTGGCCTCTAAGTGAGCCCCAGTTGAAATGAATGGCGCAGACCATACATCAGAGCTAATTGTTTCAGGCTCTTTGCAAACTCTGCCTCAGTTACACTTGGGTCATGTTTTGAAGGTACTTTGCAAAACCATAACAGCTAGAGACTTACTACTTCTTTTAAAAGTGAAAACTAACACCGAGGCAATCTGCCACCATCTGGCAAGTCCTTTACACCTGCCCCCATGCTTTGGAAAGTGCTGTGTTACAGTCAGGGGTGGCTCTAGGCACCATCAAGTGTGTGCCTGGGGCGACAAGCCATGGGGGGGCAGCCTTCCGGTTGCTGTCCGGGCAGCAGTCAGGTGGCCTTCGGCAGCATGCCTGCAGGACGTCCACTGGTCCTGCGGATTCGGCGACATTTTGGTGGCGGGTACACTGAAGCTGAGGGACCAGCGGACCTCCCACAGAAATGTTGCCGAATAGGCGGGACCAGCAGACCTCCCACTGGCGTCCCTGACTGCCGTGCTTGGGGCGCCAAAAAACGTAGCGCCACCCCTGGTTATCGTAATAAGTAGCCTATTAGTAAATAGTGGACTCCGTTTCATTTGCACTAGGAGAACGTTTTCTAAAACCCTTTGGGGGAAATTTGCTCCATTTCTAAACATGTTCTTTAAATATTCTTCACCAAAAGAAATTGTACAGTATTTGTATTCTGCTAGGTACACAGTGAAGTCAACATGGCATAAAAGTAATAGTAAATAAGTCCTCGTTTATTATAACCCATTAAGCAAGGTCTTATTTTGCATTCATATTTTTTCTAAAGGCCATTCTTCTTGTACTGGGTAAAACTGTAAAATAAACATGGCTAAAGCAAATAGGACAGAATTATCTTTGGCAACTAGGTTAATTGACAATTTCAATCCCTCATACATGATATATGATCACATCTTTCCCTATGCATCGCTATATAGATATTGTCTTCTCCTAGACATACGAGTTCAGGCCCTTCAGATGAAGAAGATTAGAGTTTTGTTTATCTTTTGTTAGGAGCTGAAACAGGTCAGAGGGATACTGGTGTCCACAAAAACTTGTCAGCTAGGAGGCAAGTCCAGTGTTTTTAACCCCAGAGATGTTAGAATTACATTGCAAATGTTACAAGCGTGTGAATCCCCGAAACTTGTAAACATTTAAATATGAAAGATTTGCCAGATTGCTAGCAGGAATATTTCTATGGGGATCAAAACAGTGTTTAATTTTAATACCTGCCCTTTTATAACTAAGAAATTTGCATCAAAGGATTACATAGCCAGTACATTTGAAATTTTTAATCAGTGAGTTTTCCCTGTACTGAAGTTTTTACTCATTTAAAAATAAGCATGGGAGGTATAAAGCATAAAGTAGAAAGGTATTAACCAATGTTGTGGGAATCTACACAGAGAATGTAGCTCAGATGTAGGGGAAATAGCTATTTCAACACATATATGTTATGGTTTTGTTTTATTCCCTCCTTCTCCTCTCTCACCATGCTGGTTCCTTTTCTTTGTCCCATCCCTCACTTCATCTGAACAGAATCATCTGTAGCTCTCTCTACATTGTGCCCATCACCATGGTATTTGGGCACTAACAACTTGACCTGACACGGCGCTGAGAACTCCCATGAGGTGGCAAGTGCTCTCAAACCCCATTGATCCTGCTGATCAGCTGAGCAGGATCAAATTCTATGCAGGCAAATATCCTCAGGGTTAGTTGACTGTGTTTCCTTTTGGAGAGCTGATGAGGCAGAGATACAAGGAGGTTATTTCCAAAGGTCAGGCGCTACAGAGGAGAAGGGGCTCATGTTAACAGTGCTGAGATAATGTGAATGGAAAGGGGGGTTGACTCTATTATGGAAAACAATTCTGCAGTGGCAGTGGGATGACCTTATTGACCTGATAGGTCTAATTCCATCTCTAATCTCTATGGTTCTATGAGAGATGGAGCAAAAAAGAGATGGAGCAAAAAAAAGGGGGGAGGGGTAGAGAGGAAGAGAGGGAGGAATGGTCTATGATGTAGACTAGAGAAAAAACAAGGGATTCCATTCTCCTTTCGCTTGCTCTGACTTCATGGGAGTTACTCTCGGCTTACCAGGGCCGGCGACAGGAATTTTGGGGCCCCGTACGGCAGACCGTACAGGACCCCCCCCCCCCCTGGTCTCCCGCCGCCCGCGGGCACCCCCCCCCCAGTCTCCCGCCGCCCGCGGGGCCCCCCTGCCAGTCTCCCACCGCCCGTGGCCCCCCCCCGGCCGATCTCCCGCCGCCCACGGCTCCCCCGCCCCCGGCCAGTCTCCCGCCGCCTGCGCTCTCCCCCCCTCTCCTGCCTCCCGCGCCCCCCCCCCACCGATCTCCCGCCGCCCGAGGGCCCCCCCTCCGCCGGTCTCCTACCTCCCACAGGCCCCCCCCGGCCGATCTCCCGCGCCCCCCCCGGCCGATCTCCCGCCACCCGAGGGCCCCCCCCCGCCGGTCTCCTGCCTCCCCCCCCCCGCCGGTCTCCTGCCTCCCGCGGCCCTCCCCCGGCCGATCTCCAGCGCCCCCCCCGCCGGTCTCCTACCTCCCGCGCCCCCCCCCGGCCGGTCTCCCGCGCCCCGCCCCCCCGGCCGGTCTCCCGCACCCCCCCCGCCAGTCTCCTGCCTCCTGCGACCCCCCCCCAGCCGATCTCCTGCGCCCCCCCCGCCGATCTCCTGCCTCCCGCGGCCCCCCCCGGCCGGTCTCCTACCTCCCGCGGCCCCCCCCGGCCGGTCTCCTACCTCCCGCGCCCCCCCCCGGCCGGTCTCCAGCCTCCCGCCCTCCCCCCCGCCGGTCTCCTGCCTCCCGCGGCCCCCCCCGGC
Organism: Sternotherus odoratus; assembly: GCA_032164245.1. Taxonomy (NCBI): domain Eukaryota; kingdom Metazoa; phylum Chordata; order Testudines; family Kinosternidae; genus Sternotherus; species Sternotherus odoratus. The sequence goes on from JAVMKO010000002.1 coordinate 6,761,117, forward strand.
CGATCTCCAGCGCCCCCCCCGGCCGGTCTCCTACCTCCCGCGGCCCCCCCTGGCCGGTCTCCTGCCTCCCGCGCCCCCCCCGCCAATCTCCTGCCTCCCGCCCCCCCTCCCCCCGCCGATCTCCTGCCTCCCACGGCCCCCCCCCCCCCGCCCCGCCGATCTCCCGCGGTCCCCCCCCCCCCGGCCGGTCTCCTACCTCCTGCAGGCCCCAACCCCCGCATGTGCTGCGGCCGCGTGGCCGGCCGGGAGAAGCAAAGGGGGGCGGGGCTGGCTGCTGGGTGCCGGGGGAGGGGGCTGGTGAGCGCGCCTCGCTCACAGCCCCGGCAACAACGGTTACAGCTGTACCGGCCCCAGACTTCAGGGGGCCCCCCCTGAAGTCCGGGGCCCAGTACAGCTGTAACCGTTGTACCACCCTGTCGCCGGCCCTGCAGCTTACCAAAGTGTAAATGAAAGGAGAACCAGGCCCCTCAAGAGCAGGTCTGAACTGGCTCAGGAAGCTGATGAGGAGAATTGAAGGTGAATCTCCTTAGTTCATGAGAGATGCAGAATCACATTCTATATATGTCAAGAATCAGGGAGGTAGCCGTGTTAGTCTGGAATAGCAGAGGTAACAAAGTCCTGTGGCACCTTAAAGACTAACTATAAAGTTCTATATATGCTGCACAGAGGAGGAAATTGCGATAGTCAAGGTGAATGATGGGTCAACTGCACATGACAGGAAAAGCCAATAAGAACAGTGACTATGGATCCTAGAGGAAGGCACACCAGTCCTACCGGATTGGTGGGAATTTCATTTTAAGCAAAATAGGCCAGACCCTTAGCTGATGTAAATCAGTACAACTCCATTCTGTTTCTGCAATAATACAACACAATTCATTTTTTTACCTAATGCTTAAAGTATTGGGAATCTTCACCATGGGGTTCTGCAATAATAAATACCTCACACACGTTACTATGGGTTGTTGTTTTCTTTTAATATCATCTCCTGCCGGTTCTTGAAATACACTACTACCAGTTCACCGTTGCAAGGCTTGACAATGGTGTCTGAGATGCTCTGTTTATTTCCATAAGCACGTAAAGGAGACTGTAGCATCCCTGATAACATTTTGCAATAACTAGTGTCAAATATCAATGGAAAGTGCATGTGTGTCTCTAAAAGTATTTACAGATTGTTCGAAAATTGGACATAAACCCTGCTTCACAAACCCTTGGAAAAAAATGCTGCTAATTCAAAGCATAAGAAAACTATCAAGGAAATGCATTTCTTCTCAGCTTGCAAAACCTCACCCCAGCCTCCCACTCCAATATGAGTGCCTAATGGATCTGCCTGCAATTTGGCAAATAAAACACAGAAATGCTTTTCTGTCTGTCTCTCTCTCTCCCTCTTTGCTATGGGGTTATTCAGTTCAGATCTTCTAGGGCCTGCATTTTTAACTGCCTCACAAACAAGGCAACAAACCTGGCAGCTGCTAGTTAACGCTGTGTAATAAGATTTTGATTGCTTTCCAGGAGGAGGGGGAGTGCAAGACACAAGTATATTATACCTTCTATTGAAAGCAAAAGAGCCATTTCAAAGTCTCCTTTACATGTATTGATCTCTTATGACAGAAATACCACAGAACACATAAGTAAATAACGAGACCCTCACTTTAGCTGTGACAGCTGATTATATAAAGAAAGGAAATCCTGAGAAATTGATCAGAGGCCTTGTCTACACAGGGAAAGATACTGCGGTAGGAGCCATTCTGCAATAGCTGTTCCGGAATAGCTCCGCATGTGGACACTGTATTCCAGAGCAAAAATGTTATTCCACAATGGTGACTGCACTTTGTGAGGGGAGGGATTATTCTGGAATAAAATCATACTTAGACCTCATCCTGATCGCTAATAGTTAGACTGGCTTAAATCCCGAATGCTTGAAGTTGAATGTCCCTTCCAAAATGTTTGTCATTCATTTCCTAACTACGGATATTCTCTTGACTTTGCTGATTCCAGATGAAGATTTATGCTGGCCCAGGTCTAGATTACTAACTAGTGTAACTGTAGATGATGTTTTTATAAATCTGTTTGCAAGAAGCACAGGTAAAAAGGCTGCTGCTGCCGGCTATACAGGGTGACAGGATTTTGAGACACTCCTTTAGCGTCAGTGGTGTAGTAGGAAGAGGGCCTGAAACATAAGTAATATCAGAGGCCTGGTATAAGGCCTGAGGCCTGGGATAAAGTAGTCAAATCTTCACTGGTATAAAGCAAAGTTAAGTTGTGAGCAAGAGGCAGGCCCTGCTCACAGAATTTGGCAAGGACAGAGCTGATATTGCAAAAACACATATTCCTAAGAGGTGGTAGGCACAAAACAAAAAAAGGGCAGAACCAGAACACCTCAGTACCAGCACATTTCCCCAAGATAACAAGAACATGCTAAGGATAAGGCCAGGATGACAGCATGATGGATAGAGATGCTTTGATCAAACCCACAAGTACAAGGCAATGGGTGGTGCCCTAATATGTCAGAGAGTGGCACCCTGATACATCAGGGGCAATACATAATTTGGTGGTATTGGTGTATAAAGATGTATCTCAGAGGGGGTGCCTTTGGCCAGCCTAGGGAGCAGTGAAAAGTCCCGCCACTGGTTGAGCTGCGTCCATTGTCATGGGCATACGTCTTAGTATCCTCGTAGAAACTACCAGGTGCTATTGCTGTGATTTATCGTCAATAAACCTGGCCAGGCGCCTTTGCTATTAACCGAGTCTTACTGGGCAGTTCAATCAAAGCCTACTGCATGGGCTATCTGGCCAAAGCCAGTGCAGCATGCAGAGAGAACACACACATGTAGCCGAACATCTGACGACGGGTAGTAGAATTATTATTTTGAATCAGACGATTCCAGCTCAGTCCTCTGTGGAGAGTGGATTCTTCACAATGATTAGATCAATCAGTGGATTGGACTTGATACAGTTAACAGAGCAGGGAGGAGGCACATTAAAGGGAATGAATACACAAATAAATAATTGGGATAAGAGGGAAGATCTTCTAATGGATCAGGAACTGGTTAAAAGACAGGATAAAAAGGGTAGGAATAAATGGTCAGTTTTCAGAATGGAGTGAGGTGAATAGTGGTGTCCTGCTAGGGTCTGTATTGGGATCAGTCCTGTTCAACATATTCATAAATGATCTGGAAAAAGAGATAAAGAGTGAGGTGACAAAATGTGCAGATGATACAAAGCTACACAAGACAGTTAAGTCCAAAGCAGACTGTGAAGAGTTGTAAGGGGATCTCTCAAAACTGGGGGACTGGGCAACAAAATGGCAGATGAAATTTAATGGTGATAAATGTAAAGTAATGCACATTGGAAAACATAATCCCAACTATACATATAAAACTATGTGGTCTAAATTAGCTGTTGTCACTCAAGAAAGAGATCTTGGAGTCATTGTGGATAATTCTCTGAAAACATCCTCTCAATGTGCAGCAGCCGTCAAAAAAGAAAAAAAATTGGGACTCATTAAGAAAGGGATAGAAAATAAGACAGAAAATATCATATTGCCTCTGTATAAATCCATGGTACGCCCACATCTTAAATACTGCATGCAGATGTGGTCGCCCCATCTCAAAAAAGATACATTGGAATTGGAAAGAGTTCAGAAAAGGACAACACAATTGATTAGGGATATGGAATGGCTGCCATAAGAGGAGAGATTAATAAGATTGCAATTTTTGAGCTTGGAAAGAGGCGATGAAGGGGAGAAAGTAAATAAGGAAGTGCTATTTATTCCTTCTCATAACACAAGAAGTAGGGGTCACCAAATGAAATTAATAGGCAGCAGGTTTAAAACAAACAAAAAAAGAAGTATTTCATCACACAATGCACAGTCAACCTGTGGAACTCTTTGCCAGAAGATGTTCTAAAGGCCAAGACTATAACAGAATTCAAAAAAGAACTAGATAAATTCATGGAGGATAGGCCCATCAATGGCTATTAGCCAGGATGGGCAGGGATGGTGTCCTTAGCCTCTGTTTGCAAGAAGTTGGGAATGGGCAAGAAGGAAAGGATCGCTTGATAATTACCTATTCTGTTCAATCCCTCTGGGGCACCTGGCATTGGCCACTGTCAAATGACAGGATACTGGGGTGGATGGACCTTTGGTCTGACCCAGTATGGCCATTCTTATGTAAATAATCCATGCAGCCAGGCTGTGTTGGATCCTACTACCAACCCACTGATGTACGGGGGGTGGGGTGGGGTGGGGGGTAAATAGTAAATATTTAGGGACAGATTCTGATTTTGATTACACCAATCTAAAGCCAGAGTAGCCCCAGGGCTTGTAATGCTTTACTCATAGGATACTGTGGTGTAGGAGGGAGGGCATTGGACTGCAAGACAGGAGCATTGGGTGCTATTCCTGACTGTTCCAATGATCTACCATATGGCCTGTAAGTGCAAGTCACTTCACCTCTGTGTGTGTCTGTTTATCCCCCTCTCTATTTATATCTGTAGCTCTTAATATGCAATTTTGTACAATGTCTGGCTCAGTGATGGCCCAAGCCCAGTCCAGAAGTTATGGCAATATAAATAATAGCTGGTGTGAACAAACAGAGAACCTCTCCCAGAACCACTCCCACAAAGTCCAACACCTTGCCACTGTCTGTCTCAGTCATTTAGGAAGCGTAAGCCCGGTAATCCATTGAGCTATTTCAAATGTGCCCAGCTGTGCAGGTTGATAGGCTACAGATATAACATTGCTGCTAATGAAAAACAGCTGCTCATTAGTCAGGAGAAAACTGGGTAGAATGTTTAGAGATACAATTATTTTAACTGTTCTTGTCCCCTTCACCATTAGAAGCAAATTATATTATTATCAAATCATGTTCAATGGGGTCTCAGGTTGCACATTTTAAAAATGAATATGGTTCATTAACAACATGATGAATATTTAAGCAAGATTGCGGACCATAATGAACTTTTTTTAAAAAAAAATTTAAACAGAAAAAGCCCTAGAAACTTGTTAATATTTCACTGGATAATGTAGCAATTAGGTGTGCAGCATCTTTTGCCAGCTTTCCAACATCTCTCTTATTGCTGACTCCAAATTTAAGTGTGATGCAAGCAGATGACAAGATGTGATTTTTTCCCCCCTGCATCAGTTGAGAACGAGCTAATACCTGAAGAATAATTAAAGAGCCTTTGAGGGCGCCAGGGTTGAGGAGAAATTGGAGCTGATAAACCCGTGGTGCATATTTCAAAGATAAAACAAAATTAAGGCCCACTCCTTAGTTTGGCCAACTCTCATAGTTTTATTGTGATATTTGGTGTTTTTCTTTAAGCCCCAAACGCTGGAATCTCAACATTTGCATGGGAATTGCAGCTTTCAATGAAAAAAAATGTCTGGACTAATTGCTGAGGGAACAGGACAAAAATGTGAAACAATCATATTCTGAAGGCTCAGAAACCAAGCAGCAAATAAAAAGACCCCAGTGTATGTATTTTTTTAAAAAAATGCATACTTTTTAAAGGGTTGTTATCGTCATGTTGGTCTCAGGATATGAGAGAGACAAGCTTGGTGAGGTAATATCCTCTGGAGATCAAAAGCTTCTCTTTCACCAACAGAAGTTGGTCCAATAATAGATGTTACCTCACCCACCGTATTTGCCGGTGGTTTTTTAAAGCCAGTCTCATGATTTTGAAGTGGGGCATGGCTCATGGTTTTTGAATGTCTGGGGTTGGCAATATTGAATCCTGCTCCCATAGGAGCAGGCCTTTGAAATCTACTCTAATCAGAAGATCTTTGGCTCTATTTCATGTGTTGACCTTATGCACAAACAATAGAAAAGCCTTCCATGAATAGGTAGATAGGTACTGAAGTCACTTGGCATTTGCCTGAGAAAAAACTGTGTTAGGACTGCAACAATGTCTTTCTGCTTCAGTCCACCTGACACTTTCCTTTCTCTCCGGCCATGTGTCTCAGCTTCCTGCAGTTTTTATTACGGTCATTTATTGTCAGTTCTGCAGTAGCACCTAGGACACCCATCTGGGATCCTGGGTGGATCCAAAGCAGAGATGTATGGAGGGAGAGTCAGTCCCTGCCCGGAAGAGCTTATAGTCTGGCTGGACAGGACCGACACAGAGTGGAAGAGGAACCAGAGGCACACAGGAGTGAAGTAACTAACCTAAGGTTACCTATCAGTGTCAGGCCTGGGATTAGACTCCAGATGCCGTATCCACTGGACCACACTGCTTCTCAATCTGCACCCCGCATTCCTGCCCTCCATGAAGTGCTCATGGCATTCCATTATTCCAGCCCTGTCACTGTACCCCAGCTACCCTGCTGACTACTGGCTCTGTACCCTTCTCCCATTCTCAGCTCCATGCACCTAATGCAACCGCCAACTAAATGTACATGCAGCAAGACCCTGTATGGGTCATCAGTGCAGGGCATTTAATCCTAAAAAAAAAATTGAGCTCAATCCCCTGATCTAAAAGAGCCATTCCTTTGGTTGGCAGCATTTGTAGGCTGCTATCCTCTAGGAGAACCAGCCACTAGAGGGGGCTGTGACACACTGCACCATCACACTCACCATTCCATCTAGTTGTGGTATTACATTGTTCTGACCCGTGCCAGTGTGTGCCGCTAGATTGTTAAGACTTTGAATCAAGAACATGCTATTGCTTTGCTCCAGCTCTGCTGCTATCCAGTAGCATCATACATGCTCACCATGCTGAATAAATAATCATCTACCATCAGCTCACCCAGAGCTTGCCTCCTCCTCCATCATCATCTTGCGGCGGCCGCCGCGGCCTTGAAGTGGGTCTAGTGAGTTTGCGGCAAACCTTGCGCTGCAGTGACCAATTAGAAAAACAAAACAAATCATTGTGCTAACGTCTGGGTCGTCACGGGTTATGAAACTCCAGCATGGCTCTGCCGTGTTAAGCTACATACTATAACAGCTTCCTTTAGCCTTGTAAATGAAAGTGATCATCTCTTCTGCTTTGTAGCATGTAGGTAATAAACAGCTGCTAAGATTGATGGTGAGGTGTTTAATCAACCATAAAAGCTGTTTATTGTGAGCTGACTGCAAAATAATAGGGAGAATTTTTTAAATGATTTATTTGTTCATTAACGCCAGGGACTAAGCTTGCCTTTGCAACTTTGGCACCAAGGGAGCCCCTTGTTATTTTAGTGTTGACACTCTAAGTCGCAATGCTTCTGGGCTCTTATTCTAGCCAACTGGACCCCTACTGCTCCAGTCCTGGTTTCCAGAACAACTCTGTCAATATATCTCAGCCCGAACCTGCAACACCTCTGATATATCCAGTCCAGGATACTGTCATAGGTTGTACTGTTCCTGTAGGCCAGTACATTCCTATCCTAAGAAGCGTTTGGCCCCTTTAAAGTAGCCACTATGGAGGTTGTAGTCTTGGAGGAGGTCATATGATGACTGATCAGGTGATCAGAAGCTACAGCAAGGCATTCTGGGGGAAGGGAACCTGGCTATAAAAAAAGAGCAGCCTTTAGCTTAGAATGGAGAGACTAAGGAAGGCGAGGGTGGAGTTAGCAAATGTGGCTGTTGCTAGACACCAGGAGAGTGGGAAGAACCTCCCTTTAACCCCGCCCAGGGGTGGCCCCGTTGGAAAGGCTACCAAATCTGGAAAGAAAAAGGAAAGCCATTTAGTTGGCCTCTTCTGCTTTGTCCTGGAAGGGGGCAACTTAGTGGTTGGATTGGAGGACTAAACTCCAGATGATCTCTCCAAGTGGAGGGAGACTGGTGACCCTGGAGGGTAAACTGGGGTCCAGAAGTGCAGTTGGGAAAATGACGCATGCATGCTGGAATCAGGGGCGTAGCCAGGTTTGAACGGTAGGGGGAGCGACCTCCCAAGAAAAAGGCGCCGGTTCCACAAAAAAAGGCGCCAGCAAAAAAACATATGTGACACTTCGACTTTCCAACCAGGGGGGGGGAAAGAAAATGTACTTGGTGGAGCTGCTGCCGAAACGCTGCCGGCGGACAAAGCGACCACTGTGCTTGACACCCCCCTCACCTCCCTCAGCTACGTTACCGGCTGACACAGCCCTCAATACACTCTGCCTTACCGCCCTCTGTACTGCTCCAGCCATCGGCCTCCCACGCAGATCCACGATGAACTTCAGTCTTGATCTAGTCAATTACATTCATCCTTCCTTACACATGCACACAGAGATACCCATTAACCTTAGCCGCAAGGATGTCAGGAATTACTAACAATTGCTTCATTAGCTTGTGATTAGACATTCCTAGATCAGTATGCGATGCATAATAAAATGTGGCATTTTCATAGCACCTTTCATCTGAGGTCTGAATGCTTTTTAGACAGGGGCGCTGGAACAATTTGTATGGTGGGGGTGCTGAGAGCCATTGACCCAAATTGTAAACCCTGTATCTGATGGAAACCAGTTCCAGCTAGGGGGTGCAGCAGCCCCCAGTCTCCCTGGTTTGAGCACCCATGTCTTCAGATGAGAAACATTCCTGTGAGGTCGGGCAGTATTTATTATTCACAGTTTACAGAGGAACAGAGAGATTAAATGACCTCTGCTAGGTTACACAGTGTGTTTGGAAGAAATAGGAACTCTAGTATCCTACTCTAAGCAGTTCAACCACACGCCTTCCTTACATAGGCGACCCACCCCATCTCTAGATCTTATGTCAAGAATTAAGTGCTAGACATCCATTTTCCTAGGGACTATACTATAGGAAATCAAGCCACCTCCCATGTGTTACCAAATGTGCCCGTTACTTTGGGGTATGCTCATTTATTCGGGTTACTCTTCTGGGGGGGGGGTGTAGTTCTGTAATTCTATTAATGTGCTGCTTATGTCACTTGTGTTCATATGGAGCTCTACTCCTTCCTTCTGCAAGTCCCCTCCCAGTGGAGTTATCCTGCTAGGTTCCCCGGGGCTGGGGTCCTCCAGCCCTAGAACTAGATGAACACACACACACACACACACACACACTAACAGAGCAAGTCTGAGCGGACTGGGTCAATTAGCACTTTCCAGCTGATCCCCTTATGTGTCCCTGTGCTCAGTGAGCTGGGTTAAACAGCACTCTCAAGCTGATCCCCTTATGTGCTCGTGGTCTCAATGGGCTGAGTTGAGCAGCACTCTCAGCTGCCCCCCCTTATGTGCCCCAAGTTGAACACGTCCCTATCCCACTTTCACAGTAACCAACTCGATGAGCAAACCCCACAGTATCTTTGGGCACCACAGGGATCTTTTAGCTGAGGTAAAAGAAGCGTTGCTGAGGAGTAAATGGGGGAAGCTACAGAGACAAATGAGTAAAATTCAGAGAGTGAGAGAGAAACAACCAACTTCACCATAAGGGTTATTTATTGAATAATAATGATAACCATACAAAGAGAGCCTAAACCAGCATAGCATCCATTATTAAAGGGTAATTCCTGAGACAGGAAGGAAAACAGAGAAAAACAGAGAGAGAGAGAGAGAGAGAAAAGGGGATCTCACCACTCCTGCAGCATGAATTAGTTGGGGTTCCCAGGTGATGGTAGCCGCTCAGGGTCCTGAAGGTAGGAGACTGGCAGAGCCCCCAGCATGATCAGTTAGGTGATGATGGAGTGGAACTGGTGCAGTTTGGATCTTAGCATCAGAACACTGACTGGGGCACAGGTAGGGGGTTTTGTAGAGAAAATACAAAGGTTCAAGGGAGAACAAAGATTTGTTTAGGAGTAAACTGGGGATTCAAGGGTTTTCTTTAGGATAGACAATAGGAGCTGATCACTCTTGGCTATGGGAGGTGTTTTCTTCAGGGAGCTCACAATGTAACCAGGTTGCTTCAGTATTTTGGGATATCAATCAAAGATCTATTACTAGAATTGGTCTGATAATTGCTGAGCTGGGTGTGTACAGGCGAAGGTCCATTAGCATTTGGAGCAGGGATTCCCAGAATGCAGTGCATCCCTGCTTTTTAGGTCCCAGAGTTCAGTGTGGTTCTCTTTTCTTCATTCTTCATGCTAATTCCGGTCCATCTTTCATGCAGATGAATCATGGGGAGTGGTCTCAGTTCTCCATTCCTTATGCTAATTGAGATGTCTTATTCTTGTCACCTTGTCAGGAGGGGTCCAGGCGTGTCTCCCAACACCCTTCATTGTTCTCTGCAGACCTTTTCTCTGATCAGTTTTGGTTCAAACAGAGACTGGGCGGGGAGTGTCTTTCATGAGACAGGCAGGCTGGATACTGCGCCCTGGTTCCCCAAAAACACAGAGCGGACTGGTATCAAACTGTGCCCTGGTTCCCAAAAACACAGAGCTGCCTGGTATCACATGGACAAGAATCATGAATCATAAACAATCAATGAGAAAGAGCAACACTCCCCTCCATCTTAACTATGTGTGTTTTCTCCTTATTCAAAATGCAGGTCTGATTGTGCATCTATGGGGGATATGTAAATAACACTATGACACTTTAAGACTAGGCCATTGCTCAACTGGAGTCAGCCAGCTCCCTGTCCTGTGACCAAACATGTCTCATCAGGGATGTTGTGGAGAAGGCCCATCTGGGACATGAAATAGTGTTAATGGTATTTCCTTGCAAGCTGGGTTTCACAGCTCCCCTAAACCATGTTCTGCTCCTCTGTGTTCTGCTCCTGCTCTGGTCAGGGCCTATGTGAGATGAAACCATCATCAGAGAAAGCATTCTGCATAGCCAGTTGTGTTGCTGACAGTGGAAATTGCCGGGAGTTTTGCCACGTTTCTTTGGACTTGCATCTCCTTCCATTTGCTATATGTATAGTGCCTAGCACATTGGAGCCCGGACATGGCTGAGGGCCTTTGTAAATGGTAAATAATGATAGTACAGTGGGGCTGTATTCATAGGGGTGGGAAGTAGGGAGGCAGGGGCTGCTGCAGCACCCCCAGGTTTTATTTGGGGACGCTGGCCCTGCACCTGGGGCTTCACGTCCCAGCTTGGGTCCTGAGTGCTGGCCCAGCGTCCCGCTCCCCGGCCACTGGCTCTGTGCCTGGGGCCCTGCACCTGGGACTCTGCTCCCTGACCCTGTGCCCGGGGCTTGGGTCCCAGCCACCGGCCCCACTCCCTGGCTGCTGCCCCTGGGGTGCCCGCCCTCAGGGCTCTGCTCCTGGGGCCCCGGCCACCGGCCCCACTCCAGGGCTCCACTCCCAGGGCCCCGCCCCCACTCCCACAGCTGGGGCTCTGCTCCTGGCTCCACACTTGGGGTCCCGGCTGCCGGCCCCTGCCCGGGGCTCCGCTCCTGGTCCCAGCTATAGCCTGAGCTTCGACCCCCTCACTGTGTCTGGGTCGTCGTCTCGTCCCCACCCCCACCCCCCGTCTTCCCCCCGGAGACACAGACCTGCTCCCAGGCCCAGCTCGGGGGGGAGGTGCAGACAGTGGTAAGGGGGCTGGTTTTCAGCACCCCTACTACTAAAAATGTTCCAATGCCACTGGCTATATTTGGTCCAATCAATATTCAATTTGTCCTCCTGGATAATACATCCGTATATTTTATTTTCCTAGGGACTGAGTTCAAATTTATTGGCAACTGCCAGGATCACTCTCTTTCCCCCTTTTTTGAAGACTGGTACTATATTTGCTTTCCCCCAATACTCTTCCCCCCACCCCCATTCCAAATACTTTCTGAAACATTAGCAACCTCAATCGCTTCTTCTTTTTTAAACACCTTCATCTGAGATGACCCACTTTACAAGGTTCTCTCACTCAGCACAATTTTAAACAGAAAAAAAAGGGATTGGTACCTTTAAATCGTGCAACAGATTTGTGTCCCGAAGCTCAAGAATGTAACTTTCTATAAACGTTGTAATTTGTGTATATGGGGATCCTACTTTAGGAGAGATCCTAGCTGCTGTACATGGGAAAGGATGTACAAAAATATCTGCAAAATTCAAGTGATCATAATAGCAGTGATCTACACATAACATGCTGGGTGGAAAAAAAGATTTCAATCCGGTTTTAAATAGAACATGCTGCAGGGGGAAAGTGAAACCTCCCATAAATCAAAGGAGTTTAATATACTTATTTTATCAGTGGGGTTTGACACCTCATATTGGAAATCAGAGCTCAGTAATAGCAAGTGGGCTTCAATGCACATTCCTGATTCACATTTCAGGTAACACTTTCAATAGGGCTTAAGGTCCAGATTTGGAAGGTATGCAGGCATTGCTCCACTCGGTGTTGCGAGGTCTGATTGACTAAGGCGTGTTGGTGACACTTTCAGATATGACTAAGGCTTTGTCTACACTAGCACTTTGGCTGGTAACAGTTTCGTTGGTCAGGATGTGAAAAAACACACTCCAGACCAACGCAAGTTTCACCGACAAAAGCACGGGTGTGGTGCCATGTCAGCATGAGAACTCAGCACAACCCCCTGCGTGGAGCCCAGTTCTCATTACGCCATCCATCTTGGTTCTTCTACTGCCTTCAATATTGATATCCCGACACTTATTACAGGGACGGCAAGATCTCAGGCGCTGTGGTCTCCAAATTCACCTCTGCTTTAACTTAGTCACATGTCCTGCAACATGCCAATAGATTGACCAGAGTCTCCATGAGGAATTGCCTCTGCCTTCAGGGGAATAATACCGTATAGAATTGTGTGGTGTTTCTTCCAGCTACAGCTACTGGAGTGGAAGTAATTGATTAGCAGAACTACCGAGTTTGGTGGCTGATTTGGTCGTGCATGCAGGACACTTTCTTTCCAGAGCGGAGACTCATGCCAAGACCATGCTGGCCTATAGACACACAATCATCTGGTGGATAATGGGTGACATTAATTCCTATGCCAAGCACAAGATCCATCCACCAGCTATCGGTTAGAGCTGTCCCTACTGCACTGAATTGAATTTCACCTTCTGACAGCACCCCTAAAACAGAGGAATATGAATGGAAAACCTTTGAACTCGCCAAAGGCATTTTTTGTAGGAATTATTACTGCTTAATAATATACCCTTCCTCCTACCAATAAAAACCTTGACTGATAGAATGACTGATTTCAATGAGGAATTTCCTCAGGAATGACCCATACAAACACTGGTGCCATTTCCCTGCTGGATGCATTGGGAAGGAGCCTTCATTTGCAATGAAATCTAACTGGACTTTGTTTAGGATTCAAATCCCCATCATCATTTAACAGGCTGCTGGAAATCCTAATAAATATTGACGTGGTATCTTTTTTCTTGCTTGGTTTTGGCTCAAGGGTGCCTCCACACATTGCCTTGTGTCACAATGTATAAAAGAGAAAATTATGTAGAAGACCTTTATCTACTTCTCTAACATATGGAAGTTTTAATCACTATGCTATATAGTCTCTCTCCTATTGCTGCAGCTGAAATCATCAGGAAGGCACTGTCCAGCCGTGATTAACTCAAGACATAGCGTCAGAAATTCCGTAGGTCGTGTTTTGCATCACAGGCAGAAGAAACCCAGAATTACATGCAGGTTTCACCTCCTGAAGAAAGACTTTCATAGGACATAATAATAATAATAATTTTGCCCATCACCCCAGCCGGGGTATGGACCATCAACCACAGATGCTGCAGCTTTAACCCTCTCAGATGATGAAGTAACTCCTTGATCTAGTTCTGCTTGTTTGATAGATTTTCTACCCAAGGCAGACCCCTTCAGAACTAGAAGTTAAATTAACCTGGGCTACAGAGGCTTAAAACGCTAATTGCTTTCAGAGGAAAAAAAAAGACAACTGACTTTGTTTGAAGTTTAACCGAGTTTTATTTCCCAGGGTTTTGGAAGTGTAAAGTACAACCCTAAATAAATCCGAGGATAAGACCAAGTTTACATATTTAGATAAAGACCATTCTGTGTTGGTTTAAAGGGGTGATAAAAATTCACTGTGTAATAAGTAAGGACAAGAGGAATGAGATTTTGGTGAAGGGGCATGGAAGGAAGGAGGAACAAACAGAAGGCTGTGCAATCCCAGATGCTGATATTTGGGGGACACAGAGTAATCACATAGCATTTTATGAAGTCTTGAAAATGGTCACCTGGGGCATTCATAGACACAGTGGGCTCGATCAGTGTCACATTGATCTCTTTACCTCTCTGCCTGTCCAGGTTCTCATCCCAGCCCCCAGCCCTGGACTATGCAAGTGCCTTCTGTGTACTTGCTCTGGTGCAGCGCTTCAGTAACTCGCTTTGCTTCTGCCATGTGATGCTGCTGGAAGCGGTGAAGATTGAACCCCCGGGTCTAAAAGCACAAACCTCTTCTGCATGAGCTACAAATCCCAGGGCTGGGAGCTCAAAGCCAGTAACAGACTCATAAACCTCAGCGCTCCAGCCCCTAGAGGAGAACAGAGCAGTAATTTCATTGCGTCACTTTGGGTTGTCGATGGAGTAACTGAGGTGAGAAGCTAGCCCAGAAGGGGTCTGAGTCCGTTCCATGATACAAATAGCACAAAACATGCTGGCCTGCAATCAGAACTCAATGGGAGGCGGGGGACTGGGGGCAATCTAGACTGGTATCATGCCCCTGCTTCGGAGCACACGGAATTCCTCACTTCATCACGATGCTTCCTGCCCTCTGCAGAGCTGAGCGGGTGTTGCTAGCTGGAGTCGGGGCCGCGATAACTAGCCGATGGGGCACCATCCCTTGGCAGCCCTATGGGATGTCCCGTCTGATGCAGGATTATTTTGTAAACCTCCTAATAGCAACATGAGACACCCGGCAGCCCGCCCGCGGCGGGAACGGGGCTGGCGCGCACCCGGCAGCCCACCTGCGGCAGGGACGGGGGGCTGGGGTGCAGCCGACAGCCTGCCCATGGCAGGGGGGGGGAGCCGGGGCGAGCTGGCAGCCCGCCCCGGCGGGGACTGGAGGAGTCGCACCGCGCCCACCCAGCCGGAAAAGGAGTCGCGGTCTCAAAAAGATTGAGAACCGCTGGACTAGACGATCACCCTGATCAATTCTGGCCTTGGGACCTATGGACTCCTTACTATCACATGTGGTGCGGGGACTGAGGTAGTTTGCTACTGATTTAGCCTATCCGTAAATTACCAACCTCCTGTGCTTAGGGGCCAGGAGGAAGCGGGGAGGAATTGTGGCGTGGAGGTATATGTGTCCAAGTCCATTTCTGAAGCTCTCCTTGCTCAGGGCTGTGACTAAAGTAACCATCTAACCCTAGGCTTGTGCTAAGGGCGGGTAAATATAACTACTGTAAGGTGTTGCGGTGGCAGTTTAGTTCATAGACAGATGACTTAATTTGGTACTTTGTATTTGAACTTTGGCAAAAGTGCCCAGAGCAAACAATAGGTACAAATCACAACCAATAAATATACTGTGGAATAGTCTCAGTGGACATGGTGGAAGGCCAATTACTAGAGTCATTTAAGCAGGAGCTGAAGAAAATACTGTGGAGAATAATCCAGGCTGGCCGGAGCATGAACTTAATATTGTTTCACTCATGTTTTCTTTATCCCAGGTAATTTAGGAAGCATCACAGGGGTGCTTAGCACTTTGCAGATGCAAGAAAAAAAACTGCTGTTCAGAATGCTGCAGTGAAACTGAACCCAGAATCAATTCACGCAGTTGTCTCTGCAAGATTCAGAAATGCCATGAGATGGAGGTGGTTGGAAATATTCCGGTGGAATGTTTTTCTGCTGGTGTAATGATACTGGTTCTGGCGGGACCCAAATGTGAGTGCCAATTCAGGACAAATTGCTTAAAGCAAGGAAGTTACAGGCCAAAGCTGGGGTTTTTCCACCTTTAAGGCAAATCAAACCAGCCAGACAGAGAAGACTTTGGTTTTACCCCACTGGCTAAGCATAAGACATACAAGCAATTCCCTCAGACACTCCAGTTTCTCAATATCACCACCAGTGCCGTTATAGGGATGAATGGTTATGAAAACCAATACGCCAGTAAAAGAAAAAAGGTTCTCTTGATCCCAAAGGACCAAGCCCCTGGCCCAAGTCAACACACAAATCAGATCTTACTCACAAATCATGCAGTTGCCAATCCTTTAGAATCTAATATATGGGTTTATTCATAAAAGGAAGAAGATATAGAACATATAAGAACATAAGAACATAAGAACGGCCATACTGGGTCAGACCAAAGGTCCATCTAGCCCAGCATCCTGTCTACCGACAGTGGCCAATGCCAGGTGCCACGGAGTGAGTGAACCTAACAGGTATGATCGAGCGATCTCTCTCCTGCCATCCATCACCCCCCTCTGACAGACAGAGGCTAGGGACACCATTCATTACCCATCCCGGCTAATAGCCATTTATGCACTTAGCCTCCATGAATTTATCCAGCTCTCTTTTAAACCCTGTTATAGTCCTAGCCTTCACAGCCTCCTCAGGTAAGGAGTTCCACAGGTTGACTGTGCGCTGTGTGAAGAAGAACTTCCTTTTATTTGTTTTAAACCTGCTGCACGCCAATTTCATTGAATGGCCCCTAGTTCTTCTATTTTGGGAACAAGTAAATAACTTTTCCTTATTCACTTCCTCCACTCCACTCATAATTTTATATACCTCTATCATATCCCCCCGTAGTCTCCTCTTTTCCAAGCTAAAAAGTCCTAGCCTCCTTAATCTCTCTTCATATGGGACCCGTTCCAAACCCCTAATCATTTTAGTTGCCCTTCTCTGAACCTTTTCTAGTGCCAGTATATCCTTTTTGAGATGAGGAGACCACATTTGTACGCAGTATTCAAGATGTGGGCGCACCATGGATTTGTATAAGGGCAATAAGATATTCTCCGACTTATTCTCTATCCCTTTTTTAATGATTCCTAACATCCTGTTTGCTTTTTTGACTGCCGCTGCACACTGCGTGGATGCCTTCAGAGAACTATCCACAATGACTCCCAGGTCTTTTTCCTGATTGGTTGTAGCTAAATTAGCCCCCATCATATTGTATGTATAGTTGGGGTTATTTTTTCCAATGTGCATTACTTTACATTTATCCACATTAAATTTCATTTGCCATTTTGTTGCCCAATCACTTAGTTTAGTGAGATCTTTTTGAAGTTCTTCACAGTCTGCTTTGGTCCTTACTACTTTGAGCAGTTTAGTATCATCTGCAAACTTTGCCACATCACTGTTTACCCCTTCCTCCAAATCATTTATAAATAAGTTGAATAGGATCGGCCCCAGGACTGACCCTTGGGGAACACCACTAGTTACCCCTCTCCATTCTGAAAAAGTTCCATTTATCCCTACCCTTTGTTCCCTGTCTTTTAACCAGTTTTCAATCCATGAGAGGATATTCCCTCTTATCCCATGGCAGCTTAATTTACGTAAGAGCCTATATAGATAGATATAGATGAGAGCTATAATTGGTTAAATGGAATCAATTATATACAGTAATGGCAAAGTTCTTGGTTCAGGTTTGTAGCAGTGATAGAATAAACTGCAGTTTCAAATCAAGTCTCTGGAGTACATCCACAGGTGGGCTGGGTCATCAGTCCTTTATTTAGAGCAGCGGTGTCCAACACGTTCGCCACTAGCCACATGTGGTGAATAGGCTATTGAATTGTGGCTAATGCATTGGTGTATTGAAGACACTTTTTCTGCAGTATATTTTATAAAATCTAAGTGCACATCAAGAAAAAGAATGCAGTGTCACACTGAAGTAACTTTGTGTTAGAAGTTCCTATTCATATTTTTTGTAATGTCTACTTATTTTTTACAGTAATAAAAATGATTTGAAATGTTGTTTGTAGTATGTTTGAAATCCTTTTTTATAATGTGGCAAATCAGAAAAATTCAAAACCACAAGTGTGGCTAGCATCGAATTTCTATTTCGCTGGTTTAGAGCTTCTGCTTGTAGCAAAGTCCCTCCAGAGGTAAGAAGCAGGATTGAAGACAAGATGGAGGAGCTGCAGGTGTCTTTTACAGTCTATTGCCATGTGGTCTTTGCTATCTTTGTCTCAAAGACAAGCTGTCAATTACATGGCACGGAAAAACCTCAGAGTTCTGTCCATAAGATGTCCCTACATACCTTGCTGAGTCACAAGGTGTATCTGCCTTCTCTCAATGGGTCAGTTATATAGCGGATGGTCCTTAATGGGCCCTCAAGCAGGCTAGGCAGAGCTGACAGCAACTTGTCTGGGGTGTTCCCCAGAAGCACAGCACAAGTTTGAGATACAGACAGTATAGAGCCAATATTCATAACTTCAACTACACAAATGATGCACATATACAGATAGCATAATTATAATCAGCCAATCATAACCTTCCCATAGACACCTCACATGACAATCTCTGTACAATATTTGCTGCGCATATATGACAGTGGTTGCAACAGTGATCTGTACGGTTAGAGATTCTGTCAATAACATCTGTGTTGGAAATTCCACTTTATTGAAATCAACACATTCCATGGGAACATGCCAATTCTCACTAAACTTTCTATGGAAACCTGGGATGGAAACTTGCCTGGTTTCCTGCCAGCTTGCCCACCTCTTAGCTCCTTGGCATCTTTTCTGGCAGCACTGGGAACCCTGGCTCCCAAGCTCCTTGGTAATTCGGCAGTCCAGTGTGGTGGGGCCAGAAATTTCCAAAAAAATCTATTTTGATTCTTCCAAATCTGGCGATATTCAAACACGGTGCTGCTATTACAACAGCTGGGATACTACCGGCCAGGCGATCAGTTCTCATGCTTCAGGGCATAAACTGCTATAGCTAGGGTCAGGAAGACCATCCCTTGTAATATTTATTATTGCACAATGGGTCAGGTGCATTATGGATCTTTTCCCACCCTCCTCTGCATCATGTGGTCTTGGCCACTCTTGGAGGTAGGATGGTACATCAGCATGGACCACCAGTACATTCCACTGTGGTATTTGCTGATTAGATTATCTATAATAGTGGAGATGGAATCAAGTGATACTCTTGACTCTGGCCTGGTCTACACTAGAAAATTAGGTTGATTTAGCTATGTCGGTCAGGGGCATGAAAAAGCCACCCCCTGAGTGGAGTAGTTAAGATGACCTAACTTCCCATGTGCACAGCACTAGGTTTATGGAAGAATTCTTCCATCGACCCAGCTACTGCCCCTCAGAGAGGTGGATTACTTATGCCAATAGGAGATTCCCTCCCGTTGGTGTAGATAGCATTTCCACTAAAGCGCTACAGAAGCACTGCTGCAACATTTTTAGGTATAGACAAGCCCTCTCTTTGGCCCATCTGTTCAAATAACCAAACATCACAGAGATGGGCCTCTCTGTTGTCTAGTGTGAATGTGAGACATTTAGTTTTTCAGATCCGTGGAGCTTAGAGCCAGCTTAAGAGGCAGCTGCTTATTGACAAAACATCCAATAAATTTGGAAAGCCTCCTCCTGTGTAGCCATCTGATGAAGCCAAATTGGAAAGCTAATGACCGTAGCTGAATACTCTCTATAAAATATGGCCTTTTGTTTCAGCGTGCTGGCTTTATTCTGAGCGGGGTGAGGAAAGTAAATACAGTACCTTCCCTCCCCTTTTGGTGTAGTAGTGTGCATGAGTTGCTTAAAAACTAGTCTGGTTCTCACATATAGTCCTGTGAGCCTGATTGGAGAGTGGAGCAAAGGGTTTGTAGCAAGTAAAGCACCTTATGGTTTTCTTGAATGTGTATGCTCTTTGGAATTATTCTCCAAATTCACCTGAGATCTTCAGTTAGCGTCATTCAGTGATTTAGCTCCGCCAGATTACACCAATTGAGGATACAATCCAGTCATTACAAATAATTGATGGTCTGTAGATTGTCAGGAGCAGTTTGATTCAATTGTGTGAAATTTGCTTAGAATGTAACTATAGCCAGGCAACTCCCTTAACTAGATAGACTGTGACATTGGAAACTTGTTTTGATTGGACACATGGTATTGTTTGTGTTCTCTGACTGGATGAGAGGAACTCTGAGGATCAGGTTTCCAGTGTGAAAATTACCATGTATAAATGCATTTTGGAGCAAAGACCGCCTTTTAATCTGTGTTTGGACAGTGCCAAGCAGAACAGGATCCTAGACCTTGACTAGCTCTACTAGGTGCTACCACAATACAAACAATAAATAATAAAAATAAAATTTGCTTCCTGTGTGCAATGCATCCCTGTGCATAGGACAAGCACAACAATCATGTGCCACTTAAGCTCCCAAAATTCCCTCTGAACAGGAATAATTTTCTCCTATCAAATTTGCCTAAAATTTGACCATTTCCTTGAACACTCCTACCAATACATTTATTTACTAGTCTGGAGAAAGGACATGCAAAAAGGGCTTGAATGTACCTTTCTTTTTCATACTCCACTCCCATTCAGTATGTCGTCACCCAGCTTAGACTGACAACAAGGGAGGCCAATAAGCACCAATAATGGTGTATCTGTTCTGTGGATAATCGCAGAACCATAGATATGCTGGGCTGGAATAATACTACCCAGTTCTTTTAACAGAGCCCATGTCTCTTGAGTCCAATCCAGGGCTCCATCCACCTGACAACTCTGAATGACTATCTTCACTGCTAAATATGTGCCACCCACTAAACTTTGATTACACAAGTTTCCACCTTATGCCATTT